>OV656857.1:13900000-14525000 GCA_927399475.2 Acleris emargana
TAGCATCTGTCATCGGTCCTACGTATTATGAGAGTCTACCCGCCAAACTTAAAAATTAACATTTACTGCCGCACTCAGAGGCGTAAATTTAATTTAATGCTTGATTAAAGTTGCTGCTGTCACTTTCTTTGCAATATCAATAGAATAAGACAACACGTCACTAAACAAGCATTAAATTTAATTGACATCTCTGAGTGCGGCAGTTAGACATCAGCTTAGAAACCTTTTATTGGATAATCCATTATACTCCGTGGGTGAATATTATGGAGCTGAAATTGTAAAATTAATATTGTATTGTGATGTGACCTTTTATTCGATGTTTAATTATTTTAATTATTAAGTCTTATTTAAGTATTCTTTGATCATTTGATTATTAGTATTTATGTTGACGATCTCAAAGTAATATCATTTTGTTTGACATGCTATTCAATTTATATTGTAAAATATCATTGATGAATCCTTGGAAGTGATGTCTTTTACTTGATTGAGCATAGGTAGTGAATTATTATTTTATTAAAAAAAACTAAGATTTAAAAAGACAAATACTTAAAATAAGAACAAACGAACGAATTTACAAAATAACTTAAACTGCACTAATCTAAAAAATCGCTACCATAAAATAATAAATAAATATCAGGGGACAATATCACACCAATTGACCTAGTCCTAAACTAAGCTCTAGGCTTGTACTATATCTTTATGCCAAGTAGGTACAGAGGGGCTATTATGACATAACTATGTAGTACAGTTTACGCTGAGATAAAAGGACAGAGCTATATAACTGCTATAGCTCTGTCCTTTACACTCGCCGTAAAATGAACTGCATACTTATGTCATCATAACCCCTCAGACCAGTATTTTGGTCACGAATTTTGAAGGTCTTTTCTTTTTACATTAAATAAATAATAAATATCAGGAAACACTCTCACACAAATTGACCTATGTAGTCCCAAACTAAGCTCTAGGCTTGTTCTATGGGTACTAGACAACGATAAACATACTTATATAGAGAAATATATGTATACTTAAATACATGGAAAACACCCATGACTCGGGGACAAAATATTCGCGCTCATCACACAAATATCTGCCTTTGCCGGGATTTGAACCCAGGACTGCTAGCTTTATAGGCCAACTACCAACTAGACCAACGCGTCGTCAAAATTAATAAATAAATAAACTAAACTAAACATCAGGTGGCTTGTATGCTCGTTAGCCTCTACCATAAATAAACTAAGCATAATGAAATTCAACTTTCGACTCTAATTGCCAGTGGATACAAAGTCACCGTAACGACCAGGATTACATAACTAGAAGCTGCCCAGTTTACCGTTGACTTCATAAACATAACTCCTGATTACCCCGCAAAGTAGCCCATTCGCATTCCAGGAACTCGGGGATTTACGGCCCGGCCAAGTGTCGCTCTGCGTGTGACTATAAAAAAATACCAATTTAGCTAATTTGGAAATTAAAAATTACTATAAAAAGTGCGTTGGAGGTAGTAACTTTTTTATGCTATAGGATGTAGAAGTGGATGAAACATTGTAATGCCTCCACTACGAGTCCGCAGATGCATGCGCGAACGTCGGCAAATGCATCCGCAGACGAATCTCCACCAACCGACCACACGTCTGTTGATCGTTCAGTCTGTGTTCAATCTCGTCAGACGCTACTCGCGAGAAACATGGATGTTGAAACCGTAGCTGCCGCAGCTATTTATTTGTTCAGTACTTTCAACTACTACTTTTAAGTTAAATTTTGCGGGTTGATACCTACCTACTGTCAAGGCCGCGGCTTTGACTTGAAATAATTGCTAAAACTAGGTACCTATTAAAGTACCTACTATAAGTCGATTGCTAATGAGAGCAAAAGTAAATGATTATAAAGAAATACATTATAATTGTGTACTTACAACATTTTTATTTTTGTGGTACTTATTTTTTGGATTCCACAGGCAATTTTCACCTTGGTACACTTCTATGAATTTGAATGTTTCGTCAGTGCTCATCGTAGCCATTTTATTAGCCAGCGTGATTTACCAGCAAGAAACAATTAACTTCACACACGTGCAGTCGTATTCGCAGCTCGTAACTGACTGACGGCGTCGTCGGACGTGTGGTCGTGACGCCGCGCCGGACGCTCGCGCCTGAACCCTTTGATCCGTGCCACAAAAACCGACAACAAACGGATCGGTGGCAGATGCGTCTGCGGACGTCAAATACCTACCACAGATGACCAAATTACCCCCTCTACACGTCCGCGGATGCATCCGGAGACGACGTCCGCGGACGAATCTGCGGACGTGTAGTGGAGGCATAAAATGTTTATGAATTTTGGTTTTTGAATTTTTACACGACTGCCGAAGGAGGAGGGTTATGACTTTGATCTGTTTATAACCCATTACGGATTTAAAAAAAAAAAAAAAATGTTTGTCGTGGGTTGTGGGTACTGTTTTCTTTAAAAGTGTAATAGGCGAAATTAAAAATATATTATATTTACATGATGACTAATAATATATCTTATATATAGAGAAACAACATCCTCAATACATAGAAAACATATATAATTCAGAAAGAAATACTCGCGCTAATAACATAATAATATTAGCACATACTGGGAGTTGAATCCGGGATCGCTAGCTTCGTAGGCATTGTCACTACAAACTCGATCAACGCGTCTTCTAAATAAGTAAATAAAAACTAGAAAAAACAGTAAATCTAGATATTTTCTAGTTTTTAGGGTTCCGTACCCAAAGGGTAAAAGCTAGGCATTTTAAATTTTCACAGAAGATGTATTTCTGTTGCTGCTATAACAACAAATAGGTACTAAAAACAGAATGAAATAAATATTTAAGGGCGCTCCCATTCAATTCAATTTTAAAGATGATTTTCGGGGTGGGCAATGTTACCTCCTCGGGCTAAAGTAACCCGAGTTTACGGTACGTGTTTTTTTGCCATTTTTTGCTAATGTTGTATAGATAATGGTACGAAACCCTTCCTGCGAGACTCCGACACGCACTTGGCCGGTTTTTCACTCACATCCCTATCTTTAAAGACTAGTTAGAAAGGGACATCCGAGCGACCAACTTGCGCTACCGTCCAGGAGCAAGGAAACCATTATGATCATTCAAGGTCACCCTCGGACTGCTGACGGCAGTCACATGATCGCCACATTACGATGGAGGGCGGAAGGAGAATTGGATGCGGTTTAATGCTAAGTGGAGTCGTGAGAGCCATTGAAGTAGCTGGTAGCAAAGTTTTAGAGCGTGTAGTATGTAAACTCTTTATTGCACAAAAAAAAATACAATATAAATACATTTTAAACTAAAGTACAAAGGCGAACTTATCCCTACATGGGATCTCTTCCAGTTAACCCTGAAGGAGATGAGTTAGGACAATGCATAGGGTTGGACACATACAAGTTTGCACAAAAAATTTCAAAAACAGATGTTAATACTTGTAAATAAATAAATATTAAACGAATAAACCAGTAGGTACTCAAAGTAATATAAACATGCAGCATGCATGTAGCGTGTTTCTTGTCGCAGAAAAAAGGTGCGAATCTGGACCTTAAACACAGCTAATTTTGTATTAACAACTCTGCAAGAGCTGTCGTTGTCCTTATCGTACTGTAGGACTGAAGAGTGATAGCGATTGTTTTCAAATGATTACTATTTTACCTTTAAAATAACCTTCAGGTTTTTACTTCTCTCTGCCATAAGCCTGTGGCAGGATAGGGTGGCACGTGGCGCCGCTTATAGTGGCTTATATTTTCTGGTTACGTTTCTAAATTTCGTCCCGTGTGGTTACCGGATTTGAATAGTGCCACTCCATGTCTTCCCGTAAATGTCGTAAGAGACGACTAAGGGAATAAAGGCTTGTAGTACTGTTAGGCGATGGGCTTGCAACCTGTCACTAATACACTGGTAAACATCTTAGCCTTATTGTGCAAAATGTGGTTACAGAATTATCAACAATTTTTTAGGGTTATTGGTAATTCTGTAGCTGTGTCTACTCCACTCTGGGAATAAAGGCGTGAGTGCATACTCGTTTCTAAATTTAGATTAGATTTTTAGACAGTTTATTATTTCAATTGTTTTCATCCATTCTTATGCGACTCAAACCCTACCATCACCATCTTATCGATTAACCTACCGCCGAGCAGCAGTGTTTGCATTGTTGTGTTCCGGTTTGTTGATAAGACAGCCGGTGAAATGACTAGCATAGAGGCATTCCATCTTAGTCCTCAGGGTTGGCAACGCATTTGCAGTCTTGTGAATGCGAATGTCTATGGGTCACAGTTTCCACTTACCATCAGGTGGCCTGTGTGCTCGTTGGCCTTCGAAAGCCATAAAAAAAAAACAACTTTATCTGAATCCGATACACGTTTAAAGAGCTATTTGACGCTTCGCACTGTTTTGCCGCTCACGTCCTCTCTTAAGAAGTTAAACAATAAAGGAGCAAGAAAACCATTATAAATGTTCAAGGTCACTGAGACTGCTGATCGCAGTGACAATACGAGTGAGGACGGAAGTAGAATCGGATGCAGTTTGATGCTAAGTGGAGTCGTGAGAGCTATTGACGTAAGGCTGGTAGCGGACGTGTTGGACGCGAGTGTAAGAGCATGTTTTGGTTTTAAATATTTAATTTTTCATCAGTAGAAAAGCGCTAACTAAAAAAAAAACGGTCAAGTGCAAGTCGGACTCACTCACTAAAGATAACGTAACGCCTGTCTAGCAAGTGGCTGTTTTTTTTTATTTTGACGGCGAAAACAATGAAAAAATTTTTTTTTGTAACAAATAATATGGCCTCCCATAATTTGGAAATCCCGCTTTTTTATTGCTATTTTATGAAGCATTATTAAAAAAAAACAGCCAGCTGTCTTTTTACGTTCAAAAGATACAATTGGGATAGACCAAAAAAAATAACTCACGGTTTTTACATTCTAATTCGAAAGAATAGGTAATTTTAAGAGAACATTTTCATTAATTTTGTATTTGAACCAATAGTTTTGTTTTAATATCTTTATTTATTTAGCAGACATTTTACGGATGACATGATTAACTTTTAAATTTGGGTTAGTATTTTGTAATAAATTACAACAATTAAATGATATCTAATGATAAAAAGTGATTGTAATACTGTATTAAAACAATTTCAAGCGGTTTCCGCCTAACCCGTAAGATACACCTACGAGGGCTTCAAGCCAAAAACGAAAGTCAAACAAAGGTCAAATATACTTTTTTTTTTTTTTTTTTTTATATCATAGGAAGGCAAACGAGCGCACAGGCCACCTGATGGTAAGTGGAAACTGTGACCCATAGACATTCGCATTCAAAAGACCGCAATCCTAAGACTGCAAATGCGTTGCCAACCCTGAGGCCGAAGATGGAATGCCTCTATGCTAGTCATTTCACCGGCTGTCTTATCCCCAAACCGGAACACAACAATGCGAACACTGCTGCTTGGCGGTAGGTTAATGGATAAGATGGTGGTACCAACCCGGACGGACCCTGCACAAGGTCCTCCCACCTCCAAAAACCTCCACTTTTGTCGAAATGTCCGAAATAGATAAATATTTTAATAATTGAATACTGCAGAACGGCTTTAAAACCCTATTTCTCGAAATGGTTTTCAAAACAGAGTTATTTAAAAAATATTAACAAGAGGGGTAAACAGGCGGACAACGATGGCTTATTAATACGGTACCTACCTAAAAACAATAATTATGTAGCAAGTCAGAAGCAATATGGTGTACCGTATTGAATAGAGGCCCTGGACATCCGTTGCGACCGGTAAATAGAGCATAACGATACTATGTCATCGGTCAACCTTAATATGAAGGTGTCTTCCTGTTATATTTTTTATTCCCCGATTTCCCGTAGGGGCATAAAATATATTTTTGTAATGCACACGAGTATTTATTTCTGAATCTTGAATGTTTTCTTTCAAGTATTTATTTGTCTATATTTATTATCATGTCTATCGTTCAGCCCTAGAGCAAAGTTTCGATTTACTCCAATTCGTGTGTGATTTTTCCCTGACATGTTTTAAAAGGAAATATAAATACAAGAATAAATTACATTGCATTTCACACAATTTTCACGTTTGCAAAAGCAACCAAAAAAGGGCGCAGTTTCTCCTATCAATAGCATTCCTGAATCAAACAGAAATAACCCAAAAATTTACCAATTCTCAGAAAACAATGAACATGAAGCCGGCGGGATTCAATTCATTTTATGACACGACAAGGGACTCAATAATGACGAAACAAGGAAATAACAATTATAATCGTAAACAAATATTACGTCAAAGCCAAGCAACGAAAGGTAAACGATACTCATTTAACATATACTACTTATAATATAATTATGTGTTTTATTATTATATCGTCGGTGATAATGCAAAACCGCGTAACTAATACATTTATGATAGAGCAAAATAAACCTTACCGTCTTGTTAAAAAGGTCAATTTTTCTCCTTATTTAAAATGTTACTTACACGGCTCTGCAGTTTCACCGATGATATCGTATAGTACAATGTCGCGTCACGTGGGAATTCATTACAATGACTACATAATAATATGGAGCCTTGCATATTATACTGGTGTAAATACACATCGTGCGTAGTAAGTACACGGCGTAAGTGCATGGTATTGTTACTGGTAACAGAAGAAGTGGAATAATTTACATGATGTAGAAGATAAGAAACCGGGCAAGAGCATGTCGGACCATGCTCAGTGAAGGGTTCCGAAGCCGTTACTACAAACAAATTCCCTCGCGACAAACTCAACTTTGCCGTTGGAAAACTGTTATCCTCATACATCGCAAATAAGTTTTTGGTAGGTTTAAACATGTAAACCGATTGTAAACTCAAGAATCACTGAAGTCTACTTAATGGGATAATTTTCCTATTAAATTCTTTATATTATGTGCTTTAATTTTAGATATTTTTCAGAATTTTAGTATAAGTAGTTTTGCGTGTAGAGATGATTTTATTTTACCACTCTTTTGGCGTGAATAATAATATGTATATTTATGCCAAATTACTTACAGCTTTCTTGTATTAAGAGTCTCTGAGCTAGGCTGCGGACGGACGGACGGACATGGCGTAACTATAAGGGTTCCTAGTTTGGCTATGGAACCCTAAAACCTGTGCTGTAAAACTGTGTTCGGTAAAACTTACTATAGGGTTAGACTATCTAACAGACAAAAACGCATGACCTAAACCAGAATAATAAATAACTTTGACGACCCTTTAGCCTAGTTACTTTCTTTTGTTAGCTCCCGTGTCTTGGTTGTTTTCTATTTATTTTAGTATATTCTCTATATATGTGTAGCTTTATTATAGTGCAAGCCAAGAGCTCTCTTTTATCTCTTACTGAAACAGATTCGTCTCCAAAATCACAGAGCGGCAAATAAAGGTATCACGATCGTCCAACTGCGGTCCAACGCAATCCAATTTATGCACTGTGTTTGCACATGCAATACAAACGCGAGCAAGAGTTTAACAAATACGCTGAGGTGTTGCACTTCGTTTACTTGCATTAAATGCTGGTAAAAACTGCGGTACACGTGTAGTTATTAATCATGCGAAACAAGTTTTTTTTTCTCTACAGTACAAGGATCTACTATCTGTTTTATTTATTTATTGTAATTTAGTCTCAAAATTAATTTTGTTTGGCCGTGTGGTTGCCGGCTAAGAATTGTGCCACTCCATGTCTTCCCGTGGAAGTCTTAAGAGGCGACTAAGGGAATAAAGGTTTGTATTACTGTTAGGCGATGGACTTGCTACCTGTTACTAATATACGCTGTTAAACATCTTAGCCTAATTGTGCAAATTGTGGTTACAGAGTTATCAACAAGTTTTTGGAGTTGTTGGTAATTCTGTAGCTCTGCCTACCCCACTCTGGGAATGAAGGCGTGAAGGTATGTATGTATGTGTATGTGTATTAATTTTGTTTTTAATATAAGTAATTTTAATTGGTGTTAAGATATTTTTAATTGTTTGTTAGGTATAAAAATTAAAATGTCAAGTATTCACAAAACGTCAATACTGATATCCGGAATGACCGTAACCATGGTAATAACAATGCTATGATAATAATTATAGAATTGTTATAATCATAGAAACGCTCATAGAATTGTTTTCACGCTTCGGTTACCCAATAGGTGGTATTTTGATACCATTAACGATATCAATAATAGCGGTTTATTGAACGCGAGTAGAAAAACAACTAGATAACATGTCAAAGGCAATTATCGTTTTAACAAGAACAGAGGCCCTGTACCTATGTTTTTTAAATGTATGTATTAAAACATAACGCTATTGATGTGAACTAAATCAATAATTTTACAGTTGCTAACTTCTTTCTTGCGACTTTGTCCTTGTGAAAGTCAAATTTTATCACTATAGAATTGTAAAATTTCCTGGGATTTAATGTATAGTCTCGAAATGAAAAGGTTCGTCATTTTTGGACCTAAACCGCATTGAAGTAGTAGTAGAGTCGACAAGCCATAATAAAAAAATAAAAAATAAAATTCGCGTCGATCAGTTGTGAAGTTTAACCGAAAAGATAGTCTATTTGGTCTGCCAAAATGATTTCAAGTCACAACGTATTTCTTTAAGAAACTTACCAACACGTTAAATATTTAAGAAATTCTGAAAAACTTACATAAACGACGATATAAAAATTACGAATCTCAATATTTATGTCAAAAAAGATATTATGACCAACAAAAAAATGGGATACAACTGGCTTCCGAGAAACACATTTTAGAGCATTTAATTATGTATTACAAACTATATTTTAAGATTTCTTAAAAACAAAAATAATGTTAAACTAAGCATTACATTTTTTATTTGACAGATAATTTTTAGGGTAGAATAATTCATTAACCTTGGTCTTTTTTCAGATAACTCAAGTAGTTTACTTACCCTTTGCAATAGCCTCGAGTCATGCTAACGAGGGACCGTGTCTAAGAAAGTCTTTATTAAGTTCTTTGTAAATATCCTTAATGGATATTTCTAAGAAACGAAAATAACCGCACGTGACCGTGACCTTGTCGGTTGCGATGTATGTAAATAATGGTTTGCACATTCAGTGCCAGCGACACGCTTACCATATTGAAATTACATACAACGGAAAGTTAGTAGTGCTGAATTAATGGTCTGAGTTCGTTAATAGCGTATAGACCGTGACCGTCAGTCTAGTAAATAATTAATAGGCTTATCAATCAATGGCGCTGCGAACGTTCCCACTAACGGCTGATTAAGAATAATAGCACTAGACTTTAGTTTGAAATAGCCACATTGTTTTGATCTAGATTGTTCCAACTGTTATTGATTGTTAAAATATTATTCGCACCTCGTCTATAATGTCGCCACACGGGATTGTTGAGCCACTTGCCACTGTTCATAATTTAGCCGTGACATCGTCCTGAATGACTGATAAGGAATGTTGACGCGTGTGTTCTATCTATGTCAATCGGTCATCATCATCATCATCATGTCAGACGTCCACTGCTGGACATAGGCCTCCCCCAAGGCTCTCCACTCAGACCGGTCTTGTGCTTTTCGCATCCACCGCGTTCCCGCGATCTTCCCAAGGTCGTCACTTCATCTTGTTGGAGGCCTACTTGCTCGTCTCCCGGTCCGTGGACGCCATGACGATCATGACCTCTATGCTTCCTCTATGACATTAATCAAGCGATTCTAACCTAAATGGCACTTCTCACATGTCAAACACGATGAGAAATTTGGAATACTTTCCTGCTACTTTTCTTGTCTGGATATACGAGTATAACCGACTAAACCCGATTTGTATTACATGGCCAAAATACAGTAGCAAGAGGTTCAATGATTCTATGTTGTGACTGTACTTTCAGAATAATCAATTTTCAGATCGGTATTTTGGAATCGAAACAAGTTAAGGAATTTCAAGAAAAAAACTAATGTTCATTGGCTTTTTTAGAAATAAAAAACCTATTAGTGTTTCTATACCTCTCTGGAAATATTATGAAAGAAACAAACACCAGCTAGTTGAAAACAGGAGCCCTAAGCGTTAGGAATTTAATATGGGATAGATTGAATTCATAAACTTACATGACTGGCCATATTGCAAATAGCAAGAGAAAAAAGGGGTTGAAATATATTATGTATGTAAATTAGGTAGATGCTTTGTAATGCTATCGACCTCGTCATTACATATTATCTACTTCTTTATCTAGGGCACGAACTTTTTTCTTCCATCCAGAAATATGAATAGCCTGCTATGAGATTTGAGTCGAGCTCTATATTGTATAAAGCTGCCTAATTGAGAATGCACATGCTTATGTGGTTTGTACGCTATGATGGGACCACTTAAACTTCCCGGTTAATATTAACTGCGTCGAGATGAAAAGTGATACCTAAGAGAATCACATCCCAGTAGGTAACGTTAGCGTACTGTCAGTTCAAGAAAATGTCTATGACGATTGGAACAGCGCCTCTGTGTCTGTATTTAGTACTAAAGTTTCCTATCACGTTGATATTGACGTTGACTTTCGTATCGTGATTTTCGAATAGTTAAAAGCGTTTCGAAAGTGAGGTATCGATAGAAATTTTAGTGCACAAGCTGTTGAAGATGTTAAAACGCTACGTTAGCGATTTTAGAAAATCGACCTTCCACAAGGTGGACTGACGATCTGATAAAGGTAGCGGAAAACCGCTGGATGACAGCAGCAGAGGACCGGTCGTTGTGGAAAACCTTGGGGAAGGCCTTTGTCCAGCAGTGGACGTCTTGCGGCTGATAATGATGATGATGACCAATAGAGAATATTCACGACTTTTTTAAAGCTTCAATAAAAACTGTTTCATACGTAAGAAGCAGTTCAGAATAATTAAAAAAAAACACATGTAAAGACAATATGGTCTATTAAGTTGAATAGAGGCTCTGTAAAAGCCTCTCAAAATGCCTCAAGCGCTATTCTCGTTACTTATTTTGTAGCTATAATCTTGTCTAAGTGCAACAGTAAACTTGATGTAGATACAAAGTGCTCGTAAACAGCGGCCGACGGTTCACACAACAAATTGATGAAAACGCTACAGTTTATGTCGTTACACTCCATTAGTAGTTCCTACGTCTTAAGCAGATCAATTGAGTCTTCCGGCCGGCCGTGGCCGATCTCTAGTGGTATCACACGACGTGGAATGTTTCAGAACCGATCTGACCTATCTCAAGGAGTTAAGCCACACGAAAAAGATAAAACTAGGTTAAGTTTGATTGAAATAGAGTCTGTCAAACGAGTGTGGACTATGACTGTTTAGCTGATTTCTTGAAATGGCAACACTGTTATCTGTCAAACTTATTATATATGTTTTTAGTAAACAATACCTTTGACTTTTCATTCACTGGTGGTGGTCTTTAGCTGCAGTTTAGTTCCCTCCTACCACCTTACCATTTTTTACCATTTCCTCCCACTTTTTTCCGAAGATTTCTTACTTTGTTAGTTTTTCTACCTTCCTGTTTCAATTGACTTTTGACTCTAAGCAGGATCTTTGACAACAGACCATCACTGACGCAACTGACATTGGCAAAAGCCCTGGGGCTGCCATTTTCTTTTTGATTTTATAATATGATATCTTGAATCAGAGACAACATAAATCCGTAGAGATTTACTTTAACATTAAATATAGATTTTTCATTTTGTTGCGAGTAGCCATAATACACCGTGTTTTTTTGTTATTTACGATAACTTCGGCATATTACTAGGTACATCCATAGAAACTAAGTGGTAGATTAGAGTTTTAAATATTGCAAAAAAAAACATTTTTTTCTGTTTAGAACAAAGTAATTAAATGTTGTATTGTTGTATGTTGTGTCATTCTAAAAGGGCCTTTAGAGTTAACTAATAGTCAGTGTCAAATACGTCAATGTTGGCGTGACATACACACACAAATAGAGCCTTTTACACCAGTTCAACGTGATTAACTGATTAAATGTAAAAAATAAATATCTTTAAAACCGTAAGAGTTATCATTTATCTGTCTTCGGAAAATGAACTTTATTTGACCTCAAGAACATTTCCTTAAAATTATCGTAAATCAAAAAAACACGGTATTACACAATTCAACGACAGCAGTTTTCTTTTAATATCGTGTCACCTACTGTCTCTAATCTTTCTAACCCGTCAACAACAATTTCTTTAACCCTAAAAAGGCACTTTAAGGTAATGTAAAAGTGTAATTTGTAACATTAAATAAATAAAGTTACTTGTCCGATTTCACAAATACAGAATACATTTTGTTGGTTCCCTTACAAAGGAATTGAATCGTTTTTTATTTATTACTAAAGCTAGTAACATTTCCTGTAACTACCATTTCATTTGCATTTTCCTCATTAAAAATAGTTTGTAACGGAAATACCCGTCGGTTATTTGGAAATCTGTTCCAATTTTAACAAATCATTTTCGAAAAAGAATTGAATTTTCCTTCCTAGTGCTACCATTTATTAAATACCGAGCAAGAGCATGTCGGACCATGCCCAGTGTAGGGTTCCGAAGCCGTTACTACAAACAAATTAGACCTCGCGACAAACTTAACTTTGCCGTTGGAAAACTGTTAGATATCCCGACATAACCCTAGGAGACACTTCTTATCAAATCGCGTGGTGAAACTGTGGAACACTTTACCATAAACTGTTATTAGCATGGATCGGAAATTCGGATCGATATTTACCTAAAGTTGGCAAAATCCCGGAAAAAGATAGACAAACATGGCGTCGGCTTCTTAAAAATATTATTTTAATAATTTAAGTTCTGGGATTTTGGGATTCTACAAAACGTTAATATAATAATTACTTTACATGTAGGATAAAACGTTCTGTTTTGCTCCTATAAATTCGTTAGGTTAATAAGTTACAGGTAAATTAAATAACATTTGGTTATATGTATACGTGGAAAATAACTTCAAACAGTTAATATAAATAAATAATTATGAATTAATGCCGGTGTAATTTATTTATTTTGAAATCCCGGAAATTTTATATAAATTATATGATTGAGTCCACCTCCATACAACTGAACAACAAAGCCGGGGCTAAAGTATAGGTAAATATCGATCCGAATTTCCGATCCCTGGTTATTAGTGCACACTCAGTGAACTCCTTTAAAAATAGACTTGATAAGTTTTTAAAAACTTTATAGTCACAAGTGCAGTGATATACACGCATCAGCTCAAAGAGCTGCTAGTTTATTATAATAAATAATAATAAATCATAATAATATGTCGCGACGATACCCCACACTAAGGGGTAGACGAGGAAATAAAAATACATGCCAACGTAACTAAAAAAATAACACTTTTTTTTTTTGTAGAGCCTTGGGGGAGGCCTATGTCCAGCAGTGGACGTCTTTCGGCTGACATGATGATGATGATGACGTAACTAATATGAATATTTATGCCAAATAACAGGTTTCTAGTAGTCTCTGAGCTAGGCTGCGGACGGACGGACGGACGGACGGACATGGCGAAACTATAAGGGTTCCTAGTTTAACTACGGAACCCTAAAAAGGCATTAATAGCATGAAACAATGGTTTCCGTATTAAGGAAATCCTATTAGAATTCCCATATTGCCCGATAAAACTCACCACACAGCGCGGTTCCACATTGCCCACACATGCACGGTACGCAATTTGGTCTGCGGTTTGATCACACGTTTGCCAATTTTACCAGAAACGTAAGCGAGATTGATTGCATTGCAAATTACATTTTCAACAGGTGGGAAGGATAATCGACATTGTTATTAAATTGACATTATTGTTGTTTCCCGAAACATAAAAACAAATGAATGTCTATGGGTCACAGTTTCCACTTACCATCAGGTGGCCTGTGTGCTCGTTTGTCTTCTCTATGCCATAAAAAAAAAAAAAAAAACGGCAGAGTGCGAGTCGGGCTCGCACACGAAGGGTTCCGTACCATTATCTTTTTTTGGTTTTTAGTATTTTTTGTTATAGCAGCAATATAAATATATCATCTGTGAAAATTTCAACTGTCTATCTATCACGGTTCATGAGATACAGCCTGGTGACAGATAGACGGACATACTGACAGCGGAGTCTTAGTAATAGGGTCCCGTTTGTACCCTTTGGATACGGAACCCTAAAAACGAAAGGGGCATTAACATAACTTTATGTATAGTCAGAGTCAATAGAAGCCAAGTACATTAAAAAAAACTCACGAACCAATTAACCCATATTACTCCATAATCACGTGCTTTTGAAGATCAAGTGAAGTGTTTTTAATTATTTTTGCGCTTGATTATTTCTTTGATATTAGTTCAAGATTAAATAAATATTAATTATAGGTTTTTAGGGTTCCGTAGTCAAAGTAGGAACCCTTATAGTTTCGCCATGTACTTCCGTCCGTCCGTCCGCAGCCTAGCTCAGAGACTCTTAGTACTAGAAAGCTGAAAGTTGGCTTGAATATACATATTAGGAACGCCAACAAATTGGTAAATTAAGCTTTAATGCTACATTATAATTTTTGTTCGAGTCAAATATCTCCCCCCCCCTACCGCCAGAACTACAAACACGAACAATCTGAAAAATATCATAAATAAAATCACATTATAACGAATTTTAAAGGAACACTTTAATATCACTACTAAGACGGCTTGATTAATCTTTGAGATACAGGGGAATAAGAGACCACCAACTTTAAAAAAGGGGAGAATTAGTTCATACTTGTTAAAATTGAGACCTTTTAAAAGTAAAAACACGCTTGAAGAAAATTTGAGGTTATGTGTCAAACAATACTTTCGTTTACATTTTGGTCCATGTCTAATTGTCTATTGACGCTGATAAAGAAAGCGACGGATTAAATATCATTAGGATTAAATATAATAATGACATTTGATGACTATCTAACAAAGCGCTTGAAGTCTCTTCAGATACATCTCAAAGAGGCTTACAGACGTCATGGACGACCGAAGAGCTGCCAGTTTCCTCTTAGCCTATTAGTTTTGCAATTCAACGAGAAAATGTTGCCAGCATCTCGGGACAATGCCGCAAGGGCAATTTTTTTGATTTGGCCTAGTTTTTATTATATATTTAGTAGTTTTTTATACTTTATTATAATAAATTCTTGGGTTGTTAATTTTTTTTTATACAATTCTATCGAAAAGCAAGCTATAAAAAACCCAACTGCTGTTTGGATAATGTCGTCAAAGTAATGCTACTTATCATTTATATATTTTTTATTTCGGAAAATTCACATTTTAATATTATATCCTTTGACAATCTAGAAGTTAAGACGAATCTTACCACATATAATTTATTAACATTGGTTAAGCCGTTTAGTATTTACAAGCGGACATTGAGTTGGACTTTTACAAGTCAAACACATAATCCTCCTTTTGGGCTTTGTCACAGTCGCGTAAAAAGAAGACAATGACTGGATGATCGATCCACCTAACACTTGAAATTTGGATTCAAAATGCCTACAGTTGCACTAATAAAGGATTTTTAAAAATTTACCCCCAACGGGAAGAAATAGGGGAGTAGTAGAAAACTTATTCTTGACGTACAAAGTCGTGGGCATTGTTTAGTCTTCAATATTATTGAAAAAGTATTTCAAACAAACGAATTCTTTGCAGACGAAGTTACGCAAAAAGCGAATACTGTGAATTATTATATTTACTTTCAGCCTTTAAAGATAATCATAAGCTAAGTACATAAGAAATTTAATAATAGTATTATATGTTTGCATCGGTTTATTAGCAAAAATAAATATTATCTTTGTTAAACAATATGGCTAACGGCAGCAACTAAATGGTTTGCTTAAAGTTGCGAATAGCGAAACAAAATGTAATATTAAATTCGGGTATAAAATAGCGTATTTTGTTAAAAAATCGTTTACTTTTTATATAACTTAATTTACTTTTTCATAATTCATTGAGATATTAATTTTCATATTTCATTTAATTAAGCATACTTACTATCAAGGTTAGATTAACTTTAAATAAAATTATTTTTCTTTTTATGTAATTTCTTTTCCTCGCTTGACAATCAAAACATTACAGATAGTTTAATAAGCATTATATGGATAAACGTACCTACGCCGTTGCGGGATTAAGAGTGGGACACGCTCTGGCATGCATTTTATACATTATAACAGGGCCACATTTTAACCCGGCTATGGTATTGTCTTAAACTTTGCTACCATTACTGTCAATTAAAAAGAAATCAAATTTTAACCTCATAATTTTGCTTGTGAACTTTTTTACGACTCAGATACAAATATAAATCTAAATACGAGTTTTATTATATCACTTTAAAAACCCTCTAAGTATACAAAAATTACATACGAAATTTCATGGTTCCTTATTTTCAAATCGCGATATCTCAGTCTCGCTCTCTGTCAAATTATAGGGGTCAGAGTGCGTGTTTCATACAAACGAGGCTATTTGGAAGCCTTGGTTCCTTGCCATGGGTTGTTTTGAGCGAGGTTTAATGGTAGATTCTCCGAGGTTCAATAGAGGAGGTCTAAAGTGCTTAAGATATCTAACTGATCGCACAATCAGTTTACACCGCAGTTAGAGAGTTTGGGTCAGCTTTTCGACCAGCCTTACATTTTATTGCGGCGTAACCGCAGATTCAATCAGTTGAGTATCCTAGGCACTCTGCAAGTCCTGTATCGATGCTCGGGGTGTCCATCATCAGATGTCACTAAAAGCATCCCCTGGCGATGATGCAAGGCTTCGAAATAGCCTCTTTAGTTTAAAAAACGCGTACCCGTATTATTTGACCGCGAGTGTATTTAAATATTTAACCTTCAATTTACGCTCAGTTCATTGCAGTTTGATGTACATACACGCACATAATTCACGACAATTAAGATGCATGTCGTAACGTAATACCGCCGTTAAGACGCAGTAACTAGACGCTATCACAAACGACAATATAATCGGTCCTTGTGAACTGCAATAGAAGTGCACTCAGCTCGAGTATAATACGTTTATTTTCTTGACAAACAAGCGATATAGTAATCGTGCGTGAAACTTAATCTTTGTACATTTAAACAAGGCTAAGATTCTAAACGCTAAAATTTTGTTGTATTTGATTTGTTTCCAGATTGTCATTGTTTTGATAGTTATTATTTACTTAACAGTAACGCTAGACGAGTTAGAAACAATACCACAATTTATTATCAAAACTTCAAAGAAAAGGCAATATCGATAATCGAAAATCAGTCAGTTTCTGAGTTTGGCATTTATCTCATGCGGGTCCAGCTGAAAATCAGCGCTGCGGCTCTGTGCCACAGCACCACGCTGAGCTGGTACACCGTTTCGGTTAATTCATTTTAATCAGTTAAATAGGTTATGTACTTTTATTTATTGTTTTCTCAAATCTATGTGATTTGTGTGTTTATTTAATAGCCTGAAATGATTCTATTCTATTCTATTCTATTCTACATGGAGTAGCACTATTCTAACCCGGCAACCACACGGTACGCTAACGTTAGCTTACGTTTCGTCAACATACTTACTGACACGATCAGTTTTCGAATGACGTGTTATTTTTTAACGAGAGATTCCCTTTGGGAAATGATATCCTCTCCCGTAACATACGTTTGCTGGAAATCCCATTAACGCCGGGCTTTTCACAGACCAAGTCCATTACGGTTTACTTTCGACCCCAATCTAAAACGTGTGACATGTTGCGTTATCAAAATTAAAGCTCTCTTTTCATATTATCCTTATCAAAGTATAAAGGTTTTAATTAAAGGTTAATTAATGAATTTAAAAAAAGCACCGGCCAAGTGCGAGTCACTCTCACGCACGAAGGATTTATAAAAATCACGGTTGTTGTATGGGAGCCCCTCTTAAATATGTATTTTGTTCTGGCCGGGTTAGAATAGTGCCACTCCATGTCGTCCCGTGGATGTCGTAAGAGGCGACTAAGGGAATAAAGGCTTGCAGTACTGTTAGGCGATGGGCTTGCAACCTGCCACTAATACGCTGGTAAACATCTTAACCTGATTGTGCAAAATGTGGTTACAGAATTATCAACAAGTTTTTAGAGTTGTTGGTAATTCTGTAGCTCTGCCTACCCCTCCCCGGGAACAAAGGCGTGAGTTTTATGTATGTATGTATGTATGTAGTATTTGTTGTTATAGCGGCAACAGAAATACGTCATCTGTGAAAATTTCAACTGTCTAGCTATCACGGTTCGTGAGATACAGCCTGGTGACAGACAGACGGAGAGAGGAGTCTTAGTAATAAGGCGTTTTTACCCTTTGGGTACAGAACCGTAAAATAATCGGCCTAGTCCGAATTGGACTCGCGCACTGAGAATCCCGTGTCAAAATAATATAAACGCCCGTATCTAGTTATTGCGATGACTATGAGTTTGATTTTTTCACAGCTCCATGGGATTGCAGAGGGCATTGGGTTATTTTGTATGAAGATTATTGTTTTCTTTCAACCGCCTTGGATGATTTTCATATTATGGTTTAGAGGACCTCCTAATACAAATATATAAAATTATGCCGCGTGGTTGCCGGCTTAGAATTGTGCCAAGGAAGTCGTAAGAGTGGAAGTCGTAAGAGTCGACGAAGGCAATTATGGCTTGTAGACTGTTAGGCGATGGGCTTGCTACCTGTCACTAATATACACTGATAAACATCTTAGCCTAATTGTGCACATTGTGGTTACAGAATTATCAACAAATTTTAAAAGTTGTTGGTAATTCTTTAGCTCTGCCTACCCCACTTTGGGAATGAAGGCGTGAGTTTATGTATGTATGTATGTATATAAAATTGTCAAGTAAAAGTATTCAGTTTTTGGTACTAAAAGTACGCCCATGTATCAATTTTTAAATACGAAAATAAAATAAAAGCTTCGAGTAAAGAGTTTACTTTGAATAGATCCATCACAATATACTACATTTACGAATGGCCGCTCACCTAAATACATACATACATACATTAAATCACGCCTGTTTCCCAGAGGGGTAGGCAGAGACCACTTCTTTCCACTTGCTAAATAATGTATGACTTTTCAAATGACCCTTTTACTCGATTAATTTCAATCTGATATCTCCCCGTGTCGTTAGAAAGAGGGGGTTGACAGACGGACAACGAAGACAGAAAAGTGAAAGCGTGTTTGTTTGTTTGTTCCGTCTTAACGACTCGATGAAATGTGACGTGATTTGGTACAACCCGGAGACGGACATTATTTATAAATGGTACCAAGTTTTTATCTGGAAAAAGTTTAGTTCCAGAGAGAAAAGCGATAAACGACTGGTACGTGGAAAATCTAGTTGAGATTATTTTAACAATTTTATTTGAAACCTCAACAGAGTTTGGAAAAATATGGAATAAAACGGCGTAGAGCAAAACACTCAATCATTGGCATCCAATATATCAGATGTTGGCATCTGGGCTATTGGTGGTGGAATTATCGCCTTTTTGACTTGAGATAAAGTTCACAGTGACAATACTTGGCAGGGTGCCAATAAAATGGCAGTTTACCTTATATTCGTCATTAGTTTAAGTGATAATAATATCATTTTTATATACGCATACGAGTATGCGTATATAAAAATGATATTTGTGGGTAAGTGCATAACTTAATAGTCTTTAGAAGTTTTAGGGAAAAAACAAAAAAAGTACTGGAAGTAAAAACAGGATTACATCTAATATATAAAGTACATCGTTTTTAAATATTTACCCACCAAAGAAACGAAAAAAATCTCAAATCATTGTACGTCCGAAAATTTGTAGTTCTCGTCTAACAGTTCTTTTTATGGCTGAGTTCAGATTGATTCATCAGTATTGTTAAAGTTACTCTCTCTCTCTCTCTTAATTTAAGAGTTTTGCTCTTGTCTGTGGAGTATTTCCAATCTGCCAGTTCGTTGACCTCTTTAAATACGACACGACACGACATGCACCTTGTCTTTGATTTGATCTAATAGCTTCTTCTCGATCTTTCTCTACCTTTCCTACCTTCAAATGTCCCCTCCATAATGTTTCTAATAAGCATGCCGTGCCCCAATTAATGGCCAATCATTACTGACCAATCGTCAAGGTTACAAGAACTCTTATTTATACGATATCATGTCGAAAGCAATACATTTTTACCAAGTTGAATAAGCCCCTTTCCATCGTAAAACCAGTGAGTTCAGTAGTTACATAATTTTACAACAAAGCTTTGATCTTCAGAATTCAAATAGTTGGTTGATAAGTTCTGGAATCTAGGGAAGATTTTAGTTAGCCGTCTGTTCTTTGCCCACAGGACGGGGAACGGATAATCTAAGTTTCAGCCCCCAGGGGAGTCATTACCAAAGCGTACAGTCTGCAGGAGAGCGAGTTTTTTTAAATTACTTGGCGTAAATTCAAATACAATGGTGAAAGAGGTTATGTTCGATTAAAACAAAGAAACTCTTTCGCTTTGACGTGACAAAAATGATGCTTGACGCGCTGATAAGTGCATCTTCACTTTTTTTGTTAAAGTTTCAGACGGCGAAAGAGCCAGCGCTATAATAGTTATATTTCCGTCTCATTCACTGACTGGGACAAGGCATGTTGACATGCCATAACACGGCTCAATAACAAATACAATTAAACATCAGTTTAAGCATAAGAATAAGACTAAATAATTTGCGCAACCTTTGACATCCCCCATAATTCATAGTACTTTATTCCGTAAGGATTATACATTGTCATTCATGTTCAGTAAAATTAAATCACAAAAATAACAATAACAATAATTATAAAATAAATACAAAAATTCACTCACTAAAGTTTATAAATAATGTGTCAAAATAAAATAATTAAAAGTCAATGTCATCAAGGTACCTACTCTCATTGACGGAATAGTAAGCCCTATTGAACAGGCTGACAACTGGCTGACACAGCAGTTTTTAAGTCTCCGGTCAAAACTGTTATTAAATATTAACGGACCCATGACGTGCAGCGACTTATTGCACTTCTGCAGGCGTTGTCGAGCAGTGGCTAAATGCTGTTCCCTACGGTTACATTTCCGCTGCCCCACCAAGAAGCAAATAATGAATACAGCCACAGAGTGTGGGGACAAAAAATTCTCAGTATCTTAAACAGATTTCCATACGTACAGTAGGTAAAATTGATAATAGAACAAGTATCTGAACATAGAACATCGTATAGAGATATTTATTATTTAAAAAACAACCAGTTAACTGATTTAATTTAAGTGGTGGTATTTGTAATACTGCAAGATATTTTTTAAAAATCTAAGAAAAAAAATGCTGTATTATCTTACCTAACTCAATTAAATCTTTGTTAATTAAGATTCGTTGTTAAGCAAACCAAAACATTCAAAACTTTCCAAATTCCGGGCAGTGAAAAGGACAAAGGTATACAAGGTCTTTGTCCTTTTTCCTGATTGGAATTTGACAGGTTTTAACAGCTCATAAGGACCGTATTCTCTGGCGGACGAAGTAAATACTTGTTAAAAAGTCGAATACTTGTTAAACGTGTTTTTTTTTTCTTTTTCACAAGTAATTTATTTTGATTATGCCTAATCATCGCTCGTCAGTATGTTATAAATAGTTACTAAATGGATATTTATTTTACTATTATCCACCGTGTAATTTCAATAAGTCATACAGTAATGGTTAATATTGGTTACACAAAAAAATATTTCGTACTTATTTTTTTTTTAATATATGTTAATTTATTCGACTTTTAAACTTGTGTTCAATAATTATTTGTAATAAAGCTTTTGTTAAAGGCTGGTTAAAATAATATACCTAGATTTATCTGCAAATGATCTGCTTCACTATGCACAAAGTATCTATCATTAAGGTTTTTTATCTTGAATTTTTAGCTGCCAATAAGTTTTTATCCAAAATTACACAACCTCGTAAGGCCCCACGTCCTTAATTTAGGACATTTGTTAATGTGACTTTTAACCGTGTGTGATATAAGATAATTTTTCGAACCAACGAAATTTGACTTATGCCTTACGAGGATAAACCTATGTAGTGTTTGCCATAATTTCTAAACACTTGAAAAGATGAAAGAATACCTTGCTTAAAAAAAAGAATGATTTTGTTATCTATTTCCTAAGCTGGTTATTTGATGTCATATATATCAGACAGCTGTAAAAAGGCTAAATTATGAGATTATAGCTGGGTTGGGATAGTGACATGGATTGACACTGTTCTAACTCGGCAACCACCCGGGTCCAATTATTATTATAGGTATATAATAAAAAGTCCGGGAGAAAGTATATCATGATCATTCAACTATGTTCTTGTCTTTCTTTTACACACTGATAAAGCATGACGTCAAATTTTTCTTTTAATTGGTCTAGAATATTGTTCCCAGTTTCTCTTTTTCCTCCTATCTTTCCCTCAAATATCACCTTGAATATTTATGGTACTTGTCGTGCCTAACAGGTGACATTTTCACGTGTCTATTATCTACTTATTACGTGATATCGCTTCTTTTAGTATTTAAAGCATTTCCTCATTATCTTTAGTAGAAAGTAAAATGAGTCCTTATTCTTTAACCGAAAACGTTAAGTTAAAAGAAGTGTTTTGAGTATAACATGCCTATGCACGTATGTGATCATAAATCGTTCCTATTTTAGGTTTCTGTAGTAAACAAATAACCTTTATAACTTTACGTTAGGACATCGAATGAGATATCATTCGATGTGAGTTCGATCATTCGATGTGAGTTCGATTGAACTAGGAAAGTGTAATTTTCGCTATAGTTGCGTGTTGTCTCCCCACAAAAAACTAAACGTAATAAAAAAGGCGATTAAAGGGTTTATACCTACTAAAAATCATCTGATCAACAGAATTAGATTACTATTTTTTGGTATTCAAGATATTTCTTCGTGTTTGTAGTAACGACGTTGAAACTGTTGGACCAGGTTCCGACAAGCTATTGCCCGGTTTTTATGTATAATACATGGAGAAGACAAACAAGCACACAGGTCACCTGGTGCTAGGTGAACTCTGAACCCCATCTATATTTGCAATCTTAAGATAACAATCTCAAGACTGAAAATGCGTTGTCAATCCTGAAAAGACTTTATGTTCCTCTCTAGCTCCTTAAATATTTAAATCAATTTGGACACAATTTCCTATGTCACTAAAGTTGACCCTTCATATTGACAGACATAAATTATTGATTTTATGATTTTGTCAAGATGGAAACCGAATTAAACGAAAGAGTGGCAGACTACATTATTTAGTCAACTGTTTGTAGATTATGTTTGTCCAATGAAATTGAAGTTACATGCCTTAAGATATTTAAAAAAAAAAACGAAAATAACATAAGTGGTTTCATTTTATTATTTGAATAAACATATTATTGTTTTTGTTTTTGTAATTTTAACATTTTTAAATACAAACGCAGCTTTATAATTAACGCATTTAATTCGTAAACTTTTTTATCGAGTTTTTCTGGTAGATGTTTTCCCGGTAGTGTGACATATTTAATAGGCTGCAGTTATAATTAATGTGAATAATACATGGTTAATAAGCGTTTTATGGATTTTTATTTATAATTATGTTTGTTAAACGTTTTTTTTAGTGACGAATGTTCTGTTTGAAAAGTATTAAACTCATGGTAATATTTTCAATAGAAACTTATCAAATTCCATTTTTAAAATAATTCAAAAAAATTACATCTTATCCACAATTTTTACGCTTTTTATTGTTATTTTATAACATGAAACAAACGGACGGCTATAAGATAAAGGCAAACCTTTATAATTAAACCGTGAGAAACTTGATGAAAAGCTGGGAAATCCGAAATCACTTTGATTCAGAGGCTAATGAAGACCTTTGAAGTTAATATGAGTTTTACGCAGCAGATACGGGCCAAAGTCAAATAAAACGATAGTTTTCCTTTCTTAGAATAAAAAAAAAACATATTAGGTACCAAATTAAAAAATATATATAATTCAAAATTACCCGTTTTTAAACATTACTTACTATGCTTTTAGCGCTCTTTTATCAGATATTATATCGTTCATTAATGCATAAAATAATAGTATGTATATTTGATTAAGTAGTAAAAAATTTAAACACTAAAAAATCTAGTCAAATTTTGTATGTCTAAAGTACTTACATTCTTTCAAGCACCCGAAAATTTTCAGCAAACTAAACTTCAGTTCAGCACTTCAAAACACTGTTTATAACTAGTTTACTCTTTCACGGATTAATCACTAAAACTAAAAAATACAGTCACTGTCTCACACTGCACTATACAGTTTACACGTATTACTTGTTCTCGTGTTACGGCGTCATGACGGACGTATGAACGGCAGACGTCCGCACCGTCCTAAAGTCTCGCACCTACTGGCCCTACTGCCGAGTGCGCGTCATGTCGAACGGTGGCCGATTCTAATTTCGATGCGAATCCGAAGACAGTTCCCATTCTGTTTTCAAATTTATTAAGCTCTTCCTTATTCCAAATTTTCCATCTCTTTTATTATTTACTTACGCAGTCAAACTTTTTTTTTAAACTATTTGAGTGTAGAATCGTGAATTTAAAAGAAGTTTGAGTAAATTTAGGACGACACAATTAAATATAGCTTTATTAAGGCTCTGTCATCCCGGCTCATAGACACCTCCGGAGATCCTAGAGCTGGTGCTTACCTTTTCCAAAGGATTGGGCTAGGAATCCAGAGAGGTAATGCAGCCAGTGTCATAGGGACCATGCCGCGAGCGGACCTGCTAGTGGGGGTGTTCTTTTTATAGTGGTGATTATTATTTACATCTTTAATATTTGAGTAGCTTAGTTTTATTTTAATATAAATAAGTTTAGTTTTAACTTTTAATTGTAGTACCTATATTATATTAAATAATTATCAACGAGTTTTTAAAGTTGTAGGTAATTCTGTAGCTCTGCCTACCCCACTCTGGGATTAGAGGCGTGAAGGTATGTATGTATGTATTAAATATACACTTTGCGATGACGTATAGGAATTAAAATGATTAATTACCTCTCTTTATATGCCTTGTAACCAAGTAAAAGGGGTTTTAGAAATTACGTTCCTACGACTTTGACCTCTTTCCTTATTCCTTTTATTAAAAAGGAACAGGGAAATACCATGTCTTGTCACCTAAGTATTTTCTTTAATACGGCTTTCGGAAAATTAGGAACCATGTTGTGGTAATTTAGTTCCTCATATCCGTGTATAGGATTTTTGAAACGTAAAAAATGTTATATTAAGATTAGTATATCGTGTGGTTGCCGGGTTAGAATAGTGCCACTCCATGTCTTCCCATGGATGTCGTAAGAGGCGACTAAGGGAATAAAGGCTTGTAGTATTGTTAGGCGATGGGCTTGCAACCTGTTACTAATACGCTGGTAAACATCTCAGCCTAATTGTGCAAAATGTGGTTACAGAATTATCAGCAAGTTTTTGGAGTTGTTGGTAATTCTGTAGCTCTGCCTATCCCACTCTGGGAATGAGGGCGTGAGTTTATGTATGTAGTATCTTAATGACGCGCTAACCTAGTTGTTAGCTGCTAGCGGTCCTGGGTTCGATTCCCAGTATGGGCAAATATTTGTGTGATGAGTGCAAGTATTTGTTCCTGAGTCTTAGATGTTTTCTATGCATTAACGTATTATTTTTACTATATATATATATATATATATATATATATATATATAAGTTTGTTTATCGTGATATACAATGTTAAACATCTTACCCTTATTGTGCAAATTGTGGTTACAGAGTTATCAACAAGTTTTTAGGGTTGTTCGTAATTCTGTAGCTCTGCCTACCCCACTCTGGGAATGAAGGCGTGAAGGTAGGTATGTATGTATCTTTGTTTATCGTGCTCTGGTACTACCTATAGTACAAGTCTACAGCTTAATTTGCGACTATTTATCTGTTATTGAGTGGTAAGTATTCATTGCGAGCTCTAAAGGATATAGTCGGGTTTCCGCAGAAACTCGGCCCTTGCATCAAATGGGCTCGGGTTTTTTTTGAGTACTTCATATAGTGACAAATATCTTCAAATTTTGAAATGATGTTCTTTATATAGAGTTTTATCGCTTTTAAAAAACCAACACAGGGTCCATGTGCAGAGTACGTCCGGATCGCTACCACCATCTTATCCATTAACCTACCGCCAATTAGCAGTTTTCGCATTGTTGTGTTCCGGTTTGGAGGCATTACATCTTAGTCCTCAGGGTTGGCAGTGTATTTGCATTCTTCGGATTGCAGTATGTATGTATGTAAACTCTTTATTGCACAAAAATATAAATTTTACGATATAAATATTAAAGTAATGTACAAAGGCGAACTTATCCCTAAAGAGTCTTGTGAATGCGAATGTCTATGGGTCACAGTTTCCACTTACCATCAGGTGGCCTGTGTGCTCGTTTACCTTTTCTATTCCATAAAAAAAAACCAAATAAAAATATATTTGTTTATGTGGTTGTTAACTAGTGACACCCCTAGATTTTGTCTCAGAATAGACCATACATCGGCCTACTACTTGCCAAAATATCAAATTTTTCCAGGCGGAAACTGCTTCCTATCAAAAATCAGTATCTATTATATCAATTATGTTGTTCATGAAATGTTAAATCCTGTCAAGTTGCAGGCAGGGTATAAGACAGTTTCCAGGGCCGGTATTCTTGGTGGTCGAAACGATATCGTAGTTAAGCTTTTATGGTATTGTAATGACGTCAGCCGCTATTACTATAAAGTAAATAAGACCTATAAAACGGTGACATAACGATAACAGCTCAAACTCGATATTGTTTTTACCGTGTTGAATAAAGACGCAGGTTGCTTAAACTTGTCAGGTATAAATAAATACATACATACATACATAAACTTACGCCTTCATTCCCAGAGTGGGGTAGGCAGAGCTAAAGAATGACCAACAAGTCTTAAAACTTCTTGATAATTATGTAACCACATTTTGCACAAGTAGGCTAAGATGTTTCCCAGTGTATTAGTGACAGGTAGCAAGCCCATCGCCTAACAGTACTACAAGCCTTTATTCCCTTAGTCGCCTCTTACGACATCTACGGGAAGATATGGAGTGGCACTATTCTAACCCTGCAACCACACGTGTTAATAAATAAATATCGGGGGACAATGTCACACCAATTGACCTTGTCCCAAACTAAGCTCTAGGCTTGTACTATGGGTACTAGACAACGATATAAATACTTATTTGGAGAAATACATACTTAAATACATAGAAAACATCCATGACTCAGGAACAAATATTCGCGTTCATCACACAAATATCTGCCCTTACCGTTAACCCAGGACCGCTAGCTTCGTAGGCAGGGTCACTAACAACTAGGCCAGCGCGTCGTCAACATATAATAACTTATACGAAATATGACCTTTTAATTTAAATGTGTACATTATAATGGATTTCTGGAAACTCTACCCCTTTCGGGGAAAAATAGGGTATAATTATTTTTATCGCTTAGCAGGACACAATACCGTGCGAATCAAAGCGTTTCAATCAAATCAAAGGTCGTTGACCGAAGGTCTATTGTTGCTTGATTCGTACGCCATTTTAATTATGCCCTGTAATTTTAATAATTGAAATTAATAACGGGTTTGTAGTAATACGCCACGTTGTTAAAATGCATTTTTTTTCAAGAATTGTACGTATATAATATTATTAAAATAGATAGTCGCCTATGTGTGGTTGCCGGGTTAAAATAGTGCCACTCTATGTCTTCCCATAGATGTCGTAAGAGGTGACTAAGGGAATATAGGCTTGTAGTACTGTTAGGCGATAGGCTTGCAACCTGTCACTAATACGTTGTTAGCCTATTTGTGCAAAATGTAGTTACTGAATTATCAACAAGTTTTTAAAGTTGTACCCCACTTTGGAATTACAGGCGTGAAGGTATGTATGTATGTATAATCGACTATACCTAAATGATTTCAGCTATCATATCATATTATTATAAATGATACGAGTTATCCAAATGCTTTTAGTAAAAGTGAACACTGGTATTGTCAATTCAGACCTAAAATGTAAAATGGGATTGAGGTTTCTTATGTTATGACCGAATTTCATTATTTATTTATACATTAATTTACATATTTATTTATGGAAAATAACCGCTTTACATAAATTTTGAAATTGTACTCTCAACACATAATCAATTAAAGCTTCCTATTGCCGTAATATTTAATTGGACTAAGTCCTAAAATGACTAAATTTCTAAGGATCTCATTATGAATATTATACTCAAAATTTCATAATGACTTTGATCTACAACGCTTATATCCTGTCAAATGAATAAATAGTGATAGCATTATATCAATTATTTATTTGAAATTTTGTCTTTCAGATGCTTTAGATTTAAGTAATTCTAAGAATCAATCGTATCAATAGACATTTAAAGATCAGACATGGCAAATTATAGGCATTAGGGATTCGGAAATTTTTGGATTTCAGGCATTTTGGAATAAAGGTAATACAAATTTAAGTCAGTTTTTTTTTTTTTTTTTTTTTATTTCATAGGAAGGCAAACGAGCACACAGGCCACCTGATGGTAAGTGGAAACTGTGACCCATAGACATTCGCATTCACAAGACCGCAATCCTAAGACTGCAAATGCGTTGCCAACCCTGAGGCCGAAGATGGAATGCCTCTATGCTAGTCATTTCACCGGCTGTCTTATCCCCAAACCGGAACACAACAATGCGAACACTGCTGCTTGGCGGTAGGTTAATGGATAAGATGGTGGTACCAACCCGGACGGACCCTGCACAAGGTCCTCCCACCTCCAAAATTTGGAGTTTAGTATTATGAAAGCAGTTTAGTCAATTGCCCTACGCAAATGGTGTATAATAAATATTGCCGCAACAATCGATGCTCCACGGCCGACAACGAGCCATTTTCACGCGAGAAATATCAGAATATTTTTTTCACCTCAGCAGCTCAAACAAGCAGGTTTTGCTGCTTAAAAACAGTGAGCAAAATTCAATTTTGCTGCGAGCGAGAGGCAAAGTAGCTTTTTAATTATTTTTTTTAAATGCCGTGAGCAGTGCTGGGGCTACTCACAACATTCGAAAAAATTGAACTTCACTTTGTTCTGTCACTTTCACTTCGATAGGAAAAAAGCGAGAGATAGAAACAACTTGATTCGAAGTTCGATTTTCAAATTCCACACATAGTAGGCCCAAAAAGAAACGCACCGTTCGGATGCACACATAACCGCAAAATTGCAAATAAAACTATCTGTTAAAGTTTGAAATGTGTTTATTATAACTATTTTATACAGTAGGAACAATCATTTTTTTTATTTAATGTTTTGAAGACAAAATTAATGAAAAATAAGAAGTTTATCTTGTATCTACATAATTTTGTTGTCGTTTTAACAATCTTTAATTTCGTGACATAAACCGCGGGGGCAGTTTCAAAACGCATTTCAAAAATAGCGGGATTATTGTAGCCAATAGCCATAGACAAGGCCTAGTTAGGTTTTTTTTAAAGCCACAGACTACATAAAGCTGTGTAAAGTGGTGTTTGCACTACGGCATTATCAAGTTGAGTGACAGGTTTTATCTGTTTCATGTTTATTTTTTCCACTTTTTATTTTATTAGTATTTTGCGAAAATGCTTGTGATTGATGCATATGCGATCGTGTCGTTATTTAGTCGTGTATTCACCAAATGGTCACAACGGAAGACTTGCGTTGGCCCTACCAGCTTCACGCTGTGTTGTTCTCGCTGCTGAGGTGAAAAGTTGTATGTCTCACACGAGACCAAAGTTTTTTACGTCTCGTATCTTTGAATCATCACTCGCAGCAAAAACCAACTTTGCTCTCTTGTTGAACAAATAACTATTATCTCCCATCGCAAACAGAAGTTCGTTTATAAATTGTGTGTATCTGTGTATCTGATTGTGACATCGTAACTCACAAACAGACGATGGACCAATTTAAACGCTGGTTTTTAGGGTTCCGTAATCAAACTAGGAACCCTTATAGAATAAATCCGGATAGGTTTTAGATAAAATTGAGAAAAATAGGTCAAGCCGTTAATGGTGCATTCTTAAATTCAAAACCTTTGATAGAGTTGTGACGTCTCGTTAAAATAAGGCGCCCGTAAGGGAAACGATTCGTTTCTTGAATAAAAGAACAGGAAAAGCAGAAGGGCATTAATAGATAATATTAATCTTTGTTGTGTTTTCTGTATTTTTCCCATCGCATAGATGAGTGCTTACTTATTTTTAATACTATGTAAGTCATCATCATAAAGTACATTATTATATAATACATAAAGTCATTTTCAGTCAGTAATGTTCGCAGATTTAAAACTAGGGCGATTGTACCGTTGTTGCGCCGAACCGCGGCGTTTCGGGGTAGTGTCAAGTCCACGGCGTCCAAGTGCTGGAATGATCTTCCCCATCCAAGGAGCGTATAGCAAGTACACCTTTAAGCGTAAGCTTAACAAGGCTATTTGTTGATGCTCCAAAATATATTATTTCCCAACCAGCGCTTTGTCCGTAAATTATGGTTTAGTTTTCTTTATTTTTTGATTCAACAGTAACATTAAGTACCTACCTATATTAAAGTAATAATCCGTACAACTTATGAAAATGTGTAGCTAAGGCAAATCAATATATGATTGCAATGATCATTAGTGGATTGCAGCTTCATCTTCGCATTCGAATGCTCTGATGGGTCTTCTTAGTTTAATTTTCTTCGTTTTTCTCAAGTTTATTGTTAATTGTGCCAAATTGTCGATGCTGTGAACTGGCTAAGTAGGTATTTATATTTTTAGTTTATTTCTGTACGGTATTTTCATATAGATTTTGTATTTATTATGTCACTAACTATAGGTATTTATTTAACAGTATTTTTTTAAGACACACTCACTACTCTCTTTTTTTTTTGTGTGTCTTATGTGTGTAGTGAATAAATGTATTTTTCTTGCTTTCTTCTTTCCTTTTTTAAATACAATTTAAACATTAAAAGCAGCCGAAAAAAAAACTTAAATCATCTACAAAGTGTCGAAAATATTGAACCGTAAAATAATTCTGAAATCAGCTTATAAAGTACTTATACAACTGATAAAACTTAAGAGAAGTGCTATGTTTTTACCTAAAGAATTTCAATATGGAAATGCCGAAAATGTAATTTTAATTGAGTTTAAATTTAGCAAGAATGTAGGTTTGTTTCCAGACGGCAAAGACAAGGCACACGAGCACACTGGTCACTAGATGTTGAGTCTGTTTATTCCAGAAGAAAAAATACTCTTTCACTAAAGAATTTGTCGTCGCGTGTCACATTCAAGGATTTTATATTTCTTTAATAAGTTCATGGGAGAATCTATAAAAGAGTTTAAATTGGCGAAATACACCTTAATTAGAATTAAACTTAAAGAGCCAATATAAAAGAAAAAAAAAGTCGAAGGTTTTCTTTGTTTTACGTAAAATGAAACATGAGAAAAGAAAACACAAAGCGGTAAAATGAGTTACTTTTGTAAGTTTTAATTAAAATTTCTTACCATCTTTAGTGAATCTAAAACCATAAATAGCCTTTTTGTCCTAACGAACGATCAACCAAATACCTTTTGAAATAAGTCATTATTCACGAAACATTTCCCTAAATTTCTGATGGATTTCAAGCACATGCAATACCGATATTAACTCAAGTTATCACGTCCTCAACTAAAAAAACAACCGACCTATGTTCACATTATTAATATTATAAACTAGCCCTTATAACTCTGTGTTATGTGTTAAATTTGATTGATGTCTTACGCGAACTCATGGTTTTAACAGTGATTTTTATAATCATGGTGACGTTGATGACCAGTCGGTTAATGGGAAACACGGAAAACGCATGAAAAATGAAGCTATTAAGTAAAGTTATGTTAAAGTATGTATTTATAAAGCATTTTGGGAACCTTAGTTGACGTTAGTCCAGGGGGCCGAGACAAGAAGCAAACGTAATCTGTTTCGGAAACTGGCAGGCTAGTCAAGATTTTCGAAAATGGACCAAATGTATAGGATTAACTTATCAAAATCAAAACTTTAGAATTAAGGGGACATATTAAAAGATAAAAAGATAAAGGACGTTTATTCAGTAAGTAGGCCGCACGGGCAGTTTTACACGTTAAAAATCTACCAGCGCTTCACAAGAGACCACTGCTGAGAAGAAACGCCGCAAGAAACTTAACAGTCAGTCGTTTTTTAAATAATGCTTATAATAATCAACTTAACCTTGCATTATATAAAACAATGAATCTCACATAAAACAAAAAAACAGGCGTAGTTTTGAGCAGGAAAATGTGTGAAAACTCACAAGAACTAATAAGAAGTTGTAATAAAAAAATAAAAAAAATACCAATGACGAGAGACGGTGCAAAACAACCATTAAATATTACATCATGTACATTTTAATCACTTACTGCCTATTTACATACTTGATGGTATCTGTTGACTTACATCATTTCGACCCCAGTTGGAATTAAACTATAAACATTCTTTAAACGTTCAATCAATTCCACCTAACAATATATGCATAGAAAAAACCATGACAGAAGCGCGTGGAGCTAACCCCATGTGATTCTGTTTAGTCCATTAGAGAAAATTCTCATTTACCGAAAAATTGTCTTCACTTGTGATATTCATGGACTTGTTGCTTTAATAAGTCCATGGGAGTGTCTATAAATAACTTGACATTGGCGAAATAAAGCTGAACAGGAGTGAAAGCCATTATTTAAAAAAGGAATTACAGAAACTCATACCGATAGCATGACTCATCGCACGAAGGACTGATGGCCGATGGGGTCAGAAGGTTCTTGAGTGGCGTTCGCGGACCGGGAGACGAGCTGTGGGTAGGCCTCCAACAAGATGGAGTGACGACCTTGTAAGGATCGCGGGAAAGCGTTGGATGCGAAAAGCACAAGAGCGGTCTGAGTGGAGAGCCTTGGGGGAGGCCTATGTCCAGCAGTGGACGTCTTTCGGCTGACATGATGATACCGATAGAATGTTATTACTATATTAAAATGAAACACTTTAAAGCGAATTCTCTTCTTTGTTTCAACGTCTTCTCGTGATAGTTTTATTATTTTGCTTTTAACATATACCCCCACAATAGTCTTTTGGTAAAGTAGCTAAGCACCTAAGTCTGTTAGTAAGCATTGCCATGTTTTAGACTGATGGCCGTTAGGGTGGAAAAGCTGTAGACAGGCGGCTGCGGACTGGAATTTAAAGTGTTGGCAGGCCTTCCACAAGGTGGACCGAAGATCTGGTGATCGCGGGAAGCCGATGTATGCGAGTAGCACAAACCTGGACGTAGTGGAGATCCTTGGGGAAGACCCATGTCCAGCAATTCGGCTGATAATGATGATGATGATGATCGCCATGTTAAACTGTTATTCACTTTAATTAATAGCCAATATTTTACACGACCATTTGTTTTATTTGATTTTTTAACTACCCCGGATTAATTTATGGAGTTTTTCACTGACTCTGTATCAAAGTTCGACCAAAGTCAAGACATGTTAGAATAGGTTATGTTTACGCATTGTTGGGACGAGTAGATTTTCTTTTTACCTGACTGCCGAAGGTGGAGAGTATTGTGTTTATCAGCCTATATAAGTATGTTTGTTCCTTTGTGGCGTTCTAGAAACTAAACGCTTGGACCAATTTTGATGATTCTTATGTCAATAGATGCCTCTTAATAACTGGCATAATCCCGGTTTTTGACAAAATGGTGTCGCTTTCTTAATTGTTTTTATTTTTTTGCATATTTTGTTGTTTAATGGATAGTAATGATGTATTAATATGCAGTAAATTAACATTCAAATTTGCAGTATAATGAAGAATTCAAGTTTGTACACGTAACGCCTTTGGCAGGATTGTTCCAAAAAATTACATCTGGTCTTCGTAAAGTCCTACCTACATCGCTTCACGGAGGCTAGAGGATCACCGTACCACGTTGCCTTAAGATTTTTTTTTGATATGTATATGTAAAATATACCATTAAATAAATAAATAATAATAATAATTTAGTGGAGGTGCTCTTATCTTTCTTATTAAAATATTTTTCTTTTTTTAAATATTGCGAGTTTATGAATCAGAGCGTTAATATTACTATGCAATTAGCCTCCTTCTTTCCCTTGGTAGACATGTTTTCGATCCAATATAACTTTGAGCAACCCACTTCACAGGGGAGAGCCGCCAGCTCATGCATTTTATAGTATCTGATAAACGAAGTTCCGATTCCATAATCCAATATTGGTGCTAGATAGAACATACTTGGAACAGGGATGTTTTGGTACGAAGCATATTAGAACAATACGATATATCTTACAGTATTTCTATCCGTTTTAAGTTTAACGTGTTTATTTGTGTATTTCTCCGTGTGGTTGCCGGGTTAGAATAGTGCCACTCCATGTCATCCCGTGGATGTCGTAAGAGGCGACTAAGGGAATAAAGGCTTGTAGTACTGCTAGGCGATGGGCTTGCCACCTGTCACTAATACACTTAGAAACATCTTAGCCTACTTGTGCAAAATGTGGTTACAGAATTATCAAGAAGTTTTAAGACTTGTTGGTAATTCTTTATCTCTGCCTACCCCACTCTGGGAATGAAGGCGTGAGTTTATGTATGTATTTGTGTATTTGTTTGTCTATCTGAGTTCAATAGTTGGTTGGTAGTGACCCTGCCTTCGGCGCTAGCGGTCCTGGGTTCGATCCCCGGTACGGGAAAATATTTGTGTGATGAGCGCGAGTATTTGTTCCTGAGTATTGGGTGTTTTCTGTGTATTTAAGTATGTATTTATCTATACACCGTGTTTTTCTTGATTTACGATAACTTCGGCATATTACTAGGTACATCCGTAGAAACTAAATGGTAAATAAAAAAAAATTATTGCAACAAATAAAAATGTTTTCTGTTTAGAACAAAGTAATTAAATTTTGTATCTTTGGTCATTCTAAAAGGACCTTTGAAGTTAACTAATAGATAATCAGTGTCAAATATGTCAATGTTGGCGTGACATTAAAAGCCTTTTACACCAGTTCAACGTGATTAACTGATTAAATTTTAAAATGAAATATCTTTAAAACCGTAAGAGTTATCATTTGTCTGTCTTCGGGAAATTAACTTTATTTGACTTTATTTGAAAAAAAACACGGTGTATAAGTAAGTTTATCGTTGCCTAGTACCCATAGTGCAAGCCTAGAGCTGAGTTTGGGGCTAGATCAATTTGTGTAAACAGGGAACTCTTTGAACTCGAAAAGTGATATTTTCGCTACAGATGCGTGTCGTCGTCATTCCCATATTGCCAAAAAAAAAAATTCAATTAAAAAAATCCAAAAATCTTTAAAATGCAAGCAAATAAAACGAACTTAAAAGGAATTAAAACTACCATGACTAAGGAGAGTTGATTGGTTATTTAAATACAAATGACTTAAGTATTTGTACTACAAAAAATCTTCTCATATAGCCCTTGTTTTTTTTCGGGATATTTGGTGTTTTGTAATAACGACGTCAGAACCCTACACTGTGCATGGTCCGTCATGCTATTTCTGTTTTTTTTTACTGATATTATAAATCAATACAAAATAATAGTTTATAACCCAAAGACGCATGGTAATTTTTACCTCGGAGAATTGGACAGTTCCCGAGGTAATAGCGATGCACAACTTCTACGCAGGCAAAGTCGTTGGTGTATACTAGTAAATCATAAACAAGACATAATTAATAATTATGCTATGTTTATTAGTCATAAGTTATACCCACACTGTTGACACATGAACATATCTAAATAATCGAAACTAACAACATTTTGGCTTACTCTGATGTTTCTAAATTATCTGCACATTATTAAAAGATGTTTATGCATGCGAGGGGTCCCGGGCTATTTGTATTAAGCGACATTTTTGGAACTTCACAGGGGAGCATAACAAAGTTTCATTTTTCGAAAAAAAAATCATAACGAAAAAGGTATCAATATTTTTACAAAAAAGTGGCCTAGGTTATTTTCCTTATCTAAATCCGCGCAATTTAGCCTAGTTGTCATTTTTTTAAAGTGGTTTTTACCAAAAATATAGGTTGCTTGATACAAAATGACCTCGAATAACTTTTATTTAGAAACAGGCTAATTGATTGAAGCGTGTGACTGTGAAGTGTCATTTTTTTAAAGTTGTTTTTACCAAAAATAAAGGTTGCTTGATACAAAATGACCTCGAATCACTTTTATTTAGAAACAGGCTAAATGTTTGAAGCGACATCAAGGATGGATTTCAGGTGCAGGCTTAATGTTTGAAGCGACATCAAGGACGGATTTCAGGATGCAGGCATAACGATTTAAACGCCCTATAATACGTAGTGTATGTCAGGAAAAACCGCTTAAGTCAAAATCACGAAATATCTTGTCGGTATGAAGTCCATCTTTTCTATAAATGAATAAAATTTGTGTCGCATCAATCACATCAGACTCAAACTAGACCTTAATTTACTCATGTTTCAAGCGACAAAAAAGTGCTCAGATCGCCACGAAACCGGGCTCAAACGACGCAGAAAAATCGGGCGATTCCAAATATGTGTATAACTCAATATCGGCCAGAATGTCGCTTAATACAAATAGCCCGTGAACCCTCGATGATGAGTCCATGAAATTAAGTTGTTTGCAATGTAATTTTCTGGAGCTATTTATTGGACACAATTTGTAAACAATCCTGACCCACCGCGATACAGTGCAAACCAGTACGGGGGTCAGTTGCCACTAACTTTTGGTTGTCACCATCATAGAATAATATTTGAAAATGTAAGTAGCAATATGTACTTTTTCTTGCGAAATAAATTTATATTATAAAAAAAAAAAAAAAAAAAAATGTTGACATTAAACAGGTGCGGTTAGAAAATCCGGTAATGTGGCTACAAATACGAATGGCTACTTCTTAAAGTTCCGCACCGCCAAATGGAAACCTGTTACAAAGGCTACGCTGTCCATCATTCCGTCCGTTTGTTCTACTATAGTTTACGAATCTTAAACAACGTTGCACCGCAGCGCGGGGCAGTACCATTACAACTTTCAATAAAATTGAAGCATAAGTATAAGTAACTTGTCTTCAAACAGAGGCATAAAGCGCTGCTTGCATGTGTGTGTGCCACGATTGTACTCGTCGCTAGCGGGCACAAGCAAACGCAACAGGACGCATCAAGCCGGTTTAGTGTGTATCGCGCCTGCGACGCGTTTGGTTGCGTGTACCGCTAGCGTCTGAGCGATGATAAAAAGATAAAAAAATATAAAAGACAGATATTCAGTAAGTAGGCCGCATGGGCACTTTTACATGTCAAAAATCTACCAGAACTATAGAACTGTAGGTAACAGAAATTCCTAAAGGGCCGGAGACAAACTTTTCTATTTAAAGATTCTACTATTGCATTTTCGAACTGAGGAAATCGTATCATTAGCTGCCTAATCCACCATTCGGACAATGATAGGTGACAAGTGACAATAGGGAACAATATAGATTTTTTTAAATGTACCTATTCCTCACGAAAAAATAACACTACAGCAAAAAAAAACCGCCAAGAAATAGGGAAGATGCAAGCATTTTAAACTGCTTATTAGACAGTGATTAGACGGAGAGATCCGATACGCTGTCTGACTTCATGTAACATGTCGGCCATTATAAACTCCATGATAAACTCTGTTTTGCTAGAAAGAGATAGGAACAAATCTTTGTTGGCTTATATCTTGTTTTTTTTTATAACTATATAAACAATGTGTTTACTGTACGAGTTACTGTTTGTTAGATCAATCAGCTTTTATTGAAGCTATGAATAAAAGTCATGAATGGTCCCTATTCTGTGTACATTACAAAGTTAATAGATTTTCATATCACTAGGATTCATGCAAGCTGCGCCATATACACCAAACTGTTAACTGTCAAAAAAACGCCTACGTAACATCAGCTGTAAGTGACTATATACAGCTCAACAATATTACGTGGATTATAATCCTGAATCCCACACCATTATAAAAGGCAATTGAAAAGCCAAAAAAAAGGAAATACACCTCAAAAGCACGTACCTATTCATTTCACAATGGATAATATTACATTTCCTAATAAACCACTTTACATGCCATTATTACTTGTCAATTTTCCTCATGTATCCCTTAAATAGGTAAGTAAAATTCCACTTTCTGAACACCCTAAGTGCAAAATTAAGGTACACGTGTGTTGAGCCGACAAAGGAGAATTGGGGCACGAAAATAGTATTATGTAAAAAATATCAGCTGAATGTTTTTGTTGTTGCCAATTTGTCGACGACGTCGTTTTTATTTTATGATTATCATCATCATCATCATCATCATCATGTCAGCTGAAAGACGTCCACTGCTGGACATAGGCCTCCCCCAAGGCTCTCCACTTAGACCGGTCTTGTGCTTTTCGCATCCACTTTATGATTATATTTCAGTTATATTAATCTAAATTATAAATGCAGAAAGAATGAATAAACGTTTGTTACTCAATACAGCTAGAACAACTGAATGAATCTGGATGAAATTTGGCACAGAGATAGAATTCGTCGGTGATGCTGCAAAATCGCGTAACTAACAAATTTATGATAGAGCAAAATAAACCTTACAGCCTTATTAAAAGGTTCATTTTGCTCCTTATTTAAAATGTTACTTACGCGGTTTTTACTTACGAGATAATGAATAACAATTTCTGAGATAATAGCGATAAACGACTTCCCCGCGGACGGATAAAAACAAAACTGCAAACAAAATGTCTATAAATATTACAAATCACCCTGAAACATCTCAGCAGTAGTGTATTGCAGATATGTTATTAGCTTTAGGATCTAATTTTTAGGGTTCCGTAGTCAAACTAAGAACCGTTATAATTTCGCCATGTCCGTCCGTCCGTCCGTCCGCAGCCTAGCTCAGAGGCTTAGTACTAGAAAACTGTAATTTGGCATGGATACATAATATTAGTCACGCCAATAAAGTGGTAAAATAAAATCTAACTCTAAAATATTCATGCCAAATTACAGCTTTCTAGTACTAAGAGTCTCTGAGCTAGGCTGCGGACGGACGGACGGACGGACATGACGAAACTATAAGGGTTCCTAGTTTGACTACGGAACCCTAAAAACCTATATTTTTTGCATATTTTGTTATTTTAGATCTCAATGCATGTTTTGATTACTATTAGATCAACAAAAAACACAGAAGTGACACACCCTACTATATTATATTCGCTTGCTTTCTCAATTCCATGATGAAAATGTCAAAATCCAAAGGAACACCTAGAAACATCTTGTGTTTTCCAGAGCAATGCAATGGTAGGAGTCGACGTTGAAGTAGAAAATTTAATCTGTTAACACGAATTGATCAATCACGGTCGACAACCAAGAGATGATTGATTGATGATGGATGGTTTATCTTTCGTAGCTAAGGGGTTTTATACCACTTTATTTTTACTCCTATTGCTATTCTATTGTATATTAATCAACTGCTTTCAATGTGAAAAGTAAATAATTTCATCCTTTCGCGCCTTGATTCCAATAGTGACATTATACATGTCATATTATAAGAAAAAACACACATTATTATTTATGGTAAAGTGTCACTGATGGATGTAACGTACGCCTTGTTTTTCAAGTAATTAAAATTTTCATCAAATGTATGGTTTAAGTATTATTCTTTACAAGTATGTTTATCGTGGTCGTGTACCGATAGCACAAGTCAAGAGCTTTGTTTGGGACTAGGTCAATTTGTGTGAGATTGTCCCCTATTATTTAAATATTTTACCAAATTTTGCAATTTTCTTGTTATTTTTAATATTGATTACGTAGATAGGCAAGATTAGATTCAAATGAAAATGGCAGAAAATGCTAGCCTGGACCTTGAAAAACCTGTAAAAGAATTGAACATTCTGCGAAGTGATGCATCCTATGAAATAAGTGTCTACAAAACGAGAGTCAACAAGAGCTACTTTATCATAACTTTAAAAATCAAAATTCTCATGTCAGAAATACCAAGACTTCAATTCTAAGGGCTGTATTAATAAACTGATCTCAACTGTAATGTTTGACCCAAGATTTAAAAAAAAATACAGTTTTGCAGGGCTTGACATTAACTTTGACATATCTTGTGACAGGCAATTGAGCTAAGATGAGTTTATTAACACGGCCGTAAGGCTCATCCCTTCGGGTACACTACATAAATACGAAAAACTAAATTCCGAGTATAGGAATCACGAATTTCATAATGCCGATTATTATAATTCCGAATGTTTTAAAACTCCGAATATAAGTATTCCGATTTTTCATTTTTCCGATATTTATAAATCCGAAATTTCAAAATGTCAAACGTTAACAATTACGATTTGCAAAATTCTGAATTTCAATACACCGAACAATAATAAGTCCGAATGAATAATAATCAGAAATATCAAAAATACGAAATCCGATTATTAAAATACCGATCATCAAAACTCCGAATATCATTACACCGACTAATAATAAACCCACCTAATCAAATATGTAATTGAAGTAAGAGTAAGAGTGTCGACGGAGCTCCGCTTACGCGGAGCTCCTATTTCTGGGTGGTTTGGGCCTCCGGGCCTGCTGCAAAACTAACATAACCTAAACCTACCTCATATTTATGATAGTTAGACCGGGAACACCCAAATACTCCGAAATATTTTATTCCGAATTTACTAATTCCGATTTATAAAACATAATTCCTAATAAATAAAATTCCGATTATTGAAAACACGAATTTAATTATCCCGAATATCAAATTTCCGAATTAGTAATAAAGTTTCGGAAAATTAATAATCGGAATTCTGTTTTTCGGGCCAATGACACTTCGGGCTTTTCATTATTTGGAGTTATAAAAATCGGAAAAATATACAATCGGAATTTGGAAATTCGGTTAAATAAATTTCGTGTTTTTTAGTAATCGAAATTTTATTCCTTAGGAATTATGAAATTCGGGGTTTTAAAAATCGGAATTAGTAAATTCGGAATAAAATATTTCGGAGTATTTGGGTGTTCCCCATCCCTTCTCTACTTATGATAGAAGGCCTCTAAGCTAGTTATTTTTAACAGTTGTCTTATCCGTACACCGAATCACTGCAATTCATTCCCCCTTCAGGCCATCCGTCCCTGGAATGCGCTCCCTCTTGAAATACGACAAGCGTCCAGCAAATTCGTGTTTAAGCGTAAACTTCGCCAACATCTACACAAGCAAGAACTTCAGTAAAGTGTCATCGTCTTCATCACGTATTGTTTCCGTATGTATTTGAGTATTATATGAACATATTATTATTTATGTATTCTATACTTTATAGTATCAAGTAGGTATTTAATAATTAAGTTTTCAACACTGTTTAGATCTTCAATTGCACCATACATTCTCTGGTTTACCATGAAGTTGACTGGTAGAGAATGCCTTTAGGCATTAAGTCCGCCATTTGTACTTTTTACATTTGTATTGTGCAATAAAGTTAAAAATAAATAAACACAGCAACACTTTTACTGCTTGGTGGTAGGTCAAAGGACATGATGATAGCCAGACATATTCTCAAGACTCGGGTCCCACACAGACCATATTTCAAAAGGGTCTTCCCAAGTTCTAACAGCCAGAATCCTTCCCTCCCTTCGCTCCGAATTCGTTTAGTCCGATAAATTATACTTTCACCTGTCCGTCTGTCGTTTCAGTGTGGAACCATTAATAACAGAGCTCCCGTGGCCAGTGGTTTTCTCTAAAAAACTGCGAAGCCCTTGCAAGTTTAACTTGGACCTTCAGTATGTACAGAATGTATGCTTGTGTGTGTCTAGCCCTAATGGTCGTTATAAGACGCCTTGCGTAGCTAGTACGTACCGAAGTTAAGTAATCAATAAATTGTAATTCTTAAGTATGCCGATACTGGCTGACTGTGGTGAGACTGTAACATGACATCATTGTGTAATACCCACTTTCTGACAGTAAACTATATTAAATAAATACATACATACATACATTCACGCCTGTAATCCCAGAGTGGGGTAGGCAGAGCTACAGAATTATCTACAACTTTAAAAACTTGTTGATAATTCTGTAACCACATTCTGCACAAATAGGCTAAGATGTTTACCAGCGTATTAGTGACAGGTTGCAAGCCCATCGCCTAACAGTACTACAAGCCTATATTCCCTTAGTCGCCTCTTACGACATCCACGGGATGACATGGAGTGGCACTATTCTAACCCGGCAACCACACGGGTAAATAAATATATAAATAAATATCAGGGGACAATGTCACACCAATTGACCTAGTCCCAAACTAAACTCTAGGCTTGTACTATGGGTACTAGACAACGATATAAATACTTATATAAAGAAATATATACTTAAATACATAGAAAACATCCATGACTCAGAAACAAATATTCGCGTTCATCACACAAATATCTGCCCGTACCGGGATTTGAACCCAGGACCGCTAGCTTCGTAGGCAGTCTCACTACCAACTAGGCCAGCGAGTCATCATAATTATCTTATCGTATTGTATCTTGTATCTGGAATTCTGTATTATAAATAAAAGCGCCTGAGTCAGATGATATTCTAGCATTGAGGCATTCTACCTCAGCGTCGGCAACGCATTTGCAGTCTTATGATTTTACTCTTAAGAATGAAAATATCTATTTTTCAGATGCTATGTGGTCTGTGTGTTCGTTTGCCTTCTCCTTGTTATAAAAGGTGGCCAGGTTTTTGTTGTGACCATGGCAACGGTGGACTAACATAACTATTAAATGGGTACCTATTATTTTGCCGAAATTCGTTTCATTGAACGTTCAAAAGTCACTTCGCAGAATTTTCAATTCATCGGCGTTTTTACCGCATGAGTATTTTTTTTTAGTAGTCATAAATCTAACTTTACCTCCTCTCTCACTCGCTCTTAATATGAGCTTTTGAGAGCGAGTGAGATAAAAGTACAAAACCGAAGCACCTTCTAAAGGCTATCGTACTATTCTGAAAACATGGTTTCGGCAGAGAATAGCGATGAGATGATACAATACAAATAAAGTTAACGATGTGTACTCCATTAAATAGAAGGTCCGAACAAAATCCAAAATGTTGACGTTTGCGTTTTTTGCAAAGCTGACGCGATTTATAGAATTGGCATAAAAGGCCAACGATAATCGACAGTCCACTTCAATACATTTTTTCACCTTTCTAAAATCTCTATTCTAGCATTATACATCTTGTCCAAACGCCTTACTTTGTTACTACGAAGCACCAAACTTCTCTGATGCCTATTCCCTTTCACTCGTCATTCGTGGCTAGGTAAGAAAAGGATGGAGCTTAAGAAACATCTACCTTGGCTTTTCAAGTGCCAATTCTCAGGATCGTAATTTTTTACGAACTGAGGTGCGCGTTAGAGCTCACGTCCGAAGAAATAACAATACATCACAAAGGATTCAGACCCCTACTGGCTACGGAGGGATACGTAAATTATTGAAGACGGGCTTAAGGCGTCGGTCGAAAAGGTTTTATAGACTTTTCTGTTCGAGAAGTATTGCCATATCTTAATAGCCGGAGGAAAACTGCATTTTTATCGGTAGGGAAGAAGATTTTGAAAATAATTGTGTAAAGTTTTGCTATTTTTGAGTTATTACTAGGAAAATACCCGCGGACCGGGACACGAGATGTGGGTAGGCCTCCAACAAGATGGAGTGACGACGAGTGGAGAGCCTCGGGGGAGGCCTATGTCCAGCAGTGGACGTCTTTCGGCTGACATGAACAGAACTGAGGAAAATAGTAAGAACGAAACAAACATATAAAATTTATGTCAATAATTTATTTTGTTAGCCATTTTTTCTGCAGCGCGCTTGCACCTATGCAAGCTACCTATAAATATCCCGTGGCTCCGTTTTACTCGGGAAAACCATATCGTTTTAGAAATGGTATCGTATTATTTCCATCTCGACCGCCATTATTTTAACTAACTAAGAACTATCCAAAAGTTGTCAAAACAATATGGTTTTCCCGAGTAGAATAGTTACCCGACTGCGTCAGAAGGAGGGTTATGTTTTTCGAGCGTATGTATGTATGTATGTATGTATGTATGTATGTATGTATGTATGTATGTATGTATGTATGTATGTATGTATGTCTATTTCTGGGCACGCTCTGCAGCCTAAACGGCTTGACCGATTTTAACATACTAGGTGTCATTCGATTCGTCTTAATTGCCGAAGTGACATAGGGCATATAATATTTCGAAATGGCGTCTGCAAAAAAAAAGAGGGGGTTTTAAAAAAAAAAAAAGTTTATTATAGCAATATGGGTCTCAAATGAAAGCTAGTAAATAGCCCATTCCAAATATATATACATTATAATACTTTGATGCTACCATTTAGACAGGGAAATCAAAAAGGACGTTAAATGTTAAGTAATAAATGTTTCTTGTTGAGCTGTAAACGCCTACAATATAAACCATTAAGAAAGTAGTGTAATAATTAATAATTCACGAATACCTACTACATACCTACTTGATTAATACACATTGATGTTATAGTATAAATTGCTGGCTAATACCTACCTAATGCGCCATCCTGCCTACGCATGGACAGTTTATTTAAGTAAAGATAAGGAATAGGTACCTAACCTCAATGTAGTGCTTAGTCTAGTACCCAGGTACACGTATGACGTACTGACCGTTGAGGAACTAAATTGTTAGAGATTAAGAGAAGTTTAGTTGATTTATACCTACTTCAATTTCTCGGTCTAAGTAGGTATCTACAATCTGTTCGAATTATAATTTAGCAAAGCAATCCGTTATAATAAACTTGAAAAATTGCTAGAGATTAAAATTTAGTTTATTCATTATACCTAACTATTTTTCGGTCTAAGTACGTATCTATAATCTGTTCGAACTATAATCTGTAGGTATATTATAAATAATTATTATCATCGCCAAGGAAAGCAATCCGCAGAGCGCGCGGCTGCCTTGGGGCCGCGCGGTGCGCGGGGGGGGCTTAGTATCTAGATGAGCGACCCGACACGGGCAGACACATGAGGGCAGACGTCGTTGACGGTTGTCAGTAATTTGCTTCTCTCGGCGCGGCTTATGCTATGCGACGTAAATCTGTTGGCAATTCATTGCTTATTCATAGGAATTTGTATGTTTAATATGAAAGTAAATTGTAGGAGAATGATTTCATGTCAGAAATATAAGTAAGTAAATCAAAAAAATATAAGGGAATAACAAAATAGTTTGAATTGTAGTACCTATAGTAAATAAATGCTATTAAGTATATAACAAAATATTATTCAATTATATTTCATTCTAATTTCCATAATATGCTTAGGTAGTTTAGCTAGTTACCTAATGAAAAGTAAGAACACCAAACACTGCAGGACTGCACGTTTTGGGTCGGTGTGACTTTAGCGTTTTAAATAAAAAAATACCTAAGTACTTATATTCATTCTTACATGACTTATTGTTTCGTATTAGGTATTTCTTGTGCGCGGAATAATATTAGGTAGGTATATTCGTACTTAAAGTGAGTAAATATAAGTAGGTACGAGACTCGTAGGTACCTAGTTAATCAAATAATAATTCTGGGCGGTAAAAATATAATTTCAATAGATATAGTTTAGTTAGTCAGTATAAGCTAAGAGATAAATAAAGTGTTATCTCGTGGCACGGTCTATGTGAATGATGTTAAAATACCTTACCTAGGTAAAGGTTAAAGAGAATAAAATCGGGTAGGTAATAGAAACTTAATTCCATCATATTTTATTGTTTCTAATTATTTCTTATGTGGTAGGTATGATATTATATTTGTAGTGAGTAAAATAAATAATTCCATAATAATTAGCGGTAGTAGATGTTGAAGTCACTGCGGGGCAAAAAAAAGAAGAAGAAGTTAAAGGATAATTTCTTTAGGTAAGTATAGTTTACTTAATTACTTAATTTAGTATAAAAGATCGGTCTGTGTATCTATGTTATATTGAAGGAGTTAAAATAAACCCAAATAAGTATAAAGAAAATAAAACCCCCCTTCGCCTTACTTAAATAATATAATATCATATTAAGATAAGTAATTTTAAGTTTTTAGAATGGCGTTGTCTCGTAAGACAAAAAATAATAGAACTAAGATCTCGAAATTAAAAACTGAAACTCCTAGCAAGCGCGAGAAGCGCCTTAAAGAAAAAAGAGAAAGGTCGTCGCAGCTTTATAGCCAGCTCTCAGTTGATTCTCGTAGAGAGCTTATAAAAAGCATCAGTCAACGTGCCCTGCGTAAACGTGCATCTACCGTTGATAGAGAACAAAGGCGGAAGAGGCTTAATGTTGCTAAATCTAAAACTAGGGCAGAAGAGACGTCCTTATCTCGCCTTCAAAGACTAACTCAGATGCGTGAATATGCTACAAGAGTTCGTGAGGAAGAATCGCCGTCCGCTAGAGTCGAGCGATTGAATCAAATGCGTGAGCACGCTAAAAATATCCGAGAAGCCGAGTCTCCGTACTCCTGCTCTATGCGTCTCGAACAAATGCGGGAGCACGCGGACTCCATGCGAGAACTCGAGTCACCGTCCTCCCGCCGTACACGGCTTGAACTAATGCGAGAGCACGCGAACTCCGTGCGAGAACTCGAGTCACCGTCCTCCCGCCGTACACGGCTTGAACTAATGCGAGAGCACGCGGACTCCGTGCGAGAACTCGAGACACCGTCCTCCCGCCGTACACGGCTTGAACTAATGCGAGAGCACGCGGACTCCGTGCGAGAACTCGAGTCACCGTCCTCCCGCCGTACACGGCTTGAACTAATGCGAGAGCACGCGGACTCCGTGCGAGAACTCGAGTCACCGTCCTCCCGCCGTACACGGCTTGAACTAATGCGAGAGCACGCGGACTCCATGCGAGAACTCGAGTCACCGTCCTCCCGCCGTACACGGCTTGAACTAATGCGAGAGCACGCGGACTCCGTGCGAGAACTCGAGTCACCGTCCTCCCGCCGTACACGGCTTGAACTAATGCGAGAGCACGCGGACTCAGTGCGAGAACTCGAGTCACCGTCCTCCCGCCGTACACGGCTTGAACTAATGCGAGAGCACGCGGACTCCGTGCGAGAACTCGAGTCACCGTCCTCCCGCCGTACACGGCTTGAACTAATGCGAGAGCACGCGGACTCCGTGCGAGAACTCGAGTCACCGTCCTCCCGCCGTACACGGCTTGAACTAATGCGAGAGCACGCGGACTCCGTGCGAGAACTCGAGTCACCGTCCTCCCGCCGTACACGGCTTGAACTAATGCGAGAGCACGCGGACTCCGTGCGAGAACTCGAGTCACCGTCCTCCCGCCGTACACGGCTTGAACTAATGCGAGAGCACGCGGACTTCGTGCGAGAACTCGAGTCACCGTCCTCCCGCCGTACACGGCTTGAACTAATGCGAGAGCACGCGGACTCCGTGCGAGAACTCGAGTCACCGTCCTCCCACTGTATGCGACTTGAACAGATGAGAGACCATGCAATGCTTTCTCGTAACAACGAGTCACCCATTGCCCGTGAACAAAGAATTACGACTATGAGATCACAGTCTCGTGTCCGGCGGCAGTTATTTGTAAGCAGTGATGCTACTTTCGATGACGTGATTTATCAAGTAGCGGATGTGGAGTGTTATGTATGTAGTAAACTTCTGTATAAGAAACAGTCACGTTACATCTCAACTGCTACTGTTACAGTCGTACCACCTAACACTCCTGATCGCATTAATTGTTGCCATAGATGCGCCACCAAATTGTTGAAAAATCAATGTCCATCTAATTCCTTTTGGAATAATATGACTGTCTCACCTGTGCCACCAGAACTTGATTATCTCTCTGAGATGGAACTGCGTCTCATTTCCCGGATAAAACCTTTTATTAAAGTAGTACGTTTAAGCGGTCGTTACGGGCAACAGGGATTTAAGGGGCAGGCCATTCTCTTCGCCCAACAGGTTGAAGAAGTGATAGAGCAGCTTCCAATGCATGCGGCAAATGCAGGAATAAGTATTGTTACAGAACAATTGGAAAATGTTACTAGTAATAGAAGATTTGCAGTGGATATTGTCAAAATTAAAAGGGCATTAGAATGGCTAGTGCGCAATAATCATTTATATTCAAATGTGCAAATCAATGCAAACATAACAAATGAAGAGCTGCAACAAAGTATTATGGAGGCTATAGTGACTATACAATGAAGATCAGGTTAGAGCTGATCCACAAAATAATTTTAAACCATTGGAAAACGATCGACACATATTACGAGGGTCATTTTGCCAGAGCAGCGAACAATTTGAAGAAATATCACGTGGTCGTCAATGCACTGCAAATGCTGCGACTGCAATTGCCTACTCTTGCTCAAAACCTTTGAATGAATGGGCCTCTTCTGACCTAGATCGTGTTTTGTTGGCCGGAAATACTTACTTTAACAAGTGCATGTCACGACTTGTAGTTCGGCCGCCGTTCTTAAATACCGAGGAACTTTTGCCTTCTGTTTCTGTGGCCTCGACAGAATATGATCTATCGATACAACCTGATGTTGTCATTGGGGTTGTTAATTCTAGGGCACCATCTGAAGTACTTGAAGGATACTTTTCTACTTTGTCATCCGGGATTGAATATTTCTTTTCAACAAATGAAAAAGGAATCGTTACATGTCAAACCAATATCGCAGTAGCGGTAATGAAATTAAACGATTCCTATTATTTATTCGATTCGCATTCTAGGGGACCCAAAGGCTTTGTTGCGACTACCAGAGGCACTTCGATGGTAATGAAATTTCCAAATCAAGGTGAATTGTGTCAACATCTTGCAGTGGTACTACAGGTTAGGAGATGTCATGATATGCAATTTAGTATTACAGCTATAAACGCATCATTATTAAATGAATCACCGGTAGCACAAAATGAGCAACACGATACACACAATAACAGCTGCGGAAATCACGATGTCAGCAATGCTTTGCATGAGGGTCACGCCTTTGTTACTACCGCACTTATGCCTATTGATACCAACGTACCGGATTTAAGTGAAGTTATTTCAAATGCTGACGTAGAAGACAGAACAGTCCTTATCTACGAGTTAAAACGGAAAACGGCTCCTCCCATCAGTTTATTGAAGGAGCAAAGAGCTGAAGAGCTAGCGTGGGTTAAGTTGTTCCCAGGCGGCCGAAATGGACTTAGAGAACAAAGGCCCATTCCTATAACGCCCCTTGATTATTACCAAACACGTGTAATGAGTAGCGATAAAAGATTTCAACTCAACGAATATATATTTTACGCTCTTTCGGTTGTGGAACTATGCAAGGCGCAACAAAATGTTTCAGTGTGTGCTAGGTTGCGCCAGAACGAAGCTGAGCCGACAGATGTTATTCAAAATGTACATCTAGTGATGCGGAATATTCGTGGTACGTCTGCATATTGGCACAAGGCTTACACGGATCTTCTTGCAATGGTAAAAAATTTGGGCCCCCCTCACTGGTACCTAACATTATCGTGTAACGATTTAAACTGGCACGATATGTTAAATGCACTTTTAGTTGCTGATAGTCGTCCAAATTTTCCTGTACAAAACCTGACCTTTCAAGACAAACAGCATCTTGTAGAGAGATATCCAGTTACTTTGTCCAGACATTTCATGTTGCGCTTGAATGCTTTATTTAATAGGCTACGAAGAGAAAATGATCCAATTTTAGGAAAAAAGGTCGTTGATTTTTGGTGGCGGGTGGAGTTTCAGCTACGAGGCAGTCCCCATGTGCACATGGTTATATGGTGCGCTGATATGCCAGCTTTTGACAGCCCTGAGGGAATACAGTTACTAGAGCGAATTGTAACGTGCAAGGTTCCTGGTCTCGATACTGATTCAGAAATGAATAATTTAGTTACTCAATTACAAACTCATAGACATACACAAACTTGTTATAAAAATAATCGCAATATTTGTAGATTCGGTTTCCCGAGACCAATTTCAGAAAAAACGGAAGTCTTGGACGACGACCAAGCAGTAAGAAACGGCGGGAGGTTTTATAAACTTAAAAGAACCGAATCGGAAGTAATGATAAATTGCTATAATCCTCATTTGTTAAAACTATGGCGTGAAAATATTGATCTACAGCCTTGTGGTTCGGCTTTAGGAGTAGCATACTATATTTCAAAGTACATCTCAAAAGCTGAACCCGTAGAGGTATCTAGGTCTATTCGACAGGCTATACAAAATGTAAGGGATCGAGGCGAAAGCAATTCAGGGCGACTAGTTTTTGCTAAATAGAGAAATTTCTGCCAATGAATGTGCATTTCGTTTATGTCATTTAAAATTGAGGGACAGCTCACGTAAATGTGTATTTGTGAACACTTGCATGCCAGAACAAAGATATAGGATGCTACGGTTTGACACGGAAACATCGGAGCCGTACAAAAACTTGTTTGATAGGTATGTGCACAGGCCTCATTCCCTCGAGCATCTGAGTCTAGGTGAATTTGCAATCTGGTACAATGTGGTTTCTTCTAGAATAGACATTGATGAAGATCAACAAGATGTTGACGCTTATGATGCTCACAATGACGATGAGCTCAGTGGTCAATATATTACTTTGCTAGACAATGCAGGTAGGATGAGGAGGCGGACACGTCCAGCTATACTCCGCACGCGTTATTTTACATTAGCCTCCGACCCAGAAGCATATTACTATTCCTTAATTGTAACTCATGTTCCATTCCGAGCAGAAGAAGAACTGTTAGAAGGATTTGACTCAGCCAAAGATGCTTTCTGGGCCAAAAAGGATCGACTGCGGCCGTTGCAAGAAGGGTTTGATGCCGAAACTATGGTGCAAATGGAAACTGAAATACAAAATGCGATAAGCCGTATCGTAGCTGAAAACTTGGCAGCAGGTCTTTCAGAACAGCAAATTGAGGACATAAATTTGAATACTGTCTATCAGCCTATCGAGTGTGTGCTAGATGATATCGGTCAACTTTTAATTGACGAATTCGAAGAGCAAAATGAAGTTGGCATGCCAGACAATCAGTTCGAAATAGCAGTTGCATCGCTAAACTTGAGTCAACGTCAGTTGTTTCAAAAAATATCTCAAAAATTATTAGATATTACAAATACTGACCAACTATTGATTTTTGTCACCGGAGGAGCTGGTACTGGGAAAACTTTTACTTTGAAAGTCATGACTGAGCAAATCCGAAGGTTAAGTCCCATCGATGCAGGAAAAAGCATAGCAGTTACTGCACCAACTGGGGTCGCGGCCAGACTCATTGGCGGGAGCACCCTACACTCAACTTTTGCTCTTCCAATTGAAAAAGGAAGAGCTGAACCATTACGTTCTCTCACCGGGGAAAGGCTACAAAGAGAGCGACAAAAGTGGAGATCTATTAATTGGCTTATCATTGACGAAATATCAATGGTGCCTTATTTGACTTTAAGAAACATTCATCTTCGACTGCAGCAGCTGAAACAAAATCAAAGCTTATTTGGTGGGATAAATATTATTTTATTTGGAGATCTGTGGCAGTTATTCAGCTTTTGCGAGTTGCCCCAAAATATGCGACAGGCAGGAGATAACACCTTCGTGGATATCCTTAATAATATTCGTGTCGGAGAATTGACAATGGACCAGCTTGAAATCCTTGACAGCCGCAGGGTCCCACTAGTAGGTCCATTTGCCGATGGAGAAGCGGTGAGGATTTTCCCAACTTCAAAACAAGTTGATACCTACAATTCAACAATGACTGAGGAGTTGGGTAAATCTTTAAGACTGTATCAGGTAAACGCTGTTGACACCTCCTTAGAAGCGAAAACCTACGGCCAGTGCCCCCGCAAAGAGTTTGTACCTGACGACCCAAACAAGACGGGGGGCATTCTCAACACATTATGTATTGGGCTGGGATCACGAGTAATGTTACGCCGTAACATCAACATTAACCATGGTCTTGTGAACGGCGCTATGGGTGTTGTCCGAAGGATTGAGTGGCCTGCTCTTCGCAGAGAACAGTTAGAAACAGGAGAGTTACCGCAAGCAATACTTGTTGAATTTGATGACCCTACAATCAAAGGTAATCAACCAGGAATAGGTGTACGGATTGAGCCCTGCACCATCGACTTTGATGCGCTTAGGGGACAAGGAAAAATTGAACGAAGGATTTTGCCGGTAATACTTTGCTGGGCTGTAACTGTCCATAAGCTACAAGGCACCACTCTCGATAGGGCCGTTGTGGACCTCAGCTCACATGTTTTTGCAAAGGGTCAAGCTTACGTTGCTCTCAGCCGAGTAAAAACACTAGCTGGGTTGGCTATCAGTGTCCTTGATCCCAAAAAGTTGTTAAATCGACCACATGATACCAATTCTTTAAAAGAGCTTCAACGTCTTCGAGATTTAAATACTATAAACTAAATGCAAAATATTACATTCGGCCTCCATCTAACCAAATGAACTAATCTTACGTTACTACTGGGGATCGATTTTTGAATGCACGATGCTTCTTTTGCTAAAAGGAGAGTTCCGCTTGTAATTTGTTACTTATAGCTTCGTGACATTAAAAAATCGAGCTCCAGAGCTCATTTAACGTTTGGTTATATTAATAAAACCACTATTTTATTAATAAAAACTAAAAAATGTGAAATAAACTAAATTATTTAAATAAAAACAAAAAACCCGACTGCAGTAAAAAAAACAACTGAAAAGCGAGAAACAAGCTATATAATCGATAGAACATTGTAAGGCAATGTAGATACTTATTGATTTTTATTTATAATAACAATTAAAATTTGGGTTTAATATACTTTATGCTTATTTTAGTGTTGCACTTATTCTTTGGCTATTACTTGCCATTAATTATTTCTCAATCGCTCTAAGGTTAACTGGAAGAGATCCTTTAAAGGGATATGTGCGCCTTTATATACCCCTACTATATTTTTGTCTATTTTATAATTGTTATCTTTTTTGTTTGTATAATAAAGTGTTTACATTCAAACATACATAGGTAAATACTTATAATGTACCATGCAATGATTTTTTGTTTGATACCTCGTTAACAAGTAATGCAATTTATACCAATATACATACAACTTGAATAGTGGAAAAGGTATTGCAGGCGGGGACAAGCAATGAATTATAAAATGTACTTAAGTATTTTCTTGAAACAAAAAACATTTGGATTAATAGATTGTCCCCGCCTGGAAAACCTTTTCCACTATTCAAGTTGTATGTATATTGGTATAAATTGCATTACTTGTTAACGAGGTATCAAACAAAAAATCATTGCATGGTACATTATAAGTATTTACCTATGTATGTTTGAATGTAAACACTTTATTATACAAACAAAAAAGATAACAATTATAAAATAGACAAAAATATAGTAGGGGTGTATAAAGGCGCACTTATCCCTTTAAGGGATCTCTTCCAGTTAACCTTAGAGCGATTGAGAAATAATTAATGGCAAGTAATAGCCAAAGAATAAGTGCAACACTAAAATAAGCATAAAGTATATTAAACCCAAATTTTAATTGTTATTATAAATAAAAATCAATAAGTATCTACATTGCCTTACAATGTTCTATCGATTATATAGCTTGTTTCTCGCTTTTCAGTTGTTTTTTTTACTGCAGTCGGGTTTTTTGTTGCTATTGAAGTTTCTTTTAAATAAATAAATTATATGAAAATAAATATTTGCTAACCCATATAAAAGATTCTAAGTTTGGACTTCAACTGTTGGATACTCTTCGCTGGCGGCGTAACGGAAGGATCCCCTAAAAGCGGCATTTCTGAACAATTCCAAACTCATTATATCTAGAGAATTATTTTAGACCGCATAAATCCGTTGGCCAATCTGTCAATCTACGCATCCGCTTTACTAGTCCAAGATCAACAAATCGTCAGATCAATCGAGTTATAAATCTAGATTTCATTAGTTTCGTAGTCTATTCTGGCACTGCGTTATATTATTAAGTATATTACGGTAAGATTGACAAATCCATGTTCATTGACTTCCTAAGGGACGTATTAAGAAAATTATCTTTAGTGAGATGCCCATCTTAAGACGTGTCAAAATAATCGTAAAATCATAGTTAACCGAAATTGCATGACTTGTCTTCAGATGGCAATCTCAGCCTATTAAAGTCGCCCTCAGTCTATTTTATAAGAGGTGCCAAAATAACAAAGTAAAAAGTAATGATAGGGAGCTGAATCCGTTGAATATTTTTCAAAGAGCACCCAGATTAAATAGCAATCACATTATGTGTCAAAAACTTTTTATTTTTCATAGTTCAGAATCAGTGAGGTTGCCAAACTTAAGTATAATAAGCTATTATTGCCCAAAATTTAACATTTTGCATGCACCTAACAATAAATTGACAACATTAAAAAAAAAGCATTCCTTGGTTTTTGTTTATTTAACTTAAATTCGTCGTTAATAATTCATTAAAGAAATATTCATTAACCCTTAATCAAATATTGGGAAACTATTTCCCACTTAATTTGTATTTTCCAATATAAATAAAAAAAATGTCCGGTTTGATTAAGGGTTAAAAAGACCGTATATACAAAGTTAGGAATACTGATGTCGTGATCTTAGCCTGATATAAAATAAAAATAAAGTAACTTTAAACATAAACAGAACTGACTGTCATGTCATGTCACTCACTTGTCAATCATTCGCTGCCGTTCGTTCACAAATTTGTTATTCTGCGTAATTTAATTAATTACGTCATTTGTAGACGCCATTAAAATAAATAAACTGTTTTGCGTAGATTCGAAAGCGTGTCGTTAGAATCAAGTAATCCGTCAGACAGATAAAAAATGAACGTGACAGTTGTATATTTTTTTAAATTCCTTTGGTAATAAATGGACTAAGGGCACTATAAGTGTATTCCTAACATTCACAATCCAACTTTTTTTACTGTTTTTCCTAAATATAAAAAAACTACTGCATAAAAAAATCCAAAGATATTTTTACTGTAACCAGCAGTGTAAAATCTAGAAACGGTATTTTGTTTTACTACCTTAGCACAAAATGAATTGTTGTCAATTGACGCTTATAAGTGCCCTGTTGGTTTTGTTTAGTCAAACACGTGGTAACCACATAACACCACTCGTATCTAACCGTTTAAAAAAGTATTCCTAAAGTCAGTATGTTGTTATTGTTGTTGTTTATATTAACAATATGTGAGTGTTAATTAAAATAGTATTATTTTAAAGCATGTAATAATTACTTTTCTAGCTTGATCTTCAAAATATTTTCACTGCTAAATTGTGTTGAATATTCCAGGAGGTGAGTATCAGAGTCAATTTACGTCTACAAAAAAAGAATCCGAAGTCTTTACATTACCAAAAATACCTTTCCATGCGAAACACATTTATTTTCCTAAATCAACTTCTAGTAGAACTAAATGTAGCAACAGCGGAAAATTCCAATCCTACAAAGTTGCGTGCATCCAATTCATCGCAAAATCCACAAAATGGCGTTTGGCATGCTAACCGCTCAATAACTATCCCGGTATGACGGTAAACTGGATTTATTGGAGGGGGAAGTAGGGTGTATCATGAACTGAATTTCGGTGCAATTTGCATCGGTCAAGAGTTTTACATGCATCATACATCACCTTTATTAAAATAAGGTTGCATCGACAACTGAATTGCCATTGGAGATTCAAACTTTTGTAGTTGTAAGATTGTAAGTTGAATGACACGCTCACGTTTATGTGCTCTGTTAAATTCAACGGTTAATAGTTTGTTCGCTTAAAAGAAACCTACCGGCCGAGATTCTAGCCGGTGAAGACCATGTCGTCTTTGACTTGTAATCGTATTGTGAACGTTCTGATTGCTCTTATATACTTGACAGTTATGGAGGCCAAGATAAAAACCATACCAGGTAACGACGATTTTTACCGCCTAGAATCTTTGATCAATAATACCAACCTAGCATAGTTGGAATTAGACCTATTTGTATGTAGCAAATGTCAAATTTTAACCTAAATTTAAAATCAGCTGTTCGCGGTTTGAATATTGGAAACAGGCCAATTAAGTGATGACTAGGGTTAGGACTGTTGGTGGCATATAGTGGTTCTAGAATCCATGGACTCGCTATTTCCTTATTATTTATAATACATACCACTTTGATTTTGGTATTCAGTAGTGTCACATTTCAAAATGGAATAAATACATTTTCAGTTCAGTTTATACATACCTACTAATATTTGTTGGTTTTTGTTGGAGGTACGTTCCAAAAAAAATTATTTAAACGGGTTTATCCATTTAATTAATTAATACGACAATGCCTAAGATCAAAATCAAATTTGTATGTATCATAATATTTATAATAAATAGGAAATAGCAACTCCATGGATTCTAGAACCGCGATATGCCACCAAAATGCCTTTTTTTTCCGGATAGGAAATGACATTACGCATCGTCGCCCCGGCTAGGGTAGTCAATGGGGGGGGATGACGGTCTCTCGACCACCTCAGTCTCCTGCGAGAACTGAGGTAGAAGCATACCGTCTAAAACCTCTCCGGTGTTAACCTCTAATCGGCTGTTAACGGGGGCACTGTGGGCTGATGACTATGCACCACCGGGTGCCCCCCAGCCGCCCCAGCCTATCGCTCGTATGACTTCGGGTGGGTAATGTTTGAAATAGCAAACATGGCTAAGAGGGACGACGGAACCCTGCCGTGCGGGGTCCTATTTCTGGGTGGTCTAGCCCTTCGGGCCTGGCGCAAGACTAACCTAACGTAACCGGTTTTTGTTGCGATTTCAGCCTTCAGTTGATTTTAAGATTACACCTGTAATACATTATATTACATACATACATTAAATCACGCCTGTATCCCAGAGGGTAGACAGAGACCACTTCTTTCCACCTGCTACGTTCCTGACAAATCTCTTTCGCTTCTTCCGCAGTCATACATCGAGTCATTCACGCACGTCAGTTTCGGTTTCTTAAGATCTAGTTCTTTTCCAGTGTTTCTCCGATTCGATTATACTAATTTTTTCATGTTAAACATTGTTCTGTTATATTATTTATTAAACCAAATAATACTTTATTTACGACAAGAACATAATTATCATTCTCCCTGTCTCTATTTCTTCATCTTCTTCTTTTTTATTAATGGCGGTCCACCGTGGTATTCCGCAGTGATTTCGCCAGTGTCAAGTGAGTAGAGTAAATCAGTCTACAGAATAAATAAAAATTAAAAGCCAGACATCTTCCCTCCCCGAAGGTTACCTACTTGAAACTTTGTTTTACTGTATTATGTATTCTTTTCGTGTCATTATGCATTGTGTAAAATTTTGGCGATAAATCTATTTCTATTCTCTTCTATTCTATTCTATTCGTTTTGTACCATAAGTGTATTTTATCAATTAAGAGTTAATTTGACCAATTTTGGTTCACTCAACTGACCGTTCGACCTATGGTTCGACTGAGGGCTGTTTTTATAAAATAACGCATTAGGACTATTATGATTGTGTTGGTCATCTCATCTGTCACAATTGACCAGTATTATGAGTGCGAGAGTGACGAATGCTATATCCATCGCGATAAGAGCGACCATAATACGCACCCTAAAGGAAACAATTAAGATTGTTCATATTTTTTAAAATACTCTGATTTGAAAACCATTTCGAGGAATGGGGATTTAAAGCCGTTCTGCGTTATTACATTTTTGAAATATTTATCTATTTCGGTATTGCCGTGTGGTTGACGGCTTAGAATTGTGCCACTCCATGTCTTCCCGTGGAAGTCGTAAGAGGCGACTAACGGAATAAAGGCTTATAGTACTGTTAGGCGATGGGCTTGCTACCTGTCACTAATATACACTGTTAAACATCTTAGCCTAATTGTGCAAATTGTGGTTACAGAGTTATCAACAAGTTTTTGGAGTTGTTGGTAATTCTGTAGCTCTGCCTACCCCACTCTGGGAATAAAGGCGTGAAGGTATGTATGTATGTATGTATCTATTTCGGACATTTCGACAAAAATATTTTAACCTTAGATTTTTACTTGCCTACGTGTATCTTACGGGTTAGGCGAAAACCGCTTGAAATAGTATGTTTTATTTATTACACTTTTACAAACACTATTTATCATTAGATATCATTTAATTTTTGTAATTTATTAGAAAATGTTAACCCAAATTTAAAATAATCATGTCATCCATAAAATGTCTGCTAAATAAATAAAGATATTAAAACAAAAGTATTGGGTCAAATTCACAATTAATGAAATTGGTCTTAAAATTACCTATTCTTTCGTATTAGAATGTAAAAACCGTGAGTTATTTTTTTTGGTCTATCCTATTCTATTCTATGTACATAGGTACATTGATGATGAGAAACGCATAAGAGAATTAGCAACTCTGCGCTTTTGGCAGGGCGCCGGCATCCGCCATTACTGTCAAAGCCAAGATTAGCATAAATCAACAGGAATAATAAAATCCAACTAATGAACTGCATTTAAAATTATGCGTTTGAATGAAGAGCCAGCAATAACATCAATGTTTACTAAATACGTTTAATTAGTAATTAATTTAACAAACGTGTTGTATAATCAGCTTTATGACTGACATAACAATAGAGACAGTAAAAGTTGGCATACTGATAACGGAAATGATGACGCAGTCAGTTAGAACTGTCACTGTGGAATCTATTGCTAATCTTCTATATCTATAGTAAAATGAATCGCTAAATGTGTTGCTAAGCGCAAAACTCGAGAACGGCTGAACCGATTTGGCTGTTTTTTTTTTGTTGTGTTCGTCATTCGCCTACCCCACTCTGGGAATGAAGGCGTGAGTTTATGTAATGATAATGATTATGATAATAATTTATTTGTAAAGCCATTTTACAAGTCATTAGATTTAAGTAATTATACATAAAAAGGTAATTATGTCAACAATTACAACAGTAATAGTTACAGGTGTTACAAGCACTAACAATTTCAGTTATTCAAAAAATACGATAGAGCATGTCAATTTCTATTTTTATTACATACATACATACATAAACTCACGCCTTCATTCCCAGAGTGGGGTAGGCAGAGCTACAGAATTACCAACCACTCTAAAAACTTGTTGATAAATCTGTAACCACATTTTGTATTTTTATTTTTCGCGTTATTTTAATTAAGAATATATGTATGTATGTATGTGGGTTCGTCATTGTCAGGAAAAGGTTTGTATGAAAGAAAATAATTGAAAATCCACCGGGGAAGTCAAAAATTTGCAGCGGGGCGAAGCCGCTGGCGGGCCGCTATTTATTCATAAATATCATTACAGGTCTCTTAAAGCAAATTTAATCGGCTAACAGCAAATAAAACTGAAAAAATCTTATAACTGTAATCGTGGCATTGAAAATGTTGAATCAGGGTGTTTCAAATACAAAATTTTGAAAAGTTGAGTTATCTCTTTTTCCTGCAGACTCGTGATTTTTACTAAAAACGTGATAAATTTATCATATTTCGGATACTTCTGGGGGGTTATTATGACTTATCCATGCAGTTCAGTTTACTGTGAGAGCAAGGGACAGAGCTATATAATTGCTATAGGTCTGTCCTTTACCCTCGCAGTAGTAAATTATCTAATACTAGCGACCCGCCCGCGGCTTCGCCCGCGTGGAATGTATTATACATATAAACCTTCCTTAAGAATCACTCTATCTATTAAAAAAAACCGCATCAAAATCCGTTGCGTAGTTTTAAAGATTTAAGCATACATAGGGACAGACAGCGCAAGCGACTTTGTTTTATACTATGTAGTGATAGTCCATTTTACTCTATTTTAAGAATCCTCACTACTCTAGTAAATTACTAATGAACTCTGAACCAGCTTGAAAGGCTTGTACAGGCTACATTATTAATTTAGTCGAGTGGTGAGTATTTTTTTAACAACTAAACGTGTCTGAACTTAAATTTGTGACTCACCCTAGGTGAAAAGTCAATCCGACATGCAATAATAACCTTTAGTTTTTTTTTTTGCTAGATGGGGCAAACGAGCTATCTGGTGGAGTAGATGTGAAGTGGTCACCGCTCCCCACCGGCAACTGGCGACAATACCTTGTCACGTCCTACCGGGTGGCAAGAAAAACTCGATAAAAGTTTAAAGAATTTATTGAAAAGAACTCCGGTAGTGTGAACAGAAGAGGGTAGTAGGTTCGTAGGGTGTGGTCTGATTCTGTGAAGTGGATAGCACTTCCCTCGTAAATTAGAGTGACGCGGAGCGGCGGTGGAGGTAACACGTCGGCAGCCCGACGGTGTACGATGCCAGGATCCTGGCGTCAGGGGGGTAGCACCCGGTGTGTAGCACCGGACCCCACTCGACGATCCTGGTCCCGGAGATAGACGCCGCGCCGGCCAAGTAGGTGAGTAGAGGAGGAGTAGATGGGTAGCAGCGTTGGTGTACTCCTAGCGGAGGTGTACTCCCAGCGGTGATTATGAACGGTGAACGGTGAAAGGTGAACGGTGATCGTTGCTCCCTGAACGGTGAATCATGATGGGTGATCGATGATTGGTGCTCCCTGTACGGTGAAGGTGAACGGTGATCCCTGAACGGTGAACGGTGCTCGTGCATCATGATAGGTGATCGGTGCTTCATGATCGTGATCGGTGCTCATGATGGGTGATGGGTGCTCATGATGGGTGATCGGTGCTCATGATGGGTGATCTGTGCTCATGATGGGTGATCGATGATTGGTGCTCCCTGTACGGTGAACCCTGGAAACCCAAGCATTGGCTGTGTGAGCCTGGTGTCCAGTATTGGGATAGTTAAGCCAGCCGCCGTTGGGTGAAGCCCGGGGAAATAGCGCATTTAATTATTGGCGGTGGCAAGAACTATCGGAACGGAGTTACATAAAACAAAGAGAAGCTAAGCCAAAATAACAATTTGCTAAAGAAGTTAATGTACTAACGACCGTTATGAAGTAACGGTCGGTTATTAGAAATAAAAAATGGTTAAAAGAATAATTTGGAATAATCTAGAAGAACACACAATAGGAAAATATAAAACACGATAACATTACACAGCAATATAGAAATAGGATAGATAGTTAGTTCGTTGCACTGAACTTACCCGATTTGGGGATTTGCACCGATTTTATAGATAGGTATTAAGTACCTATACGAACGTTAATACTAGTGTTCGAAGTGTAGTAGCTGAGACGGTAAAGAGGACGAATGAAATGAGCGCGGCCCTTTTATAACCTTTCGCCCATTTCGGTTAATTTCGAGTATGAGTAGGGCGAACAAAGAAATGTTAGAAAGCCAATTCGCGTCATGAGTGAAAATATCGGGTCATGTAGGTAAGACACCAACATACCCTCCATTATTTTCTCATGCGCTGAATCGGATAAGAAAGAATACATTATTTTATTATTTTAGTAACGAGTGACAATTAAAAGGTTATTTATATTTATGTTGAAGTTAATTTTATTAAAAGATTTAAATATAAGTAAAGTTACACAGAATGGCTAGTAACGCCATCTGTTGTATAAGTCTCGTCAACACTTGACAAACATCGATTTGTGGTTAACGCAACTAAAATAATCTGTGGAATTGAGCTGTCTGTTTGACAGTTATTAGTAAACAATTCTTAAGGATGTTTACAATACGAATTTAAATGAAAGTGAAGTGAAATGAAGTTAAATTGAAGTGAATTAAGCTTGTTTGTATGTTAAAATGCAGCACAGGTAAACAGCGTAACAACTGCATTGTTACAACCTGGAAACGTATTGCAAGAGTTTCTTATGGCTGGCATTTATAATGAATGACATTGACGACTTGCTCATAACGTTATTTTTTAATAAAACCAAGCTCAAAATAAAACTTACTTAAATTACTTTATTTTCCTCCATATACACCTACTGACTCAATAAATAGTGTAATAGTAACTTCCATATACACAGTTAAACATCTTAGCCTGATTGTGCAAATTGTGGTTACAGAGTTATCAACAAGTTTTTAGAGTTTTTGGTAATTCTGTAGCTCTGCCTACCCCACTCTGGGAATGAAGGCGTGAAGGTATGTATGTATGTATGTAGTTACTTGAAAAAATTACTGCGAACAAGTCGACGGAGCCCCGCTGCGCGGAGCTCCTATTCCGCGTAGATATGGCGCTTTTCACCTTGACGCAACTCTAACCTAACTTAACCTATAACTAAAAACGAGATTGAGCTAATTTAGCAGATTGGTGTACGACCTAGAATTAAACATTATAATTTATAATAAGTTATATCACGTGATCATTATTGCAAAAGTTTTTATAAGCTTTAATTATTTTACTTAATGTTTATTATATCAAATGGCATTATTCCATATGAATGTTATGCAAAAGGTTGTTATGCTAAATGAGTATTATATTATGTGACTGTTATGCCCTAAAAATATACATATTGTTTTTATACCAGATGTTTGATATCCATTTCGTAGTTAGTTAAAATGAATTGAAGTGCAACCGATATAAATAATAATCGTAACTAAGAGAAAATCTCTCTTGGTGGGCTCTCATTCTTGTTAGTGTAATAATAATACTGTTGATAATGTATAACGCTATGTAAACTAACTGATGTTTATATTATCAAGTCTAAGTCAACTAGATAAAATATGTCTGTGATAATGGTTTTATCATTTCCATAACATCAAAGATCGTAAAAATGGCACAGCAATTACTTTGCCTATCACTCTACCGTCTTAAGGCCCCTCTACACGTCAGCGGATCATGGGCGTGCGTGAGGGACGCATTTACACCTTAGAGTGAGCAACATATTCTTGCATACCACTCTTACGTATTGCTCCGTCCCTTACGCACGCCCACGAACCGCTGACATGTAGAGGGGCCATTCGCCTAACGGGATTCTGTGTGGGAGTAAGACAGTCTGTGGAACGACTTGAATACGCTGACTTAAAAAAATAAGGTTATATCTAAATTTTCATTTTTGGGACCAGCTTGTTGTGCTGACTGTACTTTTTATTTGCATAGTCGTCATCTACATGTCAAGAGGATTATGGGAGCCCTAACACAGCGGGTTTATCATGTGTAATTAAGGGGTTCCTATAGGGGGCCTCTCTACGTCTCCGAAACTCTGGAAATCCGGGAAGTGGGTCAAATTCGACTTGCAAGATTTGACCCGTACATACATACATTGCAAGTTAAGTAAAAGCTAAAAAAAAAGTAGCTAACTACAATATAGTGGTCGAAGCAATATATACTTTATAGGAAACCAAATTAAATTTAAAATATTAGCTACAGTTAATACCACAAAACACATATTTAATAAATAAATAAATTATCAGGGGACAATGTCACACCAATTGACATAGTCCCAAACTAAGCTCTAGGCTTGCACTATGGGTACTAGACAACGATATAAATACTTATATAGAGAAATATTATACTTAAAGACATAGTAAACATCCATGACTCAGGAACAAATATTTGCGCTCATCATCAAATATCCTTACCGGGACTTGAACCCAGGACCGCTAGCTTTGTAGGCAGGGTCACTACCAACTAGGCTAGCGCGTCGTCGTATTCCGATTGATGTGAATATGATTTGGCTGTCTGTTATCTACTTTGCGATTTTTTTTACTGCGTTATATCTTACCAGACCTAACCTTAACCTTGACCTTCCAACCCACTGTGCTGTTTGAAGAACGAGGGCAGTTTCACGATTACCTTTTGTTTGATAGTAACAAAAAGATCTTAATGAAGATTACAGACGGCCAATTTGACGACGCGCTGGCCTAGATGGTAGTGACCCTGCCTACGAAGCTTGTGGTCCTGGGTTTAAATCCCGGTTTAGGCAGATATTTGTGTGATGAGCGCAAATATTTTTTCTCCTGAGTCATGGATGTTTTCAATGTATTTAAGTATATATTTCTCTATATAAGTATTTATATCGTTGTCTAGTACCCATAGTACAAGCCTAGAGCTTGGTTTGGGGCTAGGTCAATTAGTGTGACATTGTGCCCTGATATTTATTATTATTATTATTTTTTATAAATATTTTCTGAACTAAATTCCTATTAGTATTACCTAATAGTAAAGGTAACGATATCCACAAATTTCTTCCAGTTAACCTAAATAGAAAATAAATCATAAATAAAACAATACTGACGTTAAATTTCATTTTTCGTATCAAATCAAGCTATTGACAAACCTTTCTGCCCAAACAGCGCCATTGCATCCTCAAACTACTTGATGCTAAGTAAATTCATTGGGCCTAGTACAAACGAATACAAGTGCACTTAGATCTTAATAAAAAAGGGCATAAATCATAATAGAGAACACTAGACTTATACCCTTTCTCACTTGAACGTAAGAAGACTTATAACCTTTTTCATCAGAGCTACAGAATTTATGTCGAACCCAACTCTTCGGTTGATTTTCCACGTGAGCGCAGCTGAAACAATTAGATTCGTTCGTGTGTTAAATAAAACAGTGGTGTAAGAGTATTTATAGCACTGCTATTATAAAATGGATGAGTACCGTTAAGTTCAGATTTTCGTTTCGAGAAATTCCGGTTAATGTATGGTTCTTAATCAGGTTCTTCGTAAATGCTCGGAGCGGAATCGATTGGCGAGAATTATAATCGCTTCAGTTTAGCGGTGAAAGCAGAACAAACAGGCAAAGTAACTTTCACATAATTGGGATGGTCCAAAAAAAACAACTCACGGTGTTTACATTCTAAATCGAAAGAATAGGTTAAGAGACCAATTTCATTAATTTTGTATTTGACCCAATATTTTCGTTTTAATATCTTTATTTATCAAGCAGACATTTATGGATGACGTGGTTATTTTAAATTTGGGTTGGCATTTTCTTATAAATTACAATAATTAAATGATAATTATCTAATAATAAAAAGTGATTGTAATAGTGAAATAAAACATACTATTTCCAGCGGCTGCAAGCCAAAAACGAAAGTGAAACAAAGGTCAAATATACTTTTGTCGAAATGTCCGAAATAGATAATTATTTCAAAAACTTAATAATTCAGAACGGTTTTAAAACCATGTTTCTCGAAATGGTTTTCAAATTAGAGTAATTTAAAAAATATGAACAATCCCAATTATAATAATTAGTATGAATGGATTAAATATAATATTCGGTACTACCAATTAGGCTAACCGTCTCAAACAAAATACAAAGATACAATATGTATGTATGTATGTATGTATGTAAACACTTTATTGTACAAAAGAACAAACAGAACAATACAATTAATATAAAAATATGTACAAAGGCGAACTTATCTCTTTAAGGGATCTCTTCCAGCTAACCCTTGAGAGATTGAGGAGTGAAAGGTTGTGCAACGAGTAAACAAGTGTACAAGAAGAAGAATATAACACATTAAGTAACCAATAAAACTTATATAAAAATATAACAATAACAACAAACACAACAAACAACAACATAACAATATTACTTGACCAAGGCTTGGAACCAGTTTCAAGATAGTGTTTAAAAGCGTTCTTGAACGACACCAGTATCATTTCGTTCATCCCTGAACTGGTAAGTGAAAGGAAATGTTTGAAATGTAACGAAATTATTTAGGTGATCGATAAATAAAAAATAAAATAAAATTTGAAGAACTGCATAAAACCTGTATTAACCTGTTAAATTCAGACTATTGCCGACACGCTTCGCCGAACTTTACCTTCAAGTGTCGTAAAGAGATGCATACGTCGTTTTATCGTGTCAAGCTCAATTTAACCAGTTAATCTCGCTCTACAGACCGTAATAATAAAAAACTGGTATTTCAGTTATCCGGTTTGTAAACCGGTAACCACAAATCAAAACCGTAAATGATTCAGATTTCAATATTTACCAGACCTAGTCTCAAAGTAAGTCCTAGGCCAAGAGAACCTTTTATTTGTAAAATGATAGATTCCAATGAAATTAAGGCAATAGTTGGTCGTAAACTTTGTGTAACAATTCCTCGTGTGGCTGAGAGCACTTAATATTGCCCAAGTGACTTGAAACATTGATACAGGTCAATACAGGTTGTCTTAACCGGTTAAATTCAAACTAACGCTGACACGCCTCGCCGGACTTGACCTTCAAATGTCGTAATGTAACGTGAAATCAATAAATTCGGAGCTTGTGTGTAAAAAGATGCATACGTCGCTTCACCGTGTCAAGCTCAATTTAACCAGTTCATTTCGCTCTACAGACCAAAATAAAAAAGCCGGTTTTTCAATTAACCGGTTTGTAAACCGGTAACCAGCTTGAATATTTACCGGTTTCTGATCCCTGAAGGGAACAATCACACACAAATCGATCTATTCCCAAAGTAAGCTCTAGGCCAAGTGAACAAGCAAACGTATGTTACGGGAGAGAATATCATTTCACAAAAAAAATCTCTCGTTAAAAAATAACACGTCATTCGAAAACTGATCGTGTCAGTAAGTATGTTGACGAAACGTTAGCTAACGTTAGCGTCCCGTGTAGTTTAGAATAGTAGTCGATGTAGAATAGAATAGAGTAGAATAAAATCATTGATTCGGCTATTAAATAAACACAAAAACCACATAGATTTGAGACAACAAAAAATAAAAGTACATAACCTATACGTTCATACATACATATCTTCACGCCTGTAATCCCAGAGTGGGCTAGGCAGAGCTACAGAATTACAACTTTAGAAAGTTGTTGATAATTCAGTAACCACAATTTGCACAAATACACTAAGATCTACATACATACATACATTAAAACACGCCTGTTTCCCAGAGGGGTAGGCAGAGAGAACTTCTTTCCACTTGCTACGATCTTGACAAATTTCTTTCGCTTCTTCAACATTCATACATCGAGTCATTCACGCACGTCGGTTAATTAAATATTATTGACAGGTTGCAAGCCTATCGCCTAACAGTACTACAAGCCTATATTCCCTTAGTCGCCTCTTACGACATCGACGGGAAGACATGGAGTGGCACTATTCTAACCCGGCAACCACACGGTTGTATTTGTAAAATGATAGATTCCAATGAAATTAAGGCAATAGTTTGTCGTAAACTTTGTATAACAATTCCTCATGTGGCTGAGAGCACTTAATGTTGCCCGAGTGACTTGAACCATTGATTGTATCAAGGGAAAGTTATAATGATGGAAGTCGAGCAACAAAACTTCCGCAACAGTTTATTATGAAATGGAAGTTATAGTTAGGTAAATTAATACTTGGAACTTGATCTTGGAATTGTTCACAATCAAAACTTTTATAAATTGAAACAGACATTTTGTGGTTGATGTTTTGTAAGACCGTTATGTTATGTTATGTTATGACTGACTGTGTAGTTGGTATGTCTCTACCGTAACTACTTCACCCGGGCACGGGTAGCGATGCCCTTAGCGGGGGGCATGCTGAACCCTAAGTTAGAGGTGCGGTGGTGGTCGCACCTCTGGAGGGGTGCCTCCGTCGGGAGTCAGGCCGGTCGAGCGCAGCTCGGCCGGCTGAGTGTCTTGAAGGACTTCGTTTTCTTCGGTTGCTTCCAAGTGTTCGGTTTCTTCGGTTGCTTGAGTATGTTCGGTTTCTTCGGTTTCTTCGATCTTCTCGATCCCTGCAGTGATGCTATGAGGCTCAGGTCCGGATCTGGGGGGGCGGCCGCGACGTCCCTGGCGCCGAAGCTTCTTGCGGTCTTCAGTGCCCTCATCCACTGCGAGTTGGATGGGATCGGTGGGATCGAGCAGGATGTGCTTGGGGCGCCTGACGGGTGCCCCGAGCGCAGCGAGCACGTCGGGATCGGACGGGGTGAGTTGGGGAGTGTAGGAGGTGGCACGGACGATGAGCGGGTTGGGGTGGTGTGGGCCTTTATCAAAGAAGCGCCTAGACGCGTCCTTGATAGTGTGCCTAATCGACGGGACGCCGAGGTCCCTGTGAAGGTCCGCGTTGCGAACAAACCAAGGGGCCCCCGCGACCGATCGGAGAAGATTGTTCTGAAATGTCTGTAGAGTGTTTATGTGTAAGTCGTGAGCTTGTGCGAATGCCACGCTGGCATATGTGAAAACCGGTCGGATACATACTTTGTATAGTGTTAGTTTGTTGCGAGCGCTAAGTTTGCTGCGACGGTTGAGCAGGGGACCGAGACGACCCTTGATCATCTTGGCCCTGTTGAGTGCTATTTTGATGTGCTGACTGAAGCTCAGGTGTCTGTCCAGGGTCACGCCGAGGTATTTGACCTTTGGTGACCAAGGAATGGGTCTATCGAAAAGAACGATATTCTCGAGGTGGAAATGGCGGAGGGACGGGTAAAACCAGACAGCCGCACTCTTCTCGGGGTTAACTTCTATCCTCCAGAGTTTAAACCACCGACCTAGGTCGGTGATCGCCTCCTGGAGGTAGCGCTGGATGACGGAGGCGTATTTGTTGGTGGTGAAGAGTGCGGTGTCGTCAGCGAATAGGGCGAGCTGCACGTTGGGATGGCGCGGGATATCATTAGTGTATAATGAATAGAGGATGGGAGAGAGCACGGACCCTTGCGGGACCCCGGCTCTGATAGGATGGGGGCGGGAGAGCGAGCCTTCCACTCGATAGCGAAAGCTTCTGTTACTGAGGAAGCCCCTCAGTATTAGGACTAGCCCAATGGGCATACCCATAAGCTGAAGCTTATAAATAAGCCCATTGTGCCAGACCTTATCAAAAGCCTTCGCTACGTCGAGGAAGATAGCGCCCGTGGGAATTCCTCTCGCGAAGGTGGAGAAGCCATCCAGTATGTGCTCCGTGAGGCGGTGCACCTGGTGGACGCATGAGTGTCGGGCTCTGAATCCGAATTGCTCGTCGATGAGGATCGAGTTGGAGCTCAGGAAGGAGTGAATGCGGGATAAAAGGACCCGTTCGTACAGCTTGCCCATGGTGTTAAGTAAGCTAATAGGACGATAGCTGGAAGGATCGGGGCGTGGTTTTCCCGGTTTGTGGATACCGATCACCACTGCGGTTTTCCACGCCTCGGGGAAGTGACAGTTGGACATGCAAGCGTTAAAGATAGCTACAAGGAAGAGAAGTAGAGCGGAGGGAAGCAGTTTGAGAATATCGTTCGGAATGCCGTCGGCACCCGGCGCCTTTCTCGGTCGCAGAACCCTGATCAGATCCTGAACCTCCTCGAGTGTTACGGGAGGGAGAGGAGGGTCGGGAGGAGGGAAGGAGGCACGCCTGTGTACTTCGGAGTCGACCCAATTAATATGGGCCTCGTCCGGGTACAACGTGCTGGGAGAGCACTGCGACTCGAGGCTGGCGGCAAGGACGTCGGCCTTGTCGCCGTCCTCAAACGCAGGGCCGGAGTTGTCGGGATGGTTTAGAGGGGGCATAGGGGAGGCTGTGTCGGATTTGATGCACCTAGCCAACCGCCAATAAGCGGTGTGGCTCGGTTCGATGTCGGATAACAGATCGTTCCAAGAGTCGTTTCTCAAAGTCGCGACGCCGGTTTTGACCTGGTTTTGAAGCGCACGCAGCCTAACTCTATTCTGTTCGGTCGGGTAAGAGTCGTAATGTCTGGTCGCGGCGTTTTTGGCCCTCACCAACTCCCTCAGCTCTCGAGTGAGCGGGGGACGTCTGTCCCTATAGGAGGGCACGACTTTCGCGGAGCTTTTTAGCACTGAGCTGAGGTGATCGGTGAGAGCCCCAATCGCCTTGTTCGCGTCGTCGGTACTCGTCAGCGTCTCCGTTAGGTCAGTGAGGTCGGTCGGGTCGTCTTGGAGTCTGTCCTTGACGACCTTCCAGTCCGTGATAGTCTTGGTCTGGGGGAGCGAGTCGGAGGGGAGGCCTAATGTTACAACAAGAGGTCTGTGGTCGGAGTCGAGTTCGTGTCGCACTTCTATAGAACGCAGCACGAGTGATACGTTCTTTAGAAGTACTAAGTCCAGTATGTCGGGTCTATGGTCAACGTTGTGGGGAAAGTGGGTGGGTTCCAGTGGAGCTATGAGGTCCACTGAAAGCTCATCCAATATCCCGTGCAGTCTGACACCGTTTCCGTTAGTCGTAGTCGCATTCCATGATGTATGCTTCGAATTAAAGTCCCCTGCCAGAATGACAGAAGGCCCTAGGGCTAGAAGAGCTTGAATGTCGGTCGTGAGTATGTCCTTGTTCGGTGAAAGGTAGGCTGACGCCACTATGACCGAGCTGTGCCCGGTCATAGCGAGACGGCAGACTGACACTTCCAGATTAGTGAGGGGCGGAGGGTCGAGAGGGCAACAGTGAAGGTTGCGTCTGTAATAGATTAGGGTGCCCCCTAATCTATTGTCTAGTCGATCGTTACGAACAGTCAAGTAGTTAGGTATACAAAACCTGCGCGTGCTCGGTTTGAGAAACGACTCCTGTACAAGAAACAAGTCTAAATCGTTATCTTTGATGAAATTTAAGACAAGCTCCTTCTGACCCTTAATACCGTTGGCATTAAAGGAGGCGAGCTTGAGCGATCTAGGCTTAATCTTTAAAGATCCGTTATCCATTAAATGGGGAAATGGGAGCACGGCCGCCGATACCGGCGATGACGTGTCTGTACTCTGACATTAACTCTATCATTCGAGGCCCGATGCACCTCGAAGCTTCTCCTCCAGCACGGCAAGGCTCTCGCTAAAAGCGAGCGCCCGGCATACTAGGGGATAAGCCGAGAGGTCCACAGGGGGAGAACCACTATCACACATCTGAGTCATCGCCGGTACCTTCGGGGGTGCGGGGGATGGGGCAGTGTGGCTAAGTCTAGGAGGGGCGGCGGCCCAGGGGTTAGACTTAGCGAGTGCGGGACGTGTAGGTTCGTAAGCGGGTGCACTTCTGAGTGGCGGAAAGTGTACCTGGCTACTTAGTGCGGGCCTAGGGCCCTGTGAGGTCTGAGGGTTTGGTGGGTGCGAGCTCCTCTGGCCCGCCCGGCCGGTTACTCGCGGAGCCTTGGGGCAGCCACGGTAGTTAGCCGTGTGACCCAATTGTCCGCAAAGTACACAGCCGGGAGGGTCAGGGGTGCCCTTAACCCGAGCACACTCAGAAGTGCCATGATTGCCTAGACACTTAACGCATCTAGGCGTCCCATGGCAGTTCTTCTGGCTGTGCCCGTAGTTCTGACACCGGTGGCACTGGGAAAGCGCAGAGGTCTTCCTAGGAGGCTCAACGCTGATCCCCGACAGTTTTGACACATGTGTCAATTTAAAAATTTGTTTACCCTCCGGGGTATTATCGCTAATGACTAATATTAGGTCTAGATTGCCCATATGTCGGTTTTTCAGACGATAAACCTCCTGGATAGGGAGGCCCTGACTGACCAGATCTGATTTGATTGAGTCGGTGTCTAGCTCCTTCGGGACACCTCGGATTACCGTTCTCAGGACTTTGTCCTCGGCCGGGGTAAATGTATGATACGCGACCTTGCGCGTGTTCAATAGACGCGTAAGGTTTCGGTAATCCGAAATCTCCGCGACTTGCACACTAATCCCTAATACAGTGTTCCTAGCACGTGTAAAATGGATGTTATTTGTCGTGATGGCCTGAGAGAGGTCGTCCCACATCCCTTTGTTATGAATAACAATGGGCGGGGGAGCCTTAAGTTTGGGTTGGGACTGAGAAGCGGGAGTGAAAGTGGACGACTCACCAGTGGTCTTTGAGGGCACACTCTCGTTGCGGGGCCCTCTAGGGGTCTTAGCCGGTCGCTCGCTGGGAGGCGGAGATACCGCTGCCTTCTTCTTTGAGGCCTTGCGGTGGGACACGGTGCTCCACTCCTCGTGGGCCGTGTCCATATCGACCGTTTCGGAGGTCGAAGGAGTTAGTATCGAGCCTCTTGCTGGGCTCGATGACAGTCTGCGTGTGCGGACTAACTCCTTTTTCTGGGTCGGTGGAGAGCGCGATCGTCCGCGCTGGGACTTTGCCTTCTTGGCGTTGGAGTCGGGGGCGGCGGTGGATGCCGCGGAGAATGGCGCCACGAATGGGGTTCGTGAGCGCGGCCGGGCCCGCATCTTGGGGTCCGCGGCCAGCGAGCTGCGACGGGCAGCTCGCAAGTCGGCTTCCGCGACCTCGCGGACGTGCAAGCGGCTTGCTTCGTCGTCCGATGATTCCGAGTCAACGGAGATCATGGGCGGAGCGTCGGGTGAGGAAGGAGAGGCGGTCGGGAGGGTAGGTACCGACGGCGGTGGAGCAAGGGCGAAGCTCATCAGAGCGGCCGTAAGGCCCGCGAACTGAGGCATACACTTCTCAAAACGGAGTAGAAAGTCACGGCCTGCGGGTCCAATGCCGGACGGGTGATCACCACACTTATCCATCATGGATATCAGAGCTGTCTTAACTTATAGAGTCAATGTCTCAGTTAAGAGCAGCATCACTGCACAGATCACAAGTAAACAATGTCACAACACTGCAATCCAGCGCGTCGGAGCGAACTCTACGACGGCGTAGGCGACGGGGGCGTAGCGCATCGGAGCGCACTCAACGATGGCGTAGCGGGGCGTAGCGGCGGGAGCGACGGAGCGGTACGTGTTCACACGGCGAGCGCAGAAACACCGAAACTTTTGTAAGACCGGCCATGGCTTGTTTAATAAGCTTTTCCTACTCCTGTACTTTTGTCATTTATATAGTCACGAACACTAATATAAGAATATAGATAATATGTCCGCAGAACATTCCGTAGAAAAGTCTATCTAGTCTATTCCCCTTAACAGCACTTGTGCTTTTTTGAGCCAAAACGATATGCCTAGCTGCCAAAGCTTACACCTAGGTTAATTTGACCAATCAAAATACTTCACCAAATTAAACCACCAATCACAATACACATTGACTGTCAATCGGAACGTTAGGTTCTTTTTGGTATGTAAACTCTTTTACTAATTTAACTCTTTAAAAAAAACATTTTATTTGGTATCAACCAACCAGAACGCAGCTATATTAAAATCGACCAATCAGGTAAAAGAATTCATTTCTCAAATCATTAGGTGTTTTTTAGTCCCTATTTCACAAGTTAAACCGATTGTGCAACTTTTTTTAAAAATATGAAACCTGGCAAGTGCTCATCAATTTAAAAACAAAGTTAACCATAGACACATATTTTGTTGTTTTCGAATGTTTCTCGCTCGTTTGTTGTTCTGTGCTTCGTTCGTTCGTATTCTAACCTAGGTACCTATATTAATTTAATTTTGCATTTTATTTGAAACCTAGTCGTAGAAAAAGTATTGTATGCAACGGTGTATAACTAAGTCAAAAAATACTCGTGGCGTCTTGCTTTACGATGTTCGCCTGCGGCTCACATCGTAACCACACCACTCGTCTTTTTTGACCTCTCTTATACAACTGTTGCATAAACTACTATTATAATTGTTTTAAAGTAAAGAAGATATCGTAAAAAAAAACTATAGATCAAGTCACTTTTGTTTTCTATTTAGCATTTAGCTTACAAAATGCATGATTACGTCTATATTGTTAATAGTATTGGTAAAACACAAGCCTTCACAGTCAGTTTTTAGGGTTCCGTACCCAAAAGATAAAAACGGAACTCTATTACTAAGACTCTGCTGTCCGTCTGTCCGTCACCAGGCTGTATCTCACGAACCGTGATAGCTAGACAGTTGAAATTTTCACAGATCATGTATTTCTGTTGCCGCTATAAGACTAAATACTGACAATAGAATAAAATAATATAAAAGGGGGGCTCCCATATAACAAACGTGATTTTTTATAGATAATGGTACGGATCCATTCGTGCCCGAGTCCGACTCGCACTTGGCTGGTTTCGTAGCCTCTAGCTCGAGTTATTTTACTTGGAAGGGACTTGAGTCTTCTGTAGTCTACTAAAGACTCAGTTTTCTATAGAGACTAAAGTCTTCTTTAAAGACTGGAGTGTTTTATTTACACTTATTTTATTATTTTAACTTAACCAGGCTGTATCCATTTCTTGCCTGGTTCGATCTTGCTAAATCCACTAAGAAAAATGAATCTTTAAAAAAAAAAATACACTTAAATTAACAAACAAAGTGAAGTGGAGTTAACAAACACACTAACGCAATCTTTTGCATAATAGGGGAGACCGGGGCTGGACGTTCCGATTTTCATGTAACATAAAGTTAAATTATGAAACTGAAGGGTTTGATTTTCAACAAGTGCCCATATTGAACAGGTGTTTATCGCCGATTGTAATATTATAAACTGTTCTACTAACATTTTTTAGTAATGGCATAGTGATGGCACCTGATTGTAAGTGGAAACTGTGACCCATAAGCATTCGCATTCACAAGACTGCAATCCTAAGACTGCAAATGCACTGCCAACCGTGAGGACTAAGATGGAATGCCTCTATGCTAGTCATTTCACCGGCTGTCTTATCTCCAAACCGGAACACAACAATGCTAACATTGCTGTTTGGCGGTAGGTTAATAGATAAGATGGTGGTACCAACCCAGACGGACCCTTCACAAGGTCCTTCCACCCGAAAAATATCTCAATAGTTATTTTTACAGAAGCAAGTTTTTTACAAATTTCGGAGCGGAACATTCAGCCCCGCTTTGGGGCGAGTTGATCCATCTTTGAGGTAAATTGACCTTTTAAATTTCCTTAGACAAAAAAAAACATTTTTATGATCGTGTGTATGTAATGTTGATCCTGTGCAATGTCAATTAATATTTTAGTAGAGTATCACTGACTTTAGTGAAAAAAATTATTCAAATTATGTTTGTTAAATGCAGATGCACGTTGAACCAGTCAGCTCCACGTTCTCGATTCTTATGCTATGAAGGGCATGGGGGAGGGGAAAAAACGAAATACCTTTCAAATAACTACACCTCCGGAGATCCTAGAGCTAGTGCTTACCTCTCCCAAAGGATTGGGCTAGCTATCCAGAGAGGTAATGCAGCCAGTGTCATAGGGACCATGCCGGGAGCGGACCTGCTAGAAGGGGTGTTCTTTTATAGTGGTGATTATTATTTACATCTTTAATATTTGAGTAGCTTAGTTTGATTTTAATTTGAGTAGCTTAGTTTTATTTTAATTTAAATAAATGTAGTTTTAACTTTTAATTGTAGTACCTATATTATATTAAACTACAACCAGCACACATCCAAAACTCGCCAAGTTTCGTATGGATCAAAGCTCAACCCATACTCCAAAGTTACCTGCATAAATATTCGATATATTTAATCCGTGACAAAGTGGCGTCGGGCAAATAAAACAAAGTTTGAGCATAAATTATCTCGAACGGGAGAAGTTGGACCACTTTCAAACACACAGGGACCACTTTGTACCGTTTCTGCTCCCTTAGACGGTTATGGCGAATTGAGTTTGATTTATTTAATTCTAGTTCACTTAAATGTGTGTGAAGGTACACGTAATTATACTCTGTTTTTAGGGTTCCGACGACAAACTATACCCTCATAGTTTCCGTCTGCAGCCTAGCTCAGAGACTCATAGTACTAAAAAAGTTTACTTTGGCATAACTATACATATTAGTCACGCGAACAAAGTGGTAATATAAAATATTAATATGGATTTTTTTTGTGTCTACACGTAACGTGGGCATGTATATTTTTTTCTCGTCTACACCATAGTGTGGGGTGTCGATGGATAGGTCTTTAAAAAATATTGCGGGTTTGTAATAACAATTTTTCGATTAAGGTACTTATCCGTTTATGAAATATTAAGCTTTAAAGCGCTCAATTGAGTCAAGTGTCCCTGTAGCTATTACTATCTTAATTCTTATTTACATAATATTACTATTATCCTTTAGCTTATCAAGAACAAACTATTGAGTCTCAACACGATGGGTCTAGGTACGTTAAGAATAGCGGAGATCCTGTCGCCACCTACCGATTCCATCATCAGATCACCACCGAGATGCCATGATATTGCATTGTTATCGGATTTACATTGTGGTCATAATTTCAGCCCATTCCGTTGACAGGAAGTGGGTCAAATTTAACTTGCAAGTTTTGACCTGTACACATATAGGGTGTCTCTGACCTTGGGGCTTTAAATGCATGGAACGTTTCTACTCCTGAAACTGAACTTCTTTTGTTCTGTAAGTTATTAAAAATATACCAAACAAAAAAAAATTTTTTTTCATACAACTTAAATGTAATTTTCAATGTACGCGATCCAATTCTCTATTTTCCTTTAGGCCTCGTACCAAGGAAATGTCGCCCCCGTACCATGAGATAGTGATTAGATGGCCAGTATTGAATACACTGATTTTACAATTAGACTTTTACATCAATTAGTTATCGAAAATTAAGTAAGTAAGTTAATGTCGCAGAACAAAAGTAGTTCCGTTTAGCGAGTAGAATCGATCATTCCATTTAAAGCCCCAAGGTCAGAGGCACCCTGTATACATTGCAAGTTAAATAAAAGCTTGTATAAATATACTTTATTAAAAGAAGAAAAAAACTTACGTAGGCATAAAGTTTCGCATAGTCTAAAGTATCGAAATCACTGGTCCTGTGTTTCCTTGGAAGGAAGAACAATTTAATAAGTTTTGCAATCTAGAATGCCGAATATGGTTACAGAATTATCAACACGTTTTTAAAGTTGTAGGTAATTCTGTAGCTCTGCCTACCCCACTCCGGGATTACAGGCGTGAAGGTATGTATGTATGTATGTATGTATGTATGCAATCTAGAAATATTTTTCACAAAATTATTTTATATTAAATGAAGAATGTATGTACCCAGCATTAGGAAAAAAAGAACCGCATCATCCGTTTAACGGCCACGGTGCCACAGCAGACACACACACACACACACAGTTACACGTCAAGTTTGTAACACCCCTCTGTTTGACGTCGGGGGTCAAAAACAACATTTATCTTAAAACACCCTTAATGGCGCTAACCAAATATTTTCTTTTTCCAGACCACCTTTTTATTGTCAAACGTAAATAATACAAAAAAAACATCACAGTCCTACGAAAATATGTGGAAAGATTCACTCACTTTATCCTTTTGATTAAAAGTGTATGAAATATTTATGAAACGCTGGCGCATCGTTTCTTCTAGTTGTCCTTGTTTAATGCATTGAGATATAAATATCGTTATCTCAAACAAGCTTGGAAATGTATGCGTTAATGTCACGATATGAAGACATGAAGTTTCTTGTTTATGGCTCCCTAAATTACTTCTTGGCCTAGGCTAAGAAGTAATGTATGAAAACCCTAAGAAAAAATAGTATTGGCCGCTGCTCAAACTTTTTAAATTTGCTTACTACCATTAAACTGACAACGGAAAAATTACATACTTACAACCATTGTAACCATATTTTGCAACATTTTTTTATCTATGGTTCTATATTTATGTGCAGTTTTGAGATTGCCGTCCTTACTTGTCCTTAAATCCCTGACTTCACGGCCTCTACAGTAATGTACTATTCTTTCTTGCAACACTTTATAAGTAAAAACTCAAGTAATGGTCCTGGTCTATTGCAGTTGTCTGTTGTAACATATCTGGGCCTCTATTCTAGGCGGTACTAGCCATATTGTCTTTAACTTGTTATGGTGTTCTTAACTCGGACATCATTACTGTCAAGTAAATAAGGGCTATCAAAACGTTGACAATACGATAACAGATTAAAAACGATATGGTTTCGACATTCTATATTTGAAATTTGACGTTTTTTTTTTTTTAAACATCTCAGTCTATCAAACATTTATACATACATACATACCATCACGCCTTCATCCCAGAGTGGGGTAGGCAGAGCTACAGAATTACCTACAACTCTAACAATTTGTTGTTAATTCTATAACCATATTTTGCAAAAACAGGCTAATAGGTTTACGATGTGTATATTAGTGACAGGTTGCAAGCCCATCGCCTAACAATACCACAGCCTTTAATCGCTTAGTCGCCTCTTATGACTTCCACAGGAAGACATGGAGTGGCACTATTCTAGGCGGCCGACAACCACACAGCAAAAACATTTATTTCAGCAATTAACTTGAGTAGCCTAACATAAGTAATACATTTTGTTGTATAATTACCTAGATTTAGACAAAAGTTTGGCTAGGCTTGGAGATGGGTTCCTGTTCCCTAAACTAGGTAAACCTAAACTAGGAACAGGGCCCCTCCGACCCTTAATAGAAAGAACAACTAACAGCCTTTTCGTACCAGTGCTAACTCCTAACACAATAGTACATTACTACAGAGGCCGGGACCAAAGGGGTTGCCGGCCGAAGACATTATTGATTATTCTTAAAGAAATTTTAAGTAAACAAGACAAGACAGACAAGTGTAGCGTTTATTTATTATTTATTTATTTATTTCAACTTCTTTGCACTAAATACAATAAAGTACAAATGGCAGACTTAATGCTAGTCTCTCCCAGTCAACCAGTAGGCGAAAAAGTAAAAAAATCCAAGGTCGGTGCGAAGAAAAAAAACGTTGAAAAAACACCTGTTTAAAAAAAAAAACAAGATACGGTTATATAAAATATATAAATAAACAGATAAGGCGATGTGTGTTAATTCGATTTACGTGTTACTAATGGTGCACTTACACGGGTAATGTTGTTTATTTAACGTCAAAATAAATAAATTGTGTTTTTCTACAACTATAAAAATTATTAAATTAATCTAGGAACAATATGATTTGCTCCAGTACTAATAAAACGAACGAATCCAGTTTCAAAGGTATTGTATTACCAATATGAACACGTTGATATAAACAAAACGGAGATCGGAATGAAAACGCATTGATGCTGTGTGCTTGTACCATTGTGCAGTGTATAATTAATTTTATCTACACTCATATCATAAGTCCTCTATAATGCGTTCAGAATCCGTAGACAATGACCATCATTACAAGATACAATTTTACGATGATATTTTTTCTTATCTGTAGCTGTAATGAAAAGTTAAAATTACGATACAACTTTTGTTAAAGTAATGTTGTTCAAATTTGGAACATCTTCCAAAAACAACACAATTCACACAGGGGGTCAATTCTAGTGTCTATTAAACGTCGACTCGGTATATTTAAGTAAAGTGTCGTACGCCATTTTGATATCGAATGACATTAGAATAGGGACTTTGTTAGTATGTCTATGATTTAAAAAAAAACATTCATATTCGTGACACAGGTTAGCTTTGCCGCCATTTGTTTGTTTGTTAATTAAACATTTCAAATTGCACTAATGTTAATGTTCGGTTAAATTTCAATGATGTGCTTATACTTACTTACCTAGATACGCATTTATATAGCTATAACGCCGGCCGCCATTGACGAGTTAGTTGCAATAAATTCGTGCCCGATATACGACCTGTTTTGGTTTTCATAGAACACCTACACTCCATAATCAACCTTAGCACCCGGACATATGGTCCTTCGAACCGGATATAATTTACGGTGACCTATTTTTGGAATGAAGTTTTAGTAATTTGGAGTGAAATAAGGACAAATTAGTATTAAAAAAGTGGACAATATTCTAGACTGAAGTGTTATAAAGTGCATTAAAGTGAAAAGAACGTTACATATTGGTACAATTCGTAATTACGACCAAAAACTATGTGAATGGTTATTCTACACACTGGATTGAACTATTTGTGAATTTAATATTACAAGAGACTGTGGCGTAGTGTATAGTTGTATAGCTGCGGTATTAACTAACTGTGGACGTTATATTCAACGAATACGTACCTACGCGCTTACGCTTAACTACCCTACGCGTGAAAAAGTTGGTGTCGTTTCGGAACATTCTAGAACTTGGTTATTAAGTGTGTACACAAACTTTGCGGTTTCGTGTATTTAAATATCAAGCTACAAAATGGAGCAAGTAGAAAAACGTATAGCTCTTCAATTTGATCTTTATGAAAAGGTGGAAAAGGCCTACAGTAATTATAAAAAATCACCAAAGGAGAGAATAACCATTGGGTACGTGCAAGGTCGAAGCGATACTTTGGACACGTATTTTAAGGATTTTAGGCTAGGCCATGAGAAAATACTTTTGTCGGTGCAAAGAGAGGACAGACCTTTGCTATCCTATTTCGCTGAAGATATGTTTGATAAGTTCGAAGAATTGTACTACTTATATAAAGGAGATATGAAGACTGCGTTATGGAGATTGAATCCTGAAAATACAAGGGCGGATGGCTCGAGGCCAAATGAAGTGATTAGACCCAGTACATCCAGTAATGAAGTCAGGCTACCGCGTATTTCCATTCCTAACTTTGACGGAAATTATACGGAGTGGCAATCATTTCATGACTTGTTTATGGCACTAATTCATAATAACTCATCATTGGAAAACGTACAAAAATTACACTACCTCAAGAGTAGTTTGACAGGAGATGCAGAAGTATTATTACGACAGTTCCCAATTACTGGAGATAATTTTGACGAGGCATGGGCGATTCTGAAAAAACGATACAACAATAAAAGATACATCGCGAATAATGTTTTAAAGAAGTTTTTTGGACAAAAAACGTTGTCTCAGGAATCAGCTAGTGCCACTAAACAGCTGTTAGATACGAGTGTGGAGTGTATGAACGCGCTCAAGAACTTAGGTTTGCCAGCCGAGAAGTGGGGCGATGCGATCGTCACGTTTGTTGTCGTGTCTAAACTGGATGTTAACAGTCATAAACAATGGGAAGAGTCTATAAGCGGCGATAGCACTGATGAGTTCCCGGGACTCGAGAGATTGAAATTATTCCTGGAAACGCGGTTTCGTACTTTGGAGATGGTTGAGCCCGCAAGCAGAAATTACAAACCGGTCAAACCTAAAACCTTTCATACAACCGCCAACAATGCAATCCTACAATGCGCCTTCTGCAAAGAGAGTCATTATATACATAATTGTAAACAATTTGCCAAGCAGCCCTTAGAAGAGAGATACAGCTTCGTTCAAGGCAATAATCTTTGTTTTAATTGCCTAGTGCCTAATCACACGGTCTACAAATGTAGACTACGAACAACGTGCCAAATATGTAAGAGGAAACATCACTCCTTATTACACAGAGAAAAGAAATCAGCAACTGAAGAAAAACAGGTTACAACTGCAACTATAGAGGAGCACGTACACACAGATCAAGAAAACACATTGACCAAGGTCACAGGACATGTGGCAAGTGGAGGACAACCTGGTCAAAATATACTGTTAGCAACGGCCCTGGTAGATGTCACATTGAGTTCAGGTCAGTCACATGTCTTCCGGGCTCTCATTGACCAGGGATCGGAGGCGTCGTTCGTGACGTCAAGGGTCGTCGAGTTACTGGGTTTAGCGAAAACCCAAATCAGCGGCGTCGTCTCTGGTGTTGGCGAAGGTAATCATTTCTCACTTAAATATTTAGTAGATTTGCACATTAAGTCTAGATATGATTCAAATTTCTCCATACATGTAAATGCATATGTATTAAAGTCGTTAACGCGTAAGTTACCTGCAAGAGAAATTAAATGTTCCACTTGGCCGCAGCTTAATGATGTAAGGCTGGCTGACCCCACCTTCAACGTACCGGGTAGGATAGATATTCTCCTTGGCGCGGACGTCTTTGGAAGAATCATTGATACGGGTTTGATGAGAGGGCCGGGTAATCTAGTTGCTCAGCACTCCCGCTTAGGGTGGATTTTGTCAGGAGATATGAATGCAATCCCACACAGGTCAGAAAACATCACAAGCTTCCACATCACACGACAGGTGGAAGAAGATAACAATATGCTCAGGAAGTTCTGGGAATTGGAGGCAGAGCTCTACACAACCAAGAAGGCTTGGTCCAAGGATGAAGAAAAATGTGAGGATATTTATAAAAGTACAACAGTAAGAGACACCACAGGAAGGTATGAAGTCCATCTTCCGCTGAAAGAAAATATTGAAGCCACAGTAAAGCAGTGTGGAGAGACGAAACATCAAGCCATTACTAGATTTAAGCAACTAGAGAGAAAGTTCCAAAGGTATGATGGCCTGAAGGAAGAATACACAAAAGTCATAAATGAGTATCAAAGATTAGGTCATATGAAAAAGGTTGAAAGAGAAGATGACACTAAGGCTATGTATCTTGCACATCACGCCGTAATTCGTGCAGATAAGGACACGACCAAAGTCAGAGTCGTGTTCGATGCTTCAGCTAAGGGCTCCAATGGCCAGTCCTTGAATCAGAGTATGATGATTGGCCCCACATTACAACCTGATCTTCGTAGTCTGGTCCTTCGCTGGAGATGTCACAAAATCTGTGTGGTGGGTGACATAGTTAAAATGTACCGACAAGTTAGAATGACAAGCAGCCACACGGATTTACAACGAATTATATGGCGAACTGATCCAGCTGAAGATTTGAAGAGTTACCAGTTGTTGACCGTAACATTCGGAACTGCGGCCGCGCCCTTTTTAGCGGTAAGAACGCTCATCCAATTGGCAAATGATGAAGCTCAAAGGTATCCACGCGGAGCAGCAGTAGTTAAGGATTCCTTTTACATGGATGACTTGATGGCCGGCCATGAAGATCTCTCTGAAATTAAAATCATATGTGATGAGGTTAACAAGCTATTGAAAGCAGGTGGATTTCTCATGCAAAAATGGTCAAGCAACTCCGAGGAGTTGTTAAAGTTCCTACAAGAGAGTAGCGAAGGTAAAGAAGCTGTTAACAGTATGGAAATAAAATTAGATAAGGTAATAAAAATACTTGGACTTGCCTGGGACAGGAACGACGACACCTTCAAAATCACTGTCAACTTACCTGAAGTAAGCCACCCTGTAACAAAGAGAATCATATTATCGGACGTGGCTACCCTGTTTGATCCCTTCGGTTGGCTGGCCCCAGTCATCATAACAGCCAAGGTGATGATACAGAAGTTGTGGCTGTGCAATCATGGCTGGGACGAAGAATTACCTGCTGAATTGGTAAATGAATGGATGACTTACCGAGACGAACTTACCGAGCTGCAAACGATAAAGATCCCACGCTGGATGATGATAACATCACGCTGTAAGGACATACAACTCCATGGTTTCGCAGACGCTTCCTCCATTGCCTATGCAGCAGTGGCTTATGTCAGGGTTGTCGATGAGGATGATGTCATCCACGTCACGATGGTAGCAGCCAAGACAAAAGTTGCGACACTCAAGCAGTTGACGATTCCTAGGTTGGAGCTTTGCGGCGCAGTCCTGCTGGCAAAGCTTTTGCATGAGCTCTCCAACCTGTTGAAGATACCGATGGACAAGACATACGCATGGACTGATTCTATGGTGGATTTAGCTTGGTTACAATCACAGCCTAGCCGATGGCAAGTGTTCGTTGGTAACAGAGTGTCAGAAATAGTTCAACTAATAGACAATGATAGATGGCGTCACGTTAGGTCTAAAGATAACCCTGCTGATCTTGCATCCAGAGGAGTGAGATCAAGAGAGATGGCAGAGAATGAAATGTGGTGGTCTGGACCTGAATGGCTAAAAAATGAAGACACTGAATTTACAAGGACTTCTGTACCGCAAACAAGTTTAGAAATGAAAAAGACCTTTCACATTAATCTAGAAGAGACACCTATCTGGGAGAGGTTTTCGACCATGTCAAAACTGAAACGAGTACTAGCTCAATGTCGCAGAGTTTTTACCTCGAAAAACAATCCCGACAGGGAGAACTATTTAACAGCTACTGAAATTAACGAAATAGAAGTCAAATGTATAAGATATTACCAACACTTGGTCTACGAAAATGAAGTCCAAGACCTGAAGAAGCATGGTAAAGTAAAGTCAAAGAGTTCGTTAATTAGTTTGACACCGTATTTGGATGAACAAGAGTTATTACGCGTTGGAGGACGTCTTAACAATGCTCCAATGTCGGAAGACGCAAAGCATCCTATCATCATCCCTAGTAAACAACATGTCACAAAGCTTTTGATACATGAAGCTCACATCAGGACTTTACATGGTGACATACAGGCGGTAATGACTTATGTGCGAAGCAAATATTGGATCATAAGTCTCAGATCAGCTGTCAAGCAAATTACACGAAGTTGTACGACTTGTATAAGGGAAAAGGCTAAAACACAACAGCAACTCATGGGTCAGCTACCAGCTCCAAGAGTTACTCCACACCGTGCGTTCCTCTACAGTGGCGTGGACTATGCCGGCCCGGTACAACTGCGGACTTCTAAAGGCAGAGGTCACAAGTCAACGAAGGGCTATATCTGCTTATTTGTCTGCCTAGCCACACGAGCGATACATTTGGAGGCCGTAACTGATCTGACGGCACAAGGTTTTATAGCAGCATTTAGACGATTCGTAGCTAGGAGAGGGCGTTGCTTGCACATGTGGAGTGATAATGGCACCAATTTCGTGGGTGCGGCCAAGGAGCTTAAGGAAATGTTCATGGAGGGAAAATTAACGGTAGCTAATGAAATAGCGGAACTGTTAGCCAATGACGGCACGACCTGGCACTTTGTGCCACCAAAGTCTCCCAATTTCGGTGGACTTTGGGAAGCTGGAGTCGCCTCGGTGAAAAAGCATTTAAACCGCATTAATGGAACCACAAAATTAACCTACGAAGAGATGTCTACCCTCCTGGCTCAAGTAGAGGCTTGCCTAAATTCACGCCCCTTGTGCCACTTAGATGAGACCTTAACGACGCTAAATCCGCTCACACCCGGACATTTTTTAATTGGAGAACCTGTCATTAATGTTCCAGACACAAATCACGAAGAGAAAAACGTGAATTTGCTGACTAGATGGCAATTCATACAAAACAGGATGCAAGATTTCTGGAGAAGATGGAAGGCGGAGTATTTAAATACCTTGCAGCAACGCCACAAATGGCAGAACCCAGTAAACTCGCCTTGCATCGGGGACATTGTGATTATAAAAGAAGACGACTTGCCTCCGGCAAAGTGGCTTTTAGGCAAAATAAAGGCTTTACACCCTGGCCCCGACCAGTTGGTCCGTGTGGTTACCGTGCAATGCAAGGGAGATAACCTGCTCAAAAGACCCTTATCAAAATTAATATTATTGCCTAAACTTGCTGATCAATAGTTATGTGTATATAGAATGGTGGGCGGTCAACTTTAATCATATTATTATTATTATTTTATTCATCTATTAATACATGTGCATAGGTACATAGAATACTCCTCCATGGTTGTAATCATTAAAGTCTGCCGTTATTTTACCTCGCCACACCAGATGACTTTAATAATTATATTAAAATTCACCGTAGTAAGAACTATATTATCTAATTTAAGGTGATATATTGAAATAATTATTTCAAATCGTATAATTATAAATAAAATGTAAACCTAAAGATATTGAAGTAAAGTAAGTACTCTAAGGCTTACGAAATGTTAAATATTTGGTACTTTGTCATAATAACTTTAGTAAAGGGTTTAGTAATTGGATAAGTAAAAAATGTACTTACCTGTACTTATATCCTAGTTGGTGTTACCCGTTAGTTTAGTAAGTTCCTGTAGCTATAGATTGTACCTACCGACACACAACTAACACACCTTAAAACCTAACGATGTTTAATTAGATGAGTTACGTACGGATAAACCCCGTTACCAACTAACTTTGCTGTACTTCAAATAAAACAATGTATACAGTCCATTACGATCGAAGCTCGTGAGCAAGCAAGTTGTTATGTTGAATTTAATCTAATTTTATAACATTAATAGCGTTGTAGGCATGTTGGTAGGTTAACCTTTTTTTGTATTTTTTCTTGTACTCCTAAGTAAATCTATTCAGTTTTTCTAAGTGGTTTATCTTGTTAACCAGCTACAAAGATAAATCCATTTCATATCGTACCTTACGGCTTTAACAACAAGGTCTAAAATGGTATGATCTGTTTATTAATTAACGCTTCTCTTTAAGTGTTCAATTGGGTTATGGGTTCTGTTTACTTGTTCTTTACTCGGCAAGACCGATTTATGTAGGCATTGAATTGGACTAGGTATGTTATTTTATTACATATTTAGAGCAAGCTATGCTTGTTGATATATTGTTTAAGAGTATAAGAGTATCTTTAAGACGTAACGACGGATAGACATTGTGTTGCGAACATAAAGTGTAAGTGGTAACAATCACATTATTCAAAGACACGTACTTGCATTCCAATTTGGACTTTAAATGTTTTGTATACAGTTGAAAATGTAATAGTCACATGATATTTATATCTCATCTCTCAGCTGATTCGTAGCCAATGTTTGATCGTTATTGTACCTACTTAATTTAAGAGCTTAGGTAAAAAACTGTTGTTTTTGGTGGGCGGTATGTTCGGTTAAATTTCAATGATGTGCTTATACTTACTTACCTAGATACGCATTTATATAGCTATAACGCCGGCCGCCATTGACGAGTTAGTTGCAATAAATTCGTGCCCGATATACGACCTGTTTTGGTTTTCATAGAACACCTACACTCCATAATCAACCTTAGCACCCGGACAGTTAATGTTTACAGTTATTATAATAAATAAATACTTCTTTTCTCTGATTTGATTTATTTCTTATTTCAGTTCATACAATATTAGCTTTACACCTTTAAATATATTTCAGGTAGCAGTAGCCTGGTAGCTATGAAGGTTATTTGCCTTCGGCTACTGAACGCATCTTAGAGTACTTATAATATCGGTGTAAATAAAGTAATGTATGCAACTGTACATAACTAGGCCTTAAAAAACTCGTGTGATGTTATTATGAAACTCGCCTTCGGCTCGTTTCACAAAACCACACTCGTGTTTTAAGGACCCTCTTTATGTACCAGTTACATAGTGTTAAAAAATTGGGTCAATTTAATAGGTGGTTCTAGAATGAAACAGTTGATTAAAGTTAAAAGACAGATTTTTGTAAAAGTGTTAAATTAACCGTTGTTGACAAAAAAAACACGATATTATGGTGACCCCGTCTTTCAAAGCTGATATCTCTGAAACAGCTTAACTGATTTTGATGAAAGCTAGCTAAAAATCACCGCTAAAGAACCAGCTTTAAAAAAAAAAATGCTTATAAGTCGGTTCACCCGTGTAGGAGCACGAATGACACGCAAAGATAGACTCGTCAAAATAATAACACCCCTTTTTTTAGCATTGGGGGTTAAAAAAGAGGGGTGTAAGAAGATTAACGTGTGTGTGCGTATTTGTATAATCTCAGACAAATTTACCTGGTCCTAAACTAAGCTCTAGGATTGTGGTATGGGTACTATAGATAAAAACGGTAGAAATACATTTTACGTGTATAGATAAATAAATACTGACAAAAAAGATTTAAAAAAAAAAAGTTTGCCCATACCGGGAATCGAACCCGGACTTCCATCCATTACATCTTGCTACCATTCACAAGGATAATTCCACCTCATATTGACTTTATACTTAATTTTTTTTTTTTGTTACTAAAAATATCTAAAATCTAAAAATTTTTTACTTACTATTGTTTTACAACCGTATGATAACCATAAGTTTTGTAAAATTGGTAAAAATATAGGTAAAAACCAAATCCCCCTCGGTTATCCTTGAAACAATTGACACTCGACTACGAAACATCCTGTACAAAAAGAAACCATCCGTATTAAGCCGTTACTTCAAAAACAATTAACAGATAAAACATTTCGTTGCATTCACTACCAACTAGGTCAACGCGTCATCACAAGTCAAAAACAATACTTGTTTTAACAGACAGAATTAATAGAGCTATTGTATTTTCGACTTTGAAAACAATATATATATATATATACATTTTTTATGGCATAAAGAAGACCATCGAGCACACGGCCACCTGATGGTTTATGGAAACTGTGACCCATAGATATTCGCATTCACAAGACTGCAATGCTATCCTAAGACTGCAAATGCGTTGCCAACCCTGAGGACTAAGATGGAATGCCTCTATGCTAGTCATTTCACCGGCTGTCTTATCCCCAAACCGAAACACAACAATGCGAACACTGCTGTTTGGCGGTAGGTTAATGGATAAGATGGTGGTAGCGATCCGGACGGACCCTGCGGGCCGATTATGGTGACACTTATCCACGCGATAAAACGTTTTTATCACAAGCTCATCGACATAATATCATTGTCGACGTAGGCTAACATGGTGGCATCGGTTACATTGTCTTATCCACTTTTGACAACGATAAATGACAATCGTCACATTTTATCGATTTTGCTTAACATGGTCGCCACTTTGTATCCACTTTTGACATATTATTTAGATAATTTTATACAAGTGCCGTCTTGGTGACGACAAGACATTTAATTTGGAAAATTTACTCAAATTCATCTAAAATTGAAGCGTAAGTATCGGTTATATAATATTTTTACTTATTAAAAACGTCTTAGTTACTTATAACAAAGGCGTTTTACATTATAATTGTTATAATTGGTAAACATTTTTTGTAGAATGTCTCGATACTACTACTTTAGTCTCACGTCACAAACGGAGAAAGAAAGACGGAAATTACAGTGCAGGACAATCAGAGACGCATCGAACCCTTTCGAGCTTCCGGAGGAAGAGTTCCGGCACGTCTATAGAGTGTGTAAGGAGATGGCTCTCCATTTATGTACCGAGCTCGAAGTCGACCTCCAGCCGCACAATAGTGACGGATTACCCGTCTATATTAAGGTAATATTTATTATTTATCATACAGATACCTACCGAAATACATAATGTTACTTTAGACACTAGGTACCTACCTACATATGAGGGCTAGGAAATAATTGTAAAAGCAACTCCTAAAAATGGACCCTTTCACAGGTTCTAACTTCGTTGCATTTTTTGGCCGATGGCAATTACCAACACGGAACAGTGCAGGACCACGGCTTGTGCATTGCACAACGCACCGTGAGCAACTACTTGACTCAGTTTACGGACGCAGTTAACAGAAGGTAGGCAAGTTTTTTTTTTTTAATCGCATAGGAAGGCAAACGAGCACACAGGCCTCCTGATGGTGAGTGGAAACTGTGACCCATAGGCATTCACAAGAACGCAATCCTAAGACTGCAAATGCGTTGTCAACCCTGAGGGCTAAGTTGGAATGCCTCTATGCTAGTCATTTCACCGGCTGTCTTATCCCCAAACCGGTACACAACAATGAAAACTGCTGCTTGGCGGTAGGTTAATGGATAAGATGGTGGTACCAACCCAGACCCAATGGGCCAATAGTTTGAAGTTTATTTACTTACTAACATTTTTATGTGGTACTTGCTTTAATTTTCTCGGTTAAAAAGTCCATCAGTTTTAAGTCTTCCTCCGAGATGTAGGTAAACTATCTCTGTTCCTATCAAATTTCAATATGTTAAGGCTTTGAACAGTATAGACCAAACAATGAAAGAAACCAACACAATAACACATTTATAATATTTGATTTAACCAGTGTTATTAACACACCATCCCGTGGGAAAAGTGCTTTTAATTAATTTGTTTTAGTGTACCTACCTAATAGTACTAACTTTGTTACATTACATTTCCAAAGTCAGAGCGACCAGAGTACACTATTAAACTTGTATAAGTGTGATGATGCCTCCGTATAGTCTAAATATAGTCTAATTGAAAAAATGGAAAATTATTGTAACAAAGTAGTTGAGGTCAAAGATAAGTATACACTTTTGCACCTCCATTTCAATGGAATAAGGTGCAAAAGTGTATAAATATCATTTTACTCGACTATACCATCAGAACATTCAGAACTCATGTCTTTAAATTATTAAAAAAATATTTTTTCTACCATAGGTACAGTCAGCTGCAGAGAAAAGGATACCCCCCCTCCTGGTAAGGATCGATTTTTTTCAAAAACCTGTGGTTAAATATATATGATTTTACGGTGAATTGAAGGTTTTACTATTGTCTACACATAAACTCAAAATCATTTAAATCTAACCACAGGTTTTCGAAAAAAAACAATCCTTACCAGGAGAGGGGGTATCCTTTTCTCTGCAGCTGACTGTACATTAAGTACCTACAGCACAGTAACATAACTTGTGTGGGAACTAATAAAGGTGTTATTATTGGAATTAAAAGATCTTATTGTAATTGGGTTTTTAATATAATTAAATGTTGATAATTAACATAGTAATAATAAAAAAAAAAACAAAAAAGATTTAAGACTCTTCCTCGGTAATAATTTGCATGTCCTCTAGCCTGAAAAGAAAAATGATACTATTTTATATTTCCATACAATTAATTGTTACATGTAATTTTTCAGGCGATACGGGGAACGGAACCGTGGCTGATGACGCCAATTTTACACGCTGCCCCGAATAGTCCAGAAGAAAGATACATCAACTGGCACTGCAGGGTCCCCAACACCATAGAGCGTACCAATGGATACATCAAGAATGTTTTCCGGTGCTTGGGGCATGATTGTGCGCTTCATTATAGCCCCGAGAAGGCATCAAAAATAATTAATACCTGTTGTGTGTTATATAACATGTTTTTTTTTTTTTTTTTTTTTTTTTCATTTATTTTCCTGATAAAGTACACTTTTTTACAAAAATACTCTTCGCCAAACTGCGGTAACAGTTTGTTGGCGAATTTTAAAAACACTCTGTATATTTACTGTGTACCTACTTAAATTAGCTTAAAAAAACAAAAATGTTAACATAAAATCCATGCCTAGGTTCCTTTCTCAGACTAGGCAGACAGATGCAAGCAATTAATTTTCTTACATTCGCCTGCCTCCTCCGAGGAAGGCATCTATTAAACACATTTTAACCTTATATTTAAACATATTCTTACTTGTGCAATCACTCTTAAGGAGAAGTTGGTTGTAGATGCGCGGTATAAGGAACTTCCTAGTTCTCTGTCCATAATAGTTGTTTGACTTCGGTTCTACATATTTTTTGCGCGTCGTCACTCTAAAGCTAGGTTGATATGATTTACATATTTTAAATTTTTGGCTCTTATACTGGTCTATTGCTAACAGATATTTAAATTTTTCATGTACAGGTAATATTTTTAAGTTTTTAAACAGAGTATTATAGTCACCTTTACATTTTTCTTTTCTTTTTTTACCTATTAACAATTTAATAACTCTTAATTGGAGACTGAAGATTCTATCCAAATATGTTTGGAAGGTGCCACCGTATGCAACAAGTCCATAGCTCAGCACCGAATCAGCTAAAGCGTGGTACAAAGTGCGCAAAGTCGATTTATTTACTATGTGTTTTAGGTGGTTTAGTTTACATAGTATGGCTCTGAGCTTGTTGCACACACTGTCAACGTGTGGTTTCCAGTTAAACTTATGGTCTATAATGAGCCCTAAATACTTATAGGTTTCTACTAACTCTATGGGGGAACAGTAACAGTTAACCAAGCCATTATGAAGACATTCGTAGGTGTGTCCTATGATTTTGACATTTAGTTGGGGTTTTTTTAAATGTGGAGAGTGTATCAGCATACATTTTGTCTTAGATGCATTAAGAATTATGCCATTGTCATGGGACCACCTTAGAATGCTATTGAAGCCTGCTTGTAGTTTTTGTTGTAAGATGTGTATGTCCCCGTCGGCGTAGACCAGGCACGTGTCGTCCGCGTACACATACGTGGAGCAGTGCTCAGCGACGCTGCCAACGCTGTTCACGTGCATGATGTACCCCACAGGGCCGTACACAGAGCCAGTAGGTACCCCATAAACAATGTCCGATTCCTCCCCTGTTTCCCCATTTATCATTGTACGGAGTGTTCGATTTTTTAAATAACTACTGAACCATTGACTCATCGGGCCACGGATCCCACACTCGTGCATTGCTCTAAGTAGCAACCCGTGGTCCAGTGTGTCAAAGGCTTTTTTGAAGTCTATAAATAAAACAGCCACATACTTCTTACTATCTAACTTATCATTAATATCATCAGTGAATTTAACTAAAGCAGTTGATGTACTTCGCGCCTTCCTAAAGCCATGTTGTGCATCTGATAGTAGGTTATTTCTATCTAAGAATGCATTAATTCTATGTATGATTACTTTTTCAGTTATTTTGTTTATAACAGATAAAATGGCTATGGGTCTGTAATTAGCATAGTCTAAGTGGCTACCTTGTTTGAAAATAGGTCGAATAATGGCTTTTTTCAATTGATCTGGGTAAGAACCGGTCGCCACGCACTTATTTACAAAGCTTGCCAATACCGGGCTAATATCTTTTTTTATAAACTTAAGATCTTGCACTCTAATACCATCTAAACCAGGAGATTTCCTACAGTTTAATCGGTTAATGATTACTTCAATCTCCTGAGCTGAAACATTTTGGTATCGAAATGAAACGTTGCTCTGAACAACGTACTTGGAGCGGTCCAAAAACATTATATGTTAGGGGTCATCCATAAAGTACATCACACGTAAAGGGGGGGGGGAGGGGGCCGACAAAGTGTGACATGGTGTGACAAGGGGTGGGAGGGGTCCTAAGTTTCGTGACATCACATTTCAAAATCTAATATATCTAGAGGTATTGTAATAGATACAAAGTTTGGGGTTGTATCTGTAAATAATAAGAACACTAATGGCTAGTTTGAAGTATATCTTTTATTCAGTTTTCCGTTATCTTTAATAATACATAGCCGTGCGCACTCGGCGCCAGGTAACATGCGACTCCCAAAAATTATACAAAATAAACAGTCGCTGTTCAAATTGAATAATTAAAAGCAAATGAGACATTGCATACAATGAACAATACAATAAGGTTTATTTTAAGGGTTACAACCTTATTGTATTACAGTATTCATTTGAAATAAGTACTACTACTACAAAAAAGTACTTAATTTAAATGGAAATAAAACTAATTTCGGAAGTGCTGTTTTAATTTAATAATTTTTCGATGTGAAATTTGCCAAACATGTGATGTCACACTAGGGAGGGGGGGGTCTCATAAATGTGACCACCTGTGACAAGGACGGGGGGGGGCTCAAAAAATCATGAAATTCGTGTGACGTACTTTATGGATGACCCCTTATTATAAATATAAGCACACTACCTAAGTACATATATATACATATATTATATATAACCTGTGATAGTTCAGAATTTAATTTCTTATTTACATATTATTTTTCAGAACACTTGATATGGATCAGGACACTGCTACAGACAGCAACAGAGTCATTGCTACCCAGCAGCTACCAGCAAATGGGCTTTTTATTAAGAACGGCCCAGGAAAAGAGGCCCACCATAATAAATAATTATTTTGCTTACTATTGTGTTTTATTCCATTTTCATACTAGAAGTAAACACATTGCTTTTTTTACCAGTTAAAGTAGAAAACTATTATTTAACAGTATAAAAAATAGGCTCAAGCTACCTGTACCAAAATTAATCTTGAATTAAGATTAAGGTTCGGTTCAGCAGTTTAGCAGCAAGAACGTAAAAGACAGATTGAGTTCTATATACAGACAGATTCTGTAACATAAAATACAATTGCATTACTTTTATTTAAAAAAAGTCATGAAACAAAGGGTATTGGGTAAGTTTGTATGGACAATACGGTCATATTTTTCTTCAGCGGCCATGGATAATTTTCTTAAAATCGGTCTGAGGACCTCTTAATACACATAAATATATAAAATTTACGACGACTTACGACTTTCCATGCTGCGACGGATTTGTCCGGGCCAAACTCTTGCAACATAGTTGCTAGATTTGCCACTCGGACTCGTGTCTTTGAGACCCGAGTGGCCCACTGAACTCCCCGTTCGCGAACTGAGAGTGGCTGGCCATATATTCAATGTTTTTTTTTTTGTAATGCTGTACAGCGACTGCAACACCACATGATTGATTTAATCATTAACAATAAATAAAGAAATCTATAATGCACTTAAAAACTCATATTAGTTCACAATATTAAACTTACACTTGTTGTATGGCTCATATTAGTTTCTTCAAGAACAATTTTTGGACCGGACAAAACTTTGAACTTTCGTAAGTTAAGTACGAAACTACTAACCATAAACTAATAACCATAGATCATCGAACTACCGAAACAAATTGTCAAGATAACCCATATGTTTTAAAAAGCATGTCGTCCGCTTCTTTCAATGACTAATTTATAACTTCCCATTTCAGAAGCATTATATAAAGCCCGCCACCCAACATCCAACATGTGCAAAAATGTATTGATTTCGTGACGCTGGCAACTTTTTTGCAAAATGGTAGTAATCTCGCGTAATTCTTGCCACACTGGGCTTAAACATATTAGTTGTCGCTATATCGGCGCAATAACTTTATCGACGCTGTCAACCATATTAGGGATTTCGATAAAATAAACGACTTTGTTAAAAATTTAAACATATCCACTCGATAAAAAGATGTCACGCATAATCGGCCCGCTGCACAAGGTCCTACCAACCGAAAAATACCCTATGCAAAAGTCTAAAAAAATGTGGTTAAAGAATTAACAATAAGTTTTTAGAGTTGTTGGTAATCCTGTAACTCTGCCTACCCAACTCTGGGAATGAAGGCATTGACAGGCAGGTGATTGACACCGCGCTGGCCTAGTTGCTGGTGACCCTGCCTACGAAACTAGCGGTGGGTTCAAACCCCGGAAAGGGCAGATATTTGTGTGATGAGCGCGAATATTTGTTCCTGAGTCATGATTTCAGACACAGTATATAAATAAACCAGTAAAGAAACTAGGCCTACTTTTCAAGATAAATACCTACGCTCCAATAGAGCGTAAGGGTTGTCCACTAACATTTTGTAAAATTGAAAAAAAAATCTTGTTTATTGTATCTCAGCTAGTTAGTGCAAAATCGATACGTGTGATCTGCGACAGCAAATCCGTTGCAGATTGAGAAAAAGTAGCCGCCATCTTTATTTTTTTAGTTATTTAACCGATTGCTTCCAAAATCGATATCTGGGGATGTGCGTGGTCTCCGACAACGAATTTGTTGGCAGAATGAGAAAAAGTAGCCACCATCTTGAACTTTTTAGTTATTCAACCGATTGCTTCCAAAATCGATATCTGTGAATGTGCGTGGTCTCCGACAACGTATTTGTTGGCAGAATGAGAAAAAGTAGCCACCATCTTGAACTCTTTAGTTATTCAACCGATTGCTTCCTTAATCGATATCTGGGGATGTGTATGGTCTCCGACAACTAATCCGTTGATAGATTGAGAAAAAGTAGCCGCCATATTTTTTTTTTTTGTTATTCAACCGATTGCTTCCAAAATCGATATCTGGGGATGTGCGTGGTCTCCGACAATTTTTGTTGTTGTTGGTTGTTGTTTTTTAGCTTCTGAAAGATCCGATTTTAGTTTTCTTTTCCGTTGTGAGTTCGATGTAAGAGTTTGGTTTGAGCACTGTGGCTCGCTAAAACTGTTACGTTTTCTTCTGTCTGTGTACATATTTCTTTCAACATCGGAGTTTCAGTTGTCGTTTGCACATCTTTTTTTTGTATATCTGGTAGGTGGAGAGATGGTAGTGAACTCGTTTTGAGCTTTTTGCGATGCGTTCCCTGCAAAATATCCTTAGCGTCAAAATGTGTTTCGCAAACGGTATAGTTTTGCGGCGGCTTGTTCAGCAATTCTTCTCGAGATATTAAGCGAAGCCATTTGGAACGTCTGAAAAATATAACAAGATATCATGTATTTACAATAAAAGCCGGTGAATAAAATATAATAATTGAAAGCTTACAAACAAAATCTTTTAATTTAATTCAAGTCTCAAACTCTTTTAATTTAATTCAAAAAGCTTTTATTCGAGTGTCAATTTCGAGAGTTAGGACCACACAGATCTCCGGATATCGATTTTGGAAGCAGGCTGTTGAATAATAAAAAAGTTCAAGATGGCGGCTACTTTTTCTTATTCTGCCAACAGATTAGTTGTCGGAGACCATACACATCCCCAGATATCGATTTTGGAAGCAATCGGTTGAATAACTAAAAAGTTCAAGATGGCGGCTAACTTTTCTCATTCTGCCAACAAATTCGTTGTCGCAGACCACGCACATCCCCAGATATCGATTTTGGAAGCAATTGGTTGAATAACTAAAAAGTTCAAGATGGCGGCTACTTTTTCTCATTCTGCCAACAAATTCGTTGTCGGAGACCACGCACATCCCCAGATATCGATTTTTGAAGCAGTCGGTTGAATAACTAAAAAGTTCAAGATGGCGGCTACTTTTTCTCATTCTGCCAACAAATTCGTTGTCGGAGACCACGCACATCCCCAGATATCGATTTTTGAAGCAGTCGGTTGAATAACTAAAAAGTTCAAGATGGCGGCTACTTTTTCTCATTCTGCCAACAAATTCGTTGTCGGAGACCACGCACATCCCCAGATATCGATTTTGGAAGCAATCGGTTGAATAACTAAAAAGTTCAAGATGGCGGCTACTTTTTCTCATTCTGCCAACAAATTCGTTGTCGGAGACCACGCACATCCCCAGATATCGATTTTGGAAGCAATCGGTTGAATAACTAAAAAATTAAAGATGGCGGCTACTTTTTCTTTATCTGCATCGGATTTGCTGTCGCAGATCACATATCGATTTTGCACTAACTAGCTGAGATACAATAAACAAGTTTTTTTTAAATTTAAACGGAAATTAAACGATTTTGAAATTTTTACTTTTGCAACACGTCATCGTATTATAAAAAGCATTTTATTTAAAAATATTTTATTTATTCTTACCTTTCTTTGAAGAAGCCGAATTCAAACAACTGTATACCACGCAATACTTTTGTGGCATCTTTCTCAAGAACGAACGTAAAATGCGAAGGAGGCCATTCGTCTCGACGCGACACACGCGACTGACCGCACCGCCAAATCCTCTTAGCGGTCTCGTAAAGGCGTGCGTCTGTGTGAGTGCGACGTTTCGAGCGTTTGTTCGTAGCTTCTTTACTGGTTTATTTATATACTGTGTTTCAGATTTCAGATTTCAGATTTTATTACTCAATATAACACAGTAAAAATTACATGGCATGTCAAATTATATGCAGTTACATTGAGGTCGCCAGAAATAGAATTAAATGATAATATTAAAAATCAACACAAATACAGAGTAAAGTAGAAATTTAAAAGTCTTCTTATTTATAAGTCAAGTTCCATATTCTCATTCACTGAATAGACTGGGTCTGGGACATTTCGTCAGATGGTTTGATGGATGCTTTCTATGTGTTTAAGTATATATTTATATATATATGTAGTTATATCGTTGTCTAGTACCCATAGTACAAGCCTAGAGCTTAGTTTGGGGCTAGGTTAATTGTTGTGACATAGTCCCCTGATATTTACAAATGCTATAAACATGTATGTGTATGTATGTATGTCACAAAATGTTATCAAACTTTGCCTAAATGCTACATTACCGCCAAAAAGTTCACATAAAAAGTTGCTATTTCTGTTTCTACGTAATGTTTATTCTACTAGACTTGTCTCTGTTCGAAAATCTTTTATCGAAACCCATTTTGATTCCAACAAAGGCTCAATTGTTCGTTGATACCAGACGTTCTGCAATCAGGGAGAGAAAGGGAACGGAAATGGCCGCCCCTCGCAAAAATGCAGCGGAAATTTCAATATCGGGCCTGGAAAAAATCTCCTTTATCTGAAAAGCGTATGGGATTAGATTTTTTTATTGGCATATGCCGCAAGATGCAGAAAGTGTTTGAAGTTTAACTGTGTTAAATATAATTATTTAGCTATTTTAGTGCACAGAAACAAGTCGCACCTTCATATAAATAGTGACATAATTCAGAAATTTTGAAATTTGAGCCCTAAGGCTCTATCCTAATCAATTTAAGACTCAAAGTTTGAAAGCTGAATTTTTGAATAAGGTCACTATCGTTCTGAATGTGCGAAGTTAAAAAGGCGGCTTTGAGGCTTAATGGTGGGTGCGTGTAATAACAAATTATGTTTATTAGGTTTTATACTTTCAGCCCTAAAAATATTTTTACAATCGTATTGAAGACACACAATTTTTCTTCTTATTAGTTACTTAAAAAAATATGACGCCACAAGCGTCAAAGGCATACGTTCGTAGCAGTGCTACGACAAAGTAGGTCTCTGCGTAGCTTGTAGGCATTTTGTAGCACTTAATTTTAACACTTTGAAATGAATTTAGATTTTAATGATATGAGCATTTTTATTGGGATTCGGGGACAAATAAAAACACATTTGACAACAATGTTCGTATGGTAAAGTCACCAGTGGTCAGCCAGAGACCAGTAGTCGACCTTATTTGAGTGAGAAGAGTAGGAAATATGTCTTTCGTACTCTTTCCACTGATACAAAGTATAGGCAGAGGCCGACTACAGGTCTCTGGCTGAGCATTGGTGACTTTACCCTATGACAATAAAGCTCGTTCGGGTTAAAAGCGAGTAAGTATAATGTTTTTAATAACATAAGTAAAACTAAAAATAGTTAAATGTAGAACAAGGGCCCTTTTATCATACAACTGAATTAGGATAAGTCAAGAAACAAATGTAAAGAGCAAAACAAAAAAAAATGGGTCCTCTAAATTCTTTTCTATTTCAAACAATAGCTACAATAAGTATATTTTCTACTTAAAAAAAATTAAGAAAACCTTACGATCTCAAAACATCATTTGCAATATTAAATTCCTTAAAAATCAACTAATTCCTTAAAATCCCTCACCACAATATTAATCCGCCCTTTCTTCATAAAAACGTTATCAAATCAAGTCTGAGAGCTATCAAGAAATCTCACTTATTGAATTGTCGCACAAAAAGCGAGTCAATTGAATTGAGTTCGTTATTCACGCGTTATGGTTACCTTCACAAAGTTATGAAAATATCGATGTTATAATCATAATGCTACATTTCGTGAGTATTTTTCTATGCAGATGTCTCTGTTTGTATTTAAAAGTCCAAAATCAACCTGTTTGTGATTCTCTGCATTTTGGCAAAATGTATCATTTCCTAAACGTTTATTTTGCCAATCCGCTTTTTTCTCTGTAAATGATTTTCGGCCAAAAGGCAGGATACCCTACATGTATAAAGAAGAGCTCTTTCTAAACAACCTGCTTAAATAGGTCTGTAAAAGTATTACAGCAGTTACAGCAGTTAGTTTTACTTGTGGGAGAACCTTGTGCAGGGTCCGTCCGGGTTGGTACCACCATCTTATCCATTAACCTACCGCCAAGCAGCAGTGTTCGCATCGTTGTGTTCCGGTTTGGGGATAAGACAGCCGGTGAAATGAACTAGCATAGAGGCATTCCATCTTAGTCCTCAGGGTTGGCAAAGCATTTGCAGTCTTGTGAATGCGAATGTCTATGGGTCACAGTTTCCACTTACCATCAGGTGGCCTGTGTGCTCGTTTGCCTTCCCATGATATAAATAAAAAAACAAAACAAATAACTAAATAAATAATTAGTGGACAATCTCACTCAAACTCTCCTAGTTTCAAACTAAGCTCTAGGCTTGTAATACGTGTATGGGTACCAGATCTGCCCTCCTTAGCTAATATTATGTAGTAAGTCAGATAAAATACTTGTAGCAATATCAACCTTATAACTAAAAGAAGAGAAGTAAAATTACTTTGGTTATTGATTTTGGGATACTGCTTTATTGATCAGGAGGGCAGAGATAACTTTAATACAACGATATAAATACTAGAGAGATACATACTTAAATACATAGAAAACATCCGAAACTCATGAACAAAATATTCAAGCTCATCACACGGGTGGTAGGACCTTGTGCAAGGTCCGTCCGGGTTGGTATCACCATCTTATCTATTAACCTACCGCTAAACACCAGTGTTCGCATTGTTGTGTTCCGGTTTCGGGATAAGACAGCCGGTGAAATGACTAGCAGAGGCATTCCATCTTAGTCCTCAGTGTTGGCCGTGCATTTGCAGTCTTAGGATTGCAGTCTTGTGAATGCGAATGTCTATGGGTCACAGTTTCCACTTAAGTACCATCAGGTGGCCTGTGTGTTCGTTTGCCTACTCTATACCATAACAAAACAAATATCTGCCCTTTCCTGGATTTGAATCTGGGACCGTGGTTGTTATATATATTTTTTAAGAATTCTATTTTTACCGGATTGGTTCTTAGCTAGATTTTATAAAAATCGGGTGAATCGTATATAAACCGGCGAGTTTAAGTAGTCCTATCAGAGAGTAAAAAACAAATTTTAGCACGTGCATTCGCAATTAGACAGCCTTCGAACACGATCGTCGAAAAAAACCTCGTCCAGATTAGTCCATCATTGGGAGCTCCCATGCCAGACTTAAATACGCAGACTCACGTTAGCTAAAACATCCCTCTTTCCATGTCGGGTTTAAACGCCGCGGCAAACGCAAACGTTCCCATTTGAGTAAACAGATTAGGGTATACCAATATTATCCTTCGACGTGGCGTGGAAAGTCATTTGCATGTCAGTTTAGCGGCGAGTGAGCAGCTAAGTTGATTCAAGCGATGTTTTTGACGCTGTCTATACTGTATATTTATTCGACGTTGGAAAGTTATTCAATTGACAATTCAACTATCAGATAACTAAATTTGAACGTAATGGATGCTGCTCTATTCTTCGCTTCGCTGCCCATTATTATATTAGTTGTTTATTATTATTGTATTTGATTATCTGAGTGTTATTTTTGTATTCTGGCCGTGTAGTTACCGGCTTAGAATAGTGCCACTCCATTTCTTCCTGTGGAAGTCGTAAGAGGCGACTAAGGGCTTGTAGTATTGTTAGGCGATGGGCTTTCAACCTGTCACTAATGTACACTGGTTAATATCTTAGCCTGTTTGTGCAAAATCATCATCATCATTATCATGTCAGCCGAAAGACGTCCACTGCTGGACACAGGCCTCCCCCAAGGCTCTCCACTCAGACCGGTCTTGTGCTTTTCGCATCCACCGCGTTCCCGCGATCCTTACAAGGTCCTCACTCCATCTTGTTGGAGACCTACCCACAGCTCGTGTCCCGGTTCACGGACGACACTCAAGAACCTTCTGACCCCATCGGCCATCAGTCCTGCGTGCAATGTGCCCCGCCCACTGCCACTTTAGTTTAGGTATTCTTCGGGCTTTTTTTGTGCAAAATGTGGTTATAAAATTAACAACGAGTTGCTATGTTGTTGGTAATTCTGTAGCTCTACCTACCCCATTTGGGATGAAGGCGTGACGTTATGATGTATGATGATGATGATGATGATATTTTTGTATTGTTATTTTATTGTGGAATAAAAGAAGACTTAGTGACTAAGCTTGAAAAGGGCAAGCTTCGATGGTTAGGTCATTTGGAAAGGATGGATGAAAGAAGATTGACGAAAGAGATTATACAGATCGAAAGTGAGTGGAATCATCGGAAGGGGCCGCCCTAGACGTACTTTTTCGAATCAAATCGGAGAAATACTAGAAAAGGGCCAAATCTTAAGTACCCGAAACCGACGTGCGTGCATGACTCGATGTATGAATGTTGAAGAAGCGAAAGAAATTTGACAAGATCGTAGCAAGTAAAAAGAAGTGGTCTCTGCCTACTTCTCCGTATGTATGATATTTTATTACGTTGTATTAATGTTGACGATATAAATATTATTTCGTATTTATTGAAATGCAATGCAATTTATATTGTTACATCGCACACACAAACACACGTAATAATTCAGAAGTCTCTTGTTCAGAAAAGAAACAAACAGCTTAAGCATTACTCATAACATAATAAATAGTAGTGAGATGGATTGGGAGCGTTCTCCTCTCTCTTCAATCCGGTGGCCCTGAAAACCGGCATCAAGGCTAGTAAGCCTGACACCATGCTGAGTGGCAACTTTTTCGGTGTTAATTTTAGATTAATTAAACAAAGTTTGTATTACTCTACTTTTTAAAATGTTTTTGTTGTTGTTTGTAAACGATTTCTATTCTATTCTATGAATAAAAAAACATAACTAAACTAACCAATTATCGTCTTTGACCTGAGCCCCCAGACAAGATGCATTAAGCTAACTAGCGTTTCTATTCGTTTCGTTTTTAAACCAATCGCGTCACTTGTAGATGACGTGATACGAAATAGTTTTTTTATTTTGGCGGTAAGTCATACAGTGATAGTACGGTTCTCAAATACTGTAAATGGACTTGTTATAAGGCACCATTTAACCCCCTTTCGGCTTTACGGGTATTTTTGTAACACCCTGTATAAATAGAATATCAGGGGACCATATCTACAAATTGACCGAGTCTCAAACTTAGCATTAGGCTTGTACTATGAGTATGTTTTTTTTTTATGTGCTGTACGAGTACCCTTCGTATCTACGAGCTCGTGCGACAACTTTATTAATCATTAAAAAGAAGTATTAACTAACAAATTCAAAAATAAACTGTGTAAAGAAACTGTTTTATTTACCATGCCCATAATAGACGTTATTGATGAAGTATATTTTTTTATAACTCAGTCTAAACTGAATGTAAAAATAAAATATATATTATTATAATTATCCACGTAGGTATTCATCTTGAATTCTGTGGAACAGAATTTCAAAATAACCCATGGTTATTTCTTTTTAAAGACATGACTATAAAAACACTAAATTGGATATAACTTTTTCATGATTGCGTTAATATTCTTCATCTAAGGTTTTTTTTCTAAACTGAAAAATATTGAAATAAAGGCAGAACACTATTTTTTTGGGGTAAAAATGTCCACCTTTGATAGCATAAATCTTGATACCAGTGACTTATTAAAAAAAAAAATGATATAGCAGCTAGTTAAGAACAGCAGTGTTAATGTAAATAAATATTTAAAAAAAAACAGGGGACAGTGTCACACCATTTGACCTAATCCCAAACTAAGCTCTGTTGTACTATGGGTACTAGACAACGATATAAATACTTAAACAGATAGAAAACATCCATGACTCGGGAATAAATATTCGCGCTCATCACACAAATATCTGCCCTTACCGGGATTTGAACCCAGGACCGTTAGCTTCGTAGGCAGGGCCACTACCAACTAAATCAGCGCGTCGTTGAGGTATAGGTTAATAGGTTTAACAAGAACTGAAAGTTCAGAGCTTCAAAGCCAAGGTCATCTGCCCATGGTAGCCCCTTTAAAACATAACAACCGACCTTACCTACTTATATTTTCAGCACTATCCAATCGTCGGTGATACAGTCGCGTAACTACCAAATTCAAGAAGTTGCAAAATGTGCCTTACTGTCTTACATACTAAGGTGTATTTTGCACCTTATTCAATTTGTAAGTAACGCCGAATTGCAGTGTCACCCACGCAATGTAAAATGCATCGCCATCGTGAATCTCTGAATAGCCTCTTTCAATGGAGCGAAATCGGTTCCATTTCCGAGGCGTCAATGGACCACTTGTAGGAAGTGGGGACGGAAATATCATCTGGGGTGGTTCTTGACTGGTTTTGATGTATGGTCGAAGGCAATTAGGGTGAATGAAAGGAGGGTATTTGTTTTAAAGGGCTTTGGAGATGAATGAGGTACATTTTGTCATAGAAGTTTACGTTCATATAGCTCATCCCATGTTCAGCCTATGACGTCGTCCGCGTTGGCCAAACATTGCATACAGTGTTTTTATACATACATACATACATACATAACTTCACGCCTTCATTCCCAGAGTGGGGTAGGCAGAGCTACAGAATTACCAACAACTCTAAAAACTTGTTGATAAGTCTGTAACCACAATTTGCACAACTAGGCTAAGATGTTTAACAGTGTATATTAGTGACAGGTAGCAAGCCCATCGCCTAACAATACTACAAGCCTTTATTTCCCTTAGTCGCCTCTTACTACATCCACGGAAAGACATGGAGTGGCACAATTCTAAGCCGGCAACCACACGGCAGTGTTTTTATAATAATCTATTTCTATCACATGAAGGATATAGTCTCCAGTAGTCAGCCAGGGACCAATTGTCGACCTTATATGAGTCCGAAGAGCGGGAAATATATCTTTCGTACTCTTCCCACTCATACAAAATATAGGCAGAGGCCGACTACGGGTATCTGGCTGGCCACTGGTCACTTTACTCTATACGAGGGCATTGATTCTGATTGACTGCTAATATTATAAAAGCGAAAGTTTGTGTGTCTGTTAGTTTGGCTTGACGGATTTGGATGAAATTTGATATGAAGATAGCTTATAACCCTGGAACATAGAGGCTTCTTTTCATTCCAAAACGTTTAAAAGTTACCAAGGGAATAACCATGATCGAAATCTAAGCGGCCGAAGATGGTTGACATGGCAATGACATTATGACCAAAGAAACCGGGCAAGTGACCATGCTCAGTGTAGCGTTCCGGAGCCGTTACTTCACCAAATAACAAGTATGTAATAGTTCTCTGTTATGACATTATGACCGAAAAAAACCGGGCAAGAGCATATCTGACTACGCTCAGTGTAGGGTTCCGAAGCCGTTACTTTACAAAAAATATCTTACAAAATAACAAGTATGTAATAGTTCTCTGTTGTCTGTTTTACTTGTGGGAGGACCTTGTGCAGGGTCCGTCCGGGTTGGTACCACCATCTTATCCATTAACCTACCGCCAAGCAGCAGTGTTCGCATCGTTGTGTTCCGGTAGAGGCATTCCATCTTAGTCCTCAGGGTTGGCAACGCATTTGCAGTCTTGTGAATGCGAATGTCTATGGGTCACAGTTTCCACTTACCATCAGGTGGCCTGTGTGCTCGTTAGCCTTCCCATGCTATAAAAAAAAAAAAAAAAGTTATTCGGTGCTGTCTTAGGCGATTTTAGTAGGTATAAACACATTAGTCGTCTGTAACTCAGGAATAAATCATGTCTACTTAGCCGTGATAGTTTTCCTTTAAAATTCGTATTAAGCGCTTTCGTTGAAGATATTTTTCAGATTTTTAGTATCTGTAGTTTTGGCTGTAGGACACTTGACTCTAACAAAAATTTGCGCTTTAAAGCTTAATATTTCATAAACGGATGCCTTAATCGAAAAATTGTTTTCACAAACCGGCAATATTTTTGAAAGACCTATACAACAACACTCCACACTATAGGATAGACGAGTTTTTTTTTAATTTCCACAATTTGTTTTACCACGTTGTTGGCGTGACTAATATGTATATTCATGCCAAATTACGGCTTTTTAGTACTGAAAGTCTTTGAGCTAGGCTGCGCACGGACGGACGGACATGGCGATACTATAAGGTTTGGTTTTCTAGTTTGACTACAGAACCCTAAAAAAATGGAAACAGCAGGCAAAATGATACATTTTAAAAACAGTAAAAACAATAAGACTCAAACACAACGGCATCTAAAACAATTTAAAATGAAGATCGTAACGGAAGCGCAGTATGACACGCTAAGTTTGTTATGAATAAAACGGAAAATTAGCTTTAGTGCAGCGGCAACTTGCGAAAATCTTGAAATATAACGGTTGATATGAAATTTAAATAAGTCATTTGGAATCGTCTACTCCCGGTTCCTGAGGAAATTGCTTTCCTTTCCTGGATTAGAGATGTATTGAGAGAGTAAGGATCGACCAAACCGAATTTAGTCTTTCAGGATTTTTATAAATCAAACCATACCTAACCTAGTTGTGTCTAATCGTTATACTATCCGCAAAATAAAGTGGCTAGTCGGGCAATAAAGTTACCTGCACTATGGTTGCACGGCCCGCTCCATAAGGCCGTGCAGGTGCGAAAGAGATAGCATGATTCCGATGATTTATGACCCGACTCACCACTTAATTTTGCGGATAGTATAGTATTAGTTAAGTATTAAAGAAATTTGGTACAGATCACGGTTCACAGGATATAAAAATCATGAATATAAATTATTTTGTCAACAGTGATATTATGAGCAAAAAAAAATCTGCCCTGTCTGTTATTTTTGGCTATAAATCAAAATGTCCAAACAAGAAAATTAAAAAAAGAACTGTTTACAAATGTGCCCTTTTATATGACACCCCATTTGCTATAATCAAACCACTTTCATTGTTTAACCCCCCATTCTAGACCTCTTTTCAATTATTTATAAAATTAATTTCATGCGGGCAAACAAATTGTACAACTATGCCAAATTTCAAGTTGATAACATTTATAGTTGCTGAGAAAACCTGCCGTGACATACGAAGTCTCACCGAAAGGGTTATTTTTTTATGATTTCAGTATGGAACCCTAATAAGGAAGAACGGCCTTCCTTTATTATCATTTAAAAACAGTTATGACAGAGGAAGACTCAAATAAACTGCAGCATCTAAAACGTTTTATAATAAAGATAGCAACGCAACGGCAGCGAAGTCCATCTACCGTACCATGCTACCGTAGCAGTTACAGCAACGAGCTCCTAGTGGAGAACAGGCTCGCGAGCCGCGTACGCATCACGATGTTACGTGCAACAGTGACAGTAACAGCTTGCTATTGTAGAGCCGTTACCATCTGATCATCTGAACATCGTATTTATCGGACACTCTTGCTCGCATTCGTGGGATTAATGGCGAGCGTAAGGGATGCGTGTAGTATCAGCGATATCTTGTATCCCTTACGCTCGCCACAAGCCCCATCAGTGCGAACAAGAGAGTCGATGGCCAAATGGTAACGGCTCTACGAGAGCCCTTTTTTTTAATAGTGAGTACCCGATTTTATGCGCTAAGTTGGTTATAAATAAAACGAAAAATTTACATTAGTGCAGCAAAAACTCGCGAAAATCTCGAAATTTAACGGTTGATATAAAATTTAAATAAGTCATTTGGAAACGCGTCTACTCCCGGCTCCTGGGGAAATTGCTTTCCTTTCCTGGATCAGAGATGTATTGAGAGAGTACGGATCGACCAAACCGAAGCTTAAAATACGCTAACGCAACGATTACGTTTCTATTTTAGCGGTGTTACGACCTTGTGCAGGGTCTAGAGTTAGACGACCGGTGAAATTACTAGCATAGAGTACAAAGGCATGGGAGCTTAGTCCTCAGGGTTGGCGAGGCATTTGCAGACTTAGGACCTGGTGGGTTATTATGACCTAGCTATGCAGTTAATTTTACGGCGTAAAGGACAGGGCTATAGCAGTTATATAGCTCTGTCCTTTTCTCTCAGCGTAAACTGTACTGCAAAACTCCATCATAATGTCATCAGTAGATAAACTAAGGAATCGTTAAAAACCGTTACTACTGGTTAAAACTCAAGGAAATGTGTCATATTTTCGATTCCTTTTTCGAATTTTGCACAATTAATTGAGTTGACTAGTGATCAAACAACGGGCACTTTGGGTTGCTGTCAGTTATGACAGATCTTACTAAGTTTAAACCATAGACATTAATATACTATCGTAGACACGAAGAGGCTCGTATAATTACTGCGTAACCGAAACAGACATGTTTTAATGTATTTAGTGTCGTAATGTCAGCCATATTACTCATATTATTATTTTTTATTTAAATTTGATTCTTAAGTAAATGACATAAGTACTGAATTACTCTGTCGCCAGTGTGACGTTAAGTGACGCTACGAGTTCTCAAAATGGTTTCAACTGGTTTTTCTTTCGCTATCTATTTCGTACTCGTTCTCGTGCCGTAAGCAATTACGCTCTCGCTTGCATAGTCACTGTGTCTATTATTATGCTAGTATAATGTATTAATATTTATGGTTTAAACGAACAATGTACTCTCTCTCCTTCTCCCTGCCACAGGAATAACATAAGAATTGCATTTCTTCAAATCTTGAGACACTTCTGAAACATTCTGACATATAAAGTGAAGGTTTAGCTTTTATATTTTTGGAATTTTTTACTGGTAAACAGTTAACATTATTTATTTAATATTTATTGCTTAAAAATACAAATTGAGTACAAAAGGTGAACTTAATGCCTAATGGCATTCTTTACCAGTTGACTTTTGGCACATCGGAAAATTGTTGTAGTGGTATATTTATTATACAAACAATAGCATTAATTGCATAATATAAAATCTATCCATGGAAAACTAAAATCGTGTAAATTTTATACATACATACATACATAAACTCACGCCTTCATTCCCAGAGTGGGGTAGACTACAGAATTACCAAGCACTCTCACAAATTTTATAATTAAGACAAAAGGTGGCAATATTGTAAAATCCAATAAATCTATAAAGAACAAAAAATATGCTAGACAAAAAAAACTTGCGCTGCCAGATTTTTAATCGAAAGTATTGGCAATTTAAAGATACCTAAATAATGTTCTATTTTTTTAAACACCCTGCCTATCGTCCGAATAAGTATTATTTTTTGTTAATAATTAAATTAGAGACTTTAATGTTATTATAAACATGAACGCTAATTAACTGAACAATACGCATAAAAACTTTAGGGCGAGGCAACTTATTAAAAACAAGGTAATCTTTGTTCTCTGAACGTAATTAATAATTAATTAACGCCATTTCCACAATACCACAATAAACACATCCATTTTCTTTTGAAACTGGCAACTACATATTTTGCTTAATAAATATGGATACATCATGGATTGCTTTACATACTGAATAAAAATACTTTTTAAATAAATAATTGGGGATAATCCTTCATAAATTATTCCGGCGACTAAGGAAATAAAGGCTTGTAGTACTGTTAGGCGATGGGCTTGCCACCTGTCACTAATAAACTGGGAAACATCTTAGCCTACTTGTGCAAAATATGGTTAAAGAATTATCAAGAAGTTTTAAAACTTGTTGGTAATTATTTAGCTCTGCCTACCACACTCTGGGAATGAAGGCGTGAGTTTATGTATGTATGTATGTAATCCCTCATAAATTGACCTAGCCCCAAACTAAGCTCTAGGCTTGTACTATGGGTACTACAAAACGATAAACTTACTTATATAGATAAATACATACTTATTTACATAGAAAACACCCTTATATAAATAAAAACATAAATCTTTGCCCGTATCGGGGATCGATCCCGGGTATCCTAGCTTCGTAGGCAGGTTCACTACCGACTAGGCTGTCACGTCGTGTAGCTAGTTTACGAAAAATGTCTACATTTGATTTAACGCAAACCAATGGAAAACTATTACTTTAAACTAAACAATTTAAATAACCATTTAATAATTTAAAAATATCGCTGAACAATTTCAGACTAATTGATCTGATCCTAAACTAAACTAAAGTTAAAGATAGCTGTAAGGGAGAATATGAAAAAATATTTCCTTTGTGTAAACTTCTGCCAGTAGACAAAAAAGTTCATTATTGAATAGGCTTAGAACACTATTACAGAGTTGATTGCAAATTAACCAAGAAAAGCAAAATTAGTACTAGAAGTGTTGTTACCCAGAGAAAATTAATACAACCGGGAGCGCAAAACCACTACGGTGAAAGGACATCAAAATATTTAGTGCCTAATTTTTTTAATAAATACGACATACTTAGACAAGAGACTAAAATAAGCAAATCATTGTTAAAATCAAAACTAAAGGATTTGCTTCTCTATAACTAGCCAGCGTCAATAAAATAAAAAGGAAAATAATATGTAGGTATTACAAAAACAGCTGACGCTTGCTGTCGTCGGGAAGCGAACACCTACATACCCACCTGTGAACGCCGCTGTGTCTATTTATGTATAACTAAACATAATTTAGCAGCCGATTAGATATAAGGATAAGTTAAGTACTGTAAAACTGAGCGCGTCTCGCCGATAAACGTAACAGTTTGGCGAGTAATATTAGAATATGCTACTGTAATCTTTATTATATTAAATAAATTAAAAAAAAAAAAAAAAAAACTGATGTATTGGATTTAACTTTGGTTTACTAGGCAACCTGGTGGGTCCCCAGGACGGCTACAGACGGAGAGGCAGCCCCAAGCGGAGATGGCGGGATGACTTGGACGCTTTTCTGAAGGATTGGCCGAAGATAGCCACAGAGAGAGAGGTGTGGAAACCAAGGGAGGAGGCCTTTGCCCAGCAGTAGGACACTATATTACCTCCACCACCTACTCACCTACTGTATAAATATATATTAATTTTACACCTTCTCCCTACTCAGGTTGTCTGGAAGAGATTGCTGATCAGCGATAAGACAGCCTGTTGTTTACCTGTATTATTTTTAATTGTGCTCCTTCTCTGTTATGTTTTTGGTTGGTATACAATAAAGTGTTTTGTATTGTATATTGGGCTAATTAATTAATCTATAACTAGACAAAGATCAGCACTTATCTGTGGTACTTAAGGGCACGACTAGTAACACCCCTCTTTATTGTCAAGAAATTTAATATATTAACAGCTAAAATAATAAAATCTAAATTTCTAAAACAATCCAAAATAGATGCTGTTTTATTAAAAAATCTTTTTTGATTTATGTTTACAATGTAGTCCACAAAATGTTCTTATCTTAAAGACCGGAATCGAGTCAAGTGTAATAAAATCAACGCTGTAACCTTTTTACTGACAGTAAAATTTGACTGAAGCCTTAGGGTTGGCACCTGCACAACCAATAAACTGAGAAAAAAGCATTTTAATATAACCCTAGTTTAATCACTTTTTATATGCTACTTTTTCTAATATTGTAAATGCGAAAGTTTTGATGTTTGTGACCCAATCACGCCAGAACGGCTAAACGGATTTGTATGAAATTTGGCAAATATACACCGTGTTTTTTTTTATTTACGATAACTTTAAGGGAACGTTCTTTAGGTCAAATAAAGTTAATTTCCCGAAGACAGACAAATGATAATTGTTACGGTTTTAAAGATATTTAATTTTTAAATTTAATCAGTTAATCACGTTGAACTAGTCTAAAAGGCTCTTAACTGTCTGTGTATGTCACGCCAACATTGCCGTATTTGACACTGACTATGAGTTAATTCTAAAGTCCCTTTTAGAACGACCAAATATACAACATTTAATTACTTTGGTCTAAACAGTTTTTTTTTTTGCAATATTTAAAAATCAAATATACCACATAGTTTCTATGGATGTACCTAGTAATATGCCGAAGTTATCGTAAATCAAAAAAAACACGGTGTATATTATTGCCTGGAATAGCACAAAAGCTATATTTTCTATCGTAAATTTGGACAGTTCCCGGAGAAATAGCGATAGACGATTTCTACAAGGACGGAGTCGCAAGCAAAAGCTAGTTTGTTGATATAAACTGCAACTAACTATAAGTATCTACTTGTCTGTCTGTGGCTTTGCAGATGCCTAATAGATTTTATTGAATTGTTTTCAATTAAAAGCTGTATTTATTTACGTAATGATAAGCTAGGTAGAATATTAATCTAAGGATGAGGTCAGGGGGAGGGAGTAGCCGCAGTGTTCGCACTGTTGTTTCCCGGTATAAGACTACCGGTGAAATTACTAGCATATAGGTAGTTTTTCCTTCTTAGGCCTCAGGTTGGCAACGCATTTTGTCGGCGATACTGCAAAATCACGTAAGTAACATTTTTAATACGGAGTAAAATGCACCTTTTTAATAAGGCATTAAGGTTTATTTTGCTCTATCACAAATTTGTTAGTTACGCGGCTTTGCAGTATCGCCGACGATTTGCAGTCTTAAAATTATAGCCTTAAGAATGCGAGTGTCTAAGGTCTCAGATCCCACTGACCACCAGGTGGTTTGTGTGTTCGTTTGCCTTTACCAATGCCTCAAAAAACAACTATTAAAGGTAATTACTAGTTAATATTTACTACTATAGCTACTGACTGCAAGTTTTTTATTGCTATTCCCTCGTTAACTGTCTTATTTTCTGGCATGTACCCTATGTGTGTCTCTTCACACTACACTGTCAGCCAAAAAATACTTGCCCATAAATTTTTTGTTCATACTTACCATTAACAAGTAAGAATAACTTCTTAAATCAGAGAGTAACTTCGAAAATAACAAATACTTTAAAGGTCGTGGTTCTTTCCAATGGACCCCAGAAGATACATAAATTTAAAAGTCGTACAGGGTTATTTATGGATCCTTTGGGTTCCTTTGGAAAAAGTTACGAGTTAAAAAATAATATTTTCACAACACTGCTCGGAAATATGGCCATAGATGCTCTTGTTTGGGGTCACAAAACGTCACTTATAAGGACAGACCAAGAATGTTTTTGTCGGCATTTGCTGATTGGTCGAGAACATTGTTGTCCAACTTTAATAACCAATGAAAATCAATCAATCAATTTTTGTGTCATAGCTCTTTAAAATGAAAAATTTGAATCGACCAATCATAACACACCATTTTGTTTCGTAAAATATTAGGTGTATTTTTGCTAAAAGATACACAGACTAAAAACTATGTCACTGCTTTTTTTTTATGTAATTCAAACTTGGCCCCTAATCTCGAACCACTAAAGATAAAATTACATGGGAGATAAGGCGAAACAAATACAATTTTATATGGAGTTGACATATTCATCTCGAATGTTAGTTTATTAATCTCGAAAGCCACGAGAATAGCGGTCCAGATTTAAAAAAAAGTTATCTATGGTAAAATTGGCGATAATACATACAGCTTCTATTCTACTTTTGAAAAACCGACGCCATTTGACTAACACTATTCTGTCGTATTCACATTAACATGAATTAAAATTTGAGTTTTGAATATGAATTTTTATTTTATTTCCTCTCAGTAGTTGTGAAAAGCACTATGTCTGCCTCGGTAGAAAGTGCAATTTATGGACTCGTACACTAGAGGGCCTCAACTACGTTTCGGCCCTCTATATGACTCGTCCAAAAATCTCGTACTTTCTACCCTCTGCAACAATGTACTATTTGTGAGCATTTTGAACTTAAGTTTAATTTTCAACAAAACACTACAATTGACACACATTAAAATTGGTTTAGTATTTTTGAAGTTACTTTCTGGTTTAAGAAGTTATATTTGCTTACAATCGTATAAACAAAAGACCAGTATTTTTGCCTGAATTTCTACTAAGTTTTATCGTAAGATAAAACAAACCAAGAAACAACAAACCCAGTTTTGCATTTAAAATTTAAAATCGGCTTTTATAACTGGCCAACCCTACAAGATGTTCAGCACATATCGCGGTTTATTACGTCTGTCGCCAAGAATCCAAGATGGCGGAAATAACGTTCCTTATTTAAATGTAACGGCCACTTTGACTTTTCGGGGACATTGTTGCACAGGGCTATATTATCACCGTTGAAAGGAACTGAGTAAATAAAACGTTTATATTTGTAAAATCAAATAATAAACTGATCATAAAAAAATCTGTCGTTCAGTTCTGAGCTATGAATACGGTTTTAGTATTATTTGGGAGTTTTTTTAAACTCAAATGTCAAACAATCAGAACAAACAGAAAGTCAAACAAACAGAAAAGCGAGCTAGTAAAAACCAAAACCAAATAAAAAAATAAATTTAATAAAAAAGTCATAGTCATTTCGTTTATTGCTTTATATTGTACAATGAGATCATAAAAATACAGTAGGTAGCGTCAGCATAAACCCTGCAATGGTACTGCAACAAGACACAATAATATACTTACATGTCTATTTAGGAAAATCACATTTACATTATAATATAATAGATGAAAACAGATTTTATTCACTGTTGTAACGCAAAAAACTCTTCTTCTCCTTAACTTACCACTAAATATAGACTCTTTTTTTATGTTTTTGATTGTAAGAGGTATTTTATTGGCAACAAAAGCTTGTCGCAAGCTTTTCTTGCCGGCTGTACTTTTTTTTTTTTGTAGAGTCATTATCTGCTTATCAAAAACAAGCAAACGATTCCCAAGACGGTGGGTCTACGATTACAGCGGAAAGGACAATGGGCAAAATGTCCCCACCCACCAACAGAAACAAATCATATCTCATTTGATAGATCTTGGCAACCTGATGATTTTTTACTATGACGACGATCGTCCTATGTATGGGGTTTTCTTGGAAAACCATTATCATATCGTATGGAATTGGTTTAAAAATGAACACATTCTTGCATTGCATGACTCTTGAAAGGTTCTTTTTATAGAAAAAATCCCATCGATTTAGCTACTAAAATAGTTATTTTGTCTTGTTTTGGGTCCTAACGAACATATAAACATGCATCCCGTGACTGTTGGAGGGTGGGGACGGGGTCCATACAAAATTGCCCATCACCCTTTGGTCGCTACCTTCTGACTCCATCATCAGATCAGCTCACTGTCATAGAAGTATTATAATTGTCATTTAAGATTCATGTAAAAAACAGTTTATAAAAATTAAAATATCAAAATGTAATGAAATAAATGAATTTGATTTCATTTCATTTCAGAATAGAAATTTTTTGAATAGCTATTTGCTCTGCTCCTATTTTGAATTGCTCCTATCTTTTCTAGCAAAACGTAATGTATCATTCATATGGCCAACCTGTTACAAACGTAACAGTGCATATCAGATCTCTCTGTCTAATCGCTGTCTAATCAGTAGTTTAAAATTTAAAATGCTGTTATCATTCATACTTAACTTTAATTTCACTTTTGTCAATCTCTTTGACGGTATTTCATATTTAATTTAGAAATGCGATTTAAAAATTCATGCATATTACCGTATTCAAAATGGCAAATTCGCAATGTTGTGCAAAAATTACTCTTAACGCTTTTACATATCATCGAATTATGGTTGGTTTCACACCTCCATCATTCACACTTAGTGCCGACTGGTGTAGCCATTAGCTGATCGGAGGAAAAAATTGCTGGCCATTTATCTTGTGGCAACACCGAAATGTTACACGTCAAAGGACATTCAGGGAGAATAAAAGGCTACTAATACAACTGTGGCTTCTTGATGGCATAGAGAAAGCAAACGAGCACTCAAGATTGATGAAAGGCACCAATTTTACAAAATACATTTTAGCGGTCGAGCAAAGCGATCGATGGTGCCAATATTTCGGGTATGAACTAAATTTAAACCGAGACTTTCACCCGAGTTACTTTCCTCTTCAAATTATTTTACATTTTTCGAATTTGATATAAATCTATTAAAATAAGGCTCAGTTTAGGTTTACCTAAAAATGGTTGCCTACGATTTTATAATGGCTTAGTACAAGCTTATTTTTTAAGGATTACGTTCCTCAAAAGGAAAAAAAATAACCCTTTCAATCCATCGGTCTGTCTGTCAAGACCCTTTATCTCGGGTACGCGTGGAGGTATCGAGTATTAAATTAAAACCATATACCTAAGTCAACAGTCCTTTCAAGTTCTGAAAAAAATAATTTTGTAAGTTAACGTAAAAAAAAATACGGCCGTTCATGCCGCAAAAAACGTATATTTCGGCACCCTCAAGGGAATAAAAATTTATATGGTATTTTTCGTTGACCTAGAACTTAAAAAAATAGGCAAGCAATACCGTCTTATAATACAAGTATAAGGAAAAATCGGAAAACTAATCATTTTAAATAAAATAACGAAAAAACACGGTATATAACAATGCAAGGAAAGCCGGCCCAAAAAAAAAAGAATTAACCGTGTCGTGTGGGGAATCGTATGAAAATCTTAAATACGGAACCCTCGATCCGACTCGCACTTGACCATTTATTTTAAATCTTACTACCAAGAAACTATAGGTTCCTGCTACTGCACAGGTCAATCGACATAGTGTTTTCTTCAAATTACTTTTCTTCTCTAGGTTAGAAATGCATTACTTTCAAACCGCTTCTAAGAAAAATAATGGGCTACTTTCAGAGTATGAAGAAATACTTATAAACTTACATAATGTTGAACACAAACAACAGATTAGGAAGCAAACCTCGAAGATGTGTAAAGCACGCCACACAAGGCGCGGCTCACTGCCGGCGCCAAGTCGTGGCTTGTCCCTTTTGTAAAGGTATTTTACGTACACACATTGATTAAATCACAGTGATGACTTACGGATCTGAGATGTGGGTGCTAACAATGGGTCTCATAAGGAAGCTCAAAGTCACTCAGAGGGCTATGGAGAGGGCTATGCTCGGGGTTTCTCTGCGTGATAGAATCAGAAATGATGATATCCGCAATTCCGCAGTAGAACTAAGGTTACCGACATAGCCCGAAGAATAGCTAAACTGAAGTGGCAGTGGGCGGGGCACATCGCTCGCAGGACTGATGGCCGATGGGGCCAGAATGTTCTTGAGTGGCGTCCACGGACCGGGAGACGAGCTGTAAGTAGGCCTCCAACAAGATGGAGCAACGACTTCCTTACAGATCGCGGGAACGCGGTGGATGCGAAAAGCACAAGACTGGTCTGAGTGGAGAGCCTTGGGGGAGGCCTATGTCCAGCAGTGGACGTCTTTCGGCTGACATGATGATGGTGATGATACATAAAATCTCCCCTGTTTCCCGGGAACTTAAGATTCGGCCAGTATTTCTCCGAATTTAATTCGAAAAAGTACGCCTAGGGCGTGGCCCCTAGTTCCAGTCACTTTCGCTCTGTAAATCTCTTTCTACAATCTTCTTTTATCCATCTCTTCCAAGCAGCAGTGTTTGCATCATTGTGTTCCGGTATGGGGATAGACAACCAGTGAACGTACGTTAATACTATCAAAGGGTCATTCCATCTAAGGACTGCTGTCTTAAAATTATATTCTTGAGAATGCTATGGGTGACAGATCCCACTTACTATGAAGTGGCTTGTGTGCTCGTCTATGTCTCCCCCATGCCATAAAAAGGAACTCATTTAGTCAGATCCCTTCCTTGAGAGGCCTTAAGAGGAGGAGAAAATTAAAACAACAGTCAAATCTTACTGAATCATAATTTCAATCAAGCATCATTAAATTCATAAAAATCATACGTGTTTTCGTGATGAATAAACTTATCATATTGCTTCAACACAGCCAGTTTTATCAAAATAACGTGGTATCGGCGAAAACCTTTATCTTTTCTGTTTTCTCGACACAAAACTAATCCTTTTGTGAACAAGCAATTTCGAAAATTCTCTTTTCATTAAAAAAAAAAGGAACAAGAGGTAAATTTTGAAACTTTACAAGAAACCTGGATTGATGCTGGCCAGTTAAATTACCAGTTTAAAAAGGAAATTCTGCCTACTTTTAAAAGAGGATTTTCTGTTTTCAAAGCGGTAAGCATACTTTGAAAATAAAAGAAAAAGGGACGGTGTCATGACAAAGACTGTGGCGACTATAAAGGCACTTTTTTTATTGACAAGCGAACAATACACGTGCGAAATAAGTATTAAAAAAAGGATAATAGCAAATCAAGTACGCATGCATGCCATGCATACAACTTACAGGCTAGCATAATCTAGGACATAACTCGTGAAGTACCAAAAAAAAACCGGCCAAGTGCGAGTCGGACTCGCGCACGAAGGGTAATTAAATTTTTTTTTATTGTAACAACACATTCACATAGAATGATGACACGGAGTAGAGAGAGACGACACAGATAACATGAAAGGCGTACAATTCTAAATTATACTTTTAACAGGTTCTCTGGACATCTTTAAAAAATCACGTTTGTTATATGGGAGCCCGCATTAAATATTTATTTAATTCTGATTTTAGTATTTTTTGTTGAAGCGGCAGCCGGTAACATACTCGTAATTACATCATCTGTGAAAATTTCAACTGTCTAGCTGTTACGGTTCGTACGTTACAGCCTGGTGACAGATAGACGGACAGACGGACAGACGTCTTAGTAATAGGGTCCCGTTTTTACCCTTTGGGTACGGAACCCTAATAAGATAACAAACTTAAATGCATTCATCAATTAAAATTGTGCATGTGCACGTAGGGCTCCGAAGCTACTCGTATTACTACAAACACAAAAAACTATGTCAAATAAAATTGGGCAAGACAATGACGGACCATTCTCAGAGTAGGGTTCCGAGGCCATTACTTCAAACACAAATCTAAAAATTGATTATGACGAACATACAGATTACATACATACATACATAAACTCACGTCTTCATTCCCAGAGTGGGGTAGGCAGAGCTAAAGAATTACCAACAAGTCTTAAAACTTCTTGATCATTCTGTAACCACATTTTGCACAAGTAAGCTAAGATGTTTCCCAGTGTATTAGTGACAGGTGGCAAGCCCATCGCCTAACACAACATCCACCGGAAGACATGGAGTGGCACTATTCTAACCCGGCAACCACACAATATGTATGTATGTATGTATGTTTAAGAATTATACAATCAACAATAAAACCCTTTTGAATGCTAACCAACTAATCTCATATTTTAATACATTTAAAAAATTATGTTCATTACATACAAACATACATTAAATCACGCCTGTTTCCCAGAGGGGTAGGCAGAGACCACTTCTATCCACTTGCTACGATCTTGAAAATTTTATTTCGCTTCTTCCACATTCATACTTTGAGTCATGCATGCACGTCGGTTTCGCATACTTAAGATACGGCCCTTTTCCAGTATTTCTCCGATTTGATTTGAAAAAGTACGCCTAGGGCGGCCCTTTCCGACCCTTCCGCTCACTTTCTTTCATCCATCCTTTCCAAATGACCGTATTATGTTCATAATTTCACATGAATTTTATGTTTATACAAGACGTAACGCACAATATAAATAAATACCTAAAGCAACGCTTTAAAGCTTCTATTTTTGCATTTTATCATTAGCAGCAAAAATTAAAACTTTTTGAATTCTCAAAACTTTTTCATGAATTTTAATCGCCACGTAACGACTATAATATAAATCGGACCAAACGTTTTTGTAACCATGGATACACAGCGGCCATTTATCCCCCGAATTATTTGACCACCATGGTACTATATAGTATTATGCACATTTGACAGTAGCTGTCACTTGCAGGCCGTAATGCTATTGTGCAAGATACAGAGGCCGTATAATGAATTATCATAACCTGCCACCTGCCAAGTTCCGGAGAGTGAATAGGACCGACAGATAAACAATCGCTATAGCGCTGTCACATTCACTAACCGGAAATTTAGAAGGTTTTGACACTGTATAAAACGGCCCCAGGCAATTGGGATAGACCAAAAAAAATAACTCACCATTTTTCCATTCTAATTCAAAAGAATATGTAATTTTAAGAGACTAATTTCATTAATTTTGTATTCGTCCCAATCGTTTTGTTTTTATATCTTTATTTATTTCGCAGACATTTTATGAATGACATGATCAGACCTAGGAATATACGGGGCAAAATTAAATGACAGCTAGGGATTGCTTATATCGATAAACTCAGTTATCGATGCTTTTCCCATAAACTAGTGATCGCTCCAAGTTTTGTTTGTAAAAATATTTTTTTATTGAAAGTTTACAAATGGAACCGATAATTGATTTTATCGATATAGGCAATCCCTGGCTGTCATTTAATTTTGCGCCGTATATTCCTAGGTCTGGACATGATTATTTTAAATTGGGTTGGCATTTTCTAATAAATTAAAGCAATTAAATGAAATCGAATGATAAAAAGTGATTATAATAGTGTATTAGAACATACTATTTCAAGCGGTTTTCGCCTAACCCGTAAGATGTGTATCTTACGGGTTAGGGTTACCCAAGAGGGTTACAGACCGAAAACGAAAGTCAAACAAAGGTTAAATATATTTTTGTCGAAATATTTGAAATAGATAAATGTTTCAAAAACTTAATAATGCAGAACGGTTTTAAAACCCTACCCATCGAAATGGTTTTCAAAATAGGTAATTGTTAAAATATGAACAATCCCAATTGGTTTTCCGGGAAAAATATTTTTAAATAACTAGATTCAGCTCGGGACATATTTTCTCTAGAATTTTTAAGTTTTTCGTTATGAAATTGACTATTATAATTCATGTTAATCCAGGAGTATAAGCTATCTTCATTCCAATTGCATCTAAGTCCGGCCACCCGTTGCAGCGGGAGGGAGTAACAAACAAACTCACAAACTTTCGCTTTTATAATATAATTAGGATAGGATTATACCAGATTCGAGTAAATAAATATAAAGATAGAGACATTTTTTCGCAACAATACAAAACTACATAAAATAGATACAAAAATAAGAAGAGAAATTGTTGCGAAACGGTCCCAACTCAGCATTCAGCAGCAGAAAATACATGAATCATGATAATCATCATCATCATGTCAGCCGAAATACGTCCACTGCTGGACATAGGCCTCCCCCAAGGCTCTCCACTCAGACCGGTCTTGTGCTTTTCGCATCCACCGCGTTCCCGCGATCCTTACAAGGTCGTCACTCCATCTTGTTGGAGCCCTACCTACAGCTCGTCTCCCGGTCCGCGGACGCCACTCAAGAACCTTCGGTTTATTCGCATTTTATACACTAATGAAAAATTTCAATTCCAGACCCCTTAGTGGCATAAATATGAGGTAGGTTTACGTTATGTTAGTTTTGCAGCAGGCCCGGAGGGCCAAACTACCCAGAAATAGGAGCTCTGCGGTAGCAGAGCTCCGTCGACTTTCTGCGAAAGTGTATAAAATGCGAATAAATCGAACCTTCATAGGTACATGCATTAATATGTAAAAAACGTCATCACCATCATCCTGTTTATCATAATATTATTATTATTAAAATATACTTTAATAAGAATATTAGGGTTTTTTAGGGTTCCGTACCAAAATGGTAAAAAAGACACCCTTACGGTGAGACTTCGTTGTCTGTCTGTCTGTCTGTATGTCACAGCAGGTTTTCTCAGCAACTATGAATGCCAACTTGAAATTTGGCATAGTTGTACAACTTGGTTGTCCCCATCTGTGTTTTAGTAAAAAAATAAAACATACATACATACATACTTTCACGCCTGTAATCCCAAAGTGGGGTAGGCAGAGCTACAGAATTACCTACAACTTTAAAAACTTGTTGATAATATATATTTATAAATATTTGAAAAGGGGTTTAGAAAGTGATTCGATTATAGAAAATGGAGTGTCGTATAAAAGGGCTCAATCTGCACATTTTAAAACTATATTTTTCAGTTATCTACTTTTTTATTAATAGCCATTAATTTACAAAAAATGACCCCTGCCCCTTTTCTCCAAATTTAATAAATCAAAAAATCTGAAAAAATCCTGGCGTGTAGATAATCATTTATATTTTATGGGAAAAATCAAATGAAGTGTTAATTATTTACAGTTTTTGAGGGCTATAGGTACACTGGTAGAAAATGCCTTAAGGCGTTAAGTCGGCCATTAGTATCTGCCTTGTGTATTGCGTAATAAAGTTTAAAAAATCCTACATGAACCAAACGTAAGTTCCAAATACTAACTACAATACTAACCAACTCTATAACTACAAAATCAAAAACGATGTCATTTAATTTCGGGAAATCTCCGAATCTTTGGTGAAAAATATTTTCTAATCAAGTTTAACGGTCCGTATTTGCTCCTGTGGTTTCCTAAAATTCTCGCCTGCAACAAACGTTTGTTTTTCCATAGACAATAACATGAAAGAGCACCGCTGGTGTGGACCTCTACACTACGCTGCACACATGGGCAACTATTTGATCAAATTGCGGTACAAGGCATAAGAGGGTGACACTTTTAAGAGCCCTCCCCCTCACACCACTTCAAAATGTCAGCGTCTCAATAACGCCCGCGCAGCGTCGACGCCGCGTTCGCGCAGCGCTTCCGCGGGGTCAGTAGTGACTATAAACTGGAAGTACCTAATGAATATTTTCAAAAAAACAAAACACAACGGTCTCCCTGTCATCAAACCCTGTACAGAAAGACTTTTCCTTCGCAACTATGATGTACAAAAGTCACTCAAATTATCTGGCAACGTTGACATGACAGTTGTTTTTTTTTAACCAATTTAAAATAAATGTGCTTTACTTAATTTTAACGTGATTTTTAAATACAAATATGTATGTATTTGATGTATCTTTAAATGTTATTTTACTACTAAATAAAAGTAATTGTTAACGACTTTAATTGCAAATTACATTATTTCAATGTGTAATTGTTAATTTAAAATACATTAACACAACACTTAACGGCTAGGCGTCACCTAAGGGCCGACGCAGTCAAAGCTATTTTCAGCTTTGCTTTAAGCCAAATTCACACTTCAGTAACAGTTACAGCTCGCTAGTAAATACTCGCTGCTAGATGTAGGTAGGCCTCCAAGATGGAGTAACGACCTTGTAAGGATCGCGGGAATGCGGTGGATGCGAAAAGTACAAGACCGGTCTGAGTGGAGAGCCTTGGGGGAGGCCTATGTCCAGCAGTGGACGTCGTTCGGCTGACATGATGATGATGATGAGTAAATACCCGGTTTTACACCTCCGCTTCCGCTCTCGCCCCCGCTACCTCCCACGTTTCACACCGCGTGCTTCATAATTGAGCTAACGCGATTATCCCCGACTGGGGGCCACATGCAAACGAGGTCGGTGTTTGAACTTAATTAGCCGATTGCCGCTGGTTCCGCAACGAGCATAAGTACATTTGTGATAAACTTATTTCCAAAAGTTGTTAAAAGTTCTGAATTAACAGTTATAAAAATATTATTAATATTTTTCATTTTAACAGTAAGATGGAATCTTGCAGTTGCATCTAGGGAATGCAAATTAACCGGTTATTAACCGTTTGTGTATGAAAATAACCGATTAAATCCGGTTATTACCGGTTATTTGATGACTCGTTGGCCTAGTTGGTAGTGACCCTGCCTACGAAGCTAGCAGTCCTGGGTTCAAATCCCGATACCGGCAGATATTTGTGTGATGAGCGCGAATATTTTTTCCTGAGTCATGGGTGTTTTCTATGTACCTATTTAAGTATATATTTCTCTATATTAGTATGTTTATCGTTGTCTAGTACCCCTATTGTTTTGCCCGTGTGGTTGCCGGGTTAGAATATTGCCACTCCATGTCTTCCCGTGGATGTCGTAAGAGGCGACTAAGGGAATATAGGCTTGTAGTACTGTTAAGCGATGGGTATACAGGGTGTCTGGAAAACCTTCGGAGAAATTTTAACTGTAGATAGGGTGGATGATTTGGATCATCCCTATATTGGTAACTTTTGTTTAAGTTAATATTTGACTGAGTTACAGACAGATTTATCATCGACTTTCCTGACGATGCTCTCAGTGTGCCCCATCTTAACTGATTCATTCATAATATGTGTCACAACGTAATGTAAATAAACAAGTTGTTCCTTATGAACAATGTTTCCAATCATGGTCAAAAGCTCCATGGAGTTTAGAAAACTGACTCATTATCCTGTAATGTGAATGAAAAGACGGTGTCTGATAAGGGCTATTATGTGAAATAATCTAAAACTGAAACTTACGATTATGATTTTTACTCACACTTTTCTCACACTCACACGGCTAAAATAGCACTTGCACTCGTAGGCACATTACTTCTTTTACAAGATCATGAATCATGGCTGTATTTCATTGATTTGTACCACTATCAGGGCTTCCGACGAATAAAAGACACAATAATTAATTATTGACAATTTGACATATTATCTTTTTAAATCTTGGACCATTAAAACTCTTTATGAAAAGAGTTTTAGGTTTCATTTGTAAACAAAAAATCCTACCTACACGTTACGTTTTATCAAAATTACATTTAAAGCTGGCATCATACATGTTGTTGCTAGATATTCGTATCATAGAAGAAAGAGAAAAATAGGATCGCTTTGTAAGAAGAGGTCGACGTGATTACACTCTGTGGTAAAAACCCTTAAAAGAAAAAGGCCACTAAAGCCGGCTACTCACACACCTGCTGCAGGGGCAATATGGGAATTGGACCCTTGATTGCCTCCTTAATTGTGATGTGTGTAGGCAAGCAGGAGCAATTTTTAGATTGGGCCTGCGGCAGGGCGGCAGGGGCGCAAAACCTTCCTAGCTCCCTAGATTGTGTCTACCGCCCTGCAAGGTTGCTGCGTGTGTAGTAGGATTGGGGCAATTCCAGTCAGTTCATTGGTGACAACCGAGCGGAGTGGACAAAAATGGAAAAAATGGTGTTACCATAGCCAGGAGCTCTTCAAAAGAATCAATATCCATTATAAAAGTTTTTAATATAAAAGTTTCTAAGATCATCTACTTCCAATTCTTTCATAATATTCATGTGGCACAATTTGCTTCGTTTCTGCAACCAATTCTTCACCCAATATCTTCTCTTCCTTTTTTTTTTTGGTAGCACCACAGAAAGTGCCAAGGCGATACCAATCCTCTGGTGTTTCGACAATACAGGAGGCTTTCTCGTGGACGTGCGTTCAGCGGGACTATCAGTTACACACTGAACGGCAGGCTAGTGTGTAGAGAACAGCCTAAAATTGGTCCAACCGCCGTGCGACCGGTATTGCCCCTGCAGCAGGTGTGTGAGTAGCCGGCTTAAGGAACACCCAGAAAATATAAAACGTGGACTACAATCACAATCAGTCAAGGAAGCGATGTCACAAGGGAAGCGTTGTTTGGTTTGGGGTTTGTTTTGTTTACTTGCATGTGATGTGACTTCACATCACTCACAGGTTATAAAGTATTTCTAACATCACATAGCGTTTTTGCCACAGATTAAATTTAAAAAAAAATCCTTATTATTTCGTGTAATTTCCAAAAAAATAGACATAATTTAATGTGAAATAAAGTGAAATACGTTATTTTACGCTAGTATCAGATAGGATGACCACAATTTGTAGTATATTTCCAATGTTGTCAAATAGCCTATTATAATCAATTATGCGACGACCTTTATATCCATCGACAAAATGTTTTGCACTTGGACTTTTGGCTACTGCCACAAATACCATGCGGATCAAAAGGAAAGAACCAGCAGCCAGCAGCGCTTTCTCCCCGTCTGGTTGCCCTGAAAATCAGCGCGTGCAGCGTCACGGCATGTCTGACACTATGATGCTGAGTAGCACCCAATTTGGTGCATTATTATTTTATAAAATAGTTTTAAGGTTTTGTTTTAAATTATTTTCTCACTGTATTTAATTTGATTATTATTTTTCTGTGGTTTGCACCAATAAACGATTTTCTTTTTCTCCTTTTTTTTCTTCAATACGGAGAGCAATAATCGGATCGTTCAATCCGTCTATTTGAACTTTGAGAAGTCTATGAATTTATGGCTGTCATTAGATGTCAGTGTTAAATTATGTTATTTTCAATATTCACGTCTTCAATATTTTTGCTGTAAATCAGTTATATGGGCTACTTTAGAGCAGAAAACAATGGTAAATGGTTAGATCTCGAAAGTAAAAGACGGACGATATGATCAGTCTCGGCAAAACATGAACAAGAGACCTAGTGATTTCACATTTAAAACCAATTAGTGTTCAAATTGCAAAAACGAAAATACAGGTTGCACTAAAATTACTCATTTATTTTTATTATAATGCTACCTTGATTTTTGTTTACATGGAGCGAACTGTTTGTTTACATGGAGCGAACTGTTTGTTTACATACCATGTGACAACGTATGGTCTCAGGTCATTGACCTCGGACATTGAATTTTGACGTAAGATACTACGAACTGTTGGAGTAGTATACTATCAACGTCAAAATGTCAAGGTCGAGATATCGGCTGCGATACATCAAGTAACAAAATGAATATAATTAATCCTTCTTTTTTTTTACATTAACAGAAACAAAAATGAACCATACCCCCGTGATCAGAATCGTGCCAACTATTACCTCCCCAAATTTCTCCGAAGGTTTTCCAGACACCCTGTATAATACGTATGTAATACGCTGGTAAACATCTTAGCCTATTTGTGCTAAATAAATGTAGTTACAGAATTATCAACAAGATTTTCAAATTGTATGTAATTCTGTAGCTCTGCCTAGCCCACTCTGGGATTACAGGCGTGAAGGTATGTATTCATATTTTTATTTTGACGGTAACACAGGCGATAGCCGTGATATTGTTTTGCTCTACTAAGAAATACAATATCACACCTATCGTTGTTCAAAAAAGTGATAGAGGGAGTCATATAAGTCAGTGCAAATAACCAGATGGTTGCAATTACAAGACTCCACCTTGGTACTTTTTTGAAAGAGTTTTTTGCCCGAGAATTCATCCGCGAAAATTTAGATTATAGGTATTCCCTCGGGGACTTTTAAAATAAACAGTATAAAAGTCTCTAACCCTCTGTGTTATTCCTGGATATGAGCTATCTCCATTCCAAATTTCATCCAGATCCATCCAGCTGATGCAGAGTGAAGGAACAACAAATTAACACACAGACACACACAAACTTTCACATTTATAATATTAGTGAGATAATACTGCTACATACTTTAATTTAAAATACGGCCATTTTACCTAGATCATGCCTTTAGCAAGATCCACAAGCCCCAAGTCATGAACAGGGTTCGGAGTTTTCATGGGACGGTAAGACGAAAGAGAGCTGTGGAGTCGACATTAACATTAAAAGTCAACTCTTACTAATACTCATTTTTTTATTTAATTTTAAAATTATTTTATATTAAACTATACACGAATTTGAGCTATGAAGTTATAACTATATAAAACTTAGGAACTTTGCTGTTTGGCAAAATATAATTTTAATTTGTATTAAGTATAATAAAATTGTAATCTTCCCGTGGATGTCGTAAGAGGCGACTAAGGGAAAAAGGCTTGTAGTACTGTTAAGCGATGGGCTTGCAACCTGTCACTAATATTATTATACACTGTTAAACATCTTAGCCTAATTGTGCAAATTGTGGTTACAGAGTTATCAACAAGTTTTTAGAGTTGTTGGTAATTCTGTAGCTCTGCCTACCCCACTCTGGGAATGAAGGCGTGAAGGTATGTATGTATGTATGTGTAAATTGTAATCTTTCGTTACTTAGTTTAGCAGCTTTACAGCTACTTTAAAAGCATTATGGAATTAAATAAATGGATGAGTATGAGTATGAATAAGAGTTGAATTTTATTGCTAACGTCGACTCCACAGCTCTCTTTCGTCTCACAGTGCTATGAAAACTCCGAACCCTGGTCATTAACCAGATAGAAAATATTTTGTCTCCAATTTTCTACCCATAATAAAGAAATCTTTGTTTGTGGCACGTTTTCTTCATTTTCCTCCTCGTTTGAGTTTACCACTGAGCCACAATTTACATAACGATGTGCCGTAAAGAGAAGTGTAATTTTTTTTCCTTGTGTAATACGTGACAATATTTATTTGTGAATTTGACTTTCCGTACCCGGAGGGAGCTCAAAGGAACCATATTTTCCATTTTGGATTATCCCCACTTGCGTGTATTCCCACACCCAGTGAGCCTTCGGTGCCTTCTACAAAACGAACAAAACCTAAACCTATCTACCTATTTCGATCTATTTCAATTTAATTACTATGGAAAATTTTGCGAGTAGGGAAAATCCTAGATAATTGGAAAATATGCTATTGCTAAAAGTTCAAAATGGAAAACAATGCGATCGGAGGAAAAATAAAATTGGGAAAAATGCGACTGAAAAGTTTGCAACGCTGAATAAATCAGTTTGAGGAACCAATCCTACTATCCACACAATGTAATATAATATATACTTAAATGAAAAACAACAATAAAAACATATACCTAATACCTGCTGCAAAATTCCACCACCGTACTACTCGCCACAAATTTCATCCACAGCACCTGGATGACTGGCAGAGTACCACAGTACGTTTCAAAAGAAACTTCTTGCCACGTACGACTGCACTGTGGAATCAATTACCTGCAATGGTATTTCCGGACCGATACAACATGGCAACCTTCAAGAAACGAGCCTACACTTTCTTAAAAGGCCGGCAGCGCACCTTTAACCCCCCTGGTGTTTCTGGTGTCCATGGGCGACGGTGATCACTTACCATCGGGTGAGCCGCCTGCTCGTCTGCCTCCGACTATTATAAAAAAAAAAAAAAAAAAAAAATGTTAAATTCCATCATACACTTATACAGGGTGTTACAAAAATACCCGCAAAGCTGAAAGGGGGTTAAATGGTGCCTTATAACAAGTCCATTTACAATATTTGAGAACCGTACTATCACTGTATGACTTAACGCCAAAAAAAATAAAACCATTATTTTTTTAATTGATGTGCAAACCCTATTTCAGTAAAATTAAAGAGTAAACTACGCAGAATGTTATGTACATTTTTACCTTATTCGCGAAACGGTAAAGATATATAAACAAAATGAACAAAAATTCGATTAGATACATATGACAAGTCGAGTTTTGGAAGATTTTAAACGAAGATACCTAAACTAACACTTACTTTTTCGTAATGAACTTCAAATTTACAGGAACGGCTCAAGTAAGCTCCACCTTGCTCAATGCACAACCTCCGATACAGTTCGCGAGCACGACTTAAATTGATGTCTTCATGGCCTACGCATAACATCATATCGTAATATTCAGAGTTAGAAAACATCGTCATTTTGGAAAAAAATATGTAAAAACACGGAACAATTGTAGAATATGGATAAGAAGATTTGAAATTGACAACATGTTTTTTTTTCCGTCTTGACGTTTTTTGAAGCCAGTACTTTAAGCATAATGACATCGTAGTATTGAACCTTTGTGGATGAAAAACAGAAAAACCATTAAAGTTGACAATTATTAAAATTGGTAGGCAGGCCTCTCTGTTAAATAATCTATGCTAACTCCGGTTCCCTGGCATGACAGCTTACTAGGGTTGACAATATTTTTGGCTTTAATAATTTATTATATTTTTTACGGGGTATTTTGTAACACGTTGTATAATATAATATAAAAATACAAGACAAGTTCCTTTTTAAAATGAACAAAAACACTATATGTGGAATACATCAGTAGGTGAATGATCTAAACTGAATAGATATATAAATTGTTATAATGTATGCAAATTTTAAGAAATTAAGAAATTGAGGTGTACAAAATATACGTATTCAAGTCGTCCTCTCCTCACCAATTTTGCGGTGCCCATCAGGGTCCATTTTTAAGTTTTATTATATATAACAATTAAAACTTAAGTCAACCTAATACCCCATTGAAAGCAAAAAAAAAACCGAATTAAGAATAAGAATAAGAATATGTGTTCACCAACAATTAAACGGATGGTTAGCGGTTTAACGGTTGTCAAGTGTATTGACTAACAGCTGATTAAGACTTAACCTTCTGTTAAATTGGTTGGTGAACTCGGCCCTTATTTATTGTATAACCATGACATGTAACATTCATCAACATCATCATGTCAGCCGAAAGACGTCCACTGCTGGACATAGGCCTCCCCCAAGGCTCTCCACTCAGACCGGTCTTGTGCTTTTCGTTTTACATTAATAAAGACAAATTAGGTACATAAAAGTTCCAACGGTGACCCACACAGGGTGTACAATATGAACTTAAGAAATATACTATTACCTCATGCACTTTGTTTGCTTGTCTTTAAAGTCAAAAACAAGCAAGCCATTAGCTTTTTTTTGGCTTAGTTGTCTTAAGAAACAAGTAAGCCATTCCTAATACACCATTTACACAATACAGAACCATATTTACACGTTACACACATAAAAACAATGATACTTATTTAGCTATATAAAAAAACTCCTAACAACTCCATTTGCCACTAAGCGGGTTATAAAATTTTGCGATATCGCGGCCGCGGCTACCTAAATTCTGAAGGAACTCTCAGCCCATTGCGTCCAAATGGGACATAACGGCTGCCGTGCTAGTGTAAAAGGCGATCATTCGACATTTTGACCAAATTGAGTTGTTATGACCATCGTGATATGGAGAACAAGCCGCGTCGACCCATCTTACCCGTTTGTCGATAAGAGGCTTGGTTGCGAAGATACGATAAGGAAAAAGGCCGTATAACAGACTATTTTCCAGCAAATACTAATCAATAAAGCGGTAACTACACAATACTACATTAGAAAGACGTAAAACAAGACACTCCGCATTATTGTCTGGTGTAGGTTTTATTTATTAATAAGTTGAACTACTCTATAAGGCCGTAATTGCAGATTACTAAGTAAAAAGAACGAATAACATATTTTTCCGCCTTTTAACTTAGTATTTCAAATGTTTTTTTCTATTTGCTCATAATCTAAATGAACGTAACAGAGTTTTCTAGACAAAAAGACCGTATGTCAGTATTTTGCGGTATTTTAGTCTAGTTAATGCCGAGTTTTAAATAATGATAAACTTGTTTAAAAAAACTTTTATTTTGTGATACGGTATTTTTACTTGGGACAGAGGTAGTTTTTAACGCTAGATTACTATTCGAATATCCACAGTCGACCCATGCTACTTAATAAAACCGTATAATCCCCAATCTCCTACATACCCCCCGCGGACGGGAGTGCCCGCGTTCGGGCGCCCTTCAGTTCGGTGACGTTACGGGTAATGAAGGTGCGTGTGCGCTGGCGCCCGTTATCACGCGAAAAGACGAGGACGACGAATTGACGATAAATCATAAAACTGACTACATAATACCATTCTAAATATTTGTTACCTGAGTACAGTAAAAATAAATAAAATAAATATATAAATTAATAATATATACATACATACATACATAAACTCACGCCTTCATTCCCAGAGTGGGGTAGGCAGAGCTACAGAATTACCAAGCACTCTTAAATAAGTTGTTGATATATTTTTTTGGAGAACTAACATAATTGGGATAGACCAAAAAAATAAATCAAGGTTTTTATAATCTAATACAAAAGAAAAGGTAATTTTAAGAGACCAATTTCATTAATTTTGTATTTGACCGAATAGTTTTGTTTTTATATCTTTATTTATTTAACAGACATTTATCGATGAATTACATGATAAGTTACGATAAAAAGTGATTGTAATAGTATAATAAAACATACTATTTCAAGCGGTTTACGCCTAACCCGTAAGACACACCTGGAAGGGCTTCAAGCCAAAAACGAAAGTCAAACCACACGGTCAAATATACTTTTGTCGAAATGTCCGAAATAAATAAATATAACAAAAACTTAATCATGCAGAACGGCTTTAGAACCCTATTCCTCGAAATGGATTAATAAATGGATAAGTCCTTTTTTTATAATGCATTTATACAAATATACAAATAAATAATAAAGTTTTTATGGAGAGTTTTATGGAAATAAAGCAAACCTAGAATATCAATAATTAGCTTACAGAGATGGTTAAGTCCTTTTATAAAGTGAATATTTTATAGACCATAAAACAAATATATCAGTAAATGATAAAGTGACTATAGTGAGATTTGTCTGTTTAGTTTTCATAATATATTTTACTAACATGAGGACTCAATCTAGCTAGAAGACAAAATGACTTCTGTATCCCACTGTTTTACTATAAAAGTTAAACATGGATACTTAGTGAAATTGAACATCTCATTTCAAAACTCAACTCAAATTTAGACTTAAAGGTGAAGCAAGCAATATCAATCTTGAGTCACAATATTATATGATATAAAAATAACATAGTAGGTATAACTATCGCTTTATTGAACGATAAATAATCTACTTTATAATTGAGTTTTTAAACACTCAATTTATATTTTGACCCTTTTCTTCCCTTACTATACGACTGACTGACTAATCGTAGATATTGGCCAGGAGTCTGACCTGTCTATGGAGGATGACTATTGAGGTAGAGTAAGGTCTAGGGATAGCGATCCCAGAGCGTATGGAGGAGATCTCCTTATTTTTTCTATGGCATAGGAAGGCAAACGAGCACACAGGCCACCTAATGGTAAGTGGAAACTGTGACCCATAGACATTCGCATTCACAAGACTGCAAATGCACTGCCAACCCTGAGGACTAAGATGGAATGCCTCCATGCTAGTCATTTTACCGGCTATCTTATCCCTAAACCGGAACACAACAATGCGAACACTGCTGCTTGGCGGTAGGTTAATGGATAAGAATGGTGGTACCAACCCGGACGGACCCTGCACAAGGTCCTCCCACAAGTAAAGGTCCTCCTTCCCTAAGGGGGCCACAAAACCTTTAAATTCTTAGATTTGCTTTAATCTAGACTTCGGTTTCATAAATTATATCTACTATAGGTACATATTGTTTTTGACGACGCGCTGGCCTAGTTGGTAGTGACCCTGCCTACGAAGCGAGCGGTCCTGGGTTCAAATCCCGGTAAGGGCAGATATTTGTGTGATGAGCGCGAATATTTGTTCCTGAGTCATGGATGTTTTCTATGTATTTAAGTATTTATTTCTCTATATAAGTATTTATATCGTTGTCTAGTACCCATAGTACAAGCCTAGAGCTTAGTTTGGGACTAGGTCAATTGGTGTGAGATTGTCCCCTGATATTTATTATTTATTATTATTTTTTATTATTATATTAACTTTATCTTTAACTTAGTACGTAGGTTGAATTTCAAGTGGTTAGGAGTCATTAAATAAACTAGGATAGTGTAAGATAAGTTTTAAATTATAGTCTACATACATACATACCTTCACGCCTGTAATCCCAGAGTAGGCTAGGCAGAGCTACAGAATTACAACTTTAAAAAGTTGTTGATAATTCAGTAACCACAATTTGCATAAATAGGCTAAGATGTTTACCAGCATATTAGTGACAGGTTGCAAGCCCATCGCCTAATAGTACTACAAGCCTTTATTCCCTTAGTCGCCTCTTACGACATCCACGGGAAGACATGGAGTGGCACTATTCTAACCCGGCAACCACATATTATTGTAAATATTTAGGTATCAATATTCTAGAGAGTATTAGTATAGCTAGGACTTAAAACAAAGACTTAAATAATTCTAGGGTTACTATAGGTTCACAACTATTGGGTTATATTAGATTACTTGACGATCACATGCCAAAACTAATTTACTTTTAAAATAGGTTGTTAGGAATAGGAAGCTTTATAGACTAGGAATGTTACTTATGGTGACTAAGTTATTAGGTTAGGTAGATAGATGTAGTAGGAATTAGGTAAAAATAAAATAAAAATAAAATTTTAGCTATTATAATTGGTTCCACGAGGACCAGGATTTGAGTAATTCTATTTAAAAGTGCTTAGGCTACATTAGGGTTATTGCAAGGAGAATATATTGAGTTTAATTTTAGTAAAGAAACAATTACCAAAGTAAAAGGAAATCGCCCGAGGCTTTCATCGCACACTCACTTCCGAGGGATAGACAGACGCAAGTAGAAAACAGAATTTAGTACGTAAACTAGGTCCATTAATGCCTGCTCTTAGCTTGAAATTTTGCGAGGACTTGCCAGAATTCAACCAAGAAAATGTCGATGAATTATAGGTTAAGTATTTTTAACCTATAATTCATCGATTTTTTCATGGTTGGATTCTGGCAAGTCCTCCCAAAATTGCAATTCAATTACTTTATAAGACTGATTACGTTTAAATTAAAATAATTAAAAAAGAAGTTTTGATTAACAGTGCGTCATACAGACGAATCAAAGAGTATTATTGTTGATTTATTGAATAACTAATAACACGACACCAATCTTAGAAGAGATAATATTTCCTGTGATTTAACTGTTAATTTTTGTTTACTTATTTCAAATATATTTGTACCGAATTTATGATGGTTTTAATTAGCAATTAGTCTAACCTTTCATCGTAGTACTAGATTAAAAAACCGTATTTCGTCTGACTTTTGAAGACATACGTTTTTTTAGACTAGTATATAAATATAAAATGATCGATACGAAAACCAACCATATTTTTTTGATTTGCGTACTAGACAAGATAAACGTATTTCTTTTATTCGGCGTTATTATTTAGATCAGAATTATTAAAAAAATATTTTGTACTAAGCAATAAGGCGGTATGTTGCAAATACGTCTTTTTAATTAAGCATTATTGTGATACGTTCAAGCCCTAGTTTAGTATGAAGACGTATGAAGGAAAATCAAGCCTATAAGGCGGTATAGTGCTCATATACCGCCTTTTTGCTTGTTTTTTAGTGGCAATTATTAATCGGCCACTAAACAAAAAGGAAAAAATGCGTGTAAAAAAAAAACTGTAGGTAATAAAAATACATTACTTATGTAGAAAACTAGTAAAACACAATGTCTATCCGACACAAAAAGTTTCATTTCAATATCTGTTTAAATTACCTAGAAATATGAAAATGAAGATTTCGGTCACTTTTTTGCGATTATCTCGAAAGTGTCTTTTGTCGAAAAGTCGCCTTTTACACTAGCACGGCAGACGGCTACAATGTCCAGTGTCGACCTAAATTGACCAATTAGAGCCCAGGGATTTGGATACTTGGAGGTTACTTTGCAGTAATTCAGGGATATAATGGCTATGTTAGTTGCAGTAGCTGTATTTGGGGTTTTTAGGGCGTGAATGATTCTGTTACAGTTGGTTTGTTGATTATATTTTGAGTTGTTGGTTATTATTGATCGAGCGAGAGCAAAGCGCGATCGAAGCGTCTCCGATTCTGCTTGGCAAAAAAATGCTTTATTACACAAAAATAAATACTTAAAACTTTATTTCAAACTTATTTGCGGTGTTGGAAAATCGACCGGCGACCTATGTTGATGTATGGATATAGCGGTTTCCCAACGTCAAAGTTGAGTTTTTCGTGAGGCCTACTCATGCAACTCACAGTTAAGTTGTTGTTTTATATTATCTTTCTGTTAATGATACTTACCTAAAAAAAATATCTCAGTATAATATAATTGCAAAAAATAGAAGCGAAACAAATTTTTCAGGATCGTAGCAGGTGGGAAAAAGTGATCAGTGACCCTGCCTACAAAGCTGGCGGTCCTGGGTTCAAATCCCGGTAAGGGCAGATATTTGTGTGATGAACGCGAATATTTGTTCCTGAGTCATGCATATTTACTATGTATTTAAGTATATATTTCTCTATATAAGTATTTATATCGTTGTCTAGATAGTACAACCCATACGTAAGCCTAGAGCTTAATTTGGGCCTAGGTCAATTGGTGTGACATTGTCCCCTGATTATTATTTAGATATTTATTTAATTTTCTGCAAATTAGATTTTTTATAATGAGTATATACACACAGGCCACCTGATGGTAAGTGGAAACTGTGACCCATAGACATTTGCATTCACAAGACTGTAATCCGAAGACTGCAAATGCACCAACCCTGAGGACTAACATGGAATGCTTCTGGGTCAATCAACTTTTCTTTGTAGCTCGTTGCCATGGTGACGTCTCCTGGGTCACTCTTTAAAACCATGATTTCAAAGGATATAAGTCCACTAAAAGACTGTTTTATTGGCAATTACACACCCATTTTTTTATGGCCTTTCTCTTGAGTGTGCTGGAAGTATGTATTATAACATTTTTTCTAAGAAACTTTATCACTGTTGTCTCCTGGCTTACGGGACAGAATAACAACAAAAAAAAGTTGATCCACCCTTCTATGCTGGTCATTACACCGGCTGTCTTATCCCCAAACCTGAACACAACAATGCGAATAATGCTGTTTGGCGGTAGATTAATGAATAAGATGGTAGAATGGATAAGATCATGCGTAGAAACATAGCCAAAATGTTAGAAGAGAGATAGGGGAAAAAAAAGGAAATTTAACCTGATATTTGGTCTTTTTTATTTATGTTTACTTACAGGATATCCTCATTTATGACATTAACATTAATAATTAGGCAGAATTTAACGTCATTATTTCAAGACACGGCCGACCACAGTCCTTATTTACTTTCAAGTTAAGGAGATGAGCCTGTCCGTAAAGGAAGTATCCTGGAGTAAAGCCGCTAAAAATTGGAAGCTAGTGTATCGTTTGGCTTTCCGACGAAGCTTTTACTTAATTTAAAACAGGGGTTTTAGTCTACTTTGTTTATGGCTATTTTTATTTTTTTATGTTTCATCATTAAAGCAGAGTTAATTGCACCACTAATTATAAGGTAAACATTACAGACTTGTTTACTTAAAAAAAGTAATTTAGAGTATATATAAACAAAGATAAAACCGTTTGAATAATTAAAACGTAACGTTGACGTAAAAACTCATGACAGAATTTTAACATTCAATCCCGTCGAGTAATAGTTATTTGTTATACAAGTGGGGAAAGTTGTATTTTACCTGCGAGTGTTCATTTGAAACACGAGCTAGCGAAAGGATTCTATGATTGACCACGAGCGAAGCGAGTGGTTCAATAATAGAATCCTGAGCGTAGCAAGTGTTTCAAGACACGAGACGTAAAATAACTTTTCACCCGTGTATAACACAAAACTTTTCACCTCACTACAGCGAGGAAACTAAGAAAAGGGTTTGTACTGTAAGCTCAGTTCCGCATTTTGCACGGTTTTCTGTAATTCCACAGGTGTTAATACGTCTTTATCACTCGAATCACTCATTTTTAATAACAAAACAAACTAGAAAAACATACGAATATTTAACGTTGACTACAGCGAGGAAACTAAGAAAATGGTTTGTACTGTAAGCTGAATTCCGCATTTTGCACGGTTTCCTGTAATTCCAGGGGTGTTAATACGTCTTTATCACTCGGATCACTCATTTTTAATAACAAAACAAACTAGAAAAACATGCGAATATTTAACGTTGATGGCTTAATAGAAAAGTTATGACGTACGTTCTTTTTTTATTATTTCGGATGCGTTTTGTTTGCACATCGACTTATTTAGACTGTCAGAACATTTTATCCGTTTTTAAAACAAGAATGAAGGTTAATTTTGAATGCTGATATTTATGCATTAAAATAAAGTAGTAAGACTGTATTTAGTGTTTTTTACTCGATGCAATTCATTAATTGTGTTGTGATGTTAAAAATTCAGCACTTGTAAGGTTTTACGTTTGGTTAGCTGTCAAATATCACTTAAGCTGCCTTCAAATCGCACTGCTAGATCAAGACAGCATCAACTCAAAATCATTGTTAGTTCTGTTTCAAGCTCATAGACGTTGTATTAATATTGATTTTAAAATACAGTTGTATTTTGAGTTACTACACTTTTGATCTGGCAGTGCGAAATGTCGAAACTCTTTCTTCACTTGTGGATAAAAAGCGATTTTCTCATTAGATATCAAACCAACAAAAAGGGCTTTCCGAGCTAGTGAGATGAAAAATATTTTTTCACTTTCTGACAGATTTTTTGCTTCAATGTCGTAATATTAAGGTTGAAGTTAGAGTAATTTTTCAATAGAGCTACCATAATTAATATAAACAATATGCAATATAAGAGCCAAATACGCAAAACGGCGGTGAATTCTTCTTTAGATGACTATAATACGTCTTATGAATGACCAACTTTTTTGATATTTGCTATTGTAAGTTTCTCCCGCTATGCCTCATGACAGAATAAAAATTTAAATGTATGGCTTTAAATCCCAGGGTAGGAAGATGAGTCCAAACCCATGCATTGTCCTTACTCATCTACTTCAGGGCTAGCTTGAAGAGATCTTATTTAGGGATAAGTTACCCTTTGTACATTAGTTTAATATTAACCCTTTTCCAAGCATGGTACTTTTCATCGACCAAATTCACGTCGCTCAAAATTGAACTTAACTACCTACATTTTATGACATAAATTTAATAGAACTTTCTTGAAATATGACTTCATGGATCAGTATCCTTCAGGAAGTTACGAATTCGTGGCTCTATTCCATTCCAGAAATTAGCAAGGCCTGGAAAAGGGTTCATATTGTAATATTTATATTTTTGTGCAAAAAGAGTTTACATACATACATACATACATACTTCCACCAATTTTACAAAATTATAACGTGACACCTTAAAAGCTTACGCTGGGAAACGAACCTCATTCGGGTGGAAAACATGTATTCCTAAAACAATATCTTTACTGATTTCGTGGCCCGAAAAATCCCTTTTCCACATTTTTTATCAGAAACGCGATTCGAGAAAGTACGTACATACATACCTTCACGCCTGTTATCCCAGAGTTATTCATTATTTTGAACTTTGTATGCCATGGCGTAACTGTTACTTTAAGAATGCTTTGAATACCACCTCGTCAATTAAAGGTTAATAACACTATGACTGTGATACATTTGGGCTCTTTTTCACATTGTGTCATCTGTTGAGTTTGAAAATTTATCTACCATTTATATTTATATTTATTAGTATTTATGAAAAAAAAATATTATTCGAGGGAGGCTTGACACAATAAAAGGTGGGAAACCCTGTATTAGCTATTGTTTACATTGTTTGAAGAATTACAATATGTAATAACATATTTAAAAAAATTACTAATTATTACAAACATTGCTTACATATACCAGGGAATATCTCACACAAAAGGTAAGTAGGCAGAGCTACAGAATTACCTACAACTTTAAAAACTTGTTGATAATTCTGTAACCACATTTTGCACAAATAGGCTAAGATGTTTACCAGCGTATTCGGCGCCAGGGACGTCGTGGCCACCCCCCCAGATCCGGACCTGAGCCTCATAGCATCACTGCAGGGATCGAGAAGATCGAAGAAACCGAAGAAACCGAACATACTCAAGAAACCGAAGAAACCGAACACTTGGAAGCAACCGAAGAAAACGAAGTCCTTCAAGATACTCAGCCGGCCGAGCTGCGCTCGACCGGCCTGAAACCCGACGGAGACACCCCTCCAGAGGTGTGACCACCACCGCACCTCTAACTAGGGTTCAGCATGCCCCCCCCTAGGGGCATCGCTACCCGTGCCCGGGTGAAGTAGTCACGGTATAGATTACCAACTACATAGTCCAAGATAATAATAATAATACCAGCGTATTAGTGACAAGTTGACAGCGATTCGAGAAAGTGATTACAAACAAACAAACAATTATAAACATATTGTAAATATAACAATAACAAGTATAGGATGAATTGTTATTAATATTACGTGAAGCGCACCAGAATTAAAACAAATAATTAACAAACTTTTGGCGTTTTTAAATGGAAAAATCATTTTTTAAACCATTAAAGCTGCTCTTTTGAAACATTGTTGTAAATTACTTTAAAAGCTTTCAAGTCCTCAGCATTTGAAAATTTAGACAATGCAAGATAAAAATCATTAAAAATTTAAATTAAAACAACCTTATTTGCATATTAATGGGGTACAAGATCGTTTGATCTTGGAGCGTTAGTTAATATCTTTATTGATTTAACTTCTTAATTATAAAGGTTTACTCTTATTGGTAAACGTGGATTTATTATTACTAGATATTTGAATTTATCCTTATCTGTCGATGGGACAGTTGAATTCGACGGATAAGGACAAAGCATGCCTTGGGACTTGACAGAAACGACCTAACCCCATGGGCTTCTGTTTATTCCACTAGAGAAAATACTTTTCAACCGATAAATTTTCCTCGCGTGATACAACCATGCACTTATTTCCTAAATAAGTCCATGGGAGTGTCTATAAGTAACTCAAAATTGGCGAAATACATGTTTGCCCTAGCCAAGATGCGTTACGCTAACTAGCGTTTCTATTCATTTCGTTTTTAATGGCCTTATCACACTTCCGATTTGCTGGCGAGTTGAAAGCGAGGCGAACGCGATGCGAGTTCGCTGCGGGGCACGATTTCACCGCGAACAGGCAACGAATTTGCTGCGTATTCTCGGGAAAACCCCAACTCTAGACGTAGCAAACTCACCCGCAAATGGCAAGTGCGATATGGCCCTAAACCAATCGCGTCACTGGTAGATGACGTGATACGAAGTCACGTGATCTACCAGTGACGCGATTGGTTTAAAAACTAAATGAATCGAAACGCTATTTAGCGTAATGCGTTTTATCTAAGGTGTTAGTAGTGAAAGCCATTAATAAATAGATAAATAAAAAAGTATACTTTACCTACTCCACGGTTATTCCACGATTAATAATAAGAGCCGTAATATTTAACTTAAATACGGTTTGGTGTAGATAGACCTTCACTTATCTATATCCCCTGTTATTACAGCGATAGCCGGAATGCCCCGGGGGCTTAAGGCCGTACAAGTCGAACATAACCTGCCTTGGCCCGAGCTGGGGCAGGTATGCAAATTTCCCCCGGGCCCAAATAAAAAAATACACCTTGACTTGTAATATGACTGCATAGTTTAATGAGTTGGGATTTTATATTTTCTAAGCATGTTATACAAATTCACTAAAGTAAAATAGTCTCTTGTCAACATTGTAGTCATTGTTTTTTTATAGCATTAAGGCAAACACACACAGGCCTACCTGATGAACCGTGGGATCTGTGCCCCATTCTCAAGTCTACAACCCCAGGATTACAGTCTGAAGACCGCAAAGGTCGCAGAGGACTAAGATGGCATGCCTATGCTAGTTATTTCACCGGTTGTCTTATCCCCAGACCGGAACACTACAATGCGGACACTGCTGCTAAGAGGTCAGATAAAGGAAATGGTAGTAGCGATCCGTGCACATTTGTTATTAGAATTGTATTATACAGGGTTATTGGTAGGTCGACCTATTCCCCTTTAGGGGTTATGGGGGAGATCATTTGCAATCATTGTGGTCTCATAATACCTTACGCAAAAGTGAATCATTTCTGAGCTAATTTTAATTAAGGTTTTTTGCTAAAATAGTCAGAAATGCAAACAATGCATGCATACAAAAGCTCTTTAAATCATTTTATTAAATAGCTTTTGTGCAAGGTAAAATTGATGTTCTTATGCTATATTAAAAGTAGAATTGTCTGTACCGTTTAAGAATAACATGTTTTTTTTATCAGTTTATCCAACATAAATGACACAAAAACAGAACAAAATACTAACTTTTGCGTAGGGAATTATGTACCTAACCAAAACGATTGCAAATGATCTCCCCCATAACCCCTAGAGGGGAATAGGTCGGCTTACCAATAACCCTGTATACAAGCGTTGTTTGTGAGCATAGTGCTGCACCTTGAAGAAATTCATGTCAATTTTCATAAATTGATAGTGGTCGAATAGATACCGGCTTAATATCCTTTTTCATTTAATTTTCAATATTTTTATAAAATATTCCGCGCCATGAACTCGCTCGCCGAGTCTAATAGAGATACTTAGGTTTCTGTCACCGAGATAATATTATATTTATTTAAATCAATATTCAAATCACTTGTGCTTTCCTTGAGCTTTTCAACGCTTTGTCAAAAATATAGTCGTTACACACACCAAAGACCGATAAACACGAGCCCCCGTATAATGGTCAAGTTCAGCGGGTGGCTCCTATCCCACCGCTTGACCTTGACCTTGACCATGACCTTGAACTATTCAACGCTTTGTCAAAAAATATAGTCGTCACTCACACACCAAAGACAGATAAACACGAGGCCCCGTATTATGGTCAAGGTCGGGGATGGCTCTTTTCCAACTCTCTGACCTTGACCTTGACATTGACCTTGACCTTGAACTATTCAACGCTTCCTCGAAAAATAAAGTCGTCACTCACACACCAAAAACAGATAAACACGGGGCCCCGTATGAATGATCGCGTTTGTCGCGGTATGCGATTGCATTAAGCAACTGGATAGGTGTTTTATCCACATCGATAAACACGACCATAAATAATAGACAACGCTAATGCCAAGCTTACCTCATAGACACTCAGGTCTATTATACGATGTCAAGCATTACGAATGTATTCCTCGTAGGCATTGAACCAGTGGTACGCATATAATTATCTGTCAATTGGATAGAAAAATATAATAATATGATGATGATAAGTGAAAGTTCAAAAATTCTTTTAAAATAAAGAACTACAATTATGTTGCTATTTTGCTTCATTTGCATCCTTTTAATAGAATATTATTTTTACAAACAAAACTTGGAGCGATCACTAGAATATGGGAAGCATCTATACTTGAGTTTATCGATATATCGATATTTTTATCTTCGCACCGACCTAGCGTTGATCTAGCTGACTGACCTAGCTGTCATTTAATTTTGTTTCGTATATTCCAAGGTCTGATCATCATCCACGTCTACTAGGACATATATATGCCGCCCTCAAGGTTTGCCGCAAGGAGTTCTGCCACTACCGCTTGCATCTATCGGATTCCTGCAACCTTAGCCACATCAAAGGTCCACCTCAGTGGTCTGCTGAGTGCGTGGCACATGGGTTTATTATCCCTACAAAATAAAAAGCTGTCGAAGACAACGACTCAGTAACGTAATAGTGCACAACCTAATCTACACAGTGATGGTTCCAGGCTTATGAATATAGATGGCGCTGCACCACCGCTGATTGGCAGTCGCGCCTCATAATCTTCTCATTTACAACTCTTTGATATGTATGACCGCCTGGTACTATTTGCTACACAGTTTCTCTAAATCATCTCGTTTGTCAATTTATCGACGAATTATTAACCAGTTAGTGGTGGTAGGACGATCCCTACCATCCTTTTATCCTTTATCCTACCGCCAAGCAGCAGTTTTCGCAATGTTGTGTTCCGGTGGTGTGCGCTTCAATCAGTATAAAAACAGTTTGTATAAATTAATTTAACTAATCACGAAAAGCATAACGTTTAGCATAAAAACCAGTTGTATAATTTTCTCTGGCATACGATCGAATAACATAACATTCATTTAGTATAACTATCATTTTTTTGTTATTATGCATTTTAAGTCAATTTCTTCTCACTAGGTCAGGTTAGGTTAGAATTGTAACCACATTAATAGTAATGAAAGCCGTTAGAAATATTCATTTTTTAATTTACATACATACATACCTTCACGCCTGTAATCCCAGAGTGGGGTAGGCAGAGCTACAGAATTACAACTTCAAAAAGTTGTTGACAATTCAGTAACCACAATTTGCACAAAAAGGCTAAGATGTTTGCCAGCGTATTAGTGACAGGTTGCAAGCCCATCGCCTAACAGTACTACAAGCCTATATTCCCTTAGTCGCCTCTTACGACATCCACGGGAAGATATGGAGTGGCACTATTCTAACCCGGCAACCACACGGGTTAATTTAAATATTTTAAAATTGATTATTTTGCAATGAGTGATTTAATCTACTAGTATGGAATGATTGTAAGTGATACTTTTTACTGTTATACTTTAATTTTGTCTATAGTGACATTAGTAATATTGGTAATGTAAATGAATAAGATTTTAATTAGTTGGTTTTATAAATTAGTATTTAAGATCATGTCCAGCCTAGTGATGCATCTTGTCTCCTGTTTGCATGCCAGTTGTTGGCAAAATCTACAAACATATAATTATCAACCAGATTATGTACCACATTGTATGCAAATTAATTAATTTGATTTGATTTAAAGTTTTAGAAATTATGCATTTCGTTTTATGCAACATGACTATTATATTATACAGATCGAAATTATGCAATTCGTGTTATATTAAATGATCATTAGACCATTTGTTATTATGGTAAACATTACACACCCGTTCCGGTATGGTGATAACTGATAAGATAACTGTTGAAATGACTATTCCATTCCATTCCATAGAGGCATCTATGCTAGTTATTTCGCCGGTTGTCTCATCCCCACACCGGAACACAACAATGCGAACACTACTGACTGTCGGTTCGTTAAAGGATCCTGTAAAAAGATCTTAACTTACAATTTTGTAGTTCTGAAGATCCTTTTTTTTGTGTGAAGCAGTTAATGAGATTGTACTCTTTAAGTATCATTAGCCGCAGGAAACTGAGGCCGTTTTATGCGTTGTTAAAACCTGCCAAGTTCCTGTTCAATTAAATGACTGCAAATTCTTTGCCATCCCTCAAAACTACGATGAAATGCATATTATGCTAGTAAATTCACCGATTGTCTCATTCCCACACCATAACACAAAAAGGAGAACACTTTGTAATTAAATTATTATTCTATTATAATATTATTGTTAATTTGAATTTGTACGCCGAAAGGCAAAACATGACGGATATTAATATAGATTTATGACCATTATGTAAACTTACTCATGTTTACAAATAAATTATCTCTTATCTCTTATCTCTTTTTTGAAAATCGCTAACGTTACGCATCTTAGTCTAGATACACTGTTACAACAGTGGATGACCACAACCAATCAAAAGTACACAAAGTAAAAAGTTTTTTTTTTCTAGTAAATATTTTAATTCTATGAATGAATGAATAGTTTATTTGCATATACCAAGCGTATACAAAAGCGTATATGTCTTACATAATTTAATATCAGACGTTTTCTTTGATACGCCTACGCGCTATTACTATTTATTGCGTTGATGTAAGTATTCATTTTTAGGGTTCCGTACCAAATCGTCTCCCACGGAACCCTGGCAAAGAGGGGTGCGCTTCAATCAATATAAAAACATTTTGTATAATTTCATTTAACTAATCACGGAAAGCATGATGAACGTTTAGCATTAAATCCAATTGTATAATTTTATCTGGCATATTTACGATCGAATAACATAACACTCATTTAGTATTACTACTCGTATATGTATGGTTGCCGGGGTAGAATAGTGCCACTCCATGTCTTCCCGCGGATGTCGTAAGAGGCGACTAAGGGAATAAGAGCTTGTAGTACTGTTAGGCGATGGGCTTGCAACCTAGCTGTCACTAATACGCTGTTAAATACTTTAGCCTAATTATGCAAAATGTGGTTACAGAATTATCAACAAGGTTTTAGAGTTGCTGGTAATTCTGTAGCTCTGCCTGCCCCACTTTGGGAATGAAGGCTTGAGTTTATGTATGTATGTATGTAGTATTACTACAATTATCTTGTTATTATGCATTTTAAGTCAATTTCTTCTAACTAGGTTAGGTTAGGTTAGAACTGAGACCATATTAATAGTTAAGAAAGCCGTGAGAAATATTTCATTTTTAATTTATAAATATTATAGTTTTTGAAATTATGCATTTCGTTTTATGCATCATGACTATTATATTGATGGTTTATTATACAGATCGAAATGTGCAATTCGTCTTATGTAAAATGATCATTAGATCCATTTGTTTTTATGCTAAACATTACACACCCGTTAAAGAGCTATATCTTTAGAACCGTATTAGATAGCCCGTTTTTTTTACAATATATGTGATATTAGTAATAGGCTTCCAACAAGATGGAGTGACGACCTTGTAAGGATCGCGGGAACGCGGTAGATGCGAAAAGCACAAGACCGGTCTGAGTGGAGAGCCTTGGGGGAGCTATGTCCAGCAGTGGACGTCTTTCGGCTGACATGATGATATGTGATATTATTTTTGCCCGCAAAAAATATTGTGTGGTGGTAAGGAACCCTTGGGCCGCGAGTTCGACTCGCACTTGACCGATTTTTATACGCGATGTCATTTAATTCCAATATAAATTTTACTTCAATTTTTCAAGATAAATTCTAAATCAGTCTTCATTTTTCTTACAGTTCAGACGTCCTGCTCCCCATTAGTGAAAAGGGTTCATGTGACATTTTTACTAGTTTTAGTTGAAGATATATTCTAATAACAGCATAGAAAGACACTCTGTTGACATTTTGTTTTGTTCCTAGAAGTTTCAAAAATGATCATAGAAAAACTTTTCTATTTGTACTAACTTAAATGATCGCATTACGAATAAAATGTACTTAATAAAGTAAGTAAACTCTTTATTGCACAAAACCTCGCTTTTAAACTATGTCCTCAGTCTTAGGCTTCTAGTCTTGAGATTTTAGTTGTTAGTATGCATATATCTATGAGTTTCACATCCTGCCTAGGTCCAAAGTCAATCTGACATTCTATAACAATAAGGTTGAGTTTCCTATAAGTTACAAATGACTTAGCATCTCTAATTACATTGTCGACTTAAAGCATTTTTTTTTTATGTTTCACTAATTAATGCCGTGTGGTTGCCGGGTTAGAATAGTGCCACTCCATGTCTTCCCGTGGATGTCGTAAGAGGCGACTAAGGGAATAAAGACTTGCAGTACTGTTAGGCGATGGGCTTGCCACCTGTCACTAATACACTGGGAAACATCTTGGCCTACTTGTGCAAAATGTGGTTACAGAATTATGAAGAAGTTTTAAGACTTGTTGGTAATTCTTTAGCTCTGCCTACCTCTCTCTGGGAATGACGGCGTGAGTTTATGTATGTGTATGTATGTCACAAATTAATGTTCGTGACGTACACATCAGGTTGCTATGTGCTCGTTCTTCTCCGTTTCTACCAACAAAAAAAACTAATAAAATTCGTCTCAGTTTTGTTTTTATGGAATACCCTTTTTATTATCGGGAGCAAACCTGACCGCCCGTATACACTCAAGTGCATAAAAACGGGGTCAGGCTTCACGGAAGTTCTTCACAAAGCGACCCGTTATTGTTGCTCGACAGTGTAGAATAATGCTTGTTATCTACAACACGAGAAGTAGGTTAATGGCGTCGGAGTATCTGCTCCGCCTCAGGCATAAGGATTTTAATTAAATAGGTGTTGAGTTAAAATGGTTATTTTTGGCACAAGTGCGGAAAAAGCAGTTTATAATGAAGTGGGGTTAGAATCTAGTGTTTTTGCAACCGTAGCAAATAAAGGTTAGTGTGGATTGAGGACAAAAAGAGTAGATTTTATTATTATTTAGATATTTATTTAATTTTCTGCAAATTAGGTTTTTTATATATATATAAAAGTAAAATAACAATACCCATACAAAAATATAAACATTATAGAAAACCTAATCTACGGGTGCCGCCGGCAGCGGGGCAGGGCTCAAGCTACCGGTGGTTAGGGCTGCAGAGAGAGGAACCTCCTCACAATGCGTGCCGTGTCGAGGAGTACTCCCTTCTGTATCTGGCCCTTGATCCAGCCATCTAGCGAGAGTCTCTTGAGGTGTTGGTCGAGACTCTTCGCTATAAGACCGTTTGCCGAAACAACTATCGGGACAATGATTGTCGAGTCAACATCCCACATGGTGGTCACCTCGTGAGCCAAGTCAAGGTACTTGCTGAGCTTATCTTTCTCGGCCTTCACGAGGTTCTCATCATGCGGGATGGTGACGTTGACGAGGACTGCCCGGAGTTGAGTATCCTGACACTTTACATTTTAAACCTACTGACTAAGAGGATAGGGTTGATAATTCAATGTACATTCAATGTAGTTCTAGCTTTTTTGTATGTAATCGGCTTGTGATTACGGACACAAAGAAAGATAATAGTATTGTACACAAACAATGGCCTTTGTATAGAAGATCAGCTCAGTTCAAATAATAAAGACTATACAAGCCTAGAGCTTAGTTTGGGACTAAGTCAATTGGTGTGAAATTGTCCCCTGATATTTATTTTATTTATTTATTTATTTAGGGCCTCAGTTTACGCCAATCCTAAATGTTTTGACGATTTTTGAAAAGCGCTAACTTTTCGTTATACATCTTGACTTGCACAATGGTCTGCTTGTAGGTGACTGAACGGTGAAATCAGTTTATACAAAGTGTCAAAACAATAGCTAATAATTTATTTTTGAACGTTTTTTTATGCCTGAAACACAGGAACATCCTAATTAGTAAATAAACTATTTGGCTCTTTATGTTTAATTTTTTATAGAGCGTTTTGTATGAAAATCAAACCGTGAAGACCTTTTCTACTTTTAATAGTTTTTAATTTTGTATCGTTACGTCTGCTTTGTCATTGTTTGATTAAAATCTCAAAAAATTCAGAACAAGTTCTGATTAAATGAATCTTAATTTATTCTAAATAATTAATTAAATCACAAAGTGACCCTTTTATTGGTCGCCAGTTTAAACTTTATTCCGATAGGCATTGTGTAGTGAATATTGATTTACTCAAAGTTAGTTTGTATGCAATATTAATAGGTAAACTTTAAGGAAGGTGTTTACGTATACTCGTTGTTTTGTTTGTATGAGAGCAATATCGGCCAGTGAATAAATAATAAAGTTATTAATTGTTTGGGATGTCGAAGGGGAAATAATTTATTCTTGGGACTTAAATAAATACAGACCACAAAAAAAGGATTTGGTCTAACATCAAGCCGGAAAATTTATTGTAGTTATATTCTGCAGCAATATCAACCTTATTACTAAGAGAAGAGAACTAAAATGGCTTTGGTTATTGATTTTGGGATACTGCTATTTGCCTAGTATTGAAAGTCTTCGATCAGTGCGTCCTACCTGTGACGTCATACGGAGCGGAGACTTGGCCACTCACGGCACGACTGGTCCACCAGTTCAAAGTTAGACTAGTACACCATATTTCTAAGTCACTTATTCACTTATCACTCACGGAATTATTACTTATATTATATTACAGAACATAATAGTTATTTATGTAAGGTGGAGTCTTGTAATTGCAACTGACTTAAATAACTCCCTGTAGCATCACTGTTTTGAACAACGACAGGCTTGATATTGCATTTCTTAGTATAGAAGAACAATATATCGCCTGTCTTTGTTCAAAACAGTGATTCTAGAGGCAGTTATTCAAGTTAGTTGCAATAACCAGACAGTCGCAATTACAAGACTCCACTATAACAGGTACAAAGGGAAGCAGGGGAAACGATGAACCTCAAGATAAGTGATGAAGTGGGGGAATGGGCTATAAACTCCTTCGCCCCCTACAAAGCGGCAGGACCAGATGGAGTGATACCCGCACTACTACAAAAGGGGTGGAAATACATCTGGAACCATCTGAAAGAAATTTATGAAAGAAGTCTGGTGCTAGGCCACATCCCGAAAATCTGGAGCGAGGTAAAGGTGGTATTTTTACCTAAACCAGGCAAGAAAAACTACAAGGACGCTAAATCCTTCAGAAGCATAAGCCTCTCATCATTCGTTTTGAAGGCATTGGAGAAGATCATAGATACACAGATAAGGACAAGCATGCAAGGTGGTAGACTACCCTTACACGGGCATCAACACGCCTACATGGAAGGTAAATCAACAGAGACAGCTCTGCACAACCTGACTACAAGGATAGAAAGAGCATTAGAAGACAAGGAGTTGGCACTGGGATGCTTCTTCGACGTAGAGGGAGCATTCGACAGAGCTACTTTTGGTGCGATAAAGAAATGTATACGGAGGGATGACATAGACCCCGCAGTTAGGAGATGGATAATGGCCATGTTAAAAGAGAGAGCGATCACAGCACAACTGGGGGGAGACTCAATAAGGATAAAGACGAGCCGTGGATTCCCACAAGGAGGCTGTCTGTCACCACTCCTATGGTGTCTCCTACTAGACTCGCTCATAAGAGAAACTAACACAAGAGGTATACACATGCAAGCGTATTCGGATGACGGGGTACTCTTAGTGAGGGGAAAAGTCCTCAGTGTAATGAGAGAAGTCATGACAAGAGGGATAAAACAGGTACTAAATTGGTGTCAGAACAGGGGACTAGACCTGAACCCGACCAAGACGAAAATAGTACTCTTCACCAACAAAAGAAAGCTGCCCGTCCTAACACCAATAAAATAAAAGGTGAAGAGATAGAAACACTCAAGGAAATAAAATACCTTGGAGTAGTACTAGACAGTAAGCTGCTATACAAGACACATGTAAAGGAGCAATGCAGAAGAGCCACTATAGCCCTGTGGCAATGCAGGAAAGCCATAGGAAGGAGATGGGGACTAAGACCAAGGATAACGCAATGGATATACAGAGCGGTGGTCCTACCCAGACTCCTATATGGAGCCATCGTGTGGTGGCACAGAGCAAAGATAAAAGATATAGACAAAGAATTAACAAAGGTTCAAAGACTAGCATGTCTGATGACAACCGGGGCAATGAGAACAGCACCTACACAAGCCCTGGAGATCATGCTAGGATTGAACCCGGTGCGCATAGAGGTGGAGAAGAGAGCCACAGAACAGTGGTATAGAATAAAAGCGAGCAGGGAGTGGATCGGGTCCGAGATGGACAAGAGACACGCAAGCATACAGAAAGAGTCAATGTCAAACATGGATATGCTCATGGTAAACAATGACCTAATCAAGAAAAGGAAGAGGTTCGACAAGAAATACAGATCCACATAGGAGAGAGAGACAGCTGGGAGAGAGAAATACCAGAACCCAAAGTGACATGCTTCACAGACGGTTCATGGAAATCCTCAACCAAAAGAGCGGGAGCGGGCATATATAGCCAAGAATCAGATGAGCACACGACGATACCACTAGGAGGCTCCACCAGTGTGTTTCAGGCAGAAGTCTTTGCCATCATGAAGTGTGCCCTGAGCCTCAAGGAAAAAAGCAATGTAACGGGTAGTCACGTTATAATATACTCAGATAGCCAAGCGGCACTCAAAGCACTAGGCAATCCGGTGATCAAATCATCTCTAGTGCAAGAGTGTAGGAATGAACTGAACACTCTAGGCACCACATCCCATGTAACACTGGCGTGGGTGCCAGGACACAGTGGAGCAGTGGGAAACGAGAAGGCAGACGAACTAGCCAGAGCAGGTGCGGACCAACAGTACCTAGGCCCGGAACCGGTTTTACCGATATCGGAGATGGTAACCAAAGGAGTTATCGCCAGAAGAATGGAAAAGAAAACAAATGAGGCATGGGGGATGACGCAAGGGTGCAGACAATCCAAACTCATGATAGGAAGAGTTAATAAAAACAGAACAAGGTACCTTCTAAACCTGGGTAAGTACAATCTAAGCATACTAACAGGAATCCTGACTGGACACTGTCCGCTCAACAGACATCTGACGGTAATAGGTATTAAACAGAACCCTCAATGCCCACACTGTGGCAAAGAGGAAACTAGTCAACACGTCCTAGCCGAGTGTGTCATGTACTCGTCACTGAGATACCACACATTCGGAGAGGACGTTTTGTCCACAGAAGATCTCAAAAGCATCAACCTACGGGACGCACTGTTGTTCTGTAGGAAGACAGGAAGATGGGATCGATGCTGGATGGGAGCGCCGCCGGGCCAGTAACCTGAGGCACGACTGAGGGGAATAGGGCAGAATGAACGGCTGACCGAATCGACTGCCCGCCTGCTTCGGCTGGGCGTCCCCACCTATCATCATCATCATCATCATAACAGGTACATAATGAAGGTAAATAAGGCTAGAGTACCTTAAGAGCTAATTATGTACCGTTGCATACATATTTTTTTCTACAACCTTAAAATGATAATGACAAAAAAAAACGCGATTTTTTCTTGTATTTTTTCCTCGATTTTCCTGCTAACAAATTACGTGTCAGCAAAGTCATTTTCATTATTCCAATTAGCGTGAATTTGATAGCTAAATGTTTAAAATATTTCATGCAAATTTTATTAGTCACAAAACAATTCTGATAATTTATCATTAAAGTTGGAATTCCAAACGAAAAGCCATTTTGTTGATATCTATATTGAACGTAACTATGGTAACCACATAACAAATCGATGAATATTAATCATCTATTTTTAGTAACTACTAGCGGCCCGCCAGCGGCTTCGCCCCGCTGCAAATTTCTGACTTTCAATTCATTTGTTACAAAAAATGTGATAAATGAAGAACCGCTCGACCGGTTTTGTGCAAACTTCACATAAACCATCTACTAAACAGTCCGGACAAAGACTAAACATTTGGTTTGGACAGGTGAGCCCGTTCTTGAGTTATAAAATTACAACGAAAAATGGCATTGATTTTTATATATATAGATAAAAAACTAAACTTTAAACACAAAATTAGTCACAACACTAATTTTGATTTTAATATACGTAATTTACACGCCAAGACTAATATCCGGAATGACCGTGACCATGGTAATAACCATGTTTTAATAATTATTATAGAACTGTTATTACCATGGCAACGCTCATTATACAATTGATTTCACGCTTCGCTTACACTATAGGTGGTATTATGACACCATGAACTATATCAATATTAGCGGTTAATAGTACGCGAGTAGTATACAATTTATTTCGAGATACTACCCTATTGCACTTGTTTTATAAATAGCTGAATCTTGCTCAACTAATATTGCATTTTGTTGTGACACAGAGAACCACGACAAACGTCCTTTTAAGGGCCGGCGCTGACTGCCGGCATGGCACGGCGTGACATGGCAAAGGATTTCGGTACTGATATAACCATTTTTAATCTTATTACCATGAGTATAGAATTCATGTTACTTTATTTTGACACAACGATGCCGAGGGAGGCCGCGGTAGGACAGAACGTGCCTAAGCATTCCACGGGATGCCGCGGCGTACTGCTGCATCTCGCGAGACGCACGCGCATGACACGGGCCGCCGGGCATCCCGTGGAATGCTTAGGCACGTTCTGTCCTACCGCGGCCTCCCTCGGCATCGTTGTGTCAAAATAAAGTAACATGAATTCTAGCCTAACACGACACATACGTCCTTGTTAGTATCGGCAACCGCTAAGTAACACTATCCGTCCCTTGTCACGCGGACAATGACAAATCGAAATGGACGCCAGCGGACTGTCAGGGAAAATACAACCAATATCCAGGAATGTACTTAATACATGTACGGATTGTGGAATTCGGCGAAACAGCAAAACCGCGTAAGTAAATTTTTTTATAAGGAGCAAAATGCACCTTGTTAATAACACGGTAAGATTTATTTTGCTCTATCATAAATTTGTTAGTTACGCGGTTTTGCAGTATCACCGACGATACTCATACTCATACTCATTTATTCATATTTTTCGATATCTGATGGGTTTTGTGTCAAAAAGGACATACGCAAGAGCGCATACGGTATTCCCAGCTTCTTTATAGCTTTCGGCTGACTATCGCTATCTCGCTTGCACTTGCCACTGACAGTATATTTGTCACTCGTGTTTCACAGAAAAACGAAGATTGCCGATCACTATTAAGATATAGGCGAGTTTTTGTTTTTTATGTTTCACTTTTTAGTGATCCTATCTATGCTGTTATGTAGTCCCACTTCTTAATTAAATAATGGGAAACTATAGAACATTTCAAGCTTGCCGCAGACAACGCCGCGGGAATGTCATAGTCATATTATGTTAACCTAAATCTGCATCGTCATAGACACTTAGCTACCTTATTCCAGGTAACTTATCGCCACCCTTGAAATAGGTACCATTAAGGAGTTCCGGTAGCCACCTGTGATCTTCATCATCAGTTCCACTTCACCATATAGTGCTCAAAAGCAAATGCACGAGTTGCAATGAAAAATACCGCTACTGCCATAGGTGTGCCTTTCATATTTGAGGAGTTCCCTTTTTTCGCTTCGTTCAATTCAATGTACGCCCTCGCCGTAAATATGTCATTTTACACCCTTGTGACATAATCTTCTATTTCAGTGGTCATCTTCGTTTTTAAATAAAATGTGTAAATCGTAGTAAATTATGTTGTGCCTGTCTTCTTATGCCAAAAAAAAGCGCTAAAAAATGCAACTTAGTTTAATAATTATGCCTAAACCGGGACCCTATTAATATGCCTATGCTGTCTGTCCGTCCGTCCGTCCGTCATAATTTTGAAGAGCAGTATATTATTTTGTATATTAAGTAAGAGAATAGAGTGCAGATTTATTTACATTTTTTTCAAAGTAAGTGAAATAAAAAAGAGGTCCCGATTAGGGAATGCAAAAAACTGGTTATTACCGGTTTTAACCGGTTATTTTGATACAAAGACGGTTAATAACCGGTTAAATTGCATTCTCTAGTCCCGATTCAAAAAACGTATTTTTCAACGTATTTTTAATTTTGTCGTATTATTTGTTCAAATCGGAATATCGGAATATAATACCTACTGTGCGGCGGTATAGAACCCTCGGTGCGAGAGTCAAATTCACACTTAACCGGTTTTATTTTAACTAAATTCATTATTCGTCTTAGCAAGCGGTATAAATGGGTGCGTCCCACGAGATATAACTACATAATAACTATTTTCATGTTACTAACGTTTACGAGATATAATGAACGTTAGCTATAATAACAAAGTCAATATTTTTATAAGGAATAACGGTCAAGTCATACCGTAACCTCGGGGTACTTAAGCCCTAGGGGGTAACATTGGCCACCCTTAAAAGTATAACTATTTCAGTGGTAATCATCTTAACTTGTTAAAATAATTTTAGAACTATGTAAGTAGCTTGGTTCTGATGTAACATTTAATGGAATAATTACATTTTAACGATGGTTTTTGGGGTGGGCAATGTTACCCCCTAGGGCTAAAGTACCCCGAGGTTACGGTATAATATTCATTTTATATAATATTTTTTAATATAACACTCACAATGACTAATTTCAGTTCGTTTAACATACATGACATATAGCGATCATAATACATATTATCTTTTAGTATAAGTGTTACAAGATATAATATCGTATGATATAAATGTGAGCGAGCGAAGCGAGCGAGCAAGACTTCTCTGGGCAGAACCGACTCGGTTAGGTTAGGTTAGAGGTTGTTTTTTTTTGCCCAGAAAATTCAGACTGCTGCCAGTAAAGTTAGTAAGGTAAGGTTGATTGTTAATAAAGAAGGCCACTTAATACTGAAAATAGAATTTAATTTCAAATAACATATGCATGTATTTATATTATACGTGTATTATGTTTATTGATGTTAGATAATTTGATTAATATATCTTTTAAATCTTAGGTGTTATGAACGTTATACGTTTTATAATAGTTATATAAATTGATATTATATATTAATAACGTTATACTGTATGGAAATAGATATTTTGAAATTATATCTTCCGTTCATTATATCCAGTGAACGTTATACTAAACGTGTTTATACAAAGTGAGCGTATATATTATGAGTGTTATATTATCAGTTCTTATATCTCGTATTACTTACCCGGTATAAATATCTGTAGGTACATTTAAACGTGTAAGGTAAACTATATTTATCGCTAGCAATATTTATTCCTTGGGTTCCCCTTTTAACGAGAAATATCTGGTGTCTTCGAACCCTTTCCATCATCAGAAACTTACCTCTCGTGGATAAATCTTATTAATGTAGGGTGTATTAATATTGGCAGTAACGTGATGTGTTAGATTATCTTTGGCTTGCCTATTGACCCGAGAGATATAGGGTGTTAAGAGTTATTATCCTTAATGGATTAGTTATTTATGATATTTATCAGTTATGTTTAAGAGATGTAATAACATTAATTGGTTACGCCACAACTAGCACAAAGTTTAATATTAAATTATTAATTTGTATTTTTGCGCCCTCTTTGATTGTCTCAATATGTTCAGGGAGGTTGTAATTCTCCTAAGTCCCCTTGTACAAAAAAATGCACATTATACGGCCATTGCAATAAAATATCAATTGTAAAGAAGACAAAGTAGAATTTCACTTGTTTTTATGACTGGCAATTAAATTAAAAAAGATAAAAGATAAAAGATGTTTATTCAGTAAAAAGGCCGCATGGGCACTTTTACACGTCAAAAATCTACCAGCGCTTCGCAAGAGACCACTGCTGAGAAGAAACGCCGCAAGAAACTCAACAGTCAGTCGTTACTTAACTTGACCTAGCATTATAATATAAAACAATGAATCTCACATTTATAAAACAAAAAATAAATACATTCATGCGCAGTTGAGCAGGAAAATGTGTAAAAATTCACAAGAACTAATAAGTAGTAGTAATAAGAAATCTAAAAATATAGAATATAGGAATATAGAATATAGAAATTTTAGGAATTAATAAGAAAATAGACTTTATTGCAATTGCAATAACTTTTAGCGCTGTTTATTGGGTAGGGCTTATTACACTGTAAATGACTTCATTGGTGACCAAGATGTATTTTAGTAGTGTCTAGGATATTTACAATATAAAATAGTCTCTAAGCAAATTTTGTATTCAAGCACTGACTCAGTCAGTCGACTGTGATTTACTAATTGTATTTTATCTTTTCTACTCTTGTGTGTACAAGAAGATTTTAAATAAGAACACACTGTGATGTTTCTCGCCGGACAGCTATTTCACACAATATTACTTTTGTTGTCCGGCAGCATGAGCATGTCATGCTCGCTCAAAGGTCTTTGCTTACGGCGGCGTCGTTGATCGGGTCGCCACTTTCCCGATCACATGGTTGAGAGAGGCGATGGCTGAGATACGCGTCATACTCGTGAACGGGTGCTGTTTGTGGGGTCCGGTCTGTTCACGTTTGCAAGGACTTGTTGTTCAATTTATTATCCAAGTTATATGGCTTTTGACGTAGAGACCTCGTTGTGTCGTTCTCATAGTCATTATTTTATTTTAAGGTTTATTGACTGACCTTACATTTGTAATAATTTTATTTTTGCTTGTTTTAAGAATTTATTGTTTATTACTTTATTACCTTAATATTACTTAATGTAACTTACTTTTAAGTATAATTATGTTTTTATGATTGAAAAAATGACCTTCTGCTGGAGTTTCTTGCGGCGCTTCTTCTCCGCAATGATGGTCTTGTCCGAAGCGCTGGTAGATTCACTGTACATTTCCGACGTGTAAAAGAGCCCGCATGTGGCCAATTTACTGAATAAATATTTTGTATTTGTATTTGTATTTTGTATTTTTAATTTACACTGGCAAATTTCGTTGTATGGTAGGTCTTAGGAGGTGACAAGCTATGCACTATGCAGTTCATATTAGCTCTGTCTTGTTCTCTCAGCGTAAACTGAACTGCTTAGTTATGTCATAATAACCCCGCAGGTATTTAACGGTTCGTAATGTTGGTAATCTCACTCTTCGTATCACGTCATCTGCCAGTAGTGACGCAATTGGTATAAAACGAAATGCATCTTGGTCAGGGCTTCAAGGCACTTTGGGGCTGCCTGCGGTTCTGCAGTTCCCCCATGTTTGCCGAAGTCTGAGTGGCCACTCAAAACAGCTTTACTTTTGTGTTGCGGAAAAAGATGGCGCCGCTGTCGACCAGAATACGTGGTAGTGGTAGCCCAAACAAGTCTCCTGTGGACGATAACACGACGACGATAGAAAAAAAAACAGATAAAGACAACGTACAGAATTAAGATTAATATGGTAAAGAGAAGTACTTCTCAAAATTCCGATATTAAAGTCGGCAATACTTAACATACGTATTATCGTTGCCATATGAAAAGTAATAACAAACTGTGGATCTAGTTGTCTGAATAAAGAGAGTTTATTTAAAGTTTCCCGTCCCGTATGGTTGCCGGGTTAGCCTAGTGCCACTCCATGTCTTCCCCTGGATGTCGTAAGAGGCAACTTAGAGAAAACAGGCTTGTACTTAGTACTGTTAGGTTAGGTTAGGTGGATGACGGATGGATGATGGGATTACTCTGGTAAACATCTTAGCCTAATTGTGCAAAATGTGTTTTTTTTTATGGCTTAGAGAAGGCAAACGAGCACTCAGGCCACCTGATGGTGTGGAAACTGTAACCCATAGACATTCGCATTCACAAGACTGCAATCAGAAGACTGCAAATGCACTGCCTTAGTCCTCAGGGACTAAGATGGAAATGACTAGCATAGAGGCATCTATGCTAGTCCTTTCACCGGCTATCTTATCCCCAAACCGGAACACAATAATGCGAACACTGCTGTTTGGCGGTATGTTAAGGATAAGATGGTGGTAGCGATCCGGACGGACCCTGCACAAGGTCCTACCACCAGCAAAAACACAGAACTATAGAATTATCAACCAATTTTAGAGTTTATGGTAATTATCTAGCTCTGCCTACCCATTTCCTGCAGAATGAAAGTTTTCTATAAGGCTTTTTTTTTAATTCCTATTAAAGACCCTAAGATTTTATTGTTTGCTCTCCCTACATCGCGCACTCGAGCGTTATTCCACTCCCCTTTGCATCGTGCGTTGACTCTCCTTAATAATATCCTGAGCAGTGGTGGCACATTGGATGTCTTTCATAGTACCGTACCTGGCTTCCTAACAGCGACCGGCCGCTACCTAGAGTCTACAGCAACTCCAAGCACAATATGTTTAGACTAAGTTTACTGTACTACCGCTACTGTAAATATTTATCCTGTTTAACACGTTTAGCTAGTCTGTAAGTGTTAATTATAGGAATTTGAATAATAAATAAATAAATAAATAAAATTGCTTTCGTACAAAACAGATCAATTTTAAATGTTTTCAGTTTCATTGCGCGCGTCAACGAGTCTCCATTCGCGGAATCCACGCAGTGCATTTGCGTTTGGCACGGACTTCAAAGTGCCGGTTACATTTCGAAATCTACAGTATACAGAAGAGAAATGCGACTAATTTTTATTTATTTATAATTTTATTTATGACATGCAAAAGTATATACAGTGGTGGTCACGTCTTAGTTAGGAATACTGACGTTTTTCCCATGTAATTGCCTAAAAAAATCAATCAATAAGATCTTTTTGATCAATTTTATACCAGTAAGGTAGTTAGTTACACTAACGTAAATAAAGATAACCAAATTACCGCAGTGTTTGAAGTCAAAAGTCTTTGACCAGTGTGTGTTGCCAGTCAAGTACGGATCCGAGACGTGGGCGCTAACAATGGGCCTCGTAAGAAAGCTCAAGGTCACTCAGAAGGCTATGGAGAGGGCTATGCTCGGGGTTTCTCTGCGTGATAGAATCAGAAATGATGATATCCGCAGAAGAACTAAGGTTGCCGACATAGCCCGAAGAATAGCTAAACTGAAGTGGCAGTGGGCGGGGCACATCGCACGCAGGACTGATGGCCGATGGGGTCAGAAGGTTCTTGATTGGCGTCCGCGGACCGGGAGACGAGCTGTAGGTAGGCCTCCACCAAGATGGAGTGACGACCTCGTAAGGATCGCGGGAACGCGGTGGATGCGAAAAGCATAAGACCGGTCTGAGTGGAGAGCCTTGGGGGAGGCTTATGTCCAGCAGTGGACATCTTTCGGCTGACATGATGATGACGATGAAATAAAGATAACAAATAATTTATGTTAAAAATGTCGCGTTCATTTTGTAAAGATTTGAAAAAAAACTTGACAATTTATATGGACGCGATAACAGCACTTTTTTTGCTATCAACAATAGTAGTGTATGTAGTAGTACATCATACATTGATTGTTCCTTTTGATTAGAGGTCAAAATCCGTAAATTATACTTATTTGTATGCAAAGTGTATGACAAAACGCAAGCGTCCCCTATTATGTAGCCACCACTGTATATTTTTATTTAAATTAATGTAATTAATCTGTAAATACATAAGCCCTCTTCACGCAACCAATTATTTGTTCTTTATAAATCACTGTAGTTTGGCCCACGGTTGGTTTTTGGCGGTAAATATTTTGTTCTATGTAAAGAACGTTCGTTCGTATAGGCTAAGTTTCTATACGTAGTGTCGAGATTTAATGCTGTTAACGATTTTGTTCTTTATAAAGGACGCAGGATGCCAGGAGGATATATTTTTTTTTATCGTTTATCTTTTAAATCTAAAAAAAGGTCGGGCTCTGATGCCCGTGTAGTTACTTTTCTTTTTTTTTCTTAAAATATCCGAGATTTCGAAAGTGAGAACCTATTCAGACTTAGGCCTTTTGCTATTGTTGATTTCGTTACTTATTTAAATACCGAGTTTCTAAAATGTCTACAATTCATAACACTTTTATGTATGTTATGAATTTTAGTCATGATAATACAAAATCCCGGAATTTAGAGAAACAAAATTTAGGCAATTAAAAAAACATTTTTACAAAGTCGTTTTGAGATCTAGACATATAAGCAACAACGTTTTATGTAATAAAGTCCTTATAAAACCTACTCTTTAATCTGTTTACTGCGTCGTGTATCAGCCGGTGCACTCATGCAGTGTTGCACTCCAAAATGCACGTCACTCACATACTGCGATGATAGACTTCCATTGCCGCAGTGTTAGTCTGTTACTGCATTAAAAAACATTTTATTGACAGAATAAAAAGTTATTTTTGATTGTCGACATCTTGTATCGGTGAGTACGCACTCGAGTATGCTTATATTAGGTATTTGAATAGTGTATGGAGGCTCTATAATTTGTTAGTTTTGTTATTAAATAAAAATACTCATACCATCTAAATTAGTTAAATGAATTATATGAAGTTATTTTTCTTGTGTAGAGATCTAGGGTAGAAGTACCGTTCTTAGTCATCTTAAGACCGTTTTTGGCCCCTCTCAATTTTAACAAATATCTGAAACATTATGAAATTACAGAAATATTATTATGTGTTATTTTAATATTTTTCTCCAGTTTTAAATATATTTTATGAATGTTATTTTTAAATTCTACAGTTTTTTTTTTTTCAGTGGTCCCTGCCTATCCTTCCAGGAAATAGGCGTGATTTATTTATTTATAATATATGTATTTATGTAGTATTTTTGATACTCATTTCAACCTTAAGTAGCCACAAACAGTACGGCTTTGAGAAGAGTAGGCTCTTTTGTTGAAGGCCCCTAAGTCGTATTTGTTCGGAAATACAGACGCCGAGAGCTGATTCTACATAGATAAGGTGCGTGGCAAGAAGGCCCTTGCAAAACGCACGGTAGTAGATTTCCAACTATCAAGATACATCTGCGTGAGCTTGCTTCATCATCGGCAAAATCGTCTCCTATAAGGAGCAAACCCATTACCAAAAACGGGCAAGAACATGTCGGACCATGCTCAGTGTAGGGTTCCGAAGCCGTTACTACAAACCAATTAGACCTCGCGACAAACTTAATTTTACCGTTGGAAAACTGTTATCCCCATTCATTATTATGTCCTTTTATTTAAGATATTTTTCAGATTTTTTTAATTTGGTTTTGGCTAAAGGGGGAAGGACTCTTGACTAAAAACTTGACGAGAAAAAAAATACATCTCCACGATACATGTAGGGGAGGTACGCTATAAGTTTTTTTTTATTTCATGATTTTATTTTACCACTTTGTTGGCGTGACTTATGTTTATGTAAGTAAGTAAGTAAGTAATATCTTTATTGCATGGAATTGGGTAGGGATGCACAGTGTTAATGCTTAAAACTAGATTCGCCAAAACCTGTCTTTTCAGACGTACACAATTTTACAAAAAATACATGCTTAAGTCAAAATAAAAAAAAAGAAACTATACATATCAATAAATTGAATTTAAATTTGCTATTTATAAATATGTCATTACTTTACCTACATGTCATAATTTAATTAACGTTAATATATTTTTTTCATGAAATCTGTTACACTATAAAAACATTTTTCCGTGAGCCATTGTTTAAGCGCACTATTAAATTGATTTAAATTACCTATTTTTTTAAACGACTCTGGTAGACTATTAAAGATGGCAATACACATGCCGTAACAATTATTTGATGATAGTTTTAATTTCATAATAGGTTTATACAATTTATGCATGTATTGAGGTCGTAATGTACGTGTGGAAGTATCCTGAAATTTTTGAAACAATACTTGATGTTTATACACAAAAGAGCACACTTCCATGATATATACAGGGTGTCCCAAAAATAGCACGTCACAGTGACACTGGAGATTTCCCAGCCTCAGACGAACCAAACCAGCCTAACATGACCTCAGTAAAAGTTGCGCCGTTTTCGAGTTATACCAATTTAAAGATTTTTCCAATTTTTCACCTCTTTTGACATTGTAAGTGCTCGCATTTACTGGGATAGCTTTAGAATTTAGTTTTTTTTATTTGTGCGCGTTTATGAATAGTTGATTAAGATGATAGAAGCATTATTAGGTCAATAACCAATGTAAAAGTTGGAAAAATACTGTAATGAACTTGACTTAAATTTATCATCAACATAGTAATTTCAACTTTGAACACCTGCCATAACTTTTTTTTACTAGAAACGGAATGAGCAAATAACTTTAAAAACATGCGTATTTTATGCCAATTCTAAAATGGTATGACACATGATATCTTAATGCATAAAAGTAGGAATTCGTATTACATTTGCCAATATGGATCCTCGGAAACCAATGCTAATCATGTAAAAAAATATCTTGTACTCTACGATATCTCATTTGTTAGTGCTCCTTTGAAGAATATGATTGATTTTAGGTTGACCTTGGTTCAAAGATAATAAAAAACAGGTTTAATTTTCATTAGTTTTTACAATAAATGTTCGAATTGTTTCCCTCCGAGTCAAAGGCATAAATGGCATCTTCGGATAAAATTTCGATTTAATTTTCGTAAACTGGTTTCCGATATAAATCTCGGGCTGCATTGAAGACACGTCGCCGTAGTTCCTCTTCGTTACTTATTGGTTTTGAATAAATATTGTCTTTCAAACATTACCAATAAAAAAATCATTTTACAAAGCGACATCAACTTCCGTTAAGAATGCCGAGTAGTCGTTTCAGTTCCACAAACAAAATCAGAGTCCAGAGGAATGCCAAGTCGATTTAATTCAGGAACACCACAGGAAAACGGACGCAGTGAACATGGGTGACAAGTAATGACATAATTCAAATCAATAAAAATAAAACGTAACTAAAAAGTCTGCTATTAAAACGAGGTTTAATATTAATCAACGGGTATAGCACGAAACGCCAGGTAACGAACTACGAGTAGTTTGGGTCACAGGGCTAGAACTGCAAAAAAAAAAAACTATCCTACAATTCTTTACATGATAAACTTGCAAAGCGGCTAATCGCGTTTCATTTGTTAGTTTGGTTGCCGGGTTCCTTATTGGCAAATGTGATACGAATTCCTACTTTTTTGCATTAAGATATCATGTGTCACTCTGATTTTGTTTATGGAACTGAAACGACTACTGATTGATTTTATGATTGATTTTAGGTTGACCTTGGTTCAAAGATAATAAAAAACTTATTATCTTTGAACCAAGGTCAACCTAAAATCAATCATATTCTTCAAAGGAGCACTAACAAATGAGATATCGTAGAGTACAAGATATTTTTTTACATGATTAGCATTGGTTTCCGAGGATCCATATTGGCAAATGTAATACGAATTCCTACTTTTATGCATTAAGATATCATGTGTCATACCATTTTAGAATTGGCATAAAATACGCATGTTTTTAAAGTTATTTGCTCATTTCGTTTCTAGTAAAAAAAAGTTATGGCAGGTGTTCAAAGTTGAAATTACTATGTTGATGATAAATTTAAGTCAAGTTCATTACAGTATTTTTCCAACTTTTACATTGGTTATTGACCTAATAATGCTTCTATCATCTTAATCAACTATTCATAAACGCGCACAAATAAAAAAAACTAAATTCTAAAGCTATCCCAGTAAATGCGAGCACTTACAATGTCAAAAGAGGTGAAAAATTGGAAAAATCTTTAAATTTGTATAACTCGAAAACGGTGCAACTTTTACTGAAGTCATGTTAGGCTGGTTTGGTTCGTCTGAGGCTGGGAAATCTCCAGTGTCACTGTGACGTGCTATTTTTGGGACACCCTGTATAGAGTGGACCGTTAGAATTTTATACATAATAAAAAAGGGTCGGCATGAGTCATCTTGTTTAAGAGCAAAAATAGCCCGTATACATCGTTTTTGAATTAGAAAAACACTGTTTTTTTCAGAGGAATTTCCCCACAATACAATGCCATAGCGCAGGGCCGAGTTCACGTACCCATGGTATGCCGATACTGCTGCTTGTCTGGACACAACTTGGCGAGTTCTTCTCAAAGCGTATACAAACCTATTTATCTTGGAACATAATTTACTTAAATGTGCCTTCCATTGACAATGGCTGTCCATGGTTATACCTAAGAAAACTACCTGTGATACTTCCTCGATCTTTTCATCAGTATATTTAACATCCAGGACAAGCTTTTTACCTCGAGAAGTACAAAATTGTAAAAACTTAGTTTTGCTTATATTAACATTTAAATTATTTATGGTTAACCAATCAATTGTTTCTGCTAGAGCCTTATTTATATTATCATTATAGGTGGATAAGTCTGAGCCGTCTATAATCACTGTTGTGTCGTCGGCAAACAAAATACAATCGTTGGAAATGGCATTTGGCAAATCATTTATATAGATTAAGAAAAGCAGAGGTCCTAGTATACTGCCTTGTGGCACTCCGTATCCATTCTCAATGAAGGTCGATTGATAAGAAGTTACGGCATCCTTATTTTGTTCACAATAACTTTTAATCTCGACATATTGCATTCTGTTATTCAAGTACGTCTTTATCCAATTATATAATTATATTATTTTATTATTATATTTTTTTTTGTGTCTATGGGTGACGGTCATCGCTTTTCCATCAGGCGATCCGTCTGCTCGTTTGCCTCCTATACCATAAAAAAAAAATAAAAAAAAATATGCAGGTCCCCGTATCCCATATCTGAACAATTTGAACAATAGCCTTTTGTGACATACGAAATCAAAAGCCTTGCTCATATCCATAATCAGAGCTGTTACAGGTATTTTTTGGTCTATGAAACATGTGACCTGTTTAATTAATTTAAATGCTGCTAAGGTGGTGCTTCTAGATTTCCTAAAACCGTTTTGTTCATCTTTAATAATGCCATTTGTCTCTAAAAAACTTATTAGTCTATTATGCATGGCTTTCTCAAATATTTTAGAGATAATGGGTATCAGAGTAATTGGCCTATAGTTTTCCATTAAGCTCATATCACCCTTTTTAAATATGGGCTTCACCTTTGATATTTTTAAGTCATTTGGGAAGACCCCTTGACTCAGTGATAGGCTTACAATATGCATAAGTGGCGCCGCAATAAGGAGCATATTATTTTTAATTATATCCGTACGTATAAAGTCATAGTATATGTATAATTATGCTAAATTACAGCTTTCTCAGTCTCTGAGCTAGGCTGCAGACGGACGGACGGACATGGCGAAACTATAACCGTTCCTAGTAAGACTACAAAATGATCAAATCCTTACTAACTTTTAATAGAATTTATTCAATCATCAACATTTATCAGCATTCTGAAACTTTTCTAAACTTCCCCCTTTTTACTTTAGTTTTCAGAAAGCCAAGTTCGGAGTTCGCATAAATTTCTGTTACATGACAAACCGATTAAAACTTTTACTTACTTCATTATTTAACACTTGCAACTTATCCTATCCTATTCTATTCTATTTTACGAGCAGCATTTGATTTTACATGTTAGGAATATAATATTATAAGTATATTTAATTAAATAAATCAATATCAGGAGACAATATCAGGCCAATTGACCTAGTCCCAAACTAAGATCTATGGGTACTAGATATAAATACTTATAATTATAGAGAAATGGATACATAAATACATATAAAACTGCCATTACCCTGAAACAAATATTCGCGCTCACTCACAAATATCCGCCTTTATCGGGATTTGAACCCAGGACCGCTAGCTTTGTAGGCAGGGTCACTACCAACTAGGCCAGCGCGTCATAAATATTTTGTAATCATGTTCTCGAAATTGAAACGATTTCGATGAAATTTGCAATATATGAGTTTAGGGGGGCGACAAGCGATTTTGACCTCTATTCTAGCCGGTAAAAACCGTATAGTTCTTGACTTGTTATAGTTTTGTCTTTAACTTGTGGGAGGACCTTGTGCAGAATCCGTCCGGGTTGGTACCACCATCTTATCCATTAACCTACCGCCAAGCAGCAGTGTTCGCATTGTTGTGTTCCGGTTTGGGGATTAGACGGCCGGTGAAATGACTATGTGCCTATGTGCTCGTTTGCATTCCAATGCCATAAAAAATAAAAATAAAAATAACTCGGTAACTGTCAAGTAAAATAACCATGATGGATTACGCGATTCTCACCACCTAGAATCCGCCATTGAGTATGTAAAGGCTACGATTCGGAATAAAAGTATTTAATTTCATGTTTTGTGTTAACGCTTGTGTATCTACATCATGTTCCTAATAGCGGAGTGAGTTTTAGTTCACTTTGTCGCTACGACCCCGTAAACGCCCTGTATATGTCTATGACCGAGCAAAACGAAAACAAAATCCAAGCCAAATTAGGGGCTTTGCAATCAAAATGGCGCTGGGTTGGCTTGAGCAAGAGCCGAAGGATCGTTCTACGCAATTAAAACACATTCAAAAGTTGTTAAAATGAAAACTTCGAGTCTGTAGCGTTTTCGCAGAATGTTATTGTTAAATGGGGTAATAATTTCAATCTGGACTTTGGACTTTATTTCATTAACATTTAACCGTTAAGATAACGACCACCAACCAATCATGATATTAGTGCCTTCAAGAAAAAAGCTTACACGTACAGTTCCCCAATTGTTCATATTTTTTTAAATACTCTAATTTGAAAACAATTTCAAGGAATAGGGATTTAAAGCCGTTCTGCATAATTAGTTTTTGAAATATTTCCATTTCGGACATTTCAACAAATGTATATTTGACCTTTGTTTGACTTTCCTTATTGATGGGTGAATTGCAAAAATATTGTACATAGTTAAGGAGTTAATTGAGATATCGTTAACTTTCTTCCATTGTTTTTCCTTTGTGTAACGAAAATTATCCATATGATCATACTATGACTAATCTTTGTTACACACAGGAAAAAGTTAGTGAGTGTTAAGGATTTTTTAATAGAGCCCTTAACTATGTACAATATTTTTGCAATTCACCGGCTTGAAGCCCTCCTAGGTGTATCTTACGGGTCAGGCAAAAACCGCTTGAAATTGTATGTTTTAATACACTATTACAATCACTTTTTATCATTAGGTAATTGTTGTAATTTATTAGAAAATCTTGGTCTGATTATGCAAAATGTGGTTACAGAATTATCATCAAGTTTTTAGATTTTGTTGGTAATTCTGTAGCTCTGCCTACCCCACTCTGGGATTGAAGGCGTGAGTTTATGTATGTATGTATGTATTAGAAAATGCCATCCCAAATTAAAAATAATCATGTCTTCCATAAAATGTCTGCTAAATAAAGAAAGATATTAAATCAAAACTATTGGGTCAAATTCAAAATAAATGAAATTGGTCTCTTAATATTTCCTATTCTTTCGAATTACAATGAAAAACGGTGAGTTTTTTTTTTGGTCTATCCCAATTGGCCGGCAACGCATGAACAACTCTTCTGGAGTTGCTGGTGTTTACGGCGGGTGGAGATTACTTCCCATCAGGTGGGTGCTCGTTTGCCTCGCACTCTTATGAAAAAAAACCAAAGCTTAACGGTGCGTCCGAGCCACGCTCATAATTGGGATAGACCAAAAAAATAAAACACGGTTTTTACATTCTAATTAGAAAGAATAGATCATTTTAAGAGACCAATTTCATATTTTTATATCCTTATTTATTTAGCAGACATTTTATGGATGACAAAATTATTTTAAATTCGGGTATGCATTTCTAGCAAAATGCACCTACGAGTACGAGGGCTTCAAGCCGAAAACGAAGGTCAAACAAAGTTAAATATACTTTTGTCGAAATATCTGAAATAGATTAATATTTTAAAAAGTTAATAATGCAGTACGACTTTTAAACATTTTGTTAAATATAAAAATATGAATAATCCCAATTACTGTGACCCATTCTTTTGTTTATGCAACGACACCGTTATTTAATCGTCGGTGTGGCCAATTTTTATATAATTTTGTATACCTACCTATTGTTTAATAACTATTTTAAAGCCAGTATAATAATATGCATTTTTAACCAATTGCGTCACTAATAGGTCACGTGGCTTTCGAATCACGTGATCTACCAGTGACGTGATTGGTTTAAAAACGAAACGAATAGAGACGCTAGTTAGCGTACTGCATCTTGGCAGTGCCACCAGCAAATGACTGACTTTTGAGTATCTTGCGCGTTTCTTCTCAGCAGTGAGCAGTGGTCTCCTCTTGGTAGATTTTCGACGAAAAGAAGGCCTAATTACCGAATAAACATATTTTATCTTCCTAAGGTTCTGTGCCTGAAGGGGATTAATAGCCGACTACGTCCGTCCGTCTTAAATTTGAACAGCTGTATCTAGCTGTAAAAGTGCCCGTGCGGCCTACATACTGAATAAACATCTTTTATCTTATCTTTTGCAACACAAAGAATGCCGAGTTTTTTTTTCAGAAAATGCAAAATCGCGTATGTAACATTTTAAATAAGGAGCAAAATGCACCTTTTTAATGAGACAGTAAGCTTTATTTTGCTCTGTCTTAAATTTGTTAGTTACGGTTTTGCAGTATCACCGACGATATGTGTTATTACGGCAGTTTAACTAAAAAAAAATATGTAAAGAAAGAGAAATATACAAGAATATTTTATTTTCATCATATTTTTATTTTTGTTTTGTCTTAAAAACCGTAAAACATACAAGTTTCTTTGGTATGGTATGGTTGGAAAACAAAAATAATAAAAATTGGTCAAGGGTCAGTTGGACTTGCACTGATTCGATTCGAAGTCAAATTGGAATGTAATAATAATAATACTGCGCGGTGGTACGGAACCCTCAGTGCGCGAGCCCGACTTGCCCTTGAACGGGTTTTTAAGTCAACTATCGCCATTTAATCGACCCTATACAATAGTTAACTTAAGTGTATTGTTTACAATTCTCCATCAATCAAAAGACTGTCAGTTTTCTTCTCGCAGATGAAAGGGCAGGGTGCGTGGCACCAGTTGTCGTCCAGCTTCGAATCGTTGAATATCGAGCCGCAGTACTGTCCATTGTCGTTGTCAGGCTGGCCTTGAGCCCAGACGTTGTAGCCAGCTTCTTCGAGGGTGTCACCTGAAGAAAAAAACTGTAAGTTTTGCTGCTGGATGTAATGTTTAATTTACGAGATCAAAGTAATTAGTTAGTTATATAAACGGGTTGTGGGCGGGGCGGGGTCAGAAGGTTCTTGAGAGGCGTCCGCGGACCGGGACACGAGCTGTGGGTAGGCCTCCAACAAGATGGAGTGACGACCTTGTAAGGATCGCGGGAAAGCGGTGGATGCGAAAAGCACAAGACCGGTCTGAGTGGAGAGCCTTGGGGGAGGCCTATGTCCAGCAGTGGACGTCTTTCGGCTCACATGATGATGATATAAACGGGTTGTATATTTAATTTTTGGCTAATACAGGGAAGCCAATCCAGGACCTCTGGCTCAGAAACGAAGTCACAAGAAAGGGCTCGTCCAGCTATCATGTGATCGGTTCGGGTCATATCACAAAATGATCACGATGATTCCTAGAAGACATCACGTGTAATTTTTTTACACAGCATGAAAGTCAAAAAGTTACGAAATTACGCAATAAACTTATATCAAAATGATCCGCTCCGAAGTCTGTCCCATCATCACCATCCCAAAACAAAATGTGAACACCCGTGGACCGAAGACATGATGCAGCGTTCATCATCATCATCATCATTTCAGCCGAAAGGCGTCCAGCTGGACATAGGCCTAACCCAAAGCTATCCACTCAGATCGGTCTTGTGCTTTTCGCATCCACCGCGTTCCCTTACAAGGTCGTCACTCCATCTTGTAGGAGGCCTACCAACAGCTCGTCTCCCGGTCCGCAAACGCCACTCAAGAACCTTCTGACTCCATCGGCCATCAGTCCTGCGAGCGATGTGCCCCGCCCACTGCCACTTCAGTTTAGATGTAGCGTTGCATTACATTAAATATATTTTTTAGTATGGTATTGCTGTTTTTATAATTATTACCTTAATTCATACTTGGTCCTAAAACTACACGTGATTTTGAAAGAGGGGGTAGCGTTATAATTACCAAATATCAACAAAAAGGGGGGGGGGGGGGGTGTCAAACCCAACTCACCGTGGATAGTCCTCCATAATCCCCTGACTCCCCAATCACTATTGCCTATATGTGCCACATTCTTGGAGAAGTAGCCAGGCTGTTTCTCTGGCGGATGACGCGCGAAGATCTCCTTCAGGATGGTCGCCTCGGTGACACCGTTGATGATGGCCAAGTGACCACCTTCACTGGAGCATGTGGCAAAGGCGCGACCCCAGACTTGAGGTTCAGGGTGGAACTTGTAGCAGTTTCCGGTACGGCGGTCCAGAACATAGCCTGAAAACAGATTAAAGTATTATGAAACAACTTATAAAAATCAGGTTCTCAGTTTTTACACGATTTCAAAAAACGAGGTTCTTTTTTTTACCCGTATGTTTGTAGGTATGTATGTACGACGCGCTGGCCTAGTTGGTAGTGACCCTGCCTACGAAGCTAGAGGTCCTGGGTTCAAATCCCGGTTAGGGCAGATATTTGTGTGATGAGCGTATTACATAATACAAGCATAATACAAGCCTAGAGCTTAAATTGGGACTAGGTCAATTGGTGTGACATTGTCCCCTGTTTTTTTTTTTTGTTTTTTTTTGCCGTGTGGTTGTCGGGTTAGCATAGTGTCACTCCATGTTTTCCCGTGGATGTCGTAAGAGGCGACTAAGGGAATATAGGCTTGTGGTACTGTTAGGCAATGGGCATGCAACCTGTCACTAATATACTGGTAAACATCTTAGCCTATTTGTGCAAATTGTGGTTACTGAATTATCAAAAACTTTTTAAAGTTGTAATTCTGTAGCTCTGCCTAGCCCACTCTGGGATTACAGGCGTGAAGGTATGTATGTATTTATTTATTTATTATGTAGTTAAGAACTCCCAACCAAACAAATTTCGCGAACTTAGCCAATCTCGCGTTCTGCGATCCTCGTTCGAGTCTTGGAGTAACGAGTCGTACTCAAGCCAATATTATTGGTTGAACAAATATGAACAACTTTCACTATGGGATCAACTCTGAAATCACGAAAAAAAATCTGCTGTTTCATACATTTTGGTTGTGAACGTATTGAACTTTTCTATGAAACGCTGATTTATTTCGTGATTTCAGAGTAGATCTAAACTTTACCTGTATCAATACTCTGTAGCAATTTCGACTGTCACTATATTTGCGAGCCAAATAAAAAAATGAAAAAATGGAGAAGGTGACACTCGCATTTTTCTTATAGTAAATGTATAAATTTCTTAATTAGTCCGTCGATGGCAATAATAATTGACAACAGGGACTTTTTTAAACTTACTTTTTTGTCAACACAAAAAATCTCTTCGGACTTCTTTGTCTGTTTGTCTGTAAGTAGCAGCAGTTTTTGTCTTGAACTATTTGATGTGAAGTACTTGATTTATAGCCGAAAATTTACAAAAAATCACCGTTTCCATCCATCAAAAAAACTTACTTTTGTCAACAGTGCCACAGTTCGTCAACGCCAAATCAGATGTCCGCTTCTTATAGCAGATATAAGGGTACAGGCTGGTACAGTCCATGTCAGCGAAGGTCCCGTTGGGAAGCATGATCAGGCAATCCTCGATACCACCATGGTTGTCTGGTTCTCCTGGGGCCCAGCGTACTGGCATGCGAGAGAGAGGAGTTCCTGTAAAGGAGATTGATAATCCACTTGAAAAATCAAGGACTACTCTAAAGATAAAGATAAAAAAGATAAAAGATGTTTATTCAGTAAGTAGGCCGCACGGGCACTTTTACACGTCAAAAATCTACCAGCGCTTCGGAAGAGACCACTGCTGAGAAGAAACGCCGCAAGAAACTCAACAGTAAGTCGTTTTTTAAATATTGCTAATGATATTATACAATAATAAACTTAACCTAGCATTATATAAAACAATGAATCTCACATAACACCAAAAATGTATTCATGCGTAGTTGAGCAGGAAAACGTGTCAAAACTCAGAATTGTCACAAAACTAATAAGCAACAGTAATATAAAAAAAATATATATATAGAAAGTATACAAGTTATACTTACCTGTGACGGTGCAAGACCACATGCATAAAAGTTTCGATACATTCTCCTACAGAAACCTTTGGAAGACTCTTTGAATGGATTCGTGTTTCTGCGCTCGCCGTGTGAACACGTACCGCTCCGTCGCTCCCGCCGCTACGCCCCGCTACGCCATCGTTGAGTGCGCTCCGATGCGCTACGCCCCCGTCGCCTACGCCGTCGTAGAGTTCGCTCCGACGCGCTGGATTGCAGTGATTGTGAATTGTGACCAGTGCAGTTATGCTGCTCTTAATTGAGATAGAGACTCGTTATTAAGACAGTGACTTATTGATTATCCATGATGGATAAGTGCCTTCCGGGTCAGTGCGCGTCCGGCATTGGACCCGATGTCCGTGACCTTCTCCTCCGCTTCGAGGAGAGTGTGCCACAGTTCGCGGGCCTCTTGACCGCTCTGATGAGCTTCGCCCGTGCTCAGCCGCCGCCGCCACCGCCGCCGTCGAAGGCGGTTATTTATGCGGTTCCGACGTTGGAACCGACCTTCCCGACCGCCTCTCCTTCCTCACCCGGCGCTCCGCCCATGATCTCCGTTGACTCGGAATCATCGGACGACGAAGCAAGCCCCTTGCACGTCCGCAACGTCGCGGAAGCTGACTTGCGAGCTGCCCGTCGCAGCTCGCTGGCCGCGGACCCCAAGATGCGGGCCCGGCCGCGTTCACGAACCCCATTCGTGGCGCCTTTCTCCGCGGCATCCACCGCCGCCCCCGACTCCTACGCCAAGAAGGCAAAGTCCCAGCGCGGACGATCGCGCTCTCCACCGACCCAGAAAAAGGAGTTAGTCCGCACACGCAGACTGTCATCGAGCCCGGAAAGAGGCGCGTTACTAACTCCTTCGACCTCCGAAACGGTCGATATGGACACGGCCCACGAGGAGTGGAGCACCGTGTCCCACCGCAAGGCCTCAAAGAAGAAGGCAGCGTTATCTCCGCCTCCCAGCGAGCGACCGGCTAAGACCCCTAGAGGGCCCCGCATCGAGAGTGTGCCCTCAAAGACCACTGGTGAGTCGTCCACTGTTACTCCCGCTTCTCATTCCCAACCCAAACTTAAGGCTCCCCCGCCCATTGTTATTCATAACAAAGGGATGTGGGATGACCTCTCTCAGGCCATCACGACCAATAACATCCGCTTTACACGTGCTAGGAACACTGTATTAGGGATTAGTGTGCAAGTCGCGGAGATTTCGGATTACCGAAACCTTACGCGTCTTTTGAACACGCGCAAGGTCGCGTATCATACTTTTACCCCGGCCGAGGACAAAGTCCTGAGAACGGTAATCCGAGGTGTCCCGAAGGAGATAGACACCGCCACCATTAAACTCGACCTGGTCAGTCAGGGCCTCCCTATCCAGGAGGTTCATCGTCTGAAAAACCGACATATGGGCAATCTAGACCTCATATTAGTTATTAGCGATAATACCCCGGAGGGTAAACAAATTTTCAAGTTGACTCATGTGTCAAAACTGTCGGGAATCAGCGTTGAGCCTCCTAGGAAGACCTCTGCGCTTTCCCAGTGCCACCGGTGTCAGAACTACGGGCACAGCCAGAAGAACTGCCATGGGACGCCTAGATGCGTTAAGTGTCTAGGCAATCATGGCACTTCTGAGTGTGCTCGGGTTAAGGGCACCCCTGACCCTCCCGGCTGTGTACTTTGTGGACAATTGGGTCACACGGCTAACTACCGTGGCTGCCCCAAGGCTCCGCGAGTAACCGGCCGGGCGGGCCAGAGGAGCTCGCACCCACCAAACCCTCAGACCTCACAGGGCCCTAGGCCCGCACTAAGTAGCCAGGTACACTTTCCGCCACTCAGAAGTGCACCGGCTTACGAACCTACACGTCCCGCACTCGCTAAGTCTAACCCCTGGGCCGCCGCCCCTCCTAGACTTAGCCAACCTGCCCCATCCCCCGCGCCCCCGAAGGTACCGGCGATGACTCAGATGTGTGGTAGTGGTTCTCCCCCTGTGGACCTCCCGGCTTATCCCCTAGTATGCCGGGCGCTCGCTTTTAGCGAGAGCCTTGCCGTGCTGGAGGAGAAGCTTCGAGGTGCATCGGGCCTCCGAATGATAGAGTTAATGTCAGAGTACAGACACGTCATCGCCGGTATCGGCGGCCGTGCTCCCATTTCCCCATTTAATGGATAAAGGATCGATGAAGATTAAGCCTAGATCGCTCAAGCTCGCCTCCTTTAATGCCAACGGTATTAAGGGTCAGAAGGAGCTTGTCTTAAATTTCATCAAAGATAACGATTTAGACTTATTTCTTGTACAGGAGTCGTTTCTCAAACCGAGCACGCGCAGGTTTTGTATACCTAACTACTTGACTGTTCGTAACGATCGACTCGACAATAGATTAGGGGGCACCCTAATCTATTACAGACGCAACCTTCACTGTTGCCCTCTCGACCCTCCGCCCCTTTCTAATCTGGAAGTGTCAGTCTGCCGTCTCGCTATGACCGGGCACAGCTCGGTCATAGTGGCGTCAGCCTACCTTTCACCGAACAAGGACATACTCACGACCGACATTCAAGCTCTTCTAGCCCTAGGGCCTTCTGTCATTCTGGCAGGGGACTTTAATTCGAAGCATATTTCATGGAATACGAATATCACTAACACGAACGGTGTAAGACTGCACGGGATAGTGGATGAGCTTTCAGTGGACCTCATAGCTCCAATGGAACCCACTCACTTTCCCCACAACGTTGAACATAGACCCGACATACTGGACATAGTACTTCTAAAGAACGTATCACTCGTGTTGCGTTCTATAGAAGTGCGACACGAACTCGACTCCGACCACAGACCTGTTGTTTTAACATTAGGCCTCCCCTCCGACTCGCTCCCCCAGACCAAGACTATCACGGACTGGAAGGTCGTCAAGGACAGACTCCAAGACGACCCGACCAACCTCACTGACCTATCGGAGACTCTGACGAGTACCGACGACGCGGACAAGGCGATTGGGGCTCTCACCGATCACCTCAGCTCAGTGCTCAAAAGCTCCGCTAAAGTCGTGCCCTCATATAGGGACAGACGTCCCCCGCTCACTCGAGAGCTGAGGGAGTTGGTGAGGGCCAAAAACGCCGCGACCAGACAATACGACTCTTACCCGACCGAACAGAATAGAGTTAGGCTGCGTACGCTTCAAAACCAGGTCAAAACCGGCGTCGCGACTTTGAGAAACGACTCTTGGAACGATCTGTTATCCGACCTCCAACCTAGTCACCTCGCTTATTGGCGGTTGGCTAGGTGCCTCAAATCCGACACAGCCTCCCCAATGCCCCCTCTAAACCATCCCGACAACTCCGGCCCTGCGTTCGAGGACGGCGACAAGGCAGACGTCCTTGCCGCCAGCCTCGAGTCGCAGTGCTCTCCCAGTACGTTGTACCCGGACGAGGCCCATATCACCTGGGTGGACTCCGAAGTACACAGACGTGCCTCCTTCCCTCCTCCCGACCCTCCTCTCCCTCCCGTAACACTCGAGGAGGTTCAGGATCTGATCAGGGTTCTGCGACCGAGAAAGGCGCCGGGTGCCGACGGCATTCCGAACGATATTCTCAAACTGCTTCCTTCCGCTCTACTTCTCTTCCTTGTAGCTATCTTTAACGCTTGCATGTCCAATTGTCACTTCCCCGAGGCGTGGAAAACCGCAGTGGTGATCGGTATCCACAAACCGGGTAAACCACGCCCCGAGCCTTCCAGCTATCGTCCTATTAGCTTACTTAACACCATGGGCAAGCTGTATGAACGGGTCCTTTTATCCCGCATCCACTCTTTCCTGAGCTCCAACTCGATCCTCATCGACGAGCAATTCGGCTTCAGAGCCCGACACTCATGCGTCCACCAGGTGCACCGCCTCACGGAGCACATACTGGATGGCTTCTCCACCTTCGCGAGAGGAATTCCCACGGGCGCTATCTTCCTCGACGTAGCGAAGGCTTTTGATAAGGTCTGGCACAATGGGCTTATTTATAAGCTTCAGCTTATGGGTATGCCCATTGGGCTAGTCCTAATACTGAGGGGCTTCCTCAGTAACAGAAGCTTTCGCTACCGAGTGGAAGGCTCGCTCTCCCGCCCCCATCCTATCAGAGCCGGGGTCCCGCAAGGGTCCGTGCTCTCTCCCATCCTCTATTCATTATACACTAATGATATCCCGCGCCATCCCAACGTGCAGCTTGCCCTATTCGCTGACGACACCGCACTCTTCACCACCCACAAACTCGCCTCCGTCATCCAGCGCTACCTCCAGGAGGCGATCACCGACCTAGGTCGGTGGTTTAAACTCTGGAGGATAGAGGTTAACCCCGAGAAGAGTGCGGCTGTCTGGTTTTACCCGTCCCTCCGCCATTTCCACCTCGAGAATATCGTTCTTTTTGATAGACCCATTCCTTGGTCACCAAAGGTCAAATACCTCGGCGTGACCCTGGACAGACACCTGAGCTTCAGTCAGCACATCCAAATAGTACTCAACAGGGCCAAGATGATCAAGAGTCGTCTCGGTCCCCTTCTCAACCGACGCAGTAAACTCAGCGCTCGCAACAAGCTAACACTATACAAAGTATGTATCAGACCGGTTTTCACATATGCCAGCGTGGCATTCGCACACGCTCACGACTTACACATAAACACTCTACAGATATTTCAAAACATACTTCTCCGATCGGTCGCGGGGGCCCCTTGGTTTGTTCGCAACGCGGACCTGCACAGGGACCTCGGCGTCCCGTCGATCAGACACACTATCAAGGAAGCGTCTAGGCGCTTCTTTGATAAAGGCCCACACCACCCTAACCCGCTCATCGTCCGTGCCACCTCCTACACTCCCGAACTCACCCCATCCGATCCCGACGTGCTCGCTGCGCTCGGGGCACCCGTCAGGCGCCCCAAGCACATCCTGCTCGATCCCACCGATCCCATCCAACTCGCAGTGGATGAGGGCACTGAAGAAAGGAAGAAGCTCCGGCGCCAGGGACGTCGTGGCCGCCCTCCCAGATCCGGACCTGAGCCTCATAGCATCACTGCAGGGATCGAGAAGATCGAAGAAACCGAAGAAACCGAACATACTCAAGAAACCGAAGAAACCGAACACTTGGAAGCAACCGAAGAAAACGAAGTCCTTCAAGATACTCAGCCGGCCGAGCTGCGCTCGACCGGCCTGACACCCGATGGAGACACCCCTCCAGAGGTGCGACCAACACCGCACCTCTAACTTAGGGTTCAGCATGCCCCCCCTTGGGGCATCGCTACCCGTGCCCGGGTGAAGTAGTCACGGTATAGATTACCAACTACATAGTCCAAGATAATAATAAAATCCTACAGAAACCGTGTCCCCTAGACAATAATACAATATTTACATATTTTTTAAGACTTATTTAAATTATTAAATTATTTAGGTGTTGGCCAAGCATTTTTATCTGTTAGATAGTCTTCGACCCTATAGTAAGCTTTAGACATCAACGACTTTTTCAAGTAAGTTTTAAGTATTGGAAATGGTAACTTTAAAACAACCTACTGCCAAGCAGGCAGTTCACACTGTTGTGTTTCAAGGCAACCAGTGAAATTACTATTGTAGGGCCATTACCAACTGAGCGTCGGGGCAATAAATCATTTTTTCACATCACCTATTCGGTAAGGGGACTTTTCTTCTCTGCTAGAAGGGATCAAAGTGGAACTTTTCTGTTTAAACACATTTTGTTGCTAGTATAAAATAGTATGCACATTATCGACTACAATTTAGTTTTCGTCGTTTAAGTGCATACTATTTGCACATAATCGATAAATCCCTAAGATCTTTTATTTTCCTCATAGGTGATGTGAAAAGCAGTATATGTCGCACGGTAGCAAAATTATTTCTACCCTAGGTGTTAACACTTAAATCCCTCACTACACTCAGGATTCTATTTTAGAATCCCCGGTACGCTCGGGATTCAATTATAGAATACTTCGCTTCGTTCAGGATTCAATGGATGCCCTCGCCGTAAATATGTCATTTTGCTCCCTTATGACACAATCTACTATTATCGGACTCTCTCGCACGTACTCGTGGGGCTTATGGCGAGCGTAAGGGATACAAGATAATGCTGATACTACACGCATCCCTTACGCTCGCCATAAGCTCCACGAGTACGAGCGAGAGACTCCGATAAATGATTTATTGCCCTGATGCTCAGTTGGTAATGGCCCTACAATAGCATAGAGGTTTTCTATCTTAGTCCTCAGGGTCGACAACGCATTTGCGGTCTTAGGCTAGCAGTCTTAAGATATATATAAGGTAATGAGAATGAGGTGGCCAGTGTGATCATTCGCCTTAAAAAAATATAGATGACGTTACGTTAACGGTACTTCCTCGACAGAAGGAAAAAGTTTACGCTAGAGTGCATCAATCAATTAACTATCGACTATTTTCTCAGTTAAGAAACAAACAAAAAATATAGATCCCGTGTCAATGAAAGAGACGCATATATTAATCCTTTGAACGCCTTTGACTTGGTACAATCGTCTTCACACGCCAATGACAGCTGAAAACCACAGCTAATGTCAACCTTACGTTACAAATATTTGGCTCTATTTTGCATTGTATCTGTGACCACTATATGTGTCGATGGCGTCGTAGGCACGAAAGTACATGACCACTTTAGTGGTTTTTGGCGTTCAAGGGTTAACAGTTGATCGCTGGCTGTCACACTGCTGCTGGTGAGAAGTCTCTCTCCAACAAAAAATATAGATCTCATTCATTTTTTCGAAAGCTATGTTATGCTGGAGCTATTTCAGATTAAATGCATAGGCAATTCATTGCTATGGTTACCTATCTTAAGTTTTAAAAACTTTAATCCGCTGTTTTGTTTGTCCGAAATTTTCGTTTCTCCGTTTCTTTTTCTGAAACAGTTTAACTTTCCTGGATTGTTATAAAACTAACCTTACCCTAAAGGTTCTGCAGGAATATCTCTTTAAAAATATTGAAATGGTAATGGGTTTTCGAGAAGAAAAGAGAAACAGCGGACAAAAGTTTTTCGAAACATCGATAGGTTACCATTCGGAACTATGTAGTGTACCTCTCTTTCTATAACAATATTGTGAAGAGATGAGTATTAGATTCGCTAACGAGTACGGTGACCGTAACTTATGTTAAGGGTACAGGGGGGTAATTATGACATAGCTAAGCAGTTCAATTTACGCTGAGAGAAAGGGACAGAGCTATAACAGTTATATAGCTTTGTCCCTTTCTCTCAGCGTAAAATGAACCACATTGCTACGTCATAATAACCCCTCAGTATCCTTACCATGAGTTACAATTACTCTACTCGCTTGTGAGTCTAATGCTCTGTCCCTAGCAGACCTCGCAGTTTTCTTATAGAGAGCGAGGGACAGAGCATTCGACTCGCTAGCGAGTACGGTAAATTGTAACTCATGGTAGGGGTAGGGTAAAGTGGTCAGCCAGAGACCAGGTAGTCAATCTTATATGAGTGTGAAGAGTAGGAAATATATCTTTCATACTCTTCCCACTCATACAAAGTATAGACATAGGCTGACTATAGATCCCTGGCTGACCACTGGAGTCTTCACCCTACTATTTTGTTATATATATATATATTTTGTTGCAAATATTATAGAAAAGTAGCCTTTAATGGTTAGGTTGTACCTTCAATCGAATGGTAATATCCTCTGGAGTACGTGGCGTGCGTCCCCGTGAACACGCCGCGGGAATACTGCTTGCGCAAACTCTTCACTATTCGCTTCATCGCAGACCAAAGGTTTTCGTTTTCAGGTGAAGCCAGCACACCGCCTTGAGATAATTATATGTATAAAACGTTTAAAATCATGTCTAATGGCCCCTCTACATGTCAGCGGATCATGGGCGTGCGTAAGGGATGGAGCAATACGTAAGAGTGATATGCAAGAATATGTTGCTCACTCTAAGGTGTAAATGCGTCCCTTACGCACGCCCATGATCCGTTGACGTGTAGAGGGGCCTTTACAAGAAGCAAGCTTTGAAAACCCTGCTATTTGGGTAATGTCGTCAATATAATTAAATAGCAAGGAATGATCTTACACAAATGGAACTTGTCCCAAACTAAGCTCTAGGCTTAAAAAAAGATAAACATAAAAGATTTTTATTCAGTAAGTAGGCACCACGGGCACTTTTGGTTGCCGGGTGGTTACCGGGTTCGAATAGTGCCACTCCATGTCTTCCCGTGGATGTCGTAAGAGGCGACTAAGGGAATAAAGGCTTGTAGTACTGTTAGGCGATGGGCTTGCCACCTGCCACTAATACGCTGGGAAACATCTTAGCCTACTTATGCAAAATGTGGTTACAGAATTATCAAGAAGTTGTAAGACTTGTTGGTAATTCTTTAGCTCTGCCTACCCCACTCTGGGAATGAAGGCGTGAGTTTATGTATGTATGTATGTTATAATATTGGTAATATTAAAATTAACATAGCAATATATAAAACAATGAATTTCACATAAAACATAAAAATAATATATTCATGCGTAGTTGAGCAGGAAAATGTGTCCAAATTGCAAGAAATTGTTTATTTGACCGACATGTGGTGGGTCCCTGAATTGACTATTTTTATGTTAGTGAATAAGCTTGATCCTCTTTCTTTCTTAAATAATCTCATAACATTGCCAATACGATAACAAGTCAAAAGCAATATGTTTTTACCAAGTAGAAGAGAGCAGTATTGCGTGACCCAACGATGGTACAGTCAAGTTCATACATATGTGTACACTTTAGTAGCTAGCCAATTTAATCGCTGCAACAATTCATGTATACCAGTTTAAACATGACATTAAAATAGACCAGGTACTAAATTGTACACATATTTATGAAGACTGCACTTACTCGAAGCATCAAGGACTTTAAATGTTGATCCACCATAGAACCTTGTCATATTGATAGCCTCATGTAATGAGATATAAATTACATAGGAGTTAATCGTCGGTGTTCGCATTGTTGTGTTCCGGTTTGGGGATAAGACAGCCGGTGAAATGACCATTTCTTTGCCATTCCATCTTAGCCCTCAGGGTTGGCAACGCATTTGCAGTCTTGTGAATGCGAATGTCTATGGGTCACAGTTTCCACTTACCATCAGGTGGCCTGTGGGCTCGTTTGCCTTCACATGTCAATTAAAAAAAAAAAAAAACCATAGTGTGTCATCAATTAAATTCCGTGACCGTACCTACCTTCTCGATTGCACCGGTATCGAGCATCCTTCCACTCAGCTGGGATCACGTGGATCTTCAGCCAGCCATCAGCTTCTTGGTAAAAGTCGTAGTCATATCTGAACTGCTTGCAATCTGTAAAATATAACATTCCAATTTTAATTGAACGTTTTTAAGTGACGACGCGCTGGCCTAGTTGGTAGTGACCTAGCCCGAAGCTAGCGGTCCTGGGTTCAAATCCCGGTAAGGGCAGATATTTGTGTGATGAGCGCAAATATTTGTTCTCCTGAGTCATGGATGTTTTCTATGTATTTCAGTATATATATATTTCTCTTTAAAGTATTTATATCGTTGTCTAGTACCCATAGTACAAGCCTAGAGCTTAGTTTGGGACTAGGTCAATTGGTGTGACATTGTCCCCTGATAATTATTTATTTATAATGTAATTTTGTACGCTAAGTGTTAAGTATCAAGTCTGTCTTCCATTTGGCAAAAGAATATTGCTTTTGATTTGATAACGCATTGTCAATGTTACACGCTTTTTTATGACAGTATTGGCAGCCGAGTTAAATACAATACTATAGCATTTCAAAAGCAATATCGTTTTAAACAGAAGAATGGAAAGCCAGCACTTTGAGAGCCGGACTATAAAGTGGTAAAATTTATCCAATAAATAAAATAAATAAATATCAGGGACAATGTTACACCAAAAGCGTGATTATCATTAAGTATTTTTTTTAAATCGAATTATCTAGACGATTCGTTTTACAACTGAATACAGTTTATTTATGAGTATAAACAGTAAAACGTATATGATGGCCTCTTAGTTAATTACATATTTAATATAATATAGGTAGGCGTTTTTCAGAATTCTTTTTTTTTGTTTTCCTTACGCAGTTTAGTTGATAGTTGATACTATCGATCCTCATACAAGAATAAAAGTGTCCCAGATTTTACAATGTAAGTTTTTTCTTCCAGTGCGTCACGTCCATATTATTAATAAAAAAAGACTGCATACAAAAATGTGACGATCAGGAATGGAATATTTGGGACACTTTTTTTCTTGTATGAGGATCAATTCTGAGTAAGAAAAACCAAAAAAAAAACGAATAAAAAAAAAAAAATGTACACTTTTTTTTAAAACACTAAGGTAGGTACTACAATTATATCTCAAAACTAAACTTATTTAAATAAAAATAAAACTAAGCTACTCAAATATTAAATATGTAAATAATCACCACTATAAAAAGAACACCTCCTCTAGCAGGTTAACATACTTTAATAAACTACTATTTATTTGCATTTCTCAAATAACTATAAACACATAAATATGATGCAAGCTTCACTCGTTTGGGAGAGTCTTGAGGATAACTCTAAAACTTACCGATGACTATAGCAAAACATAGTAAGATCGCAGCAAAATTACTACCATTAAACATTTTCTCGATTATATTTTACACACTACACAGTTTTACACAGCAGGAATCCAAATAAGATTACACAATGATTTTTACACGTCAGTTTTAAATATAAAATGAAACATTTTATTTTTTCCTTGTTCACACCGGCGCTACACTTGAGCAAATGAATAAAAACTTGTTTTGCGATGTTGTTGTACTGCGAGAACCTGTTCGGCGAGTAACGTATTAAACACTAAATATATATGTGACGATCTTAGCGGCAGAAGCGTTCTTATAGGCTTAAACCTGCCAAGTATCACTGATTACGGTTCAAGAGATTATGATTGTTGAGGTCGAGCGAAAAACGCCGAAGAAACGTTTATAATTTTTTTTATTTCATTATTTTTAGAAAAAACGGCTGTATTAAAACCCTCAATGAACCCCTCTTTCCCAGTTGTACCGTTGATTAGTACCATTAATGGTATTAGTAGGATTTTTTGTCCCACTAGTACCATTGTATAAAATACGAGTGATGTGATCAGGTTTACTTACTTATAGAAATAACCGGGAAAATAAAATAAAAACTCTTATCTTAATATCACTAGTAGGAAGGGCATAAATATATATACATTCCCAAGACGTCAAAAATACCTTTATGCCACTGGTAATAAGGTCCGTGTATACATATATTTGACGCGATGGCTGTATATATATTAATGCCCTCGACTGTACCATTGATTAATCGTACCATCCCTTCAGGTGTATAGCTATTACGGTTCTTAGACAGACAGACAAAGGGACACTGGATACTTAGTAATAGGGCACCCTAAAATGTGTGTATCTGTTTCTAGTATCGAAGCTGTCAAACGGAAAAACCAATTCGGACTTTTACGGTAATAAGTTTGACCGCTGTGTGTGTATGTGTGTGTATGTGTGTGTGTGTGTGTGTGTGTGTGTGTGTGTGTGTGTGTGTGTGTGTGTATGTGTGTGTGTGTGTGTGTGTGTGTGTGTGTATGTGTGTGTGTGTGTGTGTGTATGGTACCGTAGCTCTTAAACAGGTGAACCGATTTGGACGTGTTTTTTTAATTTGAAAGCAGGTTTTCTAGTGGTGGTTCTTAGCTATTCTTAGTTATAGGTTTTTATCGATTGGGCCGTGTAAGAGATATCAGCTCAGAAAGATGAGGTCACTAGTATTTATATCGGGGTTTTTCTATGTTATAGTTATATAATAAGTTTAATTATATTTCATCATTATTAAATACACTCAGGGACAAAAATAACGGGTCAAAGTGCGTTAATCATACAACCGAGGCCATTTTGAAGCCTTGGTTCCGTGCCACGGGTTGTTTTGAGTGAGGTTTGATGATGGATACTCCGAGGTTCAATAGAGGAGGTCAAAATGTTCTTAAGATACCTAACTTATCACACAATCAGTTAACACCACAGCTAGAGAGTTAGGATCAGCATTTGGATTTCCTTACATTTTATTGCCATTTTCTAGTTCCCTAACATCTAAATGTTTTTCTGAAAATTATCAATTCGGGCGTTAACCTCAAATTCAATCAGTTAGGTATCCTAGGCACTCTGGAAGTCCTGTATCGATGCTCGGGGTATCCATCATCAGATTTCACTAAAAGGCTTCCTTTGGCGAGGAACCAAGCCTTCGAAATAGCCTCTTTAGTATCAAAAACGCCCTCTGACCCGTTTTTTTTGTCCCTGAGTGTAATTACGAATTTGTGGCACTTGCATTTGAGACCATGGGTCCTTGGTCAGCTGATATGAAAAGCTTTATGAAGGCTCTGTGATCCCGGCTCATAGACACCTCCGGAGATCCTAGAGCTGGTGCTTACCTCTCCCAAAGGATTGGGCTATCCAGAGAGGTAATGTAGCCAGTGCCATAGGGACCATGCCGCGAGCGGACCTGCTAGAGGGGGTGTTCTTTTTATAGTGGTGATTATTATTTACACCTTTAATATTTGAGGAGCTTAGTTTTATTTTAATTTAAGTAGCTTAGTTTAATTTTAATTTAAATAAGTTTAAAAGTTTAAAAATTCTCATAATAAAAGTTGCACTATTAGAGAAGTTTCTTGCGAGCCAAGTGCTAACTGTATTACCTACTTAACATTTTATCTCAAAATTCTAAGATTATTTAAAGTCACGGGCGTAAATTCCGTTAAGATGAGCATAATCTTGAATAATGTCACGGATCTCGCTCCATTTTAAAATAATGCAGTAATCTGGGCGTCTTATAAATAATGAGCTTAGATACACGTAAAGAGGTTTGTTAAGGTGTTTTTAGGGATCCTTAGCCAAGTGGAAAAATGGAACCTCTTAGATGCTATACAGTCAAAGGAACAAAAAGAACGTTTAAAAGTTTAGGACTTAATTTATTGATACTGGTTTTATGTATAATTTGTTTGCCCTTAAGACGACCCGTCTCTGGAATGAGCTCCCACTGAGCATCAGACAAGCCCCGAGCAAGTTAGCTTTCAAGCGGATGCTTCATAAGCATCTGCTGGAACAAGCGCAGTCGTTAATCGATTTAACACACATCGCCATATCTGTTTATTTATATATTTTATATGAACTATTATATTTATATTACGTATTTACGTATATTTATATTTTATATACTCGTATCTTGTATATATTTTATTTAAACAGTTGTTGGTAATTATGTAGCTCTGCCTACCCCAGTCTGGGAATGAAGGCGTGAGTTTATGTATGTATGTAAACAGTTTTTTTTCAACATTTTATTTTCTTCGCACTGATCTTCTTTTTTTATTTTGCCTACTGGTTGACTGGTAGAGAATGCTATTTTATTAAATGAAAGAAGTTTAAATAAATTAATTAATTAATTAATTTATCAGTTTCTTTTTAATTTACCAAAGCATGTACCAATTTTCTGATTTTGCTGTTTGTCGGGCCTCTATATATTGCTCGGTAATAGTGGATACACTTTGCACAAAATAATTTTTATCTACAAACATATCATAAGTTCAAAACCCGTAGGAAATTACCAGCATTATTACAACCAATTTTACTATGAGAACTTTGTTGTCTGTGGTAGGAGGTAAAATCTGTACTGTAATGTATGTATGTACAGTATCGATTTTGGTAGCGTTATGAGTTTAAATTTGGAACTGCTCAGCTGTCAAAACTCAAGAGGGTCTTTATTCTAGTATTCATAGATATTAGAACAGTTGTCGACTCGAAATGTCAATTCGGTATGTTTTTTTAAATATAAACCGCACGGCATTTGATCTCGAGTGACTTTAGAATAGGGACTTCATTCGTTTGTCTATGATTTAAAAAAAAGCATTCGTCGTGACGGACGATCGAATTGCCGCCAATACTCGTATTGTTCTCATTGGTTTGTTGGTAATTTTCTGTTGCGAAAGTAGGATAATTCTAAACTTATGATATTTGTGTAGATAAAGTAGTGTATGCAAACTGTACATAATTAGGCCTTAAAACACTCGAGTGATCCTATTATACCTATTAAACCACACTTGTATTTTAAGGCCTCTCATTATGCATTAATTGCATGAACTACTATTTTTTGACTATAGGGATCCTTAAAATGCATACACGATTGACACACTTGGATGAATTTTTACATTCTTTTTTTTTTACAAAAACTTTAAAACTTAAAGTCAGAGTAATCATTGTAATTTTAACTATAAAATAAATATTTATTCTAATTCGAGTATACTTAACTCCAATCACTTACCCTGTATAACGCATTTCATATAACCTAAACTCTATTCACAGCCTGACTAAAATTGAACCGTCTGCCAAAGGACACCGCACGGAAAGTATGGAAAAAAAAACATCGGTGAATTTTGATAAAAAAAATATATGTTACGCGCCTTGATCAATATATAGAAATACTTGGAGGGCAATAAAATCCTATGACTAGTTTCTGTCAAAAAAAATATTTAGTGAAAAATCAAGGGGATTTGGTTCCATATAGAAAAATGTATGAAGTAAAAAAAAAAGTGTTCTGTTTTGAACGAAAAAAATATATGTTTTAGAAACCATTAAATTGATCAACTTCATTGAAAAAACTTATTTAAAAAAGAGTTTGTTTTTTAAGTTATAGCGTTTCATAAAAATAAGTAAAAAAGGTATTTAATCTTTAGATTTTTTTTTAATCGTTAATATTGCCGTTTATGGCGATAGTAAAAATAAGTAGAAAAATACTGTGTGCATCTTTTTTACTTACATAAGTTTTGTATCACAGTAACCTGTTTTTCAGTATTTAGATTTGAAATGAAATTTAAGGAAAAAAACTTGGTTTTTCGTGTTTTTTTTTTAAACCGATCGGTGAAAAATTGTGCTTTTTGAATATTTTATAAGTTGTGTTATTGTTAACATAAATCATGAAAATGCAAACATATTCTATGAACGGATTAAAAAGAAAACATTTTTTAAGTCTTATTATTATTAACTTTACACTCACTATAGCCCCAGCTTATCTATATACAGTATTTTTATTCTATAAATACACTCTACTCATGTTCGTTCGGATCTCGTCGACGAATTGGTCGTTGCCCAGCGTCAATAACATTTTCGAGAAATGCGGTATCGGGGTACCAAACATTTTGCGCAGCCCAAAAACCAGAGAACGCTAATTACAAAGTATTTATAACTACGTCAAAAACACAATTTGCATTTCAAGAAAAGGCCAATCCGAATACTGGCTGGAAAGACACACAAACTAATGGCTTTCTGAGCATATTGCCGATTAAAAAAAAACTTTTGACTTATTTAACTCCTAGTATTGGCGGGAGGGAAAACGATTGTCATTAATTGTAGAGCGAAATAAATTATAAAAATGTCTTTTAGATTTCGTCTAAACTGTTTTGTGTGCAATGTGTCACAGTCAGCGGCACAAATGAGCCGCGTTAACGAAAAGGCTTTGATTCAAGAGGTAGGTTCACTGTTTTTACGAAGTTACTGCTCATTATTATTGAAAAGTGGAGTGAACAAAAGTTTTGATTAAAATTCTTTATTATTATTTCGAGGTAAATAGTTATTTCATATTTGTTTTCAATGTGATAATTAGGCTCGGACCTTTGATCAATTTATTATTTAATTACTGACTCACAGCAAAAGTAAATGAAAATCACATTTACATATTATGTTGAAAAAAAAAAATTGTTTTTTCAGATAGCGATCACAGACGAAGAATTTAAATATTTTACATCCTTAAGTAAGCAACAGTTTTTAGATCTGTTTTCATTATGTGAGAGTGTAGGAATTAGCGCTATTTCTAAAAAAAAACTACTAACATTTCTGGTCAAAATTCGTCACGACAACTACACAACAACTATGTCCCTCAGCTTGCAACACAACATTTAGTCGAAGGCAATCAGGACTTGGACAAAAATTAAATACCTTTTTTACTTATTTTTATGAAACGCTATAACTTAAAAACCAAACTCTTTTTTAAATAAGTTTTTTCAATGAAGTTGATCAATTTAATGGTTTCTAAAACATATATTTTTTTCGTTCAAAACAGAACACTTTTTTTTTTACTTCATACATTTTTCTATGGACCCAAATCCCCTTGATTTTTCACTAAATATTTTTTTTGACAAAAACTAATCATAGGATTTTATTGCCCTCCAAGTATTTCTATATATTGATCAAGGCGCGTAACATATATTTTTTTTATCAAAATTCACCGATGTTTTTTTTTCCATACTTTCCGTGCGGTGTCCTTTAATTGAATCTGACATAATTCTGCATTAAACTACGCTTTAGTTACAATTTAATTCAACTAAACCTAATATAAACGTGCAATCTCAAAGCAACGTAACCCAGATACCGTAACACACGTGCGTGCAAATGACGTTACATCCGTTCAAACCGGAAGCTACCTCCTGTTACTCCCTCCTTGTTTCCGGCACCTGCTTTTCACAAAAGCACGGGCTATTCTCATTATTTAATCTATGTTATTATTTTAGTAGGCTATATGGGTTTATAGTTCCATGGTGTTTTTGCACCGTCATCAAAAGTAAGGGATGTTCTAAGTTTAAGCCCTTGGTCTGTCTATTTTGCCAAAGCGCAGAATTGAACGCCGGATTGTACTTAATGCAGATTTTGTGTTTGATAACTGAAACTACACACACACACACACACACACACACTTAATAAATTATATCTTAACGAGCATAGATATTTTATCGGTTCTTCATTTAGGTACTTAGGTTAGGTTGTCAATAGCACCCCCCCGATAGTGCTGCCACCTTGCCGTGGTGGGGGGGCTTGCGTGTCTCAATGATCTGCGAGGCTATACCGGACAGGGCTACCCATACCGGAAAGGCTCGTGGTGAGGGTCCAGACGAAGAGCGGCACTCTGGGGAGGTGATAGGGGTTTCCGGAAGGGTTGCGGTTGCGTGCCTGCTGCCGGGCGGGCCGCTTCTGCCCCGGAAAGATTCCTCTGTCACCTGGGGAGGGTTTGGAGACGAGAGGCTTTTCGCATGAAAAGCCTTCTCGTCATCCTTGGTGGGTGGCGGCAGAGGTCGTTGGAAGGGGTGGTTGCGTGTGCCTTCGAGGCCGTTTCCATCCCGGACAGCTTCCTACTGTCGCCATTTTTGACGGTTGGTGGCTGGGGTAGCTTGAAGGGTCAGTTGCGAGTGTACTTGGTGCTTGCCGCTTCTGGTCCGGAAAGCTTAACCAGTCGCCTGGAGGGGGCTTTGGCGGGGGTGGTTGAAAAGGGTGGTTTCCATCCTGGACAGCTGCCTCTGTCAGTTGGTGGTTGGTGACTGGGTTTACGGGCAGGGACGGCATCGCAGAAATGCGTTGCGCGTTCCCGTGCGTCGTACTCCCATGTCACCCGCGGGTCCCTCTACGTGTCTTTCGGAATCCCGGGGGGCACTGTAGTTATTGAAGGGACAGCTGCGGTGGGGCGTGTTTGAAGGATACTTGGTATTCGGAAAGCACCATCCACCGCAGGCAGATCGTTGGAGGGAAGGCGAACTCAGTGGACTTCGGTTCGCTGCTCGCCCGAACTCCTTGTAGAGCCAGTGGGTTGGGGACCCACCTTGCACGGCTTTACCGGTCTGGGGTGTTGATCGTGGGCTGTTCACAGTCGACACCTCCTTTGGCGAGGATTGGGGGGGCTCTTCGGAGCAAGCCGGGAGGCGCGTCAGTGGCCAAAGCTTAGGCATGTACCGCGGCGCCTCACCACCGGCAAGGGTTTAAACGCCGGAGTGGTTTTAAACGGTAGTTCGTTCGTACGAGAGTCCGTTATACTTCCCATTGCACCGCCTACCCCAGGCAAGAAAGATGCGTAAATGCATTTCCACTCCGTCAAAAAAAAAAAAAAAAAGGTTGTCAATAGCAACATGAATAAAATATGCAAGTGTGTGGTTTTATGAAACGAGCGTGAGCGAGTTTCATAATAGGATCACGAGAGTGTTTTAAAGGCCTAATTATGTACATATTGAACATATGGTAGAACTTATAAAACTTATATTGATAGTATATATAGATTACAAATATGCTTATTGAAGGCAATCGTACTAAGCTCAATTCGAAATAAATTTAAGTGCCAAGAATCAAAATTATTAGAATACTGCAAAATTATTAGCGTATTCAACAAAATCAAAATTGCAATTGTATCTGAAGAAATTGATAAATTAAACAAATTGAACAAATATTCTGGATGTTAACAACTCCGAGAACTTAAACATCGACCAACATATGTATTACCCAAATTCACTAATGTGCACGGAAAACGAACAGGGGAATACTTGCTACCAAGTGTCCTTAACGAGTTACCCAGGGATATAGTTTTGAATTTGCACAAAAAACCATACCATTGTAAACGTACCCTAAAAGCTGCTTACCTCGGCTGACTTTTCACTTTTAGAATATGTATAACAAATTTTAAAATATAATATAATATAGTATGTCAACGTGGTGTGTCGGCCGAGACTCTATTTATTTAACTATTTATTTTCAATAACTAGACATATAAGGATCTACCGTGTGACTCCAGCGGCAGATAAACTGTGTTCAGTTTTCGCCCGCTAGAACTGTTTTATAATATTACAATGTTTTATTCCTACAAATAAACTAAAAAAAAAAAAAGTTGCATACACTACTTTGTCTACATACATATCATAAGTACTCTCAGATGGGTTCAGAAGCCGACTCACCACAAAAACGGCGGCAAAACCAACTAGTGCTTTGTCAGTGTCACGAATATGAATGTTTTTTTTTTTAATCATAGACAAACGACTGGAGTCCGTATTCTCATGTGACTTGAGATCAAATGACGTGCGGTTTATGTTAAAAACATACTGAATTGACGTTTCGTATCGATTACTGTTTTAATGTCTATGGATACTAAACTGTAAACTCATAACCATACAGAAATCGATACTGTAATAATATTACAGTACAGATGTTACCTTCTACCACAGACAAGAAAGTTCTCATAGTATTATTGTTTGTAATCATGCTGGTCATTTTCTATGGTTTGTGAACGCATTTTAAAGTACTAATGATATGTGCGTATATAAATATCTTAGCCTATTTGTGCAAGATGTGGTTACCGAATTAACATCAAGTTTTTAAAGTTGTAGGTAATTCTGTAGCTCTGCCTACCCCAGGATTACAGGCGTGAAGGTACCTATGTATGTTTGTAAAATATACAAGATTATAATCTGGGACCGTCGACAAGATACTTCATGCTACATTTTTAACGATTTCAGAAACTATTATAATTATATTAATATGGAATTGACTTAAGCGCTCGACGCGACCGTCAGTCATACATTTTCAGTAAAGATAACATACGCCAAATGCCTTTGGACCGTCATAAATAATGTTATAATTTACGCTTAGTTCTGACACACCCTGTATAATATAATGCCAGTTACAGCACCTAATAAAACCTAACAGGGCTGATATTCCAGGCGGTAAAAATGATATTGTAGTTAATATGTTATGGTATTGTTATGACGTCAGCCGCCATTACTGTCAAGCAAATAAGAGCTCTCAAAACGGTGACAATACGATAACAGAATAAACACGATATTATAGTCTTTACCGTGTTTATTTATTTTTATTTATTTATTGTTTAATTTTTATTTATTTATTTATTTATTGTTGAATAGAGGGCCTGTAATAATTTTTAACTACTTTTTAAGAATTCTTTATCTATTTTCTAAACTCATTATTTCTATCTTGTCTAACGTAACTAAGTAATAATTAAAATGTAAAAAGTGGATGATTTTTCTTTTTACACAAAAATATAAAATGTGAAGGCTGCTTCGTTAATTGTTAGGTATCTTTTGTATTAAAATCTATACCTTTTTAACGCGAAAACGTTTGTCTTGATTTTTTTTTACTCGACTACGCAACGTTAAAGTAACGATATGAAATACACAATAATTAACCTGACTATCATCATCATCACTCATTTAAAGCACCCTAGAGACGATAAATTGAGATTGTCCAATTTACGTGATTGTCAATCACCATTGAACGTATAGGTACAAATCCAATTGAAGCGATTGTCAATCGAAATTACGTGATTGAACGCAAATGACGAATTATTTTGATTGATGGTCATTATTGACGGGGGTCATTGAAGCAGGCAATTGACCGTTTTACGACATAAGACGTCTGATCTCTTTGATGACCGACGACGAAAACATTGAATTGTCGATTGAAACTACATCAATTGCAATTTAATTGGCATTATCATTGACAATTGCCATTGATCGTCTCCAGGGTAACAGCTAACTCTATATAATAGAAAACTCGGCTAACCAGTAGTGCGTGATCAGTCGCGTCGTGTGCGAACCACAATGAAAATGTATGGCAGCGGCGCTCAAGCTACTCGTTAGTAATTTGAGTTTGTAACTAGCTATTTGTGAGTGCTATGTGCGGAGGGCCTATAAATTTTAAAATTCGAAATTGAATACTACACACGCATTTATTTAAAAACTTATTACAATATTCGATAGAATAATTAAAAAATATATCTTAAAATATGTTTATTTTAATTGATTCATTGAAATATTAACAATAATACAATACAAAGTAAAAGTAACGAATTAAAAATGAAACTATGGTAAATAAAAAAATAATTAAAGCAAGAGTAAACCTAATTATAACTAATTGTAAGCTAAATACGATTTTCTTAAATTTATTGACACATACCAACCTCTAATACATTTAAAGAATTGCCTCTTTAAATGTATTAGAGGTTGGTATGTGGCCAAAGTGTATACATACAATGAAGTTATCATACACGCTCATCTACACTAATAACACTAATTAATATAAAAATGGCATCCAAGAAAATTGCTTCGCAGTGATGAAAAGCGCAAATGTCTCTTCATTCAAATGCAGTGCATGCAACGTGCTCGCGCGGCGAAGGCGATGCATGCATGCATATGCGGAGATCTGCATATTGCTTCACACGGAACTAGCAGATGTGCTGGGCGAGACAGGTTTGCCAAAATATAAAGCTACTAGAATATGATATTTCACTGCTTCCTGTATTTCTTCCCGTTGTGGGTCGATTTTAGAAATCCTACTTCCTATCCTAGTAATATTATAAATAGGAAAGTTTGTGTGTGTGTTAGTTTGTGACTCCTTCACGCCGCATAGGATGGACGGATTTCGATAAAATTGGGAATGAATTTAGCTTATACCCAGGATTAAGACATATGCTACATTTCATCCTGGTATATATAAAAGTTCTCAAGGGAATAATGGGAATTGGATTGAATGGGGATTACGCGGAGAAAGTCGTGGGCAGAAGGTAGCATAATAAAATGCCTTAAGTAGGGTGGTCTATAAGAGCCTAGGCCCTAGTCAAAATGGGAATGCTACCAATATTTTTATTGCTGTTTTCTATTACTGAAAATGGGTGCCTTTCAACTGACCTAAATGCGCAAAAATTTTTTGGTGGATGATATTGAATGGAATCCTTTTTCTTTTTTAGCATAAATATTTTTTTGCATTCTATTGCTTAATATTAGCACTTTATAGCACTTTTGGTCTAAAATTGTTTTGTCTAAAATTTTAATTACTAAAAAACGAAATCCTTAATATTGTTTGGTCATAAAACAAAGAAAAGCTAAGCCAAAATAACAATTTACTAATGAAGTTAATATACTAACGACCGTTATGAAGTAACGGTCGGTTATTAGAAATAAAAATGGATAAAAGAATAATTTGGAATAATCTAGAAGAACACACAATAGGAAAATATAAAACACGATAACATTACACAGCAATATAGAAGAAGAATAAATAGTTAATTCGTTGCACTGAACTTACCCGATTTGGGGATTAGCACCGATTTTAAAGATAGGTATTAAGTACCTATACGAACGTTAATACTAGTGTTCGAAGTGTAGTAGCTGAGACGGCAAAGAGGACGAATGAAATGAGCGCGGCCCTTTTATAACCTTTCGCCCATTTCGGTTAATTTTGAATATGAGTAGGGCGAACAAAGAAATGCTAGAAAGCCAATTCGCGTCATGAGTGAAAATATCGGGTCATGTAGGTAAGACACCAACATACCCTCCATTATTTTCTCATGCGCTGAATCGGATAAGAAAGAATACATTATTTTATTATTTTATTAAAGAGTAACAATTAAAAGGTTATTTATATTTATGTTGAAGTTAATTTTATTAAAAGATTTAAATATAAGTAAAGTTACACAGAATGGCTAGTAACGCCATCTGTTGGATAAGTGTCGTCAACACTTGACAAAGATCGATTTGTGGTTAACGCAACTCAATTAATCTGTGGAATTGAGCTGTCTGTTTGACAGTTATTAGTAAACAATTCTTAAGGATGTTTACAATACGAATTTAAATGAAAGTGAAGTGAAATGAAGTTAAATTGAAGTGAATTAAGCTTGTTTGTATATTAAAATGCAGCACAGGTAAACAGCGTAACAACTGCATTGTTACAAGGTTCATACGACTCCTCCGTGATGCGGCATTTCAATCGTCTTATGACCGAAAAACGGAGCCTTATGTAGCCTTTTCTTTTGTGTTATTAAAGTAGGTACTAATATAGTTCATGTAAGCTATGTTACTAACAAATTTTTTTTTGGGCCTTATGTTGTCTGATTTTTATAATAAATAAATAAATAAATATCACTATTTTTTGCTTAAGTATTGTTTAATAATATCCGAGATTCTAAGAGGGAAAACCATATCGTCGTTGACATGTAATTGTATTGTCACCGTTTTGACAGCTCTTATTTACTTGACAGTAATGGCGGCCTACTAAAGAATAAGAGGGTCATTCTACTTTTCAGTGTACATCTTTTGTTATCGTCCGATAAAAAGTATACCGAATTATGAATCCGCGTGTAAATAAATAACATAAACTTAGAATGTTTAAGTTTAACGGTTTTCAGAAAAACAACTCTTAAATTACTCAATTATCGTTGAAGAATCTTGGTAACTCAGTGGTAAATCTCACTTTTTCCATAGAAAAGGCGGGGACATCAACATCCACTGCGTTACTCACTTTATAGTTATAACAAATAACTTTTTATGAATTAGGATAATTCTACATAAAAGCTTATTTACGTCCCTTTTCATGTTTCAAGTGAGAAAACGGTGCATTTCACAGTTTTTGAAATAAAAATAGTTTAGTGAGAATGGAGGCTAAAAATTATGTACAACGAAAAGTAGAATGGCCCACGACCATATCGTCGGTGAAACTGCATAACCGCTTAAGTAACATTTTTAATACATACATACATGGTTCAAAATGTTTCAAAATGTTTTGAAATGTGATTGCACAAGTAGGCTAAGAAGTTTCCCAGTGTATTAGTGACAGGTTGCAAGCCCATCGCCTAACAGTACTACAAACCTTATTCCCTTAGTCGCCTCTTACAACACGGGATGACATGGAGTGGCACTATTCTAACCCGGCAAAACCACACATTTTTAATAAGGAGAAATATGAACTTTTTTAATATGACGGTAAGGTTTATTTTGCTTTATCACAAATTTGTTAGTTACGCGGATTTGCAGTATCACCGACGATATAGTTTGTACTCCTTAAAGTAGAGGCCATGGTTCCGTAGCTGTAATAGAAAAATATTAAAGAGGGAAGAGAAATGAATTCTTCTAACAATCCGGACACACGGCCGTGTATGAGAGTATGTTGAATAAAAAATTTCGTATCGAATTATTCGATGCACTCGCAATCACTACCGGCTTCAAAGTGGAGCAATCGTTTTCATTTTGTATGCAGATTGCGAGGGTATTATGGGGCCAAAATTATTGTAAATGTTCTCCCCCATGACATGACATGGTAATAGGTCTTTTTACCTATAACCCTGTATAATCGTAACCATAACAAATGACAGCTCTACAGAGTCTTTCAGTTAAACTGCGGACAGACAGACAAACGGACATGGCGAAACTATAACGGTTCCTTGTTGACTACAGAACCCTAAAAAGTAACAGAACTAACTCTAGCTTATCTACTAACAATGCAAATCCCAGTTTCCCTCTCCGATATTGATATAAGCACTTTCAATGGACCCATTGATAGAGTATGGATTCATTTGAAGGAAGCGGTACGGAGAATAGAGGTCTTGTGTATTCCTTCATTCTTTATAAAGCGTAAGTATTAATGTCACAATGGTACAGTCGTACAGTAGGGGGGAGGACGGTGTACCCTTGTTTTGTCGACAACTTTTTCATCGAATATTATTTCATCGACAACTATTCATCGAAACTTTAGTACTAGTAATATTGTTTGGCGTTATCTTATTTCAACTACTATTTATTTAAATTTATCTTACTACGTGGAAATACTAATCAACGAATACTACTTAATCGCTGATTTGTTTCAAATTATCTTAATTCGTACAACTACAAAACATTGCAATTCATTTCTTCGACGTATTACTTTAAAACAATTTTAACTTTTGAACTCAACTGAAAAAAAAGTTAATAATATTATTGCATAACTAGTTATACTATAAAGAAATAGAACTACGAGGCTTTCAAAGTGGGTTAGGTAAGGTTAGAACTGCGACCCCCAAGAAAACGAACTGTTGACAGAAGTGGGTTAGGTTAGGTTAGAACTGCCACCCCCCCGACTGTGCTGCCACCTTGCCGTGGTGGGGGGCTTGCGTGTCTCAATGATCCGCGAGGCTATACCGGACGGGGCTACCCATACCGGAAAGGCTCGTGGTGAGGGGCCAGACTAAGAGCGGCCATGGGGAGGTGACAGGGTTTCTGGAAGGGTTGCGGTTGCGTGCCTGCTGCCGGGCGGGCCGCTTCTGCCCCGGAAAGATTCCCTTGTCACCTGGGGGGGTTTGGTGACGATAGGCTTTTTCTTGAAGGGTCAGTTGCGAGTGTACTTGGTGCTTGCCGCTTCTGATCCGGAAAGCTTAACCAGTCGCCTGGAGGGGGCTTTGGCGGGGGTGGTTGAAAAGGGTGGTTTCCATCCTGGATAGCTGCCTCTGTCAGTTGGTGGTTGGTGACTGGGTTTACGGGCAGGGACGGCATCGCAGAGATGCGTTGCGCGTTCCCGTGCGTCGTACTCCCATGTCACCCGCGGGTCTCTCTACGTGTCTTTCGGAATCCCGGGGGGCACTGTAGTTATTGAAGGGACAGCTGCGGTGGGGCGTGTTTGAAGGATACTTGTATCTGGAAAGCACCATCCACTGCAGGCAGATCGTTGGAGGGAAGGCGAACTCAGTGGACTTCGGTTCGCTGCTCGCCCGAACTCCTTGTAGAGCCAGTGGGTTGGGGACCCACCTTGCACGGCTTTACTGGTCTGGGGTGACGATCGTGGGCAGTTCACAGTCGACACCTCCTTTGGCGAGGATTGGGGGGGCTCTTCGGAGCAAGCCGGGAGGCGCGTCAGTGAACGAAGCTTAGGCATGCATCGCGGCGCCTCACCACCGGCAGGGTTTAAACGCCGGAGTGGTTTTAAACGGTAGTTCGTTCGTACGAGAGTCCGTTATACTTCCCATTGCACCGCCTACCCCAGGCAGGGAAGATGCGTAAATGCATTTCCACTCCGTCAAAAAAAAAAAAAAAGGTTAGAACTGCGACCCCCAAAAAAATTAACTGTTGACAGAAAAGCATGACACATTACTATTATTAAATTATAATATTATAATAAATTAGGATAAGTAAGTGAAATGTTTTTTACCAACCTATTTATAATTACTAATTGAAATCATTTTATGCGGAATAAATATTATTACACGTAATAAAAAATAAATTTAAAAAACCCGAAATGATTAGTCATGACATGAATTTTATTGAAATAAGTCAACTACTAATTAAAAGACCTCGGTTCAAATTACCTAGTATCGAGTCCTCGACGCAATGACTTGTCGATGAAATGAAAATACTTGAAACGTTGTCTTTGAAATAATATTCGATTAAAAGTCTGTCGGCAATTCAATGGTAAACCGTTTGTTTGTTACTAATTCACGCTGCAACTGATCAACAGATTTGGATGAAATTTGAAATGGAGATAGCTTAAACCCCGGATTAACACATTAGCTACTTTTCATCCAGTTCTATTAAGTTTTTAAAATCCTGAATTATTGACAGTGCCAGAAACAAATGCGGGTTGGCAAATGAAACAGTTGGGAAACGATACATTCAGTCAAATATATTTCTGCCAAGAGGCAAAGAACCACGTAATATTTTAAGGTTAATATTTCGTTTTTATTATTTTCGATTTTTATGGGACCAAAATGGTTTATAGGTTGATGTGTTTTGACACATATTACGCCTCGCGCCTACACACAGTTTCAGACTGCAGCAGCAGCCCTTTAAATCTTCGTTGCTAAGAAACAGCAGGCGTTAAGTATTGTACATACAACCTCATTAATATTTATATGCAACATACTGATTCTATATCAACAATTTCGGTCACATAAACATCGAAGATAATAAAAACGAAACATCAACCTTAAAATATTTACAGTTTCGACACAAATCAGATCCTAAAAGCCTTTGTACTTGTTATCGGCTTATTCGAGTAAATCGTATTTATCGTGTCTCGTAATGAAACTGAGGTTAACACCTTATTCGTAAATTTTCTAACACCTAACGTAGGAGCGCAAATCTTGCGCTGAAGATGGAGGGTCCAGTGTCCATCGGAGTAATGCATGTAGGCGAAGGCGTGAATGGTGTCTGCCAATCGTTTAGTTTCCACCGTGTATCCATAGTCCTTGTACTGCATGGCGTACGATACAGAACCTCCTTTCTCAGCTGGAGTTAGGTTGTTAAACTGCCTTGCTTCATGCCCCCCTGATACATGCCGCAGGCGCAGATACCCGTTGTTCAATGGCGTAACCGTCCAAGAACAACCACTGAAGTCAGAGGTAAAGACATACTGGGGCTGGTCAGCATTCGGATGTTGCGGAATATCTAAAAACGGGTAAGGTTCTTCCAAGTGAACTCCTTGTTTGAGCCAGTACGCTTTCTCCCCTGATGCGTCAACCTGGAGCGCGTACAATAACCTTCTAGCTTTGATCTCGACAACTTTAAATCTAGCTTCAGGTTCTGTTATGGTAGCAGCTCCAGGGCTTGAAATTATGCCGGATGTGAACGCTCTCGTCTTGAAATTGTCTGTTGTTAGCGCGTCTCCCAGAGATAGAGTTCTGATTTTGCTGGCATCCATTCGCTCTGAGCCACAATCTACAATAGCTCCATTTGGCAGGAATCTGTTGTTTCCTTCTGCAAGTTTGTTGTCCGGCAGCTGCGGCAACGAGCTCACTGCTTGCGTCAATCCATGCTGTATGAATAGTAGGAGTATAACCAACGGGACGAGCGTTGCCATGGTTAACCCCTGGAGCGTTGACGACTTTTGACGCTCATACATTTATTTAGTATAGAATGCGCGGCAATAAACGCCGCTACCACCGACGTCCGAGGGGTTAAGGCGAAGGCTGACTCTAACGGGAAATTTATCAGCTAGTCCTTATATACAGTCTAGCCAACTCATGTTTTTTTCTAACGCGACATTGCTGTCGTTTTATGAGGATAAAACTTGTTTATTTTCCTGTTATATTCATAAAAGTTTCCTGTTTGAAAACTATTATCGTAAACAATGCAATGACGATGATCACTTACAAGCTGACTCGTTTGTTCGTCTGTCTCCTTTTTCACATAAAAAGTGCATTCAATAGGAATTGAATATACAGGGTATCCCAGAACATGTCGTTAATGAAAAGGGATAAGTATAGCTATAATTTGTACATATTGGACCTTCAGAACGATAGTGACTTAATTCAAAATTTGAGTTTTCAAACTTTAAGTCATTAATTGATTAGGATAGAGCCCTAACTCGAAATTCAAAATTTCTGAATTATGTCACTATTGTTCAGAAGGTGCGATATTGTTTTATAATAACAAACTATTGCTAGTTTTAGCAAAAGGAAGCAAAGGTGTACCTCAAGGTAGTGTCTTTACCAGTGTCATTAAAATAATAATAACTCTTAAACAAATTAACGATTGAAAAGTTCAAACTCTACTCTGGGCCGGTAAGGAAAGGGCTTTCTTATGACGTAATGTTGTTTACTTCAAGATCTAGGACACCCTGTATACGGGTAACTCTCTCGGTTTTAAATCTAGTAGTAACCCCTCGCTTCGTGTCGTGGTTTTTTCAAGGTCCTAATTTAACATAAACAATTAAATAATAAATACTGTATTCTGGAAATAAACGATATTGATTAATTTATTGAAAGACAATGTTCCTGTAATTCCACACCGAAATAATTTTATTTATCTCGAGCTTCACCCTAATCTCAGGACAAAGGTCTTTGAGGCCATTCCATTTGCAGGTAATTAATTTGGAACCTGACACAATAAAACGAATCAAAATGCAGTAGACGCTGCTTAGTTAATTAATTTTAGCAGCAGAATGAGTTTCAAAATAAACAGACACTGAAACTTTTGGGTTAAGTAGGTGACCCACTCGTTTAGTTGGGTAACAATTCGTTCTATTTGAATATGAACTGAATTTTATTCAAAATATACGTACAAAATAAAACCGCCTTCACAAACGCAAAAATTACTACTTTTAAAATGGTAGGTCAGTCAAACTGAAGTCGACTTTTGGTTAAAATTATTGTGGGACCTGACTTCAGTTTGACTGACCGGGTGCGACTGCGTTTTTTGAATGTGTTTATTTAAACATTTCTTTTATTTTATACGTTTTTGTGATCATAATATTATGTTATGTACCTAGTCCCACTTCGCAATTAATAAGAAACTATAAGAAATTTCAAATGAAACAATATAAGATTGAAAGTCATAGTCATACCTGGGATAACTCGGGGCAAGTTCTAGGGATTTGATATCGATAAAAAAGATGTCGATATAATTCAATTAATACATGTGCACATTGAATATTCTCGATTACTGTAAAGAGGTTCGATGTCATCTGATATCGAGCCTCTTAAGATAATAAAAGTATGCGGATGTCATTTCAATCAAAATAACAATTTACTGTCAGTACCATTCATATTCGTACGTTTAGCAGTGTAAAGTGGATATTTTTATCTAGACGGCAATCATTAATACCGACGAATATGGAAAAAATATTGATTGTATATTATTTTACGTGTTAATTTGTTTATTTTTTATCTAAAAATGAGGAGAGAATAAGTAATATTTATTTATGTCGAATAACATTTAGATGTTGTCAGTAACATCGATATATTTTATGTCGATAAGCTATTTTGCTACATCACTTTCGTACAGATGCCCCGAGTTATCCCAGGTATGGTCATAGTCATATTATAGTATATTCCCGTAAAGGTAGTCAGATTTTTACGATTTTTGAATATGTTGTAGGTAGATATTATAAAAAACTAGATCTGTGCGTTTTCCTTTCCAAGAAAATATCTCTTCTATAAGTGTTAAAAGTCTGCATCATTAGACTTTACAGTTCATAAAATTTGGAGATTAGGTACGGTCACCGCGTCATTATTTGTTAATTTTTGGCAATAAAACTGAACAAAAACTTGTAACAAAGAATACTTTGCAATGTACGGATGAAGCCTTTTAATGTCATTTGCGTTAATAACGTCACTTTCATTATAAATAAATAGCGTAACTATTGAATACTTTACAATGGCCTACTGGCTCCTGTAGTCTTAGTATTTTGTGTAATTTTTCTTTAGAAGCTCTAATTACCTTATTAACTTAGAATTAAAAGCTTGAAAATTAAGGTGGACAAAAGAAAAAATGTAAGGGGAAAATTCTAATTAGAAGACAATAAATTCCTTGTTATTTAATCGGACTGCTTTTGTCGGTAAGGTAACTAACTTTCTTTTAATTACTTGTATTGTATAGAAATTACTAAAATGGTCTGATAGACTTTATTCTCAAATATTAATATTATATTATGCTTGGAAATCTTTGTTTTGTTTTAAAAGATGTTAAAAATGTACATTATGTAGTTTGTACAATTCTTGCTTTCCCCTGCGCCACTACTATGTTTTCTTTCCGACCTTAGTCGGGAAGTAAAGATAAAATTAACAGATAAAAACATTTATTCAGTAAGTAGGCCGCACGGACACTTTTACTCGTCAAGAATCTACCAGCGTTTCACAAGAGGAGACCACTGCTGAGAATAAACGCCGCAAGAAACTCAGCAGACAGTTATTTTTTAAATATATTTAATATTACAATGCTACCTACTACTTAGTCTAGCATCATATAAATCTCTAAATAGTAGATAAAAAAAAAACACCTGCGTAGTTTCTGCAGGAAAACACACCAAAAACTTAAGAGAGAAATAGAGAGAGAAAACCTAAACCTACTTATGTGGAGTATCTATGACAACCCATTACCAGCCTGATTAAATGTAAATTCTATTCTATACTATGAATCACGCACACTGATTTAGTCGAAAGTATCACAGAATTTCATTTCATCGAAAATTTCTGCTAAAACCTTATTGTTTTTAGGTAATTTTAGCCATGGGTTACGTAGTTAAGGTAAGTGACCTGTGATCACCAATCAATAATAACTTATAACTATAAATTCTGCCCGTGTAAATGCCTGTCTATGAAATAAAAATTCGGCGAAGTAAAACAGTCTACGAAATGAGTGACGGTGATCAAAGTTCAAATCCTTTATTCTAATGAGATATAAACTGACAGGGCAATACAGGATGGCGGACTGCAGTCTGTATTAACTTTCAAGTGATTTTTACCTATACATACGACGCGGTAGCCTAGTCGGTAGTGACCCTGCCTACGAAGCTAGCGATCCCGGGTTCAAACCCTGTGTGTGTTTTCTATGTATTAAAGTATGTATTTATCTTTATAAGTAAGTTTATCGTTGCCTATTACCCATAGTACAAGCCTAGAGCTTAGTTTGGGGCTAGGACAATTTGTGTCAGATGGCCCCTTGATATTTATTTATTCCTACATACAGACCGGTCTAGTTCCAAATTCATCGATACGCGCACGTTTTACGCGGCGCAGGTGCGGTGTAAAAACGTAATCTAAACAAATGTGTTCTTCGCGAGTTTGACACTGTCGTAAAAGAACGAACATATTTTCTTCATTTGCCTAAAAGAAAATGAAAACAAATAATCCTACAAAGCGCCAGGCCAAATTGTTTCTAAACAAAATGAACCAATTTGTTCCAAAAAAACGCGTTAATTATAACACAATATAGGTAGGTAGCTATTTGCCCTAGCCAAGATAGTGTACATTTAGGGGGTAATGATGTGATGACCTAGCTATGCAGTTCATTTTACGGCAAGCGTAAAGGCGCGTCCAGATTATGCGCGGCAAAAACTCGAACATTGGCTCGCGCAGCGGCCGCGCATAATGTAGACGGGGTTTCCGCGCGCGGCAGCTCGAACGTTGCCGCGCTCGAACGTGCCACGGGGCGATCCAAGCGCTGTCAGTTTTTTAGCTCGCATCAAAGGAGCTTCAGTCGCTGCCGCGCGCGCAATTTGGATGGTTGTTTGTGCACGACGAATGAACGTTTGCCATGGACAACGACAAGTGTCGCGAGTTAATACAATGAGAATTATGATTGCTGTGGAATAGCAAATCGCCTTTACACCACAACAAGGCACGAACTAATGCCATGCGCTGATCGAGTTGGATCGCTTGCCGCGCGCGGCAGCCGCGGTCTACCTAAATTCCGTCGAACATTTGCCGCGCGAGCCAATGTTCACGCGAACACTGGCTCGCGCGGCAGCCGCGCATAATTTGTACGCGCCTTAAGGGTCTCCCCAGACCTATCGACTCCGAATCGGCTTGAGCAGGTAAGAAAAAGGTTTATGTCCATGCAATAAGAGCGAAAACGACGTCGCTCGGCTCGGCTCGGCTCGATTCGGCGTTGCGAACGGAACGACGTCGTTTTCGCTCTTATTGCATGGACATAAAACTTTTTCTTACCTGCTCAAGCCGATTCGGAGTTGATAGGTCTAGGAAGACCCTTAAGGACTGAGCTATATCAGTTATACAACTCTGTCATTTTCGCTCAGCGTAAACTAAACTGCAAAGCTATATCATAACTCATAATAATAACCCACCTGAAAGAAATTTTATCAAAATTAAGGGTCTACAATTTGAATACAATCTCAAGACTGCAGTCGACTTCAAATGCACTGCTAACCCTGGGGACTAAGATGGAATGCCTCTACGAGTATTTGTAGTAATTTCAGCATTAAGCCCTCAACTGTAGGAGGGGGGGGAACACTTGACTTTAACAAAAAATTGCGCTTTAAAGCTTAATATTCACTTATTATAGTGGTCACCGGGTTAGAATAGTGCCACTCCATGTCTTCCCGTGGATGTCGTAAGAGGCGACTAAGGGAAAATAAAGGCTTCTAGTACTTTTAGGCGATGGGCTTGCAACCTGTCACTAATACACTGGTAAACATCTTAGCCTGATTGTGCAAAACGTGGTTACAGAATTATCAACAACTTATTTAAGAGTTGCTGGTAATTTTATAGCTCTGCCTACCCCACTCTGGGAATGAAGGCGTGAGTTTATGTATGTATGTATTTCATAAACGGATACCTTAATCGAACAATTGTTCGACAAACCCGTAATATTTTAAAAGACCTATCCAACATCCCCCATATTACGGGGTAGACGAGAAAACAAATACATCCCCACGTTACGTGAAGGGGAGGCACAGTAAAAAAAAAAAACAAGATTTTATTTTATCACTTTGTTGGCGTGACTAGTATATTTATGCCAAATTACAGCTCTCTAGTACTAAGAGTCTCTGAGCTAGGCTGCGGACGGACGGACGGACATGGCGAAACTATAAGGATTCCTAAAAATAGGAATTGATTCACTGTGTACCATTCGTTCTGGGTTAAACATTGTGGTTCATCATTTAAAGTCGTACCTACCCGCCTTAAGTAATTTATTCGATCCCTAATGAAAAATGCAGAATCATTTTTCAATATTATTCTGCGTTGAGAAGTAACGGCCGCCTGTAAGGATACATTGCCTTCACCTGGCTTTCATATTATTCAAATAAATTGCTTTTAGCTCGGGTGCTTTTTGCGTTACTTTGAATTCATTACCTACTTGTTAATTTTGTAACATGATTTGGATGAGGAATCTCTTATAAAAAAATCTTTAACCCTGCCTAGCAGTCACGGGTTTGATTTCCGGTAAGGACAATTGTGTGGAAAGTGTTCGATGTTTTGCATTGCATATTAGTTCATTTATAGTTGCCTTGTACCCTAGAGCAAATCTAAAGCTTTGTTTGGGACTGGATCACATTTGTGACATGGTCCCCTGATATATTTATATTTAAACTACTTCTAATATGTTAGGTATAATCAAAAAATATTACTGACAATAAATAAATTGTATGTCCTATTAAAATACAGGATGATTTTTATCGCCTGTGACTAATTCGTTTCCTAATGACGTGGATTTATTGTTAAAAACCCACGCATTAAATATAATTAATTTTCAACAATGGAATTAAATCTTCTTCTATAAAAACCCAGCAAATTCGTGTTTAAGCGTAAGCTTCGCCAACATCTACACAAGCAAGAACTTGAGTAAGGTGTCATCATATTCATTACACATTGTTTTCGTATGTTAGTATTATATATATGTTTTATATGAACATATTATTATTTATATATTCTATACATTTGTAGTGTCAAGTAGGTGTATTTCATGCATTTTCAACACTGTTTGCACCCTGTATTCTCTGTTAACCATGAGGTTGATTAGTAGAGAATGCCTTTAGGCATTAAATCCGCCATTTGTACTTTTTACATTTGTATTGTGCAATAAAGTTTAAATAAATAAATAAAATTAGCTATCCTAAATATTTTAGGCATCTAATTTAACTTGATGTCCCTCGTTCCGTCCATATACATCCTTTCATCAACTGTTTCTTTACAATCCCGTTACCGTAAACCGGGTCGTGCTTAGAATTCAAAAAACTTGACCTTTGAAAAATATTCATAAAACACGAATTGTGAAGGAAAGTGAACGCTATCTGGCTCGTCAAGTAAGAGAGATAAAGTATATAAATTACGATGCTTTTAGTACTAATGGCGAAGGCTTTACGTAGCCATCGTGAAATCAAACTGAAGGTGCTACTCGACCCGCGAGCAATCTGGAAGTACATATTTGGAGACAGCACTTTGGCCGTGATTTTGCTGGTTAACATACATTGCTGGCACAAACATTGGAAAAACATTCGACACGTCCAAATTAATTTCAACGATAAACAATTCGCAGCTGATCAGGCCCAAACCATCAAGCGCCGCAAATATTCACCATTATTAAATAATTACGAATTTGTGGCACTTGCAGTGGAGACCATGGGTCCTTGGTCAGATGATATGAAAAACTTTATGAAGGCTCTGTCATCCCGGCTCATAGACACCTCCGGAGATCCTAGAGCTGCTGCTTACCTCTTCTAAAAGATTGGGCTAGCTATCCAGAGAGGTAATGCAGCCAGAGTCATAGGGACCATGCCGCGAGCGGACCTGCTAGAGGGGGTGTTCTTTTTATAGTAATGATTATTATTTACATCTTTAATACTTGAGTAGCTTAGTTTAATTTAAATTTAAATAAGTTTAGTTTTTACTTTTAATTGTAGTATCTATATTATGGTTCACTAATGTTTCACCGAAATACGTTTGGCCGAATGAGTCGTTTGGCAACTGTTTCATTTCCTAACCCGCTTATATTTCTGTAACTGTAAATATTTCAGATTTTTTTTAAAAAAGCTAACCTAACCTAACCTATAGTCTACACAATGGTACAAAAATAAATCCTGAAATATTCACAGTTACAGAAATATATGCGGGTTGGGAAATGAAACAGTTGCCAAACGACTCATTCGGCAAAACTTATTTCGGTCAAATGAACGGACCCCCTATATTATATTAAACAATAAACATGCAAAATGTGGTTACAGAATTATCAACAAATTTTTAGAGTGGTTGGTAATTCTGTAGCTCTGCCTACCCCACTCTGGGAATGAAGGCGTGAGTTTATGTATGTATGTATGTAATAAACATGCAATTTTATCAACGTATCAACACACAGCTGAAACCGCTAGACCTAGGGACTTAAAAGAAGGGAATATTCCTGGGATCTCCTAAGGGTGCAATTCGAAGGGATCTCTAGTTATGTATAATCAGCAGAACCTTAACTAAAACTGTATCGACTTTTTTCAAACAACGTTGTCACTGTGACACAGTTCTCATGTGGTCCAGAGCTATATTTTGCCGATTGTATCATGTTATTTGAACTACAACGAAACATACTGACAACGCGTATTTTGTAAAACCTGGCCATTATAAATATAAAAAAAATTTTTTTTCATTAATTTTATTCGTTGTTAATATAGTATGAATCTTCTCAAATGAACTTTTCGCTTCGAGCCCTAATCTTCCAAACAAAGGCCATTGTTTCTATTATCGCAAACCCGCTAGCTACCGAGTTAGCACGTGCTACTACAACATTGATATTGAAAAACAAACGGTATCGTCATAGTATTAAGGTTCAAATTGAATGTCACTGACATTCTAGATGTTACGTTTTGGTAGTGTAGGACGATACCGCCCCAATACGACACGATACTACCAAAACGTAACATCTAGAATGTCAGTGACATTCAATTTGAACCTTAACACTATGACGATACCGTTTGTTTTTCAATATCAATGTTGTAGTAGCACGTGCTAACTCGGTAGCTAGCGGTTTTGCGATAATAGAAACAATGGCCTTTGTTTGGAAGATTAGGGCTCGAAGCGAAAAGTTCATTTGAGAAGATTCATACTATACACACTTTTTGAAAATTTCAACTGTCTTCCTATTCCAGTTCATGAGATACAGCCCTCTGACAAACAAGCGGGCAAACGAATAGCAAAGGCCTAGTAATAAGATCCCATTGGCACCGCTTAATTTTTGATCCAAATCTGTTAATACTTTTACTTTTAAGCATTTTGTTTCGTTCAAAAAGTAGGAAAAAGAAAAAAACAAATTCACGAAAATAAACACACTAAGATATAATGATCATAACTAAAAATTCAAATTAAAATATTTGGTAATTGTAGCGAAACGGTTCCAACTCAGCATGTCCTAGCTGTGAAGTGAACGCTGGTCTTCCGTTAAGGACCGCTCAGTGAAGACACGGAAGGTGAAGGTGAGAAAGAAAGAAAGTCATTTATTCGTGACAAACCACAACAAACAACAGAGAAAGACATACAAAAAGAATGTAGTCACTAAGAATCCCAACTAAGCGTAATCTTCCGTTGAAACCATCGGGTGAAACCACCTGTATAAGAGTATACCCTCGGTGTGAGAGCCTGAGCCTAACAAGACCGAATTTTCTCCCTCGTGACACAATCTACTTTTATCAATTTATGACCCGCAATGAACTGCAAATAATCGTATTAGAACTTCCGTTTCACTCGGCGACGTTGAATTGGCTTCCATAAACGACATCTAAGGTTTCCCTGAATAAAACTCATTTATATAATGTCATTTTACATTAACGCTGATACGTTCGGAGATATCGTGGAGCTTGCTTGTTTTCGAGATATTTTATTATTTGATTTGTTACTCGAACGTAAAATACTCGGGCAAATTTTTGAATCCTGCTGTATAAGTTTTGTCGGTTTGGAAACTTGATTTAGTAGGTAATGTAGTGTTTTATTAATAAACGTTTATTGTTTTTAGTTTTTATGATTAGTCATCATCATTTAGTAGAAGGTCTTATCTTACCACCAAGCAGAAGTGATCACATTGTTGTGTTCCAAGGCCTTCCATCTTTGTCATCAGAGTTAGCAATGCATTTGCAGTCTGATGATTGCAGTCTTGATATTCTACTCTGGATAATGCCAAAAACACACACCATAAAAAAAAAAAAACTGTACATACAAGGTGCTTAAAAATATCTCAACTTCACTCTATTATTACAGTTGCTAGTTTTCAATCCACCAAGCCACGCCCTTCCACTCAAACATGTGGATTGACACATTGCACAATTGCACATAGCTGCGTTCAATTTAATAGTGACTTCGTGGATTGCAGACACTATAGAGCGTGTTCAGATATTTGGCGCACTATAAAATTATTTGTTTGATATATTGATAATTTTAATCTCTGCTTTGCCCAAAGGTTAACTGGTAGAGAATGCCTTACGGCATTAAGTTCGCCTTTTGTATACGAAGTGTATTCTTTTATGTAATAAAGATTAAATAAATAAATAAATAAATAAATTTTCCAAGTTGAAACAAAACAGTGCGAACACTGCTGCTTGTTAACAGGGTTTATTATAATGGGTAAGATCGTGGTAAAAATTTGGAAGGACCCTATTATTGGCCCTTAATTCTACGAGCACCTACCCGCTGACTTAAAAAATGATTCCAGTGACGAAACATTCAAGTCGATTGAAATAGCTTTTGATACATAATGCCTTTTTTTCTGTAAGTGAATTTATTGACGCTGAATTTTGACTTTATAATGCCTATAATACATACATATATACTTTTGATAATTGCACACTTAGGCTAAGATATTTACCAGCGTATTAGTGACAGGTTGCAAGCCCATCGCCTAACAGTACTACCAGCCTTTATTCCCTTAGTCGCCTCTTACGACATCCACATAGAATTATCAATAAGTTTTAAAAGTTGTTGGTAATTTTTTAGCTCTGCCTACCCCACTTTGGGAATGAAGGCGTGAGTTTATGTATATATACTTTTGATTCTACCATTTGTAAATTTAACTTTGTGATTCGATTTATTATTATTTGTGTTTCATAATTCTTTGCTACATTTTTTTTTGTGTTTACTTCTTTGACAATCATAAATTCTGTATAATTGAAATGTGTGCAATCTAACAGTAACTTGTGTTTTGAAATAAATAAATCTAATTATAAATCTATATGAAGGTCCAAATTGAGCAAATTAAGCGCATACCTTGTTATTTTGTCACGCTGAACCTCTTTGTAAAAACTAAATGAAAACGATGCGAAAACATTTGACAGGTAAAACTTTATCAGTTCAGTTTCACGAACCCCACAATTTAATCATTTAATGCGATAAGTAAATGACACAGCGGTAATTATACTTAACAAAATAAAAAAAGCCCTTCCTCAAAGTTTCCTTTCAAAGCTTATTACTTGATAAGGCTTGACCGGCCCGACAAATTTTATTCATTTAACATCCATCGATGGGGCTCTTCTGCGTTAAATATTTAGGTACGTCTATATAATATAACCAGCGTTTACCCTCGATTCCGTCCACAATAAAGTTATTTAAAGCTTTTTAGGGTTCCGTAGTCAAACTAGCAACCCTTATAGTTTCGCCATGTCCGTCCGTCCGTCTGCAGCCTAGCTCAGAGACTCTTTGTACTAGAAAACTGTAATTTGGCATGAATATAAGTCACGCATACTCGTATATTACACGGTTTTTTTTTGTGTACTACCCGTACACGTGACGAGGGGATGTATTTTTTTTCTCGTCTACCCCATAGTGTGGGGTGTTGTTGGATAGGTCTTTTAAAATATTGCTTAGAGCCCAGTGTCGTCGTCGACGTCATCGTCGTCCCCCTATAGCCGAAAATAAAAATACAAAAAATCAGAAAAATATAAAAGCACGTAAAACGAATTTTAAAGGAAAACTGTACAATGACGACTGCGTAGACTTCATTGGTTTTTGAGTTACAAATGGTTTATATTTTTATACCTACCGAAAACTTATTTGCGGTGTTGGTAAACTGACCGCGACCTATGCCCATTTTGATTTCGCAGATAGGGTTACATTTAATCCCAAAAAAAAACAAAATAAACGCAGACGAAGTCACAAGCAGAAACAAGAACAACAATATTTTCATGCTGATGTTGTAACAGCACAACATCGAAAATAAGCTAGAAAGTTTAACTTATACACCACAACCCGCTTGCTGGCAGACGCTGCGGTATCGCTGGTACGGTGACGTTGATATATTGGCTAAGATTGCCAAATCGTGTACACCTAAACGAGTTTCCAACCGACCTAAATATAGGCGTAGTCTGGCCATTGTTATGTAATAAAATAGGTCTGTACAAAATGCAGTCTTTGTAAATCTCACCACCCTTGAGGGAGGACCATGTGCAGGGTCCGTCCGGGTTGGTACCACCATCTTATCCATTAACCTACCGCCAAGCAGCAGTGTTCGCATTGTTGTGTTCCGGTTTGGGGATAAGACAGCCGGTGAAATGACTAGCATACAGGCATTCCATCTTAGTCCTCGGGGTGGGCAGTTCATTTGCAGTTTTGTGAATGCGAATGTCTATGAGTCACAGTTTCCACTTATCATTCCTGCTCGTTTGCCTTCCTATGCCATAAAAAACCCTTTTTTTTCATTTTGTTCGCTTCTAGTGCCCAGTTTACATTGGTCAAGGACAGTGGACAGTGACAGTGGACAGTAAAGTTGTATAAACCAATCGGAGAGTAGCGAGTCAAGTTGGCTTGTTAGCGGTTCCAAAAATAATCGCTACTTATTTTTGTTTTTTTTTTGAATGCGACTAAAGTTACACCTTTTATCTCAAGGGACTAAAGTGGGTACTTTATACATTTAATTTCCTTGAACAGCCATTTTTATCCAGCATTATATTACTTATATATATATAAGTAAGTAGTTTTTTTAATCAAATCGGAGAAATACTGGAAAAGGGCCGAATCTTAAGTACCCGAAACCGATGTGCGTGCATGACTCGATGTATGAATGTTGAAGAAGCGAAAGAAATTTGTCAAGATCGTAGCAAATGGAAAAAAGTGGTCTCTGCCTACCCCTCTAGGAAACAGGCGTGATTTAATGTATGTATGTTATATTACTAGCGTTTTCAACAAAACAAATCAATGTTAACAAAGAGCACATGTTTTAAAAATAAAAAGTCGCACTTTAAACAAAAAAGTATCTGTTTTACAAGAACAAAATAAAAAACAATTATGACAATTAAATTATAGATGCGAAGTAAAGTAAGGATGGCTAACGCCTGTGTTTGTTTGTTACTAAGCTTGACTGAACCGATTTCAGTTGAAATCAGTATAAAGATAGCTTAAACCCCGGGAACGGACAAAGAGCCCAAGCCAAGCAGCAGTGTTCGAACTGTTGTGTTTCGGTGTGGGGATAACACAACCAGTGAACTTATTAGTACTTATAGAGGAATTCAATCTTGATTGGCTTAGGGTTGGTAATGCATTTGGAGTCTTAGGATTATATAATAGTCCATTCATTTCTATAATAAATAATCTGACGTTGTTTAAAACTTACCATTTCCAGTACTTGAAACTGACTTGAAAAAGTCGTTGATGTCTAAAACTAATGAGTGATGTCTAAAAAAATATATAAACATTTTATATTGTCTAGGGGACGCGGTTTCAGTAGGAGAATTTATCGAATTTATTTATATTACGGTAAGTATAATTTGTATACTTTATTTTATTACCACTACCTATTAGTTCTTGAGAAAATTCTGAGTTTTGACACATTTTCCAGCTCAACTACGCATGAATTTATTTATTTTTTATTTTATGTGAGATTCATTGCTTTATATAATGCTAGGTTAAGTTTATTATTGTATAATATCATAAGAAATATTAAAAAAACGACCGATTGTTGAGCTTCTTGCGGCGTTTCTTCTCAGCAGTGGTCTCTTGCGAAGCGCTGGTAGATTTATGACGTGTAATAGTGCCCGTGCGGCTTACTGAATACACATCGTTTATCTTTATCTTTTTATTTAGTCTCTAGAATTCTATATGGATCTCAGATCTTACTTACGATGACTTGTCCTCTATGCTCCTGTGTCTTCTCCTTGTCATAATAAAGAGTACTGTTTTCAGAGGACAACAACTTCTACATCATAGTACATATAGATACAGTACTAACCGAGATAAATCATTTCGAAACCTGTTTATTATTAGCTTAGTCCGTTTTTCTCCCCCTGTAGATCAGACACAATAAAAACAAATCCGTGCAAAACTCTGGACAGATGTAAATTAATTTTAGCAGAGCGTTGGAGATGCATTTTTAAATGCAAGCTTCCGACGTCACAGTCTTATACAAACAGTAGTTTAGTTGTGGTAGGACCTTGTCGTTTAACCTGCCGCCAAACGGCAGTGTTCGCATTGTTTTGTTCCGATACGGGGGTAAAACAACTGGTGAAATTACTAACATATAGGCATCTCATCTAAGGGTTGGCTACGCTTTGCAATCTTAAGATTTCTCTTGAGTTAGCAGTCTTGAGAATTAAAATGTCTATCAACCGCCTCCATGTGCTTGGTTGCCTTCTCCATGCCATAGAAAAAAAACGTATTTTTTGGAGTAAAAAATAAACTATTTCTGTCAATAAGGTAACGTTATACCTTGTGACTATAATAAAATACAATATGCCGGGAATTATATTTCTAATAAGCAAAATAATATTTGGGAAATGATGAATTCGACCAAAAATATAGCGCCTAATCGTCTGAGAGTTGCCAACCATTCTATTATAATAATTAATAACATAATTATCCTACGTTATGTTACTTCATTATACTTTATACTTTTGAATTTAAAAAAGTATCAAAAATACCTTATTTCTGTCTTATGCGTGGCTCGAAATTGATGACCGGAACGCAGAATCAAGACTTCTGCGACATTTCTGAACGTACTTGAAGTTTTATTATAGTACAGTGTGCTAATAGCACAAAAATATGATTTTAAACACAAAGGTAAATAAATAAATTTGAAGAATACTTTTTTATTTGAAAATACTTTTTTTTCATACTCGTCAGACAGGTATATACTTTATTTTCCTAAAAAAAAGTTGGCAACCCTAGCTGAGATCCATCTCTCTCATATCTACAAGGGGATTGGTAATGCAATTCCCTCAAGGAGGTAGGTGTAAAATAAGCTTATTTGCAGTAAAAAAGGTAATGTCATGTAAACACTTTCCAAGGGGTACATTTTTTTAACCAAATTCTAGTAGAAGTCAGAAGTTGTTTGAGAATACAGGAGAAAGGTAAATTATGACTACCTTTATATACATTTACTTTCTATATCTTCCTCTCATCGACCAGAAAAATCTTAAAATAGATCAAACGCCCTGAACATTTTTATGACAGTGTAGTTGGCAATTGATTTGGAAATTAAAGAAAACTATTATGTACCTACAGGAAAACACGCGTTTTTTCCTTAAATACTGTTGTACAAAAAAATACAGGATGTGAAAGCTTATAACGTTTGAAAACTGCTGTCTCAGAAATACAGGGGGTTCTCGTCAGCTATGTTTGTGACGTGAGTTCCAAATGATGTTATTTTCCCCATGCGAGCATGGATGGATATAGGATGGCTTATTAATGTTTGGCTCAATAGAGTTTACCGATAAGATGGGATAAGTGACAATACATATGCATTTTTATAATATTTCATACATACATACATAATCCTCACGCCTGTAATCCCAGAGTGGGGTAGGCAGAGTTACAGAATTACCTAGTTTACCTACAACTTCAAAAACTTGTTGATAATTCTGTGACCACATTCTGCAAAAATAGGCTAAGATGTTTACCAGCGTATTAGTGACAGGTTGCAAGCCCATCGCCTAATAGTACTACAAGCCTTTATTCCCTTAGTCGCCTCTTACGACATCCACGGGATGACATGGAGTGGCACTATTCTAACCCGGCAACCACACAGGGTCGGCAACCACACCATAATATTTATTATGCATATATTTATTTTAAATACTTTATTACATAAACAGGAAAATAATAAAACAACAAATTAGAAAGAAAATCAAAAGGGATCTCTTCCGGTTTACCTTTGACCGATTGTGAAATATTTGACATCATCAAATAGCCATACGTACAACAGTAAAAGCGACAAAATAGTTACCCCTACATTACTGTTAAGAGTGCCGCGATAAAACAAAACAATACAATACAAATATTATTTATTGAATACCTCATACAATAACAGGGTGCAGACTCGTGGTCACACCAGGTTGTCACAACACTAGTATTCGACGGAGCTCTGCCGTTAAAAGAGCTCCTATTTCTGAGCGATTTGCCCTTCGGGCATCTAAAGATACCTAACGAACCTAAACTACCTACTATTGCGGAATAAACATGTTTTCTGTCGAATTTCCGACCAAAGCGCAAAGCAGTGGTGTGACAACGTGGTGTGAGCACGAGTCAGCCCCTCAATAACAGCATGGAAAGTAAATGTAAGTTTGCGGGTGGTAGGACCTTGTGCAGGGTCCGTCCGGATCGCTACCACCATCTTATCCATTAACCTACCGCCAAACAGCAGTGTTCGCATTGTTGTGTTCCGGTTTGGGGATAAGACAGCCGGTGAAATGACTAGCATAGAGGCATTCCATCTTAGTCCTCAGGGTTGGCAACGCATTTGCAGTCTTAGGATTGCATTGCAGTCTTGTGAATGCGAATGTCTATGGGTCACAGTTTCCACTTACCATCAGGTGGCCTTTGTGCTTGTTTGTCTTCTCTATGCCAAATAAAGTGAGTTAACAGGTGGTACCTAGTACTTTTAATCCCACACAGATAGACCTAGTTCCAAACTAAACCCCAGGCTTGTATTATGGGTACTAGCCAACTTTTACTCCCGCTTTGCAAGTATTTTCATAAACAACACCAATGAATTGGTTTTCATATAGCTAAAAATACTTCAGTTTTAAGGTTATCTGCTACACGATTCGGTAACGTAATCTTCTGTAATAGGGCTCTTTAAAGTTATGATCTCGTAATATTTGCGGAGTTTGCACTTTCATTGCGCACTTAAATTTTAAACAGGATGATGCCAAAGCAGCAAAATGTAATCTCCTGTATATGACCCACGCTTAATCCGCCCGTGTCATTCGCGTAGGTAAGTAATTCATTGGTAACCTCGCTGACGAAGATATGCTGATTGATGCGTCAGTGCACAAACATTCCTAGTTAGGTGTGAGATGAACACCAAGTTAATTTAAATGCATTCCTTGTACAATCAATCGGATACACTTTTTAAGATAGATTAACATATTTAAATAATATATCTTATCTTTAATAATTCACAGCACCAGTACTTTACACCACTTATTATTTTACAAGAATTTGCAGCATATGAGAAATTGTCTTCACGTCGACTATTTCACAGAGCCTGAAGACAAGTCTTATTTTTTTTTATATTAACACTATTTCATTCATTATGTCTTTAAAAAAAAAATTAAGTAAATATCGCTTTAGTATGTTCTTTACCTGTTTACATGTTGCATTTACAAGTTTACTTACTAGGTGACATGGTAACCCATTTAAGATGCCGGGCAATGTACGCGTCCACACTCTTTTACCGTACTCGTTGTTACTTCTGGGTATTAAAAATGTTGTAATGTGTGATAGTTCCCGTAGATTGTCCGGTCTTTGTTTTTTAATTAAAAGAGTTAACTTGTTGCTATACTCTGTAACGATTGCTAGGTCAACTTTATCGAATATATACATTACCCTGCAGTGGTTAAATCTTCAATCAGTGTGTCCTACCTGTCATGACATACGGAGCCAAAACGTGGATCCTTACGATGGGTCTGGTTCACAAATTTAAAGTCGCTCAGCGAGCTATGGAGAGGGCTATGTTGGGAGTTTCTTTGAAGGATCGCATCCGGAATTAGGTGATCCGACAGAGAACTAAGGTTATCGACGTAGCCCATCAAACTAGCAGCTTGAAGTTGCAGTGGGCCGGTCATTTGTGCCGTAGAACCGATAATTGCTGGAGTTATAGTATTATTGAGTGGAGACCACGAATCGGGAAACGTAGTGTAGGATGCCCTCAGACTAGGTGGAGCAACGATCTTCGTAAGGTGGCTGGCAAGAGCTGGATGAGAGTGACCACGTATTGTGCTCGTTGGCATGCAATGGGAGAGGCCTATGTGCAGCAGAGGATTTATATAGCCTGATGATGATGATGATAATGATGACAATAACGTCGCGAAACAGAATGCCTTGAGGTCTGTCCCTCCATCTCGAAGTTTTTTCTTATTCCCGCTATTGTACTACTTACTACACTGCGTTTCCTGAAAGGTGTTAATTCAACCAATCAGGGAAGGCAGCCAATGAGTTTCTTTTAAAAGACAATAAATAATAAGACTGATATCCAGAATGACCGTAACCATTGTAATAACAATTATTATTATGGGAGGTGGGAGGACCTTGTGCAGGGTCCGTCCGGGTTGGTACCACCATCTTATCCATTAACCTACCGCCAAGCAGCAGTGTTCGCATTGTTGTGTTCCGGTTTGGGGATAAGACAGCCGGTGAAATGACTAGCATAGAGGCATTCCATCTTCGGCCTCAGGGTTGGCAACGCATTTGCAGTCTTAGGATTGCGGTCTTGTGAATGCGAATGTCTATGGGTCACAGTTTCCACTTACCATCAGGTGGCCTGTGTGCTCGTTTGCCTTCCTATGATATAAAAAAAAAAAAATATATATATAATAATTATTATAAAACTGGTATTCTGACACCATTACCAATATCAATATTAGCGGTTTATAGTACGCCAGTAGGAAAAATATTTACTGTGGTTGTTGCTTTTGCTAACATCTCACTAAATTATATCTCGCTTGACTGAAGGCAACAGCATTTTAAATTGTATAAAATGCTTTAAGCATTAACTCAGGTTTTTTTGGTAATAATTGAAGTCCGTCGGTAATTTAAACAATCCGAGCGTCGCGGAGAATCACCGCCGTGATATCACACAAACAGACCAACATTCACGATTATAATTATGATTAGTAAGCATGGGATGTTCTTTTCCTACTACAATTACAGAACTGTTAATAAGAATTAATCTAGCTTTCTCTCTCTCTAGTTAAAAAGGTCTTTAAACATCCCATTAAGTAAAACTCCAAGTCGTAAAATATCCTCTAAAAAGTCTGAAACTACAAGTACATAAAATAGTTAACGGCGATGGCAAATATCGTTAAAAAATCCGTAAGTACTACTTTTTATAGTTTTTAGGGTTCCGTACCCAAAGTATGCCAACGAGGCCCTATCCTAACCTTGCCTTGGCCTTGGCTGTCCATCTGTGTGTCTGTCTTTCAGCGGGCTGTATCTCGTGACCCTACCCTATCGACCCTATAACATTTCACAGGAAATGTATTACTACAGCCGCTATAGCAACAAAAAAAACAAGAAACAAGTTTTGGTAGTGCTCTTTGCTTAACATGAACAATCGCTGTATCTCCTGAGAGGTAGACATTTCTTTTTTTTTTAGAGTGTAAAAATTCAAATATTATAATTTCGAAAGTTTGGATCTTTGTTACACAAACCTCTTCAAGTTTTTGCTTAGATGGGCATTGTAACTACCTACTATGTATTTCTTTTGCATGGATAAAAAAAAAACCAGGACAGTTGATTGATTAGTCTGAAATAGCACGTAGGCTACTTTGAATCCAGGAAAACTAAACTATCCCTAAGAAATGACCATTGACTACTTCTATGTGGACGGAGTGCGCGAAAGTTTGTATTAAATACTATAAGCAATTGATATAAAAAAAAAAATCCAAGGGGTCCCTGTCATATAAAAACTTTAACCGTTTTAAACTCGATGTTAGTAATATTGTTCAGTAACCCTTCGTGTGTGAGTCCGACTCGCACTTGGCTGGTTTTTTAACCATTAATTCTCAAGAGGAATTCCCAGGAGAGAACGTCTAGGTATTTGAACGAAGCTCCATTTCTCTGCAGTTGGTGCACAGAGGAACTCGAGGTAACAGATTACAATAAAACAAAAGAATCACTCGAAACGGTTTATTTCATTAAATTGAATTCTATATTAAAAATAAAACCCCAGTTACTTACGGCAAATTTAACCAAGTACCTTGCAATATTTATTTATAATATTATATTATTCATTAAAATAATAGGGAATATTCAATTCCGGGTATGTCATACCCTGCATTATAGTTGTTCCTTTTTCAAACCACACGCTCGCCGGGTTAATCCATCTAACAAGGGCCGGTGTTCTAGGCGGTAATAGTATTTTATGTAACTGGTACATAAAGAGGGTCCTTAAAACACGAGTGTGGTTTTGTGAAACGAGCTGAAGGCGAGTTTCATAATAACATCACACGAGTTTTTAAGGCCTAATTATCAGTGATAGGATTAGGTAGTGCTATTTGGGGCGAATGACCCGAGACTTCGTGGCGAAAGATTAATATGGATATGACTTAATCCCGGGATTTTTATGATTATAAAGTTTAAATAGTAAGTTGTTATAAAAAAGTAGATAGGTGCTTATATTATAGCACGGGATTTAATGAAAATGTTTAGTTAATAATATTCTTATAAACTAAAGATTCAAAGTTTACGTAAACAATAATTCGTTACATACTTTATATACTTTTTATCTTTCTGTGCTCAGCCGTACATGTTAATATTTTTATGTAAGTACACGTGTTATTTATTAAACTGAATTCTGCATTCAACCCTTTACCTGACTCGAGAACGCTTTCTAATTTTCTATTATTTACAACAATTACCATGGTAGGTGCGAAAGAGACGGAAGACGAAAGTATAAAATTTTCCTAAACCTAGAATTAATTATTTTTATGTTATACATATTATCAACCGTCAATAAAATACGAGTCCGGGATTTCCGGAAATCCCCAAGGCATATCCATATTATGGATAGCGATTAAGGTCATTCACTCCAAATAGCACTACCCAATCCTATCACTGCTAATTATGTACAGTTGCATACATTACTTTATCTACACACATATTATAAGTACTCTAAGATGCGTTCAGTAGCCGAAGGCAAATAACCTTCTCTAATAATAAGCTTTAAAGCGCAAATTTGTGTTAGAGTCAAGTAGACTTCACTAAGTAGACTTCAGTGGTTCTTGAGTTTCAAACGGTTTAAATGTTTAATACCTACCGAAAACTTATTTCCGGTGGTGGTAAACTGACCGCGACCTATAATGAATTAATGATGTATGGGGATAACAGTTTTCCAACGGCAAAGTTAAGTTTGTCGCGAGGTCTAATTTGTTTGTAGTAACGGCTTCGGAACCCTACACTGAGCATGGTCCAACATGCTCTTCTCCGGTTTTTTTTTATAAGGTGGCAAAATAAAATTAAGTTTACAAATTTATAACAGAATAATCCCAGAATAGTACCCAAAAAAAGGAGGTGTAAATTACAAGCATCACTAAATTTGCCAAATGACATTTCTGTTACAGTCCTAAGCATACGTCGGACTCCAGCGGGCATTTTCGTGGCATGTCAGAATGATAGGTAAGGTTCGCATATCAATCAATTCACTTTCGAGTATTTGTACTTAGTATTCGGTACCTAGTATTTATAATGTGAATTTCCAAATATCATAGCAACTAACTGCGTTATTTATAAACGTACCTACTTGGACTACACATAAGTCAAAATGGCAAAAAAGTTCGTTTGGCTCTATCCGTCACTCAGACAATTGCAGCTGTGAGAAAGGAACAAAACACAAATGAGTTAAATGATAACGGGGTAACTAATTTAATTAACTATGTTACAAATGCTAGGTACATTATAAATATTATAATACTCGTAAGTTAAGATTTTTTTGTAAACCTTGCCTTGCCCTCAAACTGCCCCCTATAGTCCGACGTTTGGCTAAGAAATGAAAAATATTATAAAATTCTGCATTGCTAAGCACTGCAAAAGGTGCACAATGGCTGACTGCCATTGATAAGTAAGCTTTGAAACGAGGATTTAAAGTCAACTGCCCGTTGAAACTTGGAATGGCCAACGAAACTCTTTACTTTACTGCACTTACTTCTTCTTGATTGCATTCATTAGTGCACTTTGTAACAATGTTAATGTACCTAGTGCAGTCTTGAGTTCCTAGTAAGACAAATAACTATAAAACTAACTGTTTATCTGTTACATCGACGACACCCCGTGTGTTTATTCCGTGTGGTTGCCAAGGTTAAGGTTAGAATAGTGCCACTCCATGTCTTCCCGTGGATGTCGTAAGAGGCGACTAAGGGAATATAGGCTTGTAGTACTGTTAGGCGATGGGCTTCTGGGATTACAGGCGTGAAGGAATGTAAGTATGTATGTACTTGTTTGACCTTGTAGCCTAGTCGGTAGTAAGCCTGCCTACGAAGCCAGCGGTTCCGGGTTCGATCCCCGTAAGGCAAATATTTGTGTGATGAGCAAGGATTGAACCCGGGCCCGCTAGCTTCGTAGGCAGCCTCACTACCGACTAGGCTACCATAATTCATAAAGTATTACATTATACGAACTTATCTTTTTTGTCTCTGTCTTATAAGCGTTCCGTTTTGGATCTATATTATAATGTCTAATCATCATTATGTCCTAACGCATTGTTTGTTCAAATTTTTGTTTATCCTAAAGCCATTCCGCGGTAATTTTAAAGCTTTTTTGTGTTGTTATAAAACATACATACATACATTAAATCACGCCTGTTTCCCAGAGGGGTAGGCAGAGACCACTTCTATCCACTTGCTACGATCTTGACAAATTTCTTTCGCTACTTCAACATTCATACATCGAGTCATGCACGCACGTCGGTTTCGGGTACTTAAGATGTTATAAAACAAACCTAACCTAACCTAACCGCAGGTATTTTGGAAAGCTTGAAAAGTTGTCTGAAAAAACCAGAACTAACGATGTTAGGAATTGCAAATTACACCCTTCCGTTTTACCTAAAAAGTACAAAACACAAAAAAAGTACTTCTAGGTTATTTTATTGACAAAGCAAAGCTGGTCGCTTTGCCAGAAAACGCTTTGAAAAAGCTTGCTTTGAGCAAGTATCCATACCTGAAAGCTCCCGGGCAAGAAAAACACACGTTGTTTTACTGGGAGAATACCAAATGAAACTCGCCAAAATGGTTTTAGTTTATTCTAAATGCAGTTATGGTAACATAAGGGGTACTATTCTGCTCGGAAAAACCTGTTGACATATTGTATCTTTTTTTTATGACAAGGCCGAGGAAGCCTTCGTATAAGAACTAAAATTTATTCAACTCGAATTAAGTTTTAATTTCTGCCACATGCTCGGAAATGTTAACCTGTTTTGTTTAACCTTTCTGGTGTAAGTTCTGAGTTCCAGGACAAGGAAATAAAAAATAAAAAATTACAACGACAGCGGCCGTAAAAATGTATGAAATCCATACTAATATTATAAATGTGCAAGTGTGTATGTTTGTCCGTCTTTCACGCTTCCACCACTGAACGGATTGAGATGAAACTTGGCACACATATTTTTTAGGTCCTAGAATAGGACATAGGATAGTTTTTATCCCGGAAAATTTGACGGTTCCTGAGGCAGCAGCGATAAAAGACTTCTACGCGGACTGAGTCACGGGTGAAAAGTTTAATTATAATTATAATTATATACATACCAGTCGTTTCACTTCTTAAAACCATGCTTGGACCAGGATAACTAACTCCAAACAGCCAAACACTCGTGCAATAGCGTGCAATAAAATCCATGTGACTAAAATGGTATAGCTTTTTAAACAGCGTTTACAGCGTATTTAAAAGTGTATTAAACGTGTACACTAAGTAAGTGGCGTGTAGTAAGTAGTGTATAAGTGTGTGAGTAGTGTGTATTAGTGTGTAGTGCAGTGTATTTAAATTTTGGGTCTGTGCTTTATATTATTTAACAATAAAATTGAGTTATATTTTCTCGCATTGTTGGAGAAGAGCACTATACAAGCCTTAGCCGGGAAGGGCGGTGGCTGTACTCGTAAATAGCGCGGCCAGGACCTCATCTTGGCCTCACTAACTCAAACTCGTCCCGCAACAGCCATTTTCCCGGTCTCTGTAATAATATACTATTAGCACAGCAAGGGAATTTGCGAATCCTCTTAATTTCTCCACGGGGACCAAGCTCCAGGTCATTATTTAAAGTTAAATGGTTTTCCTTAAATGCTTTAAACGTTTAGAAAGTGCCAAATGGATTGTTAATGACTTCATTTAATTTGTAAATCATAAAGTTGAGCGTCTGTCCTCGAAACTGTTGCTTGCAATATTAATTGGATAAAATTGAAGTGTCGCGAAACAATGATGGGAAGATTTCAATTTAACAATTATGAATTTGAAATATCGGTAAGTCTTTAAACGTCATTGAAATGCGTTACAGAAATTGACTTATCTTAACTTAACTTTACAAGGCTTATTGCGACGCAAATTCACTGGATACAATATATATCTTTATTAATACTCTGTCAAAAAAATATTCTTAAAATTGCCTATTCTTTCGAATGCCGATGGGTTATTATGACGTAGCTATGCAGTTCATTTTACGCTGAGAGAAAAGGACAGAACTAGCGTCTACTAGCTACGTCGTAATAGCTACGTCGTAATAGCTACGTCATAATAACCCCGTGATGTAATAACTAAATGAAAAGCAAGGTTTAAAAACACGACTGCATTTTTTATATTGTCGTCATTACCTACCTATATTAATAATTGTCATTTTGCCATTGTTGTTAATTCAATTTTCACAGTTTAGGCACAGAACAGATAAGTACAGAAGTAAATCACATGTATGTACTTCACTTTTCATACCTACGCTCGGCGGTCGCTCTAGGGTTGTCAACTATGGCTTATGCACAAAAAACTATCGCGGTAGTAGCACTCGTAGGTATCTAGTCGTTTGATTTATTGTTGTAAGATGCTTTGTGACAGACAGACGGACATACGGACAGCAGAGTCTTAGCAATAGGGTCCAGTTTTAACCCTTTGGGTACGAAACCCTAAAAATACCGTGTAGGTAACTTCAAAAATAACCGACCAGACGAATTAATATTAAAGTGGAGGGGGTGACTGGAGGGGCTAATCCAAACCCGCAGTACCTACCTATAGCCCGTAATAGCAAAAAACTTATCCTACAAAACAAAACAATAAACCTACCTACTAGGTATTACAATACAAAAAGTTTACAGAGCAGAAACATACAAAAATTTACGTTTGTCAATTTTCATTATCGAAAATTCCTTATAACTTCTAAACGGATTACCCTAGTTACACAATGTCCATTACCATATACGTTTTAGACCTAAACCTATCAAAAGACACTAAAAACAACACAATATCTACACAAACAAAAAAACATGTTTTCAACTTACGAAAGGTGGCGTGAATTTACCTTACAAAAATATACCTAGTTAAGTACCTACTTCGTTTATACTGATTCAAAATAGGAAACTATTATTTAAATCGATCTTAGATATATTCTTCGGGGGCCGGGGCAGGGCGCTTACCTACCTAACTCTTCTGTGTAAGTTTAAAACGAACCATTGAAATACAAGCAGATACCTACTTACCTCTCTGAAGCCACTGGTGGCTTGAAAAAGGACAATTCACCGTTTAAAGTGGAATTTAACCAACCGTCCACTGAACAGTTATAATAACTTCTTTTTTGTTGCTCCATTATAAGTACCTAATTAAATTATCGCACAAAAAAGTCCACGGACGCGACGCGTGTCAAGCGGACGGCACTCGCGCTCGCACTCCTCCCAACTACTCCGAGATATCGTGTCCGTGAGCGGTGTCTATGTGTGCGTTGCTCGAGCGCACTTTGTATGTAGATTGCTTTCTGTACCTATATGTTCTGTGGTTTAGGTATCCTATGCCACCCGGGAAGGTGAAAGGATTCTAACGATACCACACACATCTGAATCGGCTCAGGCGTTTAGAAGTCATACGTGAACCGTGAAAACATTACACCCCCTTTTTTGGGCAGTCGTGTAAAAAGTACAAGAATATTTTAGGTCAAGACATATATCGCACTGCTAGATCAAAACAGTCGTAATTCAAAATACAACTGTATTTTAAAATCAACTTTATTACAACTTCTATGAAATTCAAACAAAACTAGCAACGATTTTGAGTTGACACTGTATTGATATATCGGTCTGTCCCAATTTCTCGATCAACACAGAATCAACACGCCATCGGATACCCCAATACTGTCTTGTAGATATCGGAGTGGATGTCAGGATCATATCACATTACACTGCTAGCAAGCCCTCAAAAAACCACCAAGTGTTATACAATTCACGATGCGTTCACATCCTTACGCGAAAGTTGGAGAGCGCATTTTTCTAGAGCTTAAATTGGCTAATGTTGCTTTTGGACTCGGGTAGAATGACAGTTGACATTTACATTGCCTTTCGCTTAATAATAAAATAGGATTCCGAGTGTTTCGCTGTAGTATCATGTTACGTATCACGTTAGTTCCCGTCACGGGTTTATTTAGATAAAAGATAATTTTAGCTGCTTGGAAATATTCGTTGATATTTTCGGAACGAGAACATTGCAAAGCCGATGAAAATAAAGGACGAAAAAAATGTAGGCTTAGGTTGGCCAAATAATACAAAATGTTGTATCGTATTAGGAGATAAAAACCGGCCAAGTGCGAGTCGGACTCGCGCACGAAGGGATCCGTACCATTACCCATAATAAAACACTAATTGACTCTTACAAAAATTAGTGCTTTAAAGCACGATTACGCTTAGCAACAATTGACTTTCCTGAAGAGTTTATAAACTGCTGCAGTGATTGTTGCGACAAATTATGTAGTAACAAAAGCCATCCAAAGCTTTTTACGAAAATGTACGGCGATATTGTAGATGTTTTGACAGATTCGGCAAAAAAAAGTTTATTGTTAAAAAGCGTATTAAGAAAAAACAATACAATACAATACAAATACTCTTTATTGAACCACCAAAAGAAAACAAAACACGGAACAGTACATTTTAACTATAGGTATACAACAGCTAAATAGCGATCGCTTCCGGACAACCTTGGACAGAGAAACAATAAAAACAAAAATACATGGCAGGCGGTGTAAACTAAATTAGTCAGAACTCAAACTAAACTACAAGAAACACTTCTGTTATTGTAAAAACTACTTACACAAATATAAACTACATATAAATATACACATACACAAAGTAAATTAGTTAATAAATACATACTAAATACACGCTAAATACATACTATTATACAACTATAACCGTGATCCCTAAACCCAATTATTTTTTTCACAAACCCGCAATATTTTTGCAAGACCTATTCAACGACGACACCCCACACTATGGGGTAGACGAGATAAAATATACATGCCCACGTTACGTGTGTGTTACGTTTTGTAAGATTATATTTTACCACTTTGTTGGCGTGACTAATATGTATATTAAGGCCAAATTACAGTTTTCTACTATTAAGATTCTCTGAGGTGGGCCGCGGGCGGACAGACAGACGGACATGGTGAAACTGTAAGGGTTCCTAGTATGACTACGGAACCCTAAAAACCGACAGAGAATTAAAAAAAATACTACACGTTTTAAAAGTAGAATTTCTGTCATGTGGCGGTCATTTTTATTATTTCCCTGATGTGGATGTATTGATATTTCTGTATATATTTATTTATAATTATCACAAGTAATTTGTACGCTGTATTTATTTGTATTTGAATATACTTACTTAGTTATTTATTTTTTTGTTTGTTTTGTGAGCGTTCATTTGTTATTTTTTCTAGTTTTTTGTATTCTCGTTTAATTGCGAACATAGTTTCTTGTTATTACTCGCCTAGTTCCTCTTAAGGTTTAATGTTTAATGTTTATTTGGGCACAAACGGTACAAATTAAGAAAAACCAGTGAAGTTGCCACAATTAACTAATACAGTACAGGGTAACGCGTCAAATAAGAAAAAGTGTGCTTACATAATATTAAGTATTAAATTAAATTACACACTTCACTTAATGTTTAGAAAACGCAATTTTAAATCTAAGAAGGGAAAGACTAAATATATCTAAGTGAAAAAATGTGCTATTATAGTTTTTAAAAGTTCTACATAAAAAAAGAATTTGACGCATATTTTTTATGAGTAAGGGGAACATGAAAAAGATAGAGATTAGATGAAGGTTGTCTGGAAGATATCGCTAATCAGCGATAAGACCGTTATGTTTTTGTTTTGTGTACAATAAAGTGTTGTTGTTTTTGTATTTAATAATTATAACGTTATAGTAAGCGGTTTGAACTAGTTTAACCAAACTCCGCAATCAATAGCATTTATTCCCCAATTCCGGCTGTTCGCTGACTGGGTTACCGTGTCCAAATTACAAAGCAAATCAAAGTCCACATCGATGGTACAAGCGGCAGCCTCACAACTCGGAGTCAACTCCGCAACACTAAATTAATCAGCTTCCATCATTGTTCCGAATCCTTCGCAAAGGGAAATTTCGACAGATAGCAAATTCCAAAGTTGCTAAGTACTTTTGTCGTAACTTTTTGCGGCGTAGAAGCAGCATTGTACAAAGTTCGTTGTAATTATTTTCGATACCCGATTCAGTACTAGAACGGGCCACATCAATGTGCTTTGGAAATTTAAATTGTAAATGGATTCCTAACTTTATGTCGGATTCATATGATAAATGGAGGGGCAATTTTGTTTGTTGGGTAGATTGGAGCAATTTGGTTTCGAAGTGGTTGGGAGTAATAATACGTTTATCTTACTCTTTCATTCAAGGTGACTATAGTGTTAATAATACAATAGGTGGTCCCTATAACTTAGAAATTGGTGAGAACAGGAGTAGGTAGGTTGTGCATACATTTTAGTGATTAACCTCTTTTTTTTACTTAATATTTACAAATAATAATATTTTATCTAGCATACGATCGAATAACAACACTCATTTAGTACAACTATTTTTTTCTTGTTATTGTGTATTTTAATTCAATATCTTCTAACTAGGTTGGTTTAGGTTAGAACTGTGACCACATTAATAGTAATGAAAGCCTAAATTATGCAATCGTGTTATGTTAAAATGATCATTAGACCATTTGTTTTTATGCTACACATTACACACCCATTTTGCTATAAGTATAGACGATTCGGTACTGAGTGATAAACTTTATATCAATATACCTAATAATAATATATGTCTCTTTTAATGCACCTGGTGGGTTTCATTGTTGCCCATCTAATATGCATCATAAGAGTCGCCAGCAGCTCTATTCTTTGACTAAGGGTATTAAAAGTGCAACGCGCTACAGCTTGCAATTCATAACGTTATACAAACATAGATACATTAAATCACGTCTGTTTCTCAGAGGGGTTGGCAGAAACGACTTCGTTCCACCCGCTACGATCTAAACAAATCTCTTTCGCTTCTTCCACATTCATACATCGAGTCATGCATGAACGTTAGTTTAAGTTAATCTCGTTGTTTCAATTTTGATTTCGCTACTGTAAAGCGTAACTTTAAGAAAAAATATTAATACTAAAACGATTTTGTACACTAACGAAATATCGTCCGTGAAACTGCAAAACGGCGTAAGTAATATTTTTATAAGGAGCAAAATGCACCTTTTGAATAAGACGGTAAGGTTTATTTTGCACTATCATATATTTGTTAGTTACGCGGTTTTTCAGTATCACCGACGATATAACGTTATGATAACAATATTTGTCATTACGTTATATGCAGGTCTGGGTTAAATTTATATTCTAGTACGTGGTAGGGGTGTCAGTTCTAAGTAGGAAAGGGTTAAAGTTTGTTTTTTTTTTAAATATTTAGACTACTTATACTAAAACTGCTTAGAAACTGTCAAGTATAGCTGTTATTTATTGTCAAGGAAATAAGAGCTATCGTAACGTTAACAAAACGATAACATACCAAAAGTAATATGGTTTTATTATGCAGAATGGAAGCCCTAATTAAGGTAGTCCTTTGTTTCCATCTTGTAGCTTTGAAATGAGCGTCTACAAAACAAGAGTAAACCCCTAATTACATTATTATTTCTAGGGCCAACTCAAATGGCAAATTGTATAGTAGAAAAGCTCTTGGCTTGTATTCTGGGAAATAGGCAACGATAAACATAGGTACTAATGTTATAAAATTCAAATTGAAAATATTTATTCAGCAAGTTGGCCACATGCGGGCTCTTTTACAAGTCGGTAATGTACAGTGAATCTACCAGCGCTTCGGACAAGACCATCATTGCGGAGAAGAAGCGCCGCAAGAAACTCCAGCAAAACTCCTATAATATAGCGAACTAAATACTAAATACATAGAAAACATTCAGCCTTACCTGCCGGGAATCAAAACCAACCAACCAACTAAGCTAAGCGCGTCAAGAAACTATTCCAATTTCATTTTGTAGCAACCTTCATCCCTTACCCTATATTGAAGGCATGCCATAGATATTCCACAAGCTAAATCTAGTTAACCTAACTTGAGACCTACGCAACCAACTTCATCATTTTCAAGAGCGTTATCCAACTAACTACATGGCTATATAATGCATTATTAATGCACCCCCAGCGAGCGGAGGTGCCAGCTGATTGGGAGATTAAATTCAGCTTGCGGCAGCGGATTAATCAGGTCCTGGAACTGCAATCTCAAGATCTAGATGACGTGTTAAGAGGACATCTTTAGGAATATTATCACGAGCTCGAGCTTGAATAAGAATAAGAATAAGAAAAATATCTATTGCCACAACCTTTAATTTTAAAGAATCAAAAAAAAAAGTTAGTTTGTGAGAAAAAATAAAAACTTATATACAGTAACTAATTCCTTTTCTCCCTCTATCTCTCTCGCGAAATTGGTGTTTTTCCGCTGAAACTACGCAGGTAATTTGATATATTTTTTAATTTAATATTTATAGATTTATATAATGCTAGACTAAGTAGGTATACCATTGTAACATTAAATATATTTAAAATGACTGACTGCCGAGTTTCTTGCGGCGTTTCTTCTCAGCAGTGTTCTCCTCTTGTGAAGCGCTGGTAGATTCTTGACGTGTAAAAGTGCCCGTGCGTCACTTACGGTACTTACTGAATAAATGTATTTATCTTATTTAAGAAACTAGGTTGAACAATGGGTCCCAATCTCAGCATGTGCTAGGCAGGGATGTCCGGCGCTGACTATAAACGGGACGGTCGCAAACTGATACAAAATGATTGATACAATAAACTAGGTAAGTAAAAAAGTACAATAAAAAGATCATGCTTCAAATGCTAAGTAAAAAGGTAGTAAATGACTAATAAAGACATAGAAGAATGAAAAAAAATAAAAATTAAAACAAGAAAAACTTAAAATTTTAAATAAAATAAACATGATTTACTACTACTCGTTTTTGAATCGCCTTAATAAAACCGGGCAGTGTAGGGTTCCGAAGCCGTTACTACAAACACAACAAACAATATGAAAAAAGAAGAGAAAAAAACACACTCACGTTAAGTGCAGTGGAAGTACGCAAAAAAAAAATGGGTTTTTTTACCACTTTATCGGCATGAACAAATATGTATATTCATGACAAATACCAGCTTCCGCTTTGCTTGAACTAAGGTTGCCGACATAGCCCGAAGAATAGCTAAACTGAAGTGGCAGTGGGCGGGGCACATCGCACGCAGGACTGATGGCCGATGGGGTCAGAAGGTTCTTGAGTGGCGTCCGCGGACCGGGAGATGAGCTGTAGGTAGGCCTCCAACAAGATGGAGTGACGACCTTGCAAGGATCGCGGGAACGCGGTGGATGCGAAAAGCACAAGACCGATTTGAGTGGAGAGCCTTGGGGGAGGCATATGTCCAGCAGTGGACGTCTTTCGGCTGACATGATGATGATGATGACCAGCTTTCAAGAACTGAGATTCTCTGAGCTGAACCGCGGAAGGACTGACATGGTGAAACTATAAGGGTTCCTAGTTTGACTACGGAACCGGATCCCTAAAAATTGAGAGAAAGAATTTTATCTTTTTAGATTTTCTCTTTTGATATTAGATATTATACTAAAAACGGCAAGTTCTATCCTTGTAAGGCCCAGTGTGCAATAGGATGTAAATAATCATGACAATTTACTTTGAACTCTGTTGCAATAAGAATAAGGTTTTCCTATGTTCATAAATTGAAAATGGCATTTTCGAACAATCGCAATTGAACTTTATTCCCTTGATTGTAGATTCAAAGTCCCAGTTACAAAAAACTCCCATTTTTCAGTATGGTTATTTCTCTTATATCTTGTTAAGTTCGTATGAAATCGTCGACAGTTCTGTCCAAGGTCTTCTGTCAATATCCGATTATTACTACGATCTTTATATTAAAAAAACTGTACACACTTTTTAATAAATTCGTCACAAAAAATAAACCGTCATCCTCCCTTTAACGCCGACGACCGCCGCCCACCCATAAGATTACTGAGGCGAGTTGACAGTGTTGCCACCTACACAGCATCAACTTAACACCCTGTAGGATTATTCTTAAACTAACTTCATCTTGCGACTTTATCTGCGGTGGGAAGGCCGTGGGATATTAATTTTAGGGTTACAAGCAATGGGATTCTAATACTAAGTATGTCTGTCTCTCAGTATGGCACCGGGCTATATCTCAAGTACCGAAATAAGTAGACAATGAAATTTTTCACAGAGTGTATTTCTACTGCTACTAGATAATGAATACATACATACATACATTAAATCAAGTCTGTTTCCCAGAGGGGTAGGCAGAGACCACTTCTTTCCACTTGCTACGATCTTGACAAATTTATTTCGCTTCTTCAATATTCATACATCGAGTCATGCACGCACGTCGGTTTCGGGTAAAGATAATTAATAAAAAATAGTAAATGGAAAAGGAAAACGGCCGAATCTTAAGTACCCAAAACCACGCCCGTCGGTTTCGGGTACTTAAGATTCGGCCCTTTTCCAGCATGACTCGATGTATGAATGTTGAAGAAGCGAAAGAAATTTGTCAAGATCGTAGCAAGTGGAAAGAAGAGGTCTCTGCCTACCCCTCTGGGAAACAGGCGTGATTTAATGTATGTATGTATGTACAATTATTAGCATAGCTCCAAACAGCAGTGTTCACATTGTTGTGTTCCGGTGCGAGGGTACAACCGGTAAAAAAGTAGCATAGGGACATTCCATCTAACTTAATCGTTAACCCTTAAAGGGGTTGGCAACACATATTGCAGTCTTGAGATTATCATCGTAAGATTGTAAATGTCTATAGGGTTCCAAGTTCAATTATCATCAGGTAGCCTAAATGCCCGTTTGGCTTCTCTGAACCATATAAAAGCACAACAATTCAAACACTGTTGCTGGTGTAGTCAAACAAATAAGAGTTACGAGCACAACATAGTTAAGGATACTTTAATAAAACAAAGTGGATGAATGACATCTTAGCCTAATTGTGCAAATTGTTGTTACAGAGTTATCAACAAGTTTTTAGAGTTGTTGGTAATTCTGTAGCTCTGCCTACCCCACTCTGGGAATGAAGGCGTGAAGGTATGTATGTATGTATGTAGTGGATACCTCCTGACGGATAAAATAAAAGGTACGCGAACACGTTTAAAATAGAATAGAAGAGAAATCTTCATTTGCTAGAATATTTTAGAATGAGTATTCAGTCTACTTCAGAATCGACACGCAAAATATTGTGGTTACTCACACATACATACCTTCATGCCTTCATTCCCAGAGTGGGGTAGGCAGAGCTACAGAATTACCAACAACTCCAAAAACTTATAATAATTACTTGTGGTTATAATTTAAAAATTAAAATTAGTCCCAATATTTGAGCAGTAAAAAAATAAAATTATACGTTCCTAATTAAAATCCATTAAAATTTAACAAATCCTTTAATTTATCAAAAAAAAAACATGGAATGGCACCTTAAATTGTATGATAATTTCCAACAGAAATATTGATGACTAAATGTATTCATGATTTTAGAAAATACTTTTTATATTTTTAGCAGAGGAAGCTACTACTAACTGTGTGCAAGAGTATTTGCGCGAAACAATTTAACAAATTAAACATGTAAGATATGTGCAGTATGCCTTTGGGTTGGATGTAGTGGTACAGAATATCAAAATGTAACATCTGCTTTACCTTTGTTCACACAACATCACACCTAACTAACCATTAAAGACAGAGCATAGAGAAAAAGAAAGAGATGTATATAATGTGTATTATGTCAACTTCTATGTATTCTAGTGCGACTCTCTTTCATGCAATATTTCAGATTTCTGAAGTGTATAGCTAGATGTGTTGCTGTGTGTTCAACCAATAAATTATTAGAATGATGGTTGTAGCATGCACATTTAAATTTTCCCTAAACACCTAATCTAACCATACACATATTATTATTAAAGGCATTTATCCTATACATGTCACAGATCTAAAAAAAAATGTAATACTTAGCACATTTTTGTATTGCGCACGCAGCTCTTCTGAGAACATTTTGTCACGCCTCGTAAAATGAAAGTAGAAATCTAATTGAACCTCGAAGGCCCAACGTCCTAAATCTAGGACATTCGTTAAAGTGACTTTTGACTTTAGTCGACTGTCACAACATTCTTTTTCGAACTAACGAAAGTTGACGTGGGCCTTACGGGGCGGGGATAATTTAAGAGAGCAACATTCCCAACCAAGGAATCCTCACACTAATACATATATTCATCACACCCTTTGACATAACTCATACACACGACACTATAAATTACATCACAATTTCAAACCTCAGAGAAAATTCAGAGCGTACTGCTGCTTTAAAATTTCCACGCCGTCCCTGCAATTTAATATGCGCTTATTTGGGCAACAGTCGGCAATGAAAATTAAAGGAATGGCGGCAACTTTGTCGTGGATTGTTAAATTTAGAAAAGCGATTAAAGTTTACGAGTTCAGTGCAGCTCGTTCATATGTTGCCGTCGACGACATTGTTAGCGCAGCTTTTGTGATTTTAACTTTAATAGGGGCTTTATTCTAGTCGGTAAAATTAAATTATTTTTGACATGTTCTTGTATTATCAATGTTATGGTTTACCTCTTATTTACTTGTCAATAGATTATCTGGGGGTTTTTGACAAGATGGTGTCGCTTTCTGATTTGTTTTTATTTTTTTTCATATTTTGTTGTTTAATGGATAGTAATGATGTATTAATTATGCAGTAAATTTACCTTCAAATGTGCAGTATAATGAAGAATTCAAGTTTGAACTCGTATGGCTTTGGAAGGATTGCTCAAGGAAAATCTCATCTGGTCTTCGTAAAGTTCTACCTACATCGCTTCACGGAGGCTAGAGGATCACCACAACGTTGTCTTATGATTTTTTTTTGATATGTAAACGTAAGATATAAACTTGATATTGGCAGAAATTATTGCTCGATATTGCGAACAGTTGCCATAAATCAAATAATTAATAATACTTGACAATCATGGCGGCCGAAAATATACAATGACATCTCAAAAGCAAATGGTTTTTACCGAGTAGAATAGACCCCGACTTAAAATCTACCTTTGCTAAACGTTATGAAAATTATATTGCTACTAAATGGTGAATTTTCTTTAGGCAATACTTTTACACAAACATGCTTTTTTTTATATAATTAACAAAAAGTAATTTCACATACATTTTCATACTCTCTACTCACAATTCAGTTTTTACTTTGGCCACAATATAAGACACTTTTAAAACGCACATTAAGATCACTAAGTCCTCTTCAATATTGATTGCAAATTCTTAGAGCTACTTGTTGGATCCGTTTGAGTATTTTTATCGGAAACACTTTGCTGATTCTTCCCTACATCGCGGACGTGATCTTTAACGTCATTTATCGCAGCTGATAAAGCATCCAACCTATCCATTATATCACCAAATTTAGTCCTTATCTCCATTCCCTTTTCGATTTTAGAGTTTTCTACAAGTTCACTGAGTGTATACCTATCATCAGTGACAATCGTCTTGAAAATCAGGTCCATCTGATTTCTGTACAATTTTTTACTGTCTTCCCTTTCTTTTTGTTGATATTTAGCCTTTACTTTAGTAAGTATAGAATCTAGTATGTGAAGAGGTAACTGTTGCTCTTTCGCAAAGTAGTAAGGTTCATCTTCTGCTTGTACTTCATAAAACACTTTCCAGTTGTGCAACACACAAGGTCTAATATGAATTTTCTTAATAAACCTCCTGAAGTGAAACTTTTTATGGATCAAACGTCTAAAAACTCCTCCAAATACGAAAAGATCAAGTGAACTCAGAAACTTGACCTGTTTTTCTAGTCTTCTCACGTCTCCTACCCTTTTCAAGTCAGCAACGTCGCTTACAACAACTCCGACCATAAAGTTCATGAATACCATAGAGACTAATATTAAAAACAATACAAATAGTACGTGGACTATCATTTTGGAATAGGCGAGCTCTTTGGAATGGGTTTCTCCGAATAAGTCTTTGTAATCGAACTCCGACGTCATCATGACGATTGTCTTGAGGAAAGACGCCCAGGGTCCGTCGAAAGGGGGGTTCGCATGGTACTGGACCATGAAACTTAAGGAGAAGGCGATCAGCAGGAAGATACAGGTAATGAGTATCTGAAACAACAAAGTTCATTGTTAGATATCTATTTTTAAGCTATTGCATAGCTTCTATCGCGGGCCTTGAGCGCGGGGACCGAATCAAGAAATTCCGTAACGAAAAAACCTCACGCTCCCCTCTCCGACGGGCAAGGAGGTGTGGCATGAAGGCCGTGCATCGTCTAACGTCGTTTCAGTTCGGCAGTCTTCGCCACGGCGTTGTGTGCGTTTGTACGACATGCAATAGCTTTACCGCGGCAGTCCCCGAGTGCCACACGTCTTTTTTGTTTTTTTTTTAACTAGCTTCTGCCCGCGACTTTGTCCGCGTAGATTTCCCTTTCAAATTACTTTTAAATCAGTCGAACAGTTGCAGCGTGAAGGAGTAACAAACAAACAGAAACTTTCGCATTTATAATATACAAATAGGTAATAGTAGGATTTGTAATAGGTTTGCTTTTGTTTTCACTTGAAGTCATCTCAATTTAATTAATTGTTGGTCTTTGTACACTAGTGCTTTGTTACTTTAACACCATATTTAAACTGAAGTATTGGGGGGTTATTATGACATAGCTATGCAGTTCAGTTTACGCTTAGAGAAAAGGACAGAGCTATATAACTGCTATAGCTCTGTCCTATACGCTCACCGTTAATGAACTGTGAGCATGTCATAATAACCCCTCAGATCTGTCAAAGGAATTAAAGCGACGAGGTACAAAATTTTTCTCAAACATGCTCGGAAAAAACGGTTCTCCGATTGAAACACAACGACGGAAAGAGCCTCATTTTACTCCTAGGAGTAAAAAAACCATATGAAAACACTTTCCGTCCATGTCCATATATTTCTTAAAAATGCTGTCAATTTGCATAATTAAAAGGACCAAGACAAAAATTCCAAACAGCCAAGGTAACTGCTCGCTTTTTTAGAACAGTGCGTGTGTTTCTTTTTGAATTTGCATTCCAATGTCTATGGTTAGTATTTAAAAACAATTGACAGTCGGTAACATTCGTTCATTCTGCATAATATAATTGTGAAACCGAATATTAAACTATTTGTTGTGTGAAATACTATAAAAAATGAGCTCAAGCGACGAAAGCGACTAAATAGGTACTACTCCGCCTATATTAAAATCTGAAGCTGCCTCGGTTAGGCAAAACCTGCTTCCCGCTAAATCTAAGGAAAAATGTAACCGAACTTATGACCAATTTATGCTGTGGAGGGCAAACAAAAATGTAAATTAAATTACTTGCTTTTTAGAAATGTATTTGTATTATTTCCTCACATCACATGTTTGAGAAAAGCATTATGTATGCCTCGGCGGAAACGAGGATTTCCTGACTCGTATTTTAGCAGGCCTCGCTGTTGCTCGGCCTGCTAACCACCTCGTCAGGAAAACCCTTACTTTCCGCGCCTAGGCAACAATGTACTATTACAGGTCCGCTACTTATAAGTCTGACTGTACATGTAAAGTGTAAGTTAATCTCTCAACGACCTTACAATTTTATTATTAAATTTCACTCGTTGGTCTGCACTCTGTTGCGGTTGCAAGGCTTAAATGATTCATCATAACATAACAGGTACACATTGCTTGAATATGAATTTCAGGCACTTTTGAAACTAGTGTAATAAAAAGCAAGGTTTATAATCCCAACTGTATTTTCTTATAGTATCATGTATTAATAATATAAATTATGTAAAAAAAAAAACAGTAGTGGGGCGCGCCGTCGTTGATTGTGGACTGCACCGAGCGACCAGTCGCTCACTCATTATTATTCTTGTGTTAACTCCTTTTATATATATTATACAGGGTGGTGTCTCTGACCTTGAGGCTTTAAATGCATGCATCTTTTCTACTCCCGAAACTAAACTTCTATTGTTCTGTAAGTTGTTAAAAATAAGCCCACAAAAAAAAAAAAAAACAATTTAAATGTAATCTCTATTTTCCAACCAAGGTAGTGTCGCCTCCGTACCATGAGATAGTGATTATATGGGCAGTATTGAATACACTGATTTTACAATTAAACTTTTACATCAATTAGTTATCGAACCTTAAGTTATTTTTTAATGTTGCAGAACAAAATTAGTTCCCTGTAGCAAGTAGAATCGATCGTTGCATGTAGAGCCCCAAGGTCAGAGGCACCCTGTAGATGCCCTATAAATTGTGTTTTCATTTGTGTAGCAAAAAACCATTATTTGATACTTTCGTTTATCAGAAAACTCAATAATAGTAATGAGAGTGCCCTGGACGTTTGGCGCAGTTTTAAATCGTCAAAAGTATGTAAATTATAAAACAGTTCAAATTTACCTTAAAAATATTATTGGCAACCTTGCTGAACATCAGAAGGTAATATCCCCAATATGGAAATCTCGACAGTAAATACGTCATGTGGGCCCAAGTGAGCAACAAAGATCCTGTGGCAACATGTCTTAGCCATTCGTTCTCCATCCAGGATTCTTGGTCTGTGCTCAGCAACACAATGGCCAGAATGATGGATCCCATCTTGACCCAATTCTCTACACCGAATAAGTAGAGAAGCCTTTTCACGTATATGAAGAGAATTTCCTGAAAAATGGAAATTGAAACACTTACAAATTAGCATTATTAGAATTCAATCAATAAGCCTACAGACGTCTACTGCTGGATCTACATCTTGAAGGCCTATGCCTTTCACGACGATCGGTTCACACACGGAAGTGACAGACAAGACCAACTATGAGAACATTGACTCTATTTTCACTTTGCCTTCACAATGTTGCCTTCTATTGTTTTCTATATTTGATTTGCTGTGTTCCTTTTGTCATAAAGCAATGAAAAACAATGTTGTTAGACAAAAGGCCTCGACTGGAAAATACACACCTCCGTCTTCATCATCCTCATTGCCCAATTTATATCTATCTACATAGTTTAAAACAAGCTACGCGCAATTCAGAGGGATATTTTTAGCCTGTTTTAGTGCCCCACTTACTACTATTATTTTCACAATTTAAATATTAAAACTATTGTGGGTCCTTAGTAATAGGTGATAATAATACAAAAGGAGAAAGTCTTACCTGAACAATCACGAGAAGTAATGGAGCATAAAGCAGATTAGCGCTTATAAAATAGGTGTTATCTTTGTCACAGAAACAAATTATCAGAACAAAATTCAGTGTCAGCGCAAATATTGTGTAAATGGCTACTATGACGTAAAAGAAAGGCACCAACGTCTTCCACTTCAAGTAGATAAGGCTCTCTATCAACGGATGTAATAATATATTCTTCTGTCCACACCTGACTAGTTCCTCTAAAACCTTAATCTGACTGACTCTGTGGTCTTTTATCAAAACTCCATAGTCAATAACTATCTCGCATCCAGATTCACTCATTTGTGGTGATTTGGATTCCACAAATTCATCGAAAACTTCTTCAAAAAACTGAGTAGAATTAGGAAGCTTTGTGGATATAGTTTCTATAACAGTTTTTCGTTTCTTATCAACCTCTGATGGATTCGATAAAACATCGCCTTTTCGTAATATCGTTGAAATGACTTCTCTGTTGCATCTATCTGCAGCTATGTGTAATGCTGTACGCTTTTTCTCATCAACATCATGAATGGCTTCCGGTTTTAGATTGAGGATAACTCCGACCACTTCAGGACAATTTCTAGAAGCGGCTATTTGTAATGGAGTCCAATCTGCTATAAACTCCCCTTTTGTCGTGAGCGTTAACCGAGCGTTTTTGAGATACAACGACTGGATACATTCTAACCGATTATGCATTGCAGCGATGTGTATGGGAGCGTAGCCATGCTTGTTGTATGAATTAATCATTGAATTAGTTGCATCGTCATCATGATTGAGAATGTAGTCTACCACTTTGTTGTGTCCAAACTGAATGGCTACATGCAACGCATTGTCTCTTTCTCCAGAAACATTATATTTGTTAGCTCCTTTTCGAAGTAAAACCTTGACACATCCAAGGTGTCCACTGCGAAGTGCTACGTACAATGGAGTCTGGTCTATTTTGTTCAATATATCCACTGATTCTATTTGTGTGCCTAGGAGTATTTCAAGTACTTCCTGGTCACTATGGTCAGCTGCCAAGTGTAAAGGCGTTTCATGGATCTATAAAAGAAATAAATAAATTGATCAAAGTGTTCACATCAGAAACATGAAAAAAAAGCATTATGTTATTTTTTTTTGATATAATAGCTGAATGATTCTTACTGTAATTTAGGCACGAGATAGATGGTATATTAGGGAAGAAAATAAGGTACATTTTATCCCGAAAAACAGGAGTTTCCAAAAGAATAGTGTTGAACGACTTCTACACGGACATCGTTGCGGGCATAACGCATTTCATATACACCGGCTTGAAGCTATGACAAGCCTTAATTAATGTTTACAAGTGAGTGACCGTGAGACAATGCAATTATGTGACTGCATTATACCTAGTTTCTTGTTACTTATCCAATTGAAGTTACGCAAAAACATAATTTTTTTATACAATTGGTGTCATTGAATTCGGAATTGCCGCAGCACTATTTGTATAAGTGGTTACGCACCAGTAATTCGAATACCACTAGTAGTTTTGTTTGAAATCTAACTTTTCGATTACATAGGTTCATCTTGCATAACGTTCCCATATGATTGACTTCATAATACCCTTATTACAGCTAAGTGAATAAGAGCTACCATAACATCAACAATATGAGTTCGAGATAAAGTGAAATAAAGTGCGGTTGTGCTCTTTTGTTTTCTTCTTGCCATATAAAACAGTTTTGTCATATTATGATTTTGACATAGGAATAAGTTGCTGAAGGAACAAGGTGGGTAAGAAAAGGGAGGAAGAAAGGGCTGTGTGCTTGTTTGCTTTCACAGTGCATTAAAAAAAACTTATACACTACAACAAAGAAATGTATCCACTTTTGGATCTTATTACAATGCGATAAGGTGAAAAATTTATCGTTTTGTAGTCTCAAACTAAGCTCTAAGGTTTGTACTATAGGTTCTAGACATTAAGCATTTATTGAACCCAGGACCGATTACTTCGTAGAACCAACTAAGCTATACGTAGTACCTGATCTAGACGATAAATTAGGTTCTGGTCATCTTCAAGCGTGACATTCTTGTAGCGGTGGAACGGTAGGTTAGAGGCGGCTGTGACGTCAGCGCCTGCGTCCAGGGCTGCGCAGACGCCTGGGACCCATTCTGCCATCACGGCAGCCTGAAAAATAAAATAAATAAATATTCGAGAACAATCTCACACAAATGGACATAGGCGTGAACTATGAGTACTAGAGAACGATATAAATACTTACAGACGCACTGCTAGATCAAAACAGTAGTAACTCAAAATACGACTGTATTTGAAAATCAACTTTAATACAACTTCCAACAACTTAAAACAAAACTAGCAAGGATTTTGAGTTGATACTATTTTGATCTACATAGCAGTACGACATAGCAACCTTACCTGTAGAAGAGTGACGCCAGCATCGTTTCTGGTGTTGGCGCGCTCGGCCAAAGACTCTAGGTCCTCACATCTATGACTCAATAAAACCTGGAATCAAAATGTTAAATCAGTGAAAGGTCTTTAAATTTATGTATTGCAGGACTTCCTTTCTACATTGTAATCAAAATCATGTTACTTTGATATCTTTATTAACTAGTTAGTTCTTATACATCTGACAGGCAGAGCTTACGTATCGTCAACAGTGTGATTTCGATAGCGAGGCGAAGGGATAAACCAAAGTAGTATGAAGTGCTATGCGTAGGGTTCATCTTTTTAGACGTATTTAAAACTTTGTAATATTATGGTGTCTAAGAGCTGATCTGATAAATTGCAAGGTGGCATCTAAATCTCTGATGTACCTACTGGGGCGTCCCAGAAGTAAAGAGACAAAATCAGACTTGAAATATTTAATATAAGGAATGCAATAAAATGAAGGTTTATTGATTATAATAAAACTTGTATTATTAAAATGAAATAAGCTATGTTGAATTAGCGCATACATCAACTTTGTCACCAATTTTTTGAAGGTGATTTTCGGTCTGTCTCATCACAGCTTTTCAAGATCTCAAAGCTACAGTTTCAGCCAATCTAGGGCACCGAAGGTTAAATGCAGTGAAATATTTGGTTTTATCCGCTTGCTTTAAAACATAATGACCATATCTATCTACCTCAACTTAAAGCAATAAAATATCGCTTGCTAAGAATACAACATGTATCAACAGAAGGCAGGTCTCGACATCAATAATAACAACTTTCTATGTTTTTTCGTAAACTCTATCACAATCTGTTTAAGCGTGCTCCTCCTGCCCTTTTATATAACTTTTGCTCAGATAATTTAACATTTTTTTAAAGGATGTACCATTAACTCTAATCCTGGCCACACAAGATCTTGATATCTTTAATTTTACATCTGTGACTCTAACAGGTGTCAATGGAACTTGCTCAAACGTGTTTTTTACCTTGTTTATGTTTTGAACGGTCGATACTGTACGTTGTCGTACGGTCGATACTGTAGTGTTTAAGATAAAAACAAATGAAACGACTCGTATGCTGATTCAAGGATGACTGATTTATTTATCATTTTCATCAAGCACCCTACGTTAATAACTACCCACTGTAGCGTTACCGCTACAAAATCGCTTCAAATTCGCGCGTTTATTTTGTTTATTTTTTAGGTGTCGAACTCCTTTGTGTGTTAGAGTTGCTGGCCTGCGTTGTTAATGGTTTCGATTATTATTTTAAAATTTTGAATGTGTTGTCAGATTGTTCGGCATGGTTGTAAGATGTTTCTTTTTGACATTGGTGCTTGAGTCTCATAACCGAAGGGATATATTTTTTGTTCTCGACTTCGTACATTTGCAATTACAAGTACATTTGCAGTTTTAACAGTGACCTAGTTCGCATAGTTGGGTGCACGGTCACTCTATCTGCTGAGCGAAAGGAAGGAACCTTTTTTGCACCAAATAATACCGGCTTGATCCGGGTAAGTTGATATTTATTGAGATCTTTCCCCGCTACGCCCCGTTCTGTTTGTCTTGTCGTTCGTTACTCATTAGATCCTTTTATTCTAGTCCACCTACCACCTGAAGAAGTTGTCCACTAAACGCGAACTGCGGACGATTATTGTGCAATCACACGCGTATAGCGAGACACATATACTTTCACGCGTTGTGTACAACGCACGCGTGTGACTCCGGAGACTTCGGCTACGAGACCTTTTTTTCAAGATAAGCGTAGTTTAAGAAACTGTTTTTTTTATATTTTTTATATATGCGTACATGTTAAATTTATTTTTGATTTAAAGGGAACGAGCGTTTAAAATTCCCATCTCCGAACTTCAATGTAAAAGATAATATGCGCATATTTTCTTAGGGCCCCTTTGACTATTATTGCTATCGTGCATTGTTTCTCCAAATTCTAAAAGAGTCCGCGCGCTCCATGAACGTTTGTTCTTTTTCGGCCAATATTCGGATACATAACTTTAATCATTCTTGGAATACCTTTTTTATCTCTAAATTTTTGTGTTAATCCTTAATTTTTCGTCTTTATTAACCTCTAAATTTTTTGTTATTATATTATCGTCACCTGACTAAAACTAGTTACTATTTATTTTTTATACCAATCTTTGTCGCAATTGTCTATTATTCGACACCTTTAATTAATCTTAATAAACTATCTTTAGGTTTTAATTCATTTTTTATTTGTGTTAAATTTCTACGTTTATCCTAGGCTCAGTCCTAGGATCAGTTTGTGCTCCCTTTTTTTCTTTATGGAGCGTAACAAATGGCGCCCGAAGTAAGTTTTTTCATAGTTTTTCTTGTTATATTTAAAAATTTTTTTTGTGTCCTTTGTGGTGAGCTTGGTCTAGAAGACCAATAGTAAATTACCCATTCTACTAATTCTTCACGTTGTGTTCTAGGTTTGGGAAGAGGGGAGCACTAACTGATCCTAGGACTGTGCCTAGGATAAACGTAGAAATTTATTACAAATAAAAAATAAATTGTAACCTAAAGATAGTTTATTAAGATTAATTAAAGGTGTCGAATAATAGACAATTGCGACAAAGATTGGTATAAAAAATAAATAGTAACTAGTTTTAGTCAGGTGACGATAATATAATAACAAAAAATTTAGAGGTTAATAAAGACGAAAAATTAAGGATTAACACAAAAATTTAGAGATAAAAAAGGTATTCCAAGAATGATTAAAGTTATGTATCCGAATATTGGCCGAAAAAGAACAAACGTTCATGGAGCGCGCGGACTCTTTTAGAATTTGGAGAAACAATGCACGATAGCAATAATAGTCAAAGGGGCCCTAAGAAAATATGCGCATATTATCTTTTACATTGAAGTTCGGAGATGGGAATTTTAAACGCTCGTTCCCTTTAAATCAAAAATAAATTTAACATGTACGCATATATAAAAAATATAAAAAAAACAGTTTCTTAAACTACGCTTATCTTGAAAAAAAGGTCTCGTAGCCGAAGTCTCCGGAGTCACACGCGTGCGTTGTACACAACGCGTGAAAGTATATGTGTCTCGCTATACGCGTGTGATTGCACAATAATCGTCCGCAGTTCGCGTTTAGTGGACAACTTCTTCAGGTGGTAGGTGGACTAGAATAAAAGGATCTAATGAGTAACGAACGACAAGACAAACAGAACGGGGCGTAGCGGGGAAAGATCTCAATAAATATCAACTTACCCGGATCAAGCCGGTATTATTTGGTGCAAAAAAGGTTCCTTCCTTTCGCTCAGCAGATAGAGTGACCGTGCACCCAACTATGCGAACTAGGTCACTGTTAAAACTGCAAATGTACTTGTAATTGCAAATGTACGAAGTCGAGAACAAAAAATATATCCCTTCGGTTATGAGACTCAAGCACCAATGTCAAAAAGAAACATCTTACAACCATGCCGAACAATCTGACAACACATTCAAAATTTTAAAATAATAATCGAAACCATTAACAACGCAGGCCAGCAACTCTAACACACAAAGGAGTTCGACACCTAAAAAATAAACAAAATAAACGCGCGAATTTGAAGCGATTTTGTAGCGGTAACGCTACAATTATCTTCCAACTAAAGTTTAAAAAAAAAAAAAAAAAATTGACTTCCCCTGAATTAATTAAAAGTAACAACCCTAAATATTTTACAAGAGGCAACCCTAACCATTACCATAAGTAACAACCCTATAATTAATCACAAGTTCATAACTAAACACTAAGACAACAATTAACACCCTGTAGCATCAAGGTCAAGTTCACAAGGTATCGCCAACCCAAAACATCTTGAGACTAGACTAAATTAACCTATGAACAAAATTAACTAACCTAAGCAACCTAATACGGATAAGCTGTATAAACTGTTTGTTTCACCACGCTCGCTTACTTCGTCGGGTCGTTCCCGCTTCGACGGTGATTATTTTAATGTGGTGAATTGTAATTGTTACATAACTTTAAAAATAATTTTAAACCATTTCTTCTAAAACTGTTTTTCTCAATTCAAATAAAGTTGAAATCTGTGTTTTAATGATCATAGTGTAGACTTTTGTTAGTGTGTTGTATGCAGGCTCTTTTTAAGGTAAGTCTCGTTGGACAGTTAATTCTTTTTGCCATGTGTTTGTGTTTGTTCACAGGCATATATTTTTTCGTTTAGCGCACGCTTTCTTATAGCTTTTAGTTACCTGAGGTATTTTGTTCTTGGAATTGTTACTCTCTTAGTATGGAATCCGCTGACCATCCCTGTCCCGTAATGGAGACCCCAAAACGTTTGACACCGCCTAATCCTCCGATTAAGAATCCCGATGAATTCTTCGACAGCGAGAGTGGGATTGAACCTACTCCGTTGCCGGCTTTCACAAGTCGACGCTGTTTAAAACAGGAATCCTTAAGCAAATGGGGAATCACCTTCGACGGACAAGGTTGTGTACGAGATTTCTTTCAGCGCGTAGAGGAAGAGTCGGAAGCTAGAGACGTCGGGTATGATTACGTGGTTCGCCGTTTTCATGAGCTCCTTTCAGATAGTGCTCTCAAGTATTTCAGATCAATTAAATTTCCTGGGTTGTCTTATGTTCAAGTGAAAGGCGCTTTTTTACGTACCTTCGACGTTATTGACTACGACTTTAAAGTTGAACGTCAACTTCGACAATTGCGACAGGGTGCGACTCAGACTGCTAGAGATTTCATAATCTCTGCTCGTGATCTCAACTCCAAGCTCCGTAATCCTATTGAGGAAACTGACCTATTTACCATCGTCAAGTATGGTCTTCACTCTCGGTACCATCCGTGTCTAGCTACCAACCTGATTATCGACCTAGATGCACTCTTGCACATAACATCAAATTTCGAGGCATTCCAACCCCAAAATTCTATTTGTGCTGTCTGTAGCTCGGCTAACGTAGCCGCCTCATCACAACAAATGCCTCCTTTATGTCTAAAGTGCAATGTTTCTGGGCATCAGTACCGCGCTTGTCCAACTATCCCTGGTACCTTATGTTTTAGTTGCAAACGACCAGGCGTTATCACTCGTGATTGCGCCAGTTGCAATCCCCAACCTCAAAAAAAACTTATAAAAGGTGATACGTGCTCATCTAACGTATCACCTGTCATCGTAACTAATTCTTTGGATAATCGTCTTTTTTTAGAGATTACTCTATCTAATTCTCGTATTAAAGCTTTACTAGATAGTGGTGCACAAGTTTCCCTTGTCGATCTTTCATTATTAAATAAGTTGGAAATTTCTTTTAACTCCCATTTGCGACCTACAGTTATTTCAGCTGATAGTTCACCTATCGAGATACTTGGCAGTGTTGACCTTCCTGTTTTTTTTAGAGGAATATGGGTTCAACATCCTTGTCTTGTTAGTAAGAATTTACCGACACAGTTAATTTTAGGTATCCAGTTCTGGAATTATTTTGGATTAACTGCCCTAATAACTCGTGCCTTTGAATGTGATGATTCCGAAACTCTTTTTGTTCCATCCGTCGAAACTTATAGTAAACCTTGTATAGGTTCTTTAGGAACTCGTTATATACATCCTCGTTGGACATTGTCTCCCGACCAGGAAATTAGATTACAATCAGTCATCGAACAGTTTAATGATATTTCGTCTGATAATAAAGGTTTAGGGTGTACGTCTTGGCTATCCCATAAAATAGTTACCGAAGGATCTCCGATTAGGCAGAGGTATTACCCACTTTCACCCGTTAAATTGAAAATCCTTAATGAGGAAATTGATAAGATGTTGGAAATGGGTGTCATTCGTCCATCCAGGTCACCTTGGGCTAGTCCAGTAGTTATGGTTACCAAAAAAGATGGTTCTGTTCGGTTTTGTGTCGATAGTCGTAAGCTGAATAGTGTTACTATCCGTGATTCCTACCCGTTGCCACGCATACAAGATATCTTGGACAATCTTCGTGGAGCTAGGTTTATAACAACCCTCGATTTTCGGAGTGCCTTTTGGCAGATTCCTTTAGCTGATAACGCAAGCTGCCAGAAAACTGCATTTATTGTTCCTCAACGCGGTCTGTTTGAATTTACCCGTATGCCATTCGGACTTACTAACGCAGCGTCTGAGATGCAGCGTTTGACGGATCTCATCGTGAATTTTGAATACACGACGGACTCGGACAACTTTGTCTTCGGGTACGTCGATGATTTGATCCTCGTCTCCAAAGACTTTGATAGTCATCTACGCCTCATACGCAAGGTTCACGATCGTCTCAAGGAAGCCGGTTTGACGGTTAGCTTGAAAAAGTGTGAATTCTGCAAGCCAGAGCTAAAGTACCTTGGTTATATTGTTAATGAACGTGGGTTACAGACCGACCCAAAGAAGCTTGATGCCATTAATGAATTCCCAGTACCGACAACAGCCAAAGCACTCAGAGGTTTTATTGGTATGGCATCTTATTATCGACGCTTCGTTGATAATTTTTCCTCTATCATCGCACCTTTGACCGCGCTGATTGGTAAAAGGAAGGGTAAGGACCCTATCGAGTGGAATGATGCCACTAACTCTGCTTTTCTTAAGTTGAAGGCGGTACTTATGGAGTCACCTGTCATGTCGTGTCCTGACTTCACCCTTCCGTTCATTCTTCAATGCGACGCAAGTCTTTCAGGCCTTGGGTCTGTTCTTGTCCAGGAGATAGCTGGTGTAGAGCACCCAATAGCCTACTATTCACGTCTTTTCTCTAAAGCCGAGAGAAACTATAGTACCACAGAGCGTGAGCTTCTTGCAGTACTGGATTCAATAAAACACTTTCGCGGTTACCTTGATGGTGTGGAGTTCACTATAGTTACAGACCATATCGCCTTGAAATGGCTAATGACACTAGATAATCCAAGCGGTAGATTGGCTCGTTGGGCAACGATCATTTCCCAGTTCAATTTCAAGATTGTTCATAGGCGTGGTGTTCTTAATGTGGTTCCAGATGCGCTTTCTAGAGCCCAAGTTGGTGTTATTTCCTTCTGTCGTGGTAATAATCCCTCTTCCGATCCATGGTATGAGCGTGTTTTTAATGGCGTTTTGGAGTCCCCTCAGATGTTTCATGCGTATTGTATACGCGACGGTGTCCTCTTACGTAGAATGGCTGTCGACAATCCTTTGCGTGATAACGCTTGGCGTATAGTACTACCGGCTGAAAAAGTCAGGGAGGCTGTTCTCGAGATTCACAGTAATTTTCCTAATGTTCATCCTGGTGTCATGAAGACCTACAGTAAACTAAGGGATATATATTATTGGCCCTCGATGTATCGGTCAGTCGCTTCTATTCTGTCTGAGTGTCAAGTATGTAAAGCTTACAAAATTGCTAACGGTACACCACATGGTCTTAGGTTGTATCCCAGGTCGGTAAATGCACCACTCGATCTGCTTTCTATCGATCTTATCGGACCTCTTCCTCCCGCTTATTATGGTTTCCGTTATATTTTATCCATGGTTGATGTTTTTACCAAATACGTCTGGTTGGTACCCTTAAAAATCGTTAACGCTCAGAATATTTCAAAAGCTCTGGAATCTGAGGTTTTTCTTCGATATGGTACACCTCAAAATATCCTCTACGATAATGCGACGGTGTTCCATAGTTCCGAGTTTTCAAGGTTCTTGACGAGTTATCGCATTCCCGATCCAATTTTTACACCTTACTATTCGCCTCAGGCTAACGTTGTCGAAAGGTATAATCAGAGTGTAATTACCACCCTTAGCATACTTTTGGCGGATGACGATCGTAATTGGGCTAAGATGCTTCCCAAGGTTGCGCTTTATTTGAACTCATGTATGAATCTTGCGACTTCCTATACTCCCAATTTCCTTATGTATGGTCGCGAAGTTCTCTCATCTCACGAGCGTAATAACGTTCAGACTGTGGACCCAGGTGTGGAACACAGTCGGAATGAACGCGCTGCGTCTCTTGAGACACTTCAAGAAGTCTATGCTAAGGTGTCTGACGCAATGAGTCTGGCTTTCCAACGTAATTCTGTCAGATTTAACCGTAATAGGATTCAGGTTCACTATCGAGTTGGTGACTTTGTTTGGAGGCGTAATTTTGCGCGTTCAGGTCAGGATGAGTTTCTCGGTGGCAAATTTGCGCCACGTTTTATAAAATGTACAGTTAGCCGTGTTATTTCACCACAAGTTTATGAATTGGCCGACGTAGAGACGTCTCACACGGGAACCTACCACGTTAAAGAAATTTTAAAAAGTTAAATGTACTTTTTACAGATCAAGAGTTGTTCCTTGTACCTTGTTCTTTTGTTTCGTATTTTTCGGTACACCTTTTTTCCTAAATTCTAAAGGACCCATATGTGTCAACGTTTCCTTTTTCGATTCATCTTCTGGTCTTAATTTTTTGTATATCATAGATTTATTCCCAGCAGGCCATACGTTGATCAGGTCTCGGTAGACATTTCTAATTTTTTTGGTCGCACTGTACTGTGTACCTTTCGTTAGAATATGGTTTTGGCGCTCAATCTCTTATCATTATCACATAACACTAGTCATTTGTTTTTTATTACATATTACGCTCGCCGCGTAGTTATGTCTATTATAGCGTGTTGGGTAGGTCTTGATTTTTGTTTCGAGACTCTGTTGAATTTTTCAGGTTGGCTTGAGATTTTGTTGGGCTATCTTACTGGATCAACGGATAGGTAGTTTGCGCAAACTGCTTAACCAGTGATTTTAGTATTGTAGTGGTTTGTTGGTCAGCGAACTTAGTGCACGAGGTGTACCTTTGTTTAAGTGTTAGTGCCTGAAAATTTCAAATAGAGTATCCCAATTGTTCTTCGTGTTTTCTTTAACTTTGTGCACTCCTGTGTGCCTAAGTTCATCTTTTGCTGCATTGGTGATAATAATATTTCTTTTTTTGTGTGTCATGTAATTCTTAGTTTTTAATGTTAGGAATTAGAATATAAACTTCCACCATGAGTATTGGCTATGGTTTACGTGGATAACCGGTCACGGTTACTGCTGTGATAGTGTACAGCTTATCCGTATTAGGTTGCTTAGGTTAGTTAATTTTGTTCATAGGTTAATTTAGTCTAGTCTCAAGATGTTTTGGGTTGGCGATACCTTGTGAACTTGACCTTGATGCTACAGGGTGTTAATTGTTGTCTTAGTGTTTAGTTATGAACTTGTGATTAATTATAGGGTTGTTACTTATGGTAATGGTTAGGGTTGCCTCTTGTAAAATATTTAGGGTTGTTACTTTTAATTAATTCAGGGGAAGTCAATTTTTTTTTTTTTTTTTTAAACTTTAGTTGGAAGATAATTGTAGCGTTACCGCTACAAAATCGCTTCAAATTCGCGCGTTTATTTTGTTTATTTTTTAGGTGTCGAACTCCTTTGTGTGTTAGAGTTGCTGGCCTGCGTTGTTAATGGTTTCGATTATTATTTTAAAATTTTGAATGTGTTGTCAGATTGTTCGGCATGGTTGTAAGATGTTTCTTTTTGACATTGGTGCTTGAGTCTCATAACCGAAGGGATATATTTTTTGTTCTCGACTTCGTACATTTGCAATTACAAGTACATTTGCAGTTTTAACAGTGACCTAGTTCGCATAGTTGGGTGCACGGTCACTCTATCTGCTGAGCGAAAGGAAGGAACCTTTTTTGCACCAAATAATACCGGCTTGATCCGGGTAAGTTGATATTTATTGAGATCTTTCCCCGCTACGCCCCGTTCTGTTTGTCTTGTCGTTCGTTACTCATTAGATCCTTTTATTCTAGTCCACCTACCACCTGAAGAAGTTGTCCACTAAACGCGAACTGCGGACGATTATTGTGCAATCACACGCGTATAGCGAGACACATATACTTTCACGCGTTGTGTACAACGCACGCGTGTGACTCCGGAGACTTCGGCTACGAGACCTTTTTTTCAAGATAAGCGTAGTTTAAGAAACTGTTTTTTTTATATTTTTTATATATGCGTACATGTTAAATTTATTTTTGATTTAAAGGGAACGAGCGTTTAAAATTCCCATCTCCGAACTTCAATGTAAAAGATAATATGCGCATATTTTCTTAGGGCCCCTTTGACTATTATTGCTATCGTGCATTGTTTCTCCAAATTCTAAAAGAGTCCGCGCGCTCCATGAACGTTTGTTCTTTTTCGGCCAATATTCGGATACATAACTTTAATCATTCTTGGAATACCTTTTTTATCTCTAAATTTTTGTGTTAATCCTTAATTTTTCGTCTTTATTAACCTCTAAATTTTTTGTTATTATATTATCGTCACCTGACTAAAACTAGTTACTATTTATTTTTTATACCAATCTTTGTCGCAATTGTCTATTATTCGACACCTTTAATTAATCTTAATAAACTATCTTTAGGTTTTAATTCATTTTTTATTTGTGTTAAATTTCTACGTTTATCCTAGGCTCAGTCCTAGGATCAGTTTGTGCTCCCTTTTTTTCTTTATGGAGCGTAACACCACATATAACATCTCCCCCCTTATCAAAAGCTAGCCTTGATTCATTTAGTTTCAAACAGTCTTAGTTGATTTTAAATGAAAGTTATTTTTTTTTAACTGGTATACATTCGCTATTCTTAACAAAACCAAAATCATCATAATTTACACATACATATTGCTTTCCTAACGAAGAAAGTGTATAAGCAGCGTGTTATATTAACTTTAACATTTGTATTATTAACAAACTTATAGTATTACAAATAAACATATGTATACAAAGGTAGTACTACAAAAACTTGTTTAAATGTTCTCTTATCAAGGATGTGTACCTAACAACGAAGTTTTTGTAGTACTATAACGGTATATATCCGTAATGAATGAACAGTGTTACACTAAAACATGCATGATTTTACATATAAAAATCAAATTCACTATAACTAAATAATTTTACCACCTATCTGGCGTGCGCACTCGCCTGCCTGAGCGAGTGTAGCGGTGAGCGGGCTCCGGAGCTGAGCTGTTCTCGGGCTCCCGGGAGCCAATGGGCACCGGCGCTGACTCCCCGCCGCAGTCCTCCAGGTCATCGTAATACCTATCTCGCTGTGCAGTGCCAGCAGTGCCATGTGTCGGCGCAGCGGGCAAAATGTGCTGCCTGTTGCGCCGGTACAAGCGGCGGTCGGGTGTACGCACCCAGTAAGAACGCGGCTCGGCGGCGGCACGCTCGACACGCGCAGGTATCCAGCGCCCCGCGCCGGGAGCCTCGCACGGGTCTCGAATACGTACCCGCTCATTGTCACTCAGCGGTGGTAGGGTTCTGGTCCCCTTGTCGTAATTTTGTTTAGATGTTCGAATAACTTTATTGCGACGTTCTTTTATTTCACTTTTCGGGGGCGTTTTCGGGTCTAACAGATCACACTTAACGGGCAGTTTTGTATTTAACCGCCTACCCATGAGTAACTGAGCGGGCGAGTACTCCTCCCCTGATATCGGCGTGTTACGAAAATTTAGGAGTGCCAAATAAAAATCGGACCCGTCTTCTTGCGACTTAATAATAAGATTTTTAATGGTCTGTACATTACGTTCCGCTAGGCCGTTCGACCGGGGGTAATGCGGCGAGCTCGTAACCTGCTGAAACTCCCAGTTTTGAGCAAACTGCCTGAACTCGTCCGATACAAATTGACGTCCGTTGTCCGAAACTAATCTCTGCGGTATACCGTGTCGTGCAAACCATGATTTTAATTGATTTATAACCGTAACGCTTCTGAGGTCTCTAATGGTCGCTACTTCCACATACTTCGAATAATAATCCACTAATAATAGGTAATATTTATCTTTTATCTGGAAAATATCCATTGCGAGTGACTGCCATGGGCGATCAGGCACGGGGTGCGCCTGCATGGGCTGGCGTGGCGGCGCGGTGCGGTGCGCGGCGCAGGCAGCGCAGCGGCGCACCGCGCTCTCCACCGCGGCCGCCATGCCCGGCCACCACATCACGTCGCGTGCTCGCCTCTTACATTTCTCGATACCGAGATGCCCCTCGTGTATCTTTAACGTCATCTCATTTCTTAAACAGTTTGGAATTATTACCTTATCATTACGAAAGACTGTATCCTCGATGACGTGAATGTCGTCTCTAATTTCCCAATACGGCTTGGCCTGTTCAGTGACAATGCTTTTTGTATGGGGCCAACCTTTACGGTAATATTCCATCACTTCACACAAACCTTGATCTCTTCGCGTTGCTTCCTTGATGGCCTGAATTTTCTCGTTACTGAAGCAGAGATTACCCATTAACGTGTTCAAGTGTATATTTACTATCTCTTGTACGTGACAATCATACTTACTCGGTTCGATGTTTGTCGCTCTTGACAGAGTGTCTGCCACGTACATCAGGCGCCCGGGTACATAACAAATATTCATTGAGTAGATTTGTAATTTGAGGAGCATGCGCTGAAGTCTTATTGGTGTCTCGTTCAATGGTTTTTTAAAAATGGCCTCTAATGGTTTGTGGTCCGTCTCCACGGTGACACTATTATGACCATAGATAAACTGGTGAAACTTACTGCAGCCGAAAACGATGGCAAGCAGCTCCTTCTCTATTTGCGCCCAGCGCGTCTCGGCGGGCGTGAGTGTGCGTGCGGCGTACGCGACGGGCCGCCCGCCCTGCAGCAGCACGGCGCCCAGGCCGCGCGAACTGGCGTCGACCGACACCGTCACCGGCTCGTTAGGGCAGTAGTACCTGAGGGTAGGTGCGCGCGCCAGCTGCTGTTTCAGTGACCTGAAAGCGCCTGAGTGAGCTTCGTGCCACTCAAACTCAACGTCCATCTTTAACAATTCCCTTAGGGGCTCTGCTTTATCCGCGTAGTTGTGTATGAATCGTGATAGATAGTTTGTCATGCCCATAAAACGCTCTAACTCCTTTTTGCTCTTAGGCGTCGGCATGTCATTAATACATTTAACCCTGTCGGGATCCGGACGAATTCCACTTCTATCAAATATATGACCTAAGAATCTTACCTTGTCTTGACCGAAGACGCATTTCGCTTTATTAAACTTAACGCCGTACTCGGCCGCACGTTGCAGCACCGACTTCAACCGTTCGTCGTGCTCCTCCTGCGTGCGCCCGTACACCAAAATATCATCAACGAATACCTCAGTCCCTTCCTTCCCAAATAACTTGTACATTATACTGTGAAATACCTCAGAAGCGCTACAGATACCGAACGGCAATCTGAGAAACCTATATCGGCCGAATGGCGTCGCAAACGTACATAATTTTGAGCTTGTCTCGTCTAAAACACACATATAAAATCCTTTGCTCGCGTCTAACACCCAAAAATATCTGGCACCCGAAATGTTCGAAGTAATTTCATCAAGGGTGGGAAGTTGGAAGTGGCTTCGTTTGATTGCACGATTTAAAAATTGAGGATCGAGGCACAAGCGTAATTTACCGTCAGATTTTTCCACCAAGACAATATTAGAGACCCAGTCGGTGGGCTCGCTGACTGGAGTAATAATATCAAGATTTTGAAGTCGTTCCAACTCCTCCTTTAATTTCGGCCTTAATTTAATGGGTATCTTACGTGTCCCTCTGACAACAGGCGGAATAGATTCGTCAATAACTAGTTTATGCAACCCTGGCAGTCGTCCTATTCCCTCAAAAATGTTTTCGTATTTAGTAAATATATCTGAGTCATCCTTATTGTAAACCTCATTAACTCTCATTATTAATTTTAATTCCGTACAAGCTTCCCTTGACAATAAATTACTGCACGATAAATCTAATACGTATATTTTATGAACCATTTTAATATTATTGTAACATAAATTCGCATCAAAATAACCCATAACAGGTAATGAACTTTTACTAACCTCCTTTAGCACGGTATCAGTCTGACGTAACTCTTGCTTACAAAAACCAGCCGCCAAATAGCTAGCGACAGACATGACAGACGCATCTGCTCCGCTGTCTAATTTGAACTGCACGGGTACACCGTTTACACTTATTAACTCACGCCAACTCTTAAAGTTTATATTGCCAATTTCAATTCCACTAATCATGAATTCTTCGTCTTCACTTACCGCATCCGGAGATTGACATGATAGTTCCCGCACCGCACGATTTACGAAATTTGGAGACCTACAACACCTTGCGAAGTGGCCACGCTTGTTACACTTATAGCACGTCACTTGATAAGCTGGACACCGACCGCTATCATGCGCGTAGTTGCAATTTCCGCATCTTTGCCTCTGTCGAGCACCATACGCAGGTGACATGGCTCCTTGAGGCGCCGCCGCCGTCGCGAGCAAGGGCGCGCGGCGGGCTGCGCGGCGCGCCGCGACAGGCTCGATGTCGGCGCGCGGCGCGGGCGCCTCGCCGGCGGGCGCAGCGCGCACGGCTCCGGCCTGCTCGCTGGCTACCTCCGCCGCCCGGCACCACTGTGCAGCTTCTTGCAGTACCAGATCAGATTTCCGGAGCATCCGTTCTCGTAGCTGGCTATCTTTTATCCCTCGAATCATCTGTGTCAAAATTAAACTTTCTCGAAGAGATCCAAACGTGCACGATTTGCTTTTCACTTTTAATGTTGCATAGTATTTATCGAACGGCTCACTCCCCTGCGAACACTCAAAAAATAAGTGCCGTTCAAAATTTATGTTTTTCGACGGATCACATCTTTCGTCGAACTTCCGGCACAACACCGCGTAATCGTTTTGTTCGTCCTGCGCGAAGTCGAGCTCCTCGTATATCTCGCGGCCGCATTTCCCAATAACATGCAGAAATAAGGCGCACTTTTCTCTGCCTTCCGACTGTTCCCGACCCGATGCTATAAGATACCACTCAAAAGTCTTTTTCCAGTCACGCCAATTGTCCGCCATGTTCCCAATATCCGACATTGGCGGCGGTTGCTGAATATTCACATAAGATGCACTTCTCTCACTAACCGTGGCACTTTTATTACCCAACGACATAATTTCACTCTGGAGTAAAATGTAACTACTAAACTTAGTCTATTTACACCTGACACCATGTAGTGTTTAAGATAAAAACAAATGAAACGACTCGTATGCTGATTCAAGGATGACTGATTTATTTATCATTTTCATCAGATACTGTACGTTAAAATTTCTGTTTCCTTTACCTAAAACATATTTATATTTATGTCATTACTTTTTTTTTTTTTGCCCCCGCGGCGACTTGAACAGCTACTACCGCAGGGATAATGGCGTTTCCACGTGAAGTGATTTCGCCAGTGTCAAGGTTTATATGAGTATAAAACAATATAGCAATAAAACACAATCCAATCTTCTCTAGGAAGATTGGGAGCAACGTTGTACGGTGATTTGTAGGTCAGAGGTCAAGATAGTTTTAACCTCTGCACCACTGCGAGTCCACTTGAAACGAGAAGAAAGATGCCAGATACACGAAATAAGTCCAAGTCTTCAATCACTGTGCGACACAAAGGCATAAAAAGTACAAATCACTATCAGAAAAGAACTTTGAACACCTAATTACCCAAAAATTAAAGTCTAAAACAAATTACACGTCCGCCATCTTTTAACGTTGCAAATGGCCCTATGTCATTATACTTGTTCTTCTAGCTTCATTTTCAATCAAATTATTTATAGTGTCCGTTTTCCCGTGATATTGATAGTACCTACTGAAAAATTATTTTTATACTCGTCGATTAAAATCTGTGTATTAAGATTTCATAGAGAATACTGTAACGTCACTCTTTTCATCGATGTTCCTTCCGAAACAACCGAAATAACTATTTCGATACGCTCAAGACAACCGAAAAAAATTTGAAAATAGAACTTCGGATTTCCATGTGTGTCCTTGTTTAAGGAGACTCGATCCGATACAAAATTGCCAATCTGTGGCGTTTAGGAACGTAGCAGCGTCGCGTCATCTGTCAAAAATCTACTTTTCAATTATCTTGTGTCAAAAAAGTCGGATAGTAGAACACTTACGATATTTAGTTTTCTTATATACTCGTATGACTTAAATTATTAATTTTAATGAACTCGTACAAAAAGTATTGTTCACAATAGTGTCATAATTAAGCTTTTTAATCTCGTACCTTACTTAGGCCACTCAGCAAGCTTCGTGGCCTAAACACGGTACTCGACTAAAAAGCTCTCTATTATAACACGATTGTGAAAAATACTATTTCTCAATTTGTTCTTGTTCCACTCTCTATATTATTGAAAACAAGCGAAAAAGTGCGCGATTTAACTTTGACTCTCGACGTGAGAGTTGGTTTTAACTTTTTTGGATGTTTTCTCTTTAACCAATTTTGTCAATGAAAATTGTCTCTTTACTTCTGGGACACTCTTTAGATGTTAACGCGTCAAGTACAAACTTGTTACATTGCTCTCGATAAGTAAGTGATGACACTGATGACTGCGCTAAAAAACTAAAACCTCAGCTATAATAGTAAATTTTGATACAAGTTCGGATACTATTTCATTTAGCACGAGTCCCGAGGTGTCTTGGCCCGAGCTACAAGCCCAGGGCAAGACTCGGGGTGAGTGAAAATGACAGTTCCGCACGTGTACCAAACGATGGTTTTTAATTCATTTGTGAAAAAATGTGCATCTATGTATGTGTGTGTACTATCGTCTTCCCCCCGGACCTCTAACCTCTCTCTAAGTGTGTGGGTTGGCAATACATTTTCATCGTGGGATTGCAAATTTTTATGGACTCCAGAATTTACTTACCACCAGGTGGCCTGTGTGCTAGTCTGCTTTCTCGATGCCATAAAAATACCTTTTGAATAGCGTGCAACATCCTCTTACCTTCAAAGTTTCATCCAGCTTGTGTTTCACACAGAGATGCAACGGGGTCAATCCAGCACTATTGAGGCACGACACAGAAGCGTCTGCATCCAGCAACAATCTTATCGTCGGGAGACACCTGATCTCAACAGCTGTGTGTAGAGGTGTGTCTATGTTATCAATCTCTCCTTTCATTGTGTTAAACGTACCTCCTTCTTCAATTAGCATTCTGACAACATCAGAAAGGCTGAAATTGACAAAAGATTTTACTTGATTAATCTAACAATAAAAACACGTATGTATACCTATGTTTCACAAAATAAATTACTTACCTACTTACTAAATTACTTGTAAGTAATTGTCAAACAAGCTTGCAAGAACGCAACATTTCAAATTTAACCACATGGAGTTTCCAATGTAATAAGAACTTCGTAACATATTTAGGAGAGGATTTTTCAATATATATTTTTGCACTTGACTTTTTGAGTACTCTCAGCCCAATGGAACACTGACCCACCATAGAACTACGTCACAGAGTCATACAAATTGTCACTGTGACACAGTTCTTTGGTGGGTCAGGGTTCCGATGTGTTGATAGTATTATTCATAAAAGAACCATTAAACTATTTTAGTTCTAATTCTATTTTTTATTAATGACTTTCATTCCTGTTAAGGTGTATTTCGCCAATATCTAGTTACTTGCTTATTAGAGCAATAAATCCATGGATATTACACGCGAAGACAATTCGGTAAAAGATTATTTTCTCTAATGGACTAAATAGAAGCACATGGGGTCATCTCCACGCGCTTCTGTCAAGTCTTTACACTAATTAGCTCCCAATTTGATGAGACTCAACTAACAAAGCACTTATTCAGCAACAAAGCATTCCATCGTCGACCAATAACTGAAACAGATACACTCTCCTACAAAAATAACCAAAACCAAATTTAAATGTCATAATCATTACACTTTAGCTATTGTACGTTTATGAATAAGAGGGTTAGTACCTAACGTAGAGATCTACTTACTCAACAATTTTCTTCCGCCTATAGTGCGAGTAGCCCGCAACGTCAAGAGGTGTCCTCCCTTTGTCATCGCAGAGATTTGGGTCGTGACCTGGGATAAATTAAACAATTGTTTGTTTTCAAATATGCGAATTATTCCCGTACCTTTATGTTAAAGAAAATGCAATCTATGTGAGATCTATGGGCCCTAAGTTCCATGAGTTCAGATGTGTCATGTTCAGATTCATGAGTGAGATAAGTAGAAGTCACATGGAGCATAAGAAACCGGCCAAGTGTGATTCGGACTAGTACACGAAGGGATCTGTACCATTATCTTTAAAAAAATCACGTTTGTTGTATGGGATGGCCACCCTTAAATATTTATTTTATTCTAGTTTTGGTATTTTTTGGCATAGCGGCAACAGAAATACATCATCTGTGAAATTTTCAACTGTCTAGCTATCACGATACGTTGAGCGAGATGACCACGGTAAGAAAGCTGTACGTTATCCGTGTCATATTGAGAACGCACAAAAGGCTAGCAATAAACCCTTCCAACATACATAAGAGAAGGAATTATTCTGTTGCTCCTCTAAACACAATTAATACCTGCTTTGCTAGACAGCAATACACCAAACAATCCTCGCACTTGTATAATAAAATAAACAAAATTCTTAACATACATTACTTAACTTACCATGAATGCAAGATAAAAATAACTAAATGGATAAAGAGCCTAGATTATGAGGACACAGAAGAGCTACTTTCATTTATTTCATAACTCTACCGGTGTAAACACACACACACACACACACACACACACACACACACACACACACACACACACACACACACATTTTAATTTTTGTTTTGTTTTTACTTATTAAGAAATTTGTTACTTGGTTTCATAAGAGTTAAATTATTATACATTTTCTGTTTTACTTCTAAATGTACTTATGCTAATCATGGGAGAGCGGGGTCTCCTGACACAGGTATTCTTATACTTAAAAGGAGATCTCAACCTTGTCTGTAGCTAGGTAAGAAAGAAAAATAAATAAACATTTTATCATTTTATCATTATCACACAATTCTCTATTCCATGTTCCTTGATGTTGTTGTTTTTGCGCTCAGGCACAGATTATAGGATATGCGCTCAGGCAGGCAACCACAGATTGTAAACGTGCATGGCAGTTGGCGCAAAAGTGTAGCGAAGCTAATAAGCTAGTTCCTCTGGTTGCCACCTGAGCGCTGCCTGTTCTAGTGACTGTTGTTTTTTGTTTTTATTTTCCTTTTGTTTCATTTTGTTTGTATTATTTTAATATTTATAATGTATATGTCACCTTCCGTGTTTTTCACCGAGCGGCCCCAACGGAAGACCAGCGTTGGTTTCACAGCCAGCACATGCTGCACATGCAGAGTTGGGACCGTTTCGCAACATTAGCACATCTGTTCTCTTGTCTCTTTTTCTTCTTTTTTATTGCTACTTTTATTTTTTGTTGTGTTATTGTTGTGAATAAATATTTTACTTCCTTACTTACACAGAGAGACGGACAGATGGATTGACTGGACAGTGGAGTCTTAGTAATAGGCTCCCGTTTTTACCCTTTAGACACGGAACCCTAAAAACCGCACTTCTAGCGAAAAGTATATTTGGAATGGCATCAAAGATCTATAATATTACCGAAAACGGTTTTAAAACTATAAAATACAGCACTTGCACTTTTTAAAAAAGAATTGAACGTTTACGTTTTGTAGTACCTAAATAAGGCTTTCTATTCCACATAAGAACATTTCAATTATTAGATGTAAAACAACTATTATATAAATTAGAACGTCAAAATGAATATTTAGCTTGTAAGAATGCATGCTGCATGCTAATTGCAGCTATTTGTTTTGTATGCTTAGCGGTGAAACAGCGATCCGCGTTAAACTAGCATAATTATGTTTACGTACACCTTTGTTTTACAAATACATACATACATACATAAACTCACGCCTTCATTCCCAGAGTGGGGTAGGCAGAGCTAAAGAATTACCAACAAGTCTTAAAACTTCTTGATAATTCTGTAACCTCATTTTGCACAAGTAGGCTAAGATGTTTCCCAGTGTATTAGTGACAGGTGGCAAGCCCATCGCCTAACAGTACTGCAAGTCTTTATTCCCTTACTCGCCTCTTACGACATCCATGGGAAGACATGGAGTGGCACTATTCTAACCCGGCAACCACACGGTTAAACAAATAAATTATTTAAATTTGAGTAATTTTATTCTGGAATAAGTTATATGTTTTTTTTTTATATGTTATTTATTGCACAATTGAATAAGTACAAATCGACGGTTAACCACCAATACCTCCTAACTGACATTTTTGGTCAAACAACTTTTTTTCGCAATTCATGATAAATACCCTCTAACGCACACATTAGAAAGATCTCCTATCACTACATAGTATAAAACAAAGTCGCTTGCGCTGTCTGTCCCTATGTATGCTTAAATCTTTAAAACTACGCAACGGATTTTGATGCGGTTTTTTTTAATAGATAGAGTGATTCTTAAGGAAGGTTTATATGTATAATACATTCCACGCGGGCGAAGCCGCGGGCGGGTCGCTAGTTTCAAATAAAGCATATTTCTAGTGTTTTTGTTATCCTGGCAATACCTACTAAATGACAACGCGCGATTTTTGCCCAAAATACAAAGTTTTTTGTGTCTACTGTAAAGTTTTAACATATTGAGATAGGAGGGATTGGTGGTTAACCGTCGAAATGGCAAACTGGTCACACCAAAACAAGTTGAGATTGATGCTAATTTTAAATAAACCGGCTACACATTATTATAAAATATTTTCGAACTAAGATTTTGAGACTAGATTAACGTTGTTTTGTGTTAAGTCTGTCACTTTCCGTCTCTTCAAAAAGCGGTTCCAATTGAAGACCAGCGTGCAGCGCTGGCTGTACGGCTAGCGAATGCCGAGTTGGGACCGTTTCGCAACAATTTCTCTGTGTCTTGTTATTTTTGTATCTATTTAATGTGATTTTGTATTGTTGCAAATAAATGTCTTTTTATCTTAATCTTTATAAAAAAACATGGATACAAACTAACTCGAAAAACGTCCTCCTTCTTGGGTTGCTATATAGGGGGCAATGTCACACAAATTGTCTTAGTCCCAAATAGACTTGTACTATGGGTACCAGGCAATGATAAATTTACTTATATAGAGAAATAATCAAACATAAACATCCAAGATTCAGGAACAAATACTCACGCTCATCACACAAATATCTGCCCTTACCAGGATTTGAACCCAGGACCGCTATTTTTGAAGGCAGGGTCACTACCAACCAAGATAACGTATCGTCTTGCTTTGAGGTTATATTTTATACTGAGTTGACAGCTGTCAAATTGGGCATCTCAAAACGGCGCGACTATAACGGGGTCATAAAATAACGTTTAAGAATAGATATTTGTTACGTATTGTTATGGACTACTTGGGGTTTTACCAACGTACTTGGATTCCAGCCAGCAGCGACCGCAAGAGTACTTTCACCTTACGTTGTAACGAATAATAATTCGTAATAGAAAATTTTAATAAAACTAGTAGCTTGCGTCTGCGCAGATTTCGATTATCGTTAATTCCTCGGGAACTTTTATCCGGGATGAAAATATGTGGCCTGTGTGTATCTAGGGGTATTATACTATCTCCATTTCAAATTGCATCCAAATGCATCCAGCCGTTGCAGCTTCAAGCAGTAACAAACTAACACCAATTGACTCTATACAATTAGTTAGAGGCTTGTCTGGCATTAACTAAATAAAACGCATTATGCGTTAAGGGTCTGTTAGTTGACCAGTAGTTAACTAAACTAATTGATGAAATTCGAAAAGGAATCGAAAATTTTACACATTTCCTTGAGATCTAACCATTAGTTACGGTTTTTAACGATTACTCAACAAAAAACAGACCCTAAGACTTGCAAATTTTGACGGACAACTTACAAACATACATACGAACACTGTCCTCCTAAGCTGACACGCAGTAGGGGAGGCCGGGGCTTCAATTAACAGAGGTAAGTATTAACAAGCGAATTTCTTACAAACTATAAACAGCACATCACTAGTGATTCCTAAAATTCGTCCCTGGGACAGTGGTCTACAGGTTGAGACTCCTCAGTCCAGCTCAGTGCGCCGTGGGAGTGAGTGGTGTGATGTGCATCTATTTTGGCCAGGTAACGAACTTTTTTCACTTTACGATTTTTTGATTAACGTGTTCAATATATGGGCATTTCTATTTTTCCTTGTACTCAATAAAAAAATTGTTAACGCAGCGTTAAATTAGTCCATTTGGTAACGCATTTTTTTAATGCTTAAATTTAAAAATATACTTCTTGTTAAAAACTTTAAGATCAATCAGAAAAATCTATTAAAAAGTTTTTAACAAAAAGTATATTTTTTTAAATTTAAGCATTAAAGAAATGCGTTACTAAATGGACTAATTTAACGCTGCGTTAACAATTTTTTTATTGAGTACAAGGAAAAATAGAAATGCCCATATGATTTCGCCGTTTTTTTTTTTTTTTCGCAGTACCTTGTTTTGTTCTTTGTAATGTTACATAACTTTACTAACGCTAATGTGCACTATTTCGTAATTATATTTTTTTATATTGAAAAGGTACCCATGGGGCTAAAATTAACAAAACATACGGGGCTAATATTAACATGAAATACAAGCACTAGAAGAGATAGAAAGTAACAGAAATTTAAAAAGAAAAAGAGCACAGAATAAAGACGATGGAAAGAATAAAAAGCAAGGTAAAGAAAATTATCAAGGACAAGGTAAAGGTAAGGGCAAAGGAAAAATAGCTAAAAAGGGGAAACAAAAGGAAACATCACAAGTGGAAAAGGCGAAGAAAAGGATATTGGAAGAAAGCAGCGACAGTGCAGAAGATGACTATAAAGACTGCTACGTTTAAGAATAAGCTGTTTACTCCCTCATTTAAGATGATTATATTGTTATTCGATAACACACATAAGTCTGATTAAACTACTTAAAAGACTGATAACTTAATAATGTGATTTGTTGATTTTTGTTCTTCTATGAAGAGGTTTTCTTTAAGTTTTTGTTTCTATTCATTGATATAGCTGAAATATTGTTTTTTTAAGGGGTGTTATAACTTTTAAGCATAATGTTAATTATTGATCCACAAAGTGAGCATAGTGATTATTAAAAACTAACGTTTCCTTCAATAATATAACAGTAAAAGTAACTGTTAATAAGAAATCATTAAGATATTTGTTGATTTTTGTTAATGTATAGAGAGGTTTTGTTTGGATTTCTTTCTCTATACAGGGTGTCTGGAAAACCTTCGGAGAAATTTTAACTGTAGATAGGGTGGATGATTTGGATCATCCCTATATTGGTAACTTTTGTTTAAGTTAATATTTGACTGAGTTACAGACAGATTTATCATCGACTTTCCTGACGATGCTCTCAGTGTGCCCCATCTTAACTGATTCATTCATAATATCGTCGGTAATACTGCAAACCCGCGTAAGTAACAAATTTATGATAGAGCAAAATAAACCTTACAGTCTTATTAAAAAGGTGCATTTTGCTCCTTATTTAAAATGTCACTTACGCGGTTTAGCAGTTTCACCGACGATATGTGTCACAACGTAATGTAAATAAACAAGTTGTTCCTTATGAACAATGTTTCCAATCATGGTCAAAAGCTCCATGGAGTTTAGAAAACTGACACATTATCCTGTAATGTGAATGAAAAGACGGTGTCTGATAAGGGCTATTATGTGAAATAATCTAAAACTGAAACTTACGATTATGATTTTTACTCACACTTTTCTCACACTCACACGGCTAAAATAGCACTTGCACTCGTAGGCACATTACTTATTTTACGAGATCATGAATCATGGCTGTATTTCATTGATTTGTACCACTATCAGGGCTTCCGACGAATAAAAAACACAATAATTAATTATTGACAATTTGACATATTATCTTTTTAAATCTTGGACCATTAAAACTCTTTATGAAAAGAGTTTTAGGTTTCATTTGTAAACAAAAAATCCTACCTACACGTTACGTTTTATCAAAATTACATTTAAAGCTGGCATCATAATGTTGTTGCTAGATATTCGTATCATAGAAGAAAGAGAAAAATAGGATCGCTTTGTAAGAAGAGGTCGACGTGATTACACTCTGTGGTAAAAACCCTTAAAAGAAAAAGGCCACTAAAGCCGGCTACTCACACACCTGCTGCAGGGGCAATATGGGAATTGGACCCTTGATTGCCTCCTTAATTGTGATGTGTGTAGGCAAGCAGGAGCAATTTTTAGATTGGGCCTGCGGCAGGGCGGCAGGGGCGCAAGACCTTCCTAGCTCCCTAGATTGTGTCTACCGCCCTGCAAGGTTGCTGCGTGTGTAGTAGGATTGGGGCAATTCCAGTCAGTTCATTGGTGACAACCGAGCGGAGTGGACAAAATGTAAAAAATGGTGTTACCATAGCCAGGAGCTCTTCAAAAGAACCAATATCCATTCGCAAAAAGTTTCTAAGATCATCTACTTCCAATTCTTTCATAATATTCATGTGGCACAATTTGCTTCGTTTCTGCAACCAATTCTTCACCCAATATCTTCTCTTCCTTTTTTTTTTGGTAGCACCACAGAAAGTGCCAAGGCGATACCAATCCTCTGGTGTTTCGACAATACAGGAGGCTTTCTCGTGGACGTGCGTTCAGCGGGACTATCAGTTACACTACACACTGAACGGCAGGCTAGTGTGTAGAGAACAGCCTAAAATTGGTCCAACCGCCGTGCGACCGGTATTGCCCCTGCAGCAGGTGTGTGAGTAGCCGGCTTAAAGAACACCCAGAAAATATAAAACGTGGACTACAATCACAATCAGTCAAGGAAGCGATGTCACAAGCGAAGCGATGTTTAGTTTGGGGTTTGTTTTGTTTACTTGCATGTGATGTGACTTCACATCACACTCACAGGTTATAAAGTATTTCTAACATCACATAGCGTTTTTGCCACAGATTAAATTTCAAAAAAAATCCTTATTATTTCGTGTAATTTCCAAAAAAATAGACATAATTTAATGTGAAATAAAGTGAAATACGTTATTTTACGCTAGTATCAGATAGGATGACCACAATTTGTAGTATATTTTCAATGTTGTCAAATAGCCTATTATAATCAATTATGCGACGACCTTTATATCCACCGACAAAATGTTTTGCACTTGGACTTTTGGCTACTGCCACAAATACCATGCGGATCAAAAGGAAAGAACCAGCAGCCAGCAGCGCTTTCTCCCCGTCTGGTTGCCCTGAAAATCAGCGCGTGCAGCGTCACGGCATGTCTGACACTATGATGCTGAGTAGCACCCAATTTGGTGCATTATTATTTTATAAAATAGTTTTAAGGTTTTGTTTTAAATTATTTTCTCACTGTATTTAATTTGATTATTATTTTTCTGTGGTTTGCACCAATAAACAATTTTCTTTTTCTCCTTTTTTTTCTTCAATACGGAGAGCAATAATTGGATCGTTCAATCCGTCTATTTGAACTTTGAGAAGTCTATGAATTTATGGCTGTCATTACATGTCAGTGTTAAATTATGTTATTTTCAATATTCACATCTTCAATATTTTTGCTGTAAATCAGTTATATGGGCTACTTTAGAGCAGAAAACAATGGTAAATGGTTAGATCTCGACAGTAAAAGACGGACGATATGATCAGTCTCGGCAAAACATGAACAAGAGACCTAGTGATTTCACATTTAAAACCAATTAGTGTTCAAATTGCAAAAACGAAAATACAGTAAGTTGCACTAAAATTACTCATTTATTTTTATTATAATGCTACCTTGATTTTTGTTTACATGGAGCGAACTGTTTGTTTACATGGAGCGAACTGTTTGTTTACATACCATGTGACAACGTATGGTCTCAGGTCATTGACCTCGGACATTGAATTTTGACGTAAAATACTACGAACTGTTGGAGTAGTATACTATCAACGTCAAAATGTCAAGGTCGAGATATCGGCTGCGATACATCAAGTAACAAAATGAATATAATTAATCCTTCTTTTTTTTTTACATTAACAGAAACAAAAATGAACCATACCCCCGTGATCAGAATCGTGCGAACTATTACCCCCCCAAATTTCTCCGAAGGTTTTCCAGACACCCTGTATACTTATATCGCTGTTGCAGGGACAAAGTGCTATATTGTTTAAGCCTAATGTTAATTGTATTGCTTAATAAAAAAATGACATTGTAATTTTTCGTTTTCTTTATTTATCGAGGAAAATACTTACAATGTTAATTGTTGCCCCTTTTGTTACTAAATACTTACCTCGGAACCGTTAATTGTAGCCCCGATCGCGGGGTAAGTATTAATTTCTGACTTTTCTGAGTAAAATCGAGTTTTTTAAAAAGGTACTAATTTCTTGTCAAATTTAAACCAACGATATAGTTATTGAATAGTTTGGACATCATTTGACACAAAAATCATTTCAAAATATTAAGGCGTTTTGAAGCTACAACTGAAAATATAAATTTTGTTAAGTCGCGCCCCGGTCTCCGGTCGGTAATGTCAGATAAAATTCCTGTAGCAATATCAACCTTATTACTAAGAGAAGAGAACTAAAACTGCTTTGCTTTGCTAAGCTAAGCTAATAAGCTAGTTCCTCTGGTTTGCAACCTGAGCGCTGCCTGTTCTAATGACTATTTGATTTTTGTTTTTATTTTGCTTTTGTTTCGTTTTGGTTGTATTAATTTAATATTTATAATGTATGTATCACCATCACCTTCCGTGTTTGCACCGAGCGACCTCTTGTCTCATTTTCTTCATTTTTATTGCTACTTTTTTTTGTTGTGTGTTATTACATACATACATACATACATACATACATAAACTCCCAGAGCGGGGTAGGCAGAGCTAAAGAGTTACCAACAAGTCTTAAAACTTCCTGATAATTCTGTAACTACATTTTGCACAAGTAGGATAAGATGTTTCCCAGTGTATTAGTGACAGGTGGCAAGCCCATCGCCTGATAGTACTACAAGCCTTTATTCCCTTAGTCGCCTCTTACGACATCCACGGGAATATATGGAGTGGCACTATTCTAACCCGGCAACCACACGGCGGTCTATGTTTTTTTGTTGTGTGTTATTGTTGTGAATAAATATTTTACTTACTTACTTACTTACTTACTTAGTTACTGACTTTGGTTATTGATTTTGAGATACTGCTTAGGAGGGCCAAACAGTGCAAGTTAAATAAAAACTTGTAGGAAGAGTATACCTGCGTTGAGGAGAGCTCGGATGCGGAATCCGAGGTTCATCGCGCTTGCATGGTGCAGTTCCGTCCATCCCGCCTGGTAGCGAGGCAGGTGGCTGGAATTATAAAACATGGTTAACGGATCATACAATTTATTGGTGGGACAGATGTAGTGAATAATGTTCTGTCGTCGTTTTTGTCGGAAAAGTTCGTTTTTGGGTCAATCAACTTTTTTACCCCCACTTTTATTTTACCATCTATTTCTATCAATATTTTTTTTATCAATCTACCTTTGTCAAGTATCTACCCATAGCTTAATTACTAAAATGTGTGAAAATTGGGTAATTACGTGTCTACTGAGTTACTGTCTGCGAATTTGTGTGATAAATAGTTAATTGTCAACTGAGTTACCACATTTTTATAACATACATTTTTATATAAAATATGTTAATGATATTACTACAAATTAAAAATATTTTTACTAACAATAGGTCCCCAGATTTTATTTTATTTATTAAAATCTGAACGGTGGGCAACAGACAGAAATATGTGGGTAAAAAAGTTGATAGACCCTTTTATCTGCTTTTGTAATTTTAGTTTCCACCGATAAGCTTATTGAGAAAGGAAGATCAATAAGAACTTATCCGACGAAAAAGGAAACCTTATGCTGATACTTCGTTGTCTGTCTGTCTGTCTACCTGTCTGTCAATAACACGTTCATAACGTATTCCAATCATATTATCTTAAATACGAAACCCGCACTTGACCGTTTTTGTTTAATAAAGCCCAAAATAAGCATTGTTCTTGAATTATCCTTATTTCATGTTTTGTTATTTCATTTCGAGCCTCAACTTTTCTTATTTAAGTAAATTTATCACTGTAATGAATTTGACATTAAGATGCTTATTAAAAAAATGCTCGTCTCTAGCGGCCATAGATTATTATATTTAAACTAGTGTGTTTTTGAATTAATCTTACATTGATGATTATAAGAGTCAGCTGGAAGAGATCCCTTAAAGGGATAAGTTCGCCTTTGTTTTTTTTTTTACATGTATCTAAATCTCATTGTATTATTACATGCATACATTATAGCATGTTTTCCTGTGTTTACACCGTGAGCGTATTTTTTTCTCACTTATATCTAATTATACTGTAGCCGAGTGTTAAGTAATAAACGCGAGTCAATTAAAAAAAAAACTCTATTACCTGCGATTACCGTGGGAACTAAATACGTATTATACCTACGTGTATTTATACCAAGGATCTTTGTTCAAAGGTAAACAAAACAGAACAAGAAAAACTTCATAATTGAAAAAAAAAATACACTTTCCGAGAATAACAATATTTTATGATGGCTTACTGTCCACAAATAGAACTATAATTGTTATATTTCCTGAAGTGTACCTACTATTAAGAATCCGATTTTTTTTTTTGTAATTTGGTTTATTCAGTAGTAGATACGGTCAAGGTCATTAATATCTATACAGCCATCGCGTCAAATATATGTACGACGCGCCTAGTTGGTAGTGACCCTGCCTACGAAGCTAGCGGTCCTGGGTTCAAATCCCGGTAAGGGCAGATATTTGTGTGATGAGCGCGAATATTTGTTCCTGAGTCATGGATGTTTACTATGTATTTAAGTTTATATTTCTTTATATAAAATATTTATATCGTTGTCTAGTACCCATAATACAAGCCTAGAGCTTAAATTGGGACTAGGTCAATTGGTGTGACATTGTCCCCTGATATTTATTTATTTATTATTTATACATGGACCTTATTGCCAGAGGCATAAAGGTGTATAGATATTTTCGACATCTCGGGAACGTATATATATTTACGCCCTTGACTGTACCTATCTCTATATAATGTACATATTATAGCCTAATTTCACTACCCTACCTTTTAATGTAACCAATATAAAACCTATAAAAATCCCACAACAATGCAACAGTTACTCGACCGGTTTGAATGTGATTTCACCGCGGGGTTTCCCCGGAAGTTTTTGCATCCAACGCATGCATATGTATGATATGTAGATAATGTGACCGAGGGCATTCCCCGCGGGAACGCCGTCGTACAGCTTAAGAACTGGATTGGTCGCGCTTGTGATATCGCGATTAATTATTCTTGTGTGAGAACATTGCGATATTGCAATCAATCGGATTTTATCACTATGTACATGCGGCCTTTTTTTAAGAATAAAACACTCAAAAATTACTTTGGGAAATGAATATGAAACGATAAAATAATAAATTTGAAAGTTCGAGGTTAATTCTGCCCTCCTAAGTTAATACGCAGTATGTTGGATAAAATTCCTGAAGCAATATCAACCTTATTACTAAGAGAAGAGAACTAAAACTGCTTTGGTTATTGATTGCTGCTTATTTGCTTAGGGTAGCATTGTGACTTTCCTTTGCATACTATTTCCCTTCCGATAACTCCCTTCACAATAATAAAGCTACTTATATTAAGAACGGACTCTTGTAATAAAGAAATGGAATACTTTCCAACAATATCTCACTCACTCGCCAATACCAAGCTTCAGAGTTTCGAGCATCCGCGTAATATAAATAAATAATTTCCCCTTAATTGACAACATTTCAAAAAAAAAGCATTGTTGTTTTTTCGCGTTTATAATAGCTGGTTAAAAATTAGACTACCCGTATTTCTTGGTTTTTCTTTATTTAACTTAAATTCGTCGTTAATAATTTATTAAAGAAATAGTCATTAAAAAGACCGTATATACAAAGTTAGGAATACTGATGTCGTGATCTTAGCCTGATATAAAATAAAATAAAAGTAACTTTAAACACAAACAGAACTGACTGTCATGTCATGTCACTCACTTGTCAATCATTCGCTGCCGTTCGTTCACATATTTGTTATTTTGCGTAATTTAATTAATTACATAATTTGTAGACGCCATTAAAATAAATAAACTATTTTGCGTAGAATCGAAAGCGTGTCGTTAGGGGGCTTCTAAACGGGCCATGTTTTGCTGCAATGTGTGGCCGGCAACTAGTGCTGTCTTACTCTTACTTCGTATGTTAGAGCAAGATGCGTATAGTTGCCGGCCACACATTGCCGTGAAAATGTTGCTCGTTTAGAAGCCCCCTTAGAATCAAGTAATCCGTCAGACAGATAAAAAATGAACGTGACAGTTGTATATTTTTTTCAATTCCTTTGGTAATAAATGGACTAAGGGCACTATAATTGTATTCCTAATATTCACAATCCAACTTTTTTTACTGTTTTTCCTAAATATAAAAAAAACTACTGCATAAAAAAATCCAAAGATATTTTTACTGTTATCAGCAGTGTAAAATCTAGAAACGGTATTTTATTTTACTACCTTAGCACATAATGAATTATTGTCAATTCTGGGGTCCTAGTGTAAAAGGGTACAAGTCGACTTAACTCAGGGTTTATTATATAATAATATACTCTATAAAAAAGAGTATAATATTATTATATAATAAACCCTATTTCACTTGATCTTCAGAAGACACCCATTTTCAATGGGAACCCAGAATTATAGATATATTATTGTCTTTGACGTGTTATAATATTCGCACTGCCAGATCAAAAGTGTAGTAACTCAAAATACAACTGTATTTCAAAATCAACTTTAATACAACGTCTATAAGCTTGAAACAAAACTAACAATTATTTTGAGTTGATACGGTTTTCATCTAGCAGTGCGATTGTTTTTTAACTCGCCCGCCATCACTGTCAAGTTATTAAGAGCTATCAGAACGTTAACAATACGATAACTAAACAAAAACGATATGGTTTTTGCCTAAAATCACGGCCCGGAGTCCTACTAACTACACTCAAGAGCCAAACGGGTCACTTTCTATGGAAATTCTTTACAAAGTGACCGATTTCATGGCTCATGGCTATAGACTAACCGCATCGTCATAACATAACATAATACCTGTATCTTATTACTCTTACCGCCTGTTTCAAAATCGACAAGTAAAGCATATTTGACAGATAAATATAGCCCTTTCTCTTTCTTACACTTGTAAATAGACAAGGAGTGAGCCAACTTTAACAGATAAAGGGTGATGGGCAATTTTGTATGGACCCCGTCCCCACCCTTGAACAGTCACGGGATGCATGTTTATATGTTCGTTAGGTCCCAAAACAAGACAAAATACCTATTCTAGTAGCTAAATCGATGGGATTTTTTCTATGAAAAATACTTTTCGAGAGTCATGCAATGCAAGAATGTGTTCATTTTTAAACAAATTCCATACGATATGATAATGACTTTCCAAAAAAACCACATACATAATATGGCGATCGTCGTCATAGTAAAAATATATCTTATTGCCAAGATCTATAAACTGGGACATGTTTCATCTCTGTTGGTGGGTGGGGACATTTTGCCCATTGTCCTTTACTCGTCGATGGTGAAACAGGCCCTTAGCGTCCCTTACCTTTTCCTCATGGTCTCTGTGAACGTGGACTCGGTGGGGCTGGTGGGCTCACTATCTGGTGGCTGGTAGACCGGCGGCCTGGTCGTGAAGAGCGGCGCACGAGTGGACACCAGCAGGGATTCCCTGGTTCGGAAGTAAAGAATGCTTATAATTTATAATGCCGAGGCAGTGTAAGTTGCTATTGGAAAAAAAAAAAAAAAACCGCCTTCAAAGAGCAAAAAATACTTTTGTTTAAAATGTTGTAGGACGCCGACTTCCGTTGGACTGACCTATTACATGCCATTTTATAGGAAGTTTTTTTTAAAGGCTTGCATTTTACTTTTTTTAATATAGTTTTGAAATTTGCAGATTAAGCCCTTTCCTTTGACATCCCATTTGCTTATACAAATTAATTTCATATTTATTTAATAAAAACAAATGCGGGCAAGCAAGTTGTACGTACAACTATGACAAATATCAAGTTGATAGCGATTGTATTTGCTGAGAAAACCTACTGTGACATACAGACCAGACACTGACAGACAGACAACGAAGTCTCACCATAAGGGTTCATTTTTTACCAATTTCGTACGGAGCCCTTATATCATTAAAATCTTCTTGAATCAGTCTATCTAATGATGAAAATCGCATTAAAACCCGTTGCATAGTTTGAAATATTTAAGTGTACAGTCAACAGCATAAATAAGTGATCATTTATGTACCTTGTCACTTTCAATCGTTTCACAGTTTTGTATAACATTTCAAACACAAGTTAAAGTGACAAGGCACATAAATGATCACTTATTTATGCTTATGACTGTACATACAGAGAGACAGACGGCGGGAAGCGACTTTGTCACAACGTTAATAGGCCCAGGTTGTTGATGCGCAAAAAAAAATGTTGGTAGTAAAAGTTACCGTTCTGGATCCATGACTTCCGGGAAATAGCCAGAATTCCTTCCCGGGATCGGGATCAGCGGTATACTCTGCGTGACTTCCAGCAGACCTTGCTCCACGTCTGAAAAAGATATACATTATTGGAAAATGATACACAAATCTACCTTTGAGGCCCAAAAAATTAATCTAGAGTTGAAATATGATGGGTACTAGATGTCTTTCGCGAGGTATTCATCAAGGAACATAATTATATATATGGATGGTATATTCATGGTTTATTTAGTTAGTATTGTAAACATTTTAAAATTAATATTAAGTAAAGTTATAGTATCCTAGTTAAAAGACTCAATGATCCCGAAGTCAAACCGTGTAAACAGTTTTCTTGGACAATGTTCTATTGTTATATTGTAATGTAACCAATTGTTTTCTTAATAAATTTTGATAAACAATTATAATAAATATGCGAATCCCTCAGACATATAATTTCCGCTTGTTCGCATTTGGCCAACGGCGAGTACTTGCACAGACGTAACCTCGTGGCCAGGATCATCCATCAGCATCTTGCTCTTCAATATGGTCTTGTTGAGTCTGCAGTGCCTTACTAAAGTACACACCGGCGCCAGTTCTCGAAAATGGTCGTGCTACCTCTATTGGGATCGATCTGTTATCACGGACAGGACTATTGTCGCCAATAAGCCTGATATCGTATCAACGCGCCGGGCAGTGCAGTCGAGGTCACCATCCCGCATAACGAGAACCTCGTGTAGGCCAAGAAGGATAAGCTCAGCAAGTACCTTGACTTGGCTCACGAGGTGACCACCATGTGGGAGGTTGACTCGACGATCATTGTCCCGATAGTTGTTTCGGCAAAAGGTCTTATAGCGAAGAGCCTCGACCAACACCTCAAGAGCTTTGCTAGATGGCTGGATCAAGGGCCAGATACAGAAGGCAGTATTCGACACGGCACGCATTGTGAGGAGGTTCTTCTCTTTGCAGCCCTATCCACAGGTAACTTGAGCCCTCTCCCGCTACCGGCGGCAACCTTAGGTTAGGTTTTGTATGACGTTTTTTTTTGTATTAGTACTGTTGCTTTACTTTTATATTTGGGTTGGATACTTATTGTAAAAAACCTAATTTACAGAAAATTCAATAAATATCTGAATAACAATAGTAACAACACAATTTGGAAAGTAGAACATTCCACTCTTGGTATTAATTGCATTTTAAAACCTTGTAACTGTAATCTGACTGTTTTCGCACTTAATTCACTCATAGTGTCTTTTTTATACTTATTAAGATTTTACTTTGTTAGCAAGTTCTTCATCCATGCCGTAGTCCAATTTGTATATTTAAAGGCGTAAGATGTGGTTTTCTATACCTAATTGGGTAAGCTTCTGTAATCTAATGTAAGGGGAAGCTAATCTGTAAGAAATCATCAACAAAAAAAAAGATTTGTTTCTAAGTGTCAAAAGCAATATGGTTTTACTGAGTGGAACAGAACCCCGGTACGAATTTGTACGAGCATAGTAGTATGAGTAGCATTTCGTCGGTGGCAATGGGCGGACGATGAATGCAACATGGTGACGAAAGGACAAAGTGGATAAGACTTTTATTAAATTTCGAGTACTATTTATGAGTGAAGGTATATGCAGTTTTTGTTATAAATCAGTACATATTTCGTATATTAAGAGAGTACTGAAGTATAACTTACGAATACGCCCCTCTTACGTCTGTAGATGTGGAGAGGTCATTTACCCAATATATGGCTGGGGTTCAAAAAGATTGTACTTAGTTAAGGACTCGATTAAAAATACCTAGTAATTTATTTCTTTGTGTGACGAAAATTAGCCATAAGATCATATGACTAATTTTCCTCACACAATAGAGAAAGTTAACGTTGTCTCAATTAAGTCCTTTACTTTGTACAATATTATTGAGATCCACCGATAAGTAGATAGTGAACTATAAAAGAAATATATGGAAAATACCGAATAAAGAAAAAAAATACTTCAACAATGAAATTCTATAACTTTTTTTTGCATTGATGTACGCTTCTTTTTTTAATAAATTGTAGTCATATCCATATTACGGGTGTCGTTCGAAATTACTTTTATACTGCAATAACGCGTAACTAACAAATTAAATAAGGTGCAAAATACACCTTATCATATGAGTCAGTAAGGTACATTTTGCAGCTTATTGAATTTGTCCCCGTAATTTGTGACGCGTCGGTATCGTAGAGCCGGAATGGCATGCCATTAAAAACGTACACTCAAGGAAATCTTAATTGATGTGACGTTTAAAATACGCCGCCTTATCTAACAGGTTTCTACAACGATACGCGAACATCTCATTGACTGGATATTAATAGCATGCATTTATTACATACCTTAATAATTATAGATAAATACTGGCTATACCACAACGGTGTGGGAGCGCCACCTTGTGAGTGAATAAATTACTAAAAAAATATTATTCTCTATTCTACCTGGTAAAACCATATTGCGTTTGACATGCAATGTTATCATATTATTTTTAACACGGCCGCCATTACTGTCAAGAGAATAAGAGCTACCGTATCGTCGACCATACAATTACATGTTAAAAGATAGATACGTACTGGGCCTCTACTTATATTCTACTGGGATAGTACCTACATTGTGTATTAAGGTCGGTAAGTAAGGAATTACGATCGAGGCTCTAGTAGAAGCCCGAAGTCGAAGACTGAGGGCTTTCTGAGTCGAGGTTCGTAATTCCCGTTCCGCCCGTGAAACATACAATGTTTTTATCACATTTGCGAGTAAATAAATACACAAGTCCGTACAACTATTATTACGAATTACTTGAACTTTTTCTAAGCGGATGGCTGACGGACTCCACAGATTATCCAAATGTTTCGTTCAGAAACGTTAAGGGCAAATACTTACGTAGGTATACATACAGCCCTGAAGGAATGTAAAAAAAAAAGACGTTTTGATACAGAAAACTATTAAAATCGATTATTAAGAACATTCATTGAGTATTTAAGTAACATGTAGCGAGATTGCCATGAAATTCCTGTTTAAATAACATTTTAAGACAATTTTTCAATTGCATGTAAACTCTTTGCTTGAACTTGCATGACCTGTGTGCTGTGCTATAAATTAAAAAAAATACTTACCGACCTTGGGTTTCATGGTAAATTGGTCATTGGTACCTAAACGTCAAATCATAAACGTCAAACTCCATTTTGACAGTGACAGTTACTAACCTTACCTAATTTGTGACCACCTAATTAAATATTTATAACCAGATTCTAAAACATAGGAACGTGTGTAAAATGCCATCCATCATGAGAGCAGCTTCGTTACATTTTGTATTTAAAGCTTACAAATATGCGACAGGAAAACAAAAATAATATAACAAATTGAGAACTAATTAAAGGATGCATTTGAAAAATTAAAGATTCTTTTGTCTTTTTTTTGGGTCAAATTAACACAAATTAACCTAGTCGCAAATTAATCTCTAGGCTTGTAATATGGGTACTAGAAAACGAAACGAGTAGACGTACTTATATATAGAAATTATCAAACATCTAAGACTCAGGCAGGATAAAAACTCGCGCTCATCAAAGGAATATTTGCCCATACTGGGAATCGAACCCTAAGGCCCTAGGTGCATTCGCCGTTCGTAATCGTTTTGCAAAATGTATGGGATTGACGTTAGCTGTGTATCAGACGGTCGCGTCCAGCGTTTATTTCAATGCCATACATTTTGTCAGTTTTCCAAAATTAGTGTAATATAACATTAAAATTTGTATATGTATTTGTCTAAGTAAACACATTATTGTACTAAAACAATTAAATTACATAATTATTAAAATTACACAAATAAAATGGCAAACTATAATTCCTTTAATCTCTTCCCAAGGTTGACGACCACCTTTGGGCGAGTGGGAACCAAAAAAATATATTTATCTATTGCTAGTGGTGGTTGTTTTTGTATCTGTGGTTTAAAAAAAGAATTTCATTTGTTAATTGGCTTCCTATGTTTCACTTTAAATTATAAAATACCTCTGACTCATTTTATCTCCGAAATAGGTACTTGTATTGTTGCATATATCAAAAATATATAATGAGATGAAGTCCGAACAATATGTTAGGTACATTTATTATTTATCTACTCGTATTCCGATAACAGTTTTAAATTTAGTCAAAGATTAACTGTTGAATGCAAGAGTCAGTTACTTAACGTCAAAAAAAAATCAAAATCAAAAATATTTATTTGCTGAACACAGGTGGTTATACAGTTGGTGTACACAATAAACAACGGATCTTTCCATGTTCTGCCGCTAGGCGTGCAAACTTGGGGGTTTTTACTATTTATATTTCCTTACGTTTCTCTTCTTATAATAACAATTAATAATATTTACTACATTTCCTTAATAATAACTTAGTATTACTTAGTCCTTATTTTCTAACATAAATTCATTGGTTGCATAGTAGGCTTTATTGATCAGAAAACTCTTCAAAGCGCTTTTGAATTCGGTAATACAGTCAGCGTCAAAAGTAACTGGTCACTTCAAGCTAATTTTGTACTTTATCGCATTAACACTTTGGACAACCTTGTTTGACATTGCTTATGTGACAGTAAAGCGACAAGGTATTTAAGTGATCACTTTCTTTTGACGCTGACCGTACTACTGTCCTTTTCAGCGATGCATTTTGGTAGCTTATTATAAATTTTAGGGGCCATTCCCAGTATGCTTTTAGAGAACAGAGCCGTGTTTGACGACCAGGGACGTATTTTACTTCGCATTCGTACACTGATGAACTTATTAAATAAGCTACTGCTAATCCGGACAAAACCGGCCATTTCATAAATGTACAAGCTTGGAAATGTCAGTATGTTTAGCTTTATGAAATGCGGTTTACATGAGTCAGTGCGTCGTAAGTTACATATTGCTCTGATACATTTCTTCTGCGCCAAGAATGCTTGCTCCCTATCTGGGGAATTACCCCAAAACACTATGCCATACCTGAGTGCTGATGAAGCATAAGCGTGATAGGCTGTGAGAACAGTTGACTGGTTAGCAACTTTTCTTAGCTTGTACAGCGCGTATGAAAATTGGTTTAATTTTTTGCATATATTTACAATTTGATCTCTCCATGTCATTTTACAATCTAATACTAGTCCTAAAATTGTTGTTTTATTACTATTCATTATTGGTTGTTCTTTGTACTTTACATTAATTTTGGATGAATCATTATTTCTTTGTTGAAACGTCATTACATTAGTTTTGTCAATATTAACTTTAAGGTTGTTGTGGTTAAGCCATTCAATAATTAAGTTCAATGTTCGGTTCAGTTTTTCCTTAATACCAATTTTTCGTACACAAGTCTAGATGTTAACTATTAAAAGTTAAAACTAAACTTATTTAAATTAAAATAAAACCAAGCTACTCAAATATTAAATATAAGTATAAATAATAATCAACACTATAAAAAAAACCCTCTAGCAGGTCTGCTCGCGGCATAGTCGCTATAACACTAGCTGAATTACCTCTCTGGATAGAGACCAAAATGCTTTGGGAGAGGTAGGTAAGCACCAGCTCTAGGATCTCCGGAGGTGTCCATGAGCCGGGATGACAAAGCCTTAATAAAGCTTTTCATATCGGCTGACCAAGGTCTCTGGTGGTCGCCCATGGTCTCCACTGCAAGTGCCACAAATTCGTAATTATTTAATAATGATGAATATTAGCGGCGCTTGATGGTTTGGGTCTGATCAGCTGCTGCGCCGGCGCCGGCCCGATTACGGGTTGACTGGACGTGGGATGTGTCAACACACGAGTTAATTGTTTGTCAAATATTTCTGAGTAAGGTAAGTGTGCACCTTAATATCATTAATTATTTACTCGTACTACCTATAAGTAACAGAAATTATTTTATTTAATGTTTATAATGTAATTTATTTTTTTTGCCTTTGAAGCTAGCGTTCCTGGATTTAAATATCCCGGTAAGTGCAGATATTTATGTGATGAACGCGAATATTTATTCCTGAGTCATGGATGTGTTTTATGTATTTAAGTATATATTTCTCTTTATATGTATTTATATCGTTGTCTAGTACCCATAGTACAAATCTAGAGCTTAGTTTGGGTCTAGGTAAAATGTTGTGACATGGTCCCCTGATATATATTTATTAATTTATCCCTTATAATATTACCAATGTCTCATTGGATTTCATTAACGAAATATTAATTACTCAAGTCGACACTTTGACTAAGACTAAAATAATCTTACCTTTAGGCATTATTATTCACTACAATCAACAAATACACAAAATAATCACATGTTTATACACTGTTTAAAGTATCAAAACTTTCACAACACCCGCGAAAATAAACTTCAAAACAATAATAATACGATCGACTATAGCGTGCGACCGAACACGCTAGTCTCTGTGGAGAAGCAGAGTACAACTAACTATCAAGTTCGAGGCTAGTAATATGTTTAAGTCACAATCAAAACAAGTTCCTTTACAGCCGCATACGCACTGAGAGCGTAGGCGGCGCGGCGGTGGCGTTTTCTCTAGTCATTCTAAAAGGTTTGATTTGATTTGACAGCTGTCAAAAATGCTCCATAGTGACTATTTCGTGTGTTGCTTATAAGTCAAGGTCGATAGCAAATTTGCTAAAAAGAATCAATGTATATGAACATCCCGCCCAGCCACGAAGTTAATGTAAGCAATAGAATGATTTATAATATAGATTACCTCAATATAACGATGGAGCATAATTATCCGTGGGGGAGCAAAGTAGAAACATTTTACGGTAACACAAAATAAAACCTCAAACACATTATTTTATACAGCGATGACTGATATCAAATCGGGATTTTTAAAACGCCGAGGATAAAAAGGTTGATATGTTACCGATATGATTTGGCATCTTGGTTATTCCCACTCGTTACCACCAATTTGTTACCTCTGGTAACAGCTGGGATTTTTTTCTCACCTGTTACCACTAAAGTACTCGGTGGTAACAAGTGGGAATATTTTTCCCTTTTGTTACCACTAAAATATTTGGTGATAACTACACTTAAAACATTTCGTGGTAACAGGTGGGAAAAAAAACCCAGCAGGTACCAGTGGTAACAAATTGGTGGTAACGGGTGGGAACAATCCTTCAAATGGCAGAACAGATGACATGTGAAAGTAGGACGCTATTTTTAATACCTACCGAGAGTAGAAAAAAAAAGTGTCCAGAAAGGTGAAATAAAGAACGTCTGCCCAAAAAAAAAAACATTTTAGAATTGTGACGTAATAGTTTACAGTATTTATCTACTGCATCCGACTGCTAACCGTTTTCGATCTACAACCAATTAAAAACGCGCCGTTTTACTCTCAGTGCGTTTGCGGCTTACAAAGTGGCGGAGTGATATTTCCGCGGCATCATTTACAATCATGTCATTATAGGATACCCATGCATTCTTGGGCAAGGCCCAGTTTTTTACATTAACTCCAGAAATGCCCAGTTGATTGCTTTGGGCGTTGTCGTAAATATTTCGATGTTTTTTGGCCCCGCCATAGGCTCCCTAGTAACCATAGTGACATAACATAATGGTCGAGAATTCAAGATTACAATTTAAAAACTGCCAGAAATAGTTTTTTTAGCATTGGGATTGTTCATATTTCTACAATTAGATACTCTAATTCGAAAAACATTTAGTGGAATAGGGTTTAAAAGTCGTACTGTATTATTATATTATTAAGTTATTAAAATATTAATTTATTTCGGATATTTTGACGAAAGTACATTTGGAATCTTTGTTTGACTTTTGTTTTCGGCTTGAAACCCTCCTAGGTGCATCTTACGGGTCAGGCGAAAACCTCTTTAAATAGTATGTTTTAATACACTATTATCCCCGTGTGGTTGCCGGGTTAGAATAGTACCACTCCATTTCTTCCCGTGGATGTCGTAAGAGGCGACTAAGGGAATAAAGGCTTGTAGTACTGTTAGGCGATGGGCTTGCAACCTGTCACTAATACGCAGGTAAACATCTTAGCCTAATGGTGCGTGCAAAGTGTGGTTTCAGAATTATCGACAAGTTTTAAGACTTGTTGGTAATTCTGTAACTCTGCCTACCCTACTTGGGAATGAAGGCGTGAGTTTATGTATGTATGTAATACATACACTATTACTATCACTTTTTATCATTTAATTGTCGTAATTTGTTAGAAAGTACATACCCAAATTTAAGCTAATTATGTCATCCATAAAATGGCTGCTAAATAAATAAAGATATTAGACCAAAACTATTGGGTCAAATACCAATTTAATGAAATTTGTCTCTTAAAATTACCTATTCTTTCGGATTCGAATGTAAAAACCGTAAGTATTTTTTTTAGATCTATCCCAATTATAAATTCAGATATTAAAAACTATTTAAGTATAAATTTTGAAGTATTAACAGATTTTACCTAATTTGATTCGTTAATACACACAAGAAATATCCTTAAGGAAGCGTAACAAACATTTATACTGATTGATTACACATTCTTATTACCTACTTATTAATCATGTCATATTAAAATTAAATATTTTATTAGCCTATTAATGTGTCCCACTGCAAAGGCCAATCTTTTAGGAAACCGTCCAAGTGGTCCCAATGTCTGTAGCCGTCCTGGGGGACCCACCAAGTTGCCGCATTAGCCCACCTCTGTGGGTGCATGCAGACGAACCCAGCCCTGGCCCACTTTAAGTAGTTGGGTGCATTTTCTAACAGACTGGGTGCGGCCGCAAATCTTTAAACATGCCTGATCATATTCAAAACCGTTTAAATTCCATAGGTCAAAATATTTATCATATTGATATCATAAAAAATGCGAAAGTTTATGTGTGTCTGTTAGCTACTCCTTCATGCTGGAACGGCTAGAATGATTTAGATTAAATTTGAAATAGAGATAGCTGATACCCTGGATAAAACAGACTAATTTTCACAAACTTTGAAAGTGTCTGAGGGAAGCGATCGCGGACGAAATCGCGGTCAATTTTCAATATTACTAAATAAACACGCGGATTAAAAGTTACAGAGTTGCTCTTTGTTAAATTAATAATAAGCAACAGTGACCTCGGTGGCTTAGGGTGACGACTTGCGACCGCAGGGTACCAAGTTCAATATCCAATGATTAATATAATGTACCAATAAGTTTTTCCTACTTAAGTACATTACTAGGTACTAAGTAGGTCACTGGGAAACCTACTTAGGACCAGACAACTTGAGAGATCGATTTCTCGACCAGAAAAACCCCTTGCCGTGTGGTTGCCGGCTTAGAATTGTGCCACTCCATGTCTTCCCGTGGAAGTCGTAAGAGGCGAATAAGGGAATAAAGGCTTGTAGTACCTACTGTGTTAGGCGATGGGCTTGCTACCTGTCACTAATATACACTGTTAAACATCTTAGCCTAATTGTGCAAATTGTGGTTACAGAGTTATCAACAAGTTTTTAGAGTTGTTGGTATTTCTGTAGCTCTGCCTACCCCACTCTGGGAATGAAGACGTGAAGGTATGTATGTATGCATGTAAAAACCCCTAACCGCGGTTTCAGGGACGTGATTACAAACAAACACATTGCTCGTATTACAATGAAAACAGAAATATAAATAGTGTACCGTTAAATGTACTCCACGGGTAATTAAGCTCCAACGATATATTGAGGTTAATTTGTATTGTAAATCATTCCATTGCTTCCATCCACTAAAAGGCTGGATATATACCTTTTATATTTCTGATTCTATCACGCAGAGAAACCCCGAGCATAGCCCTCTCCATAGCCCTCTGAGTGACCTTGAGCTTTCTTATGAGGCCCATCGTTAGCGCCCACGTCTCGGATCCGTAAGTCATCACTGGCAACACACACTGGTCAAAGACTTTTGACTTCAAACACTGCGGTAATTTAGACGAAAAGGTGCTGCGAAGCTTCCCGAACGCCGCCCAGCCGAGTCGGATTCGACGAGTGACCTCTTTCTCAAAGTTGGACCTACCTAACTGGACCGTTTGTCCCAGGTAAATATAGTCGTCAACAACTTCGAGCGCAGAGCCTCCGACTATCACGGGAGTTGGCGCGACATGGACGTTGGACATGACTTTCGTCTTGTCCATGTTCATTCTCAAGCCAACTCGGTCGGAAACTCTACTGAGGTCAGCGAGCATTACACTGAGGTCCTCCATGGTCTCAGCCATGACTACAATATCGTCAGCGAATCGAAGGTGAGTGATGTACTCACCATTTATGTTGATGCCTCGTCCTTTCCAGTCCAGAACCTTAAAAGCATCCTCCAATGCAGCGGTGAACAGCTTCGGAGAGATCACATCTCCTTGTCTGACTCCCCGCTGCAGGGGAATAGGCTTGGTGCTCCGGTCCTGTAGTCGGACGGACATAGTGGCGTTTTCGTACAGACACTTCAACACTTCGATATATCGGTAGTCAACTTGGCACCGCTGGAGAGACTGCAGCACAGCCCATGTCTCGATCGAATCAAAGGCTTTCTCGTAGTCCACAAATGCAAGGCAAAGGGGGAGGTTATACTCTTCGGTCTTTTGTATAACCTGCCGCAACGCATGTATGTGGTCTACGGTACTATAGCCTTTTCGAAAACCGGCTTGTTCGGGAGGCTGGAAATCGTCAAATTTGCGAGACGATTTGTGATGACCCTCGAAAACAGCTTAAGTAACAAACTTGATTATTAAGTAACAAACGACATAGTCACTATGGAGCATAGTTACCCATGGAGGAGCAAAGTAGGCCATTTTTTTTTAGTTTTAATTTTTTATTTATATTTTACGGTATTCACTAAATAATGGTTACAATAAACAATAAATATATGTACAGTAGTAGGTAGGTAGGTAGGTGATTATAAGGAGTTCACAGTGCTGCAGTGTGTGTGTATGGACAAAGTCGCGGGCAGACGCTAGTCAATAAAAAATGCCTTTGGCCCCATTATATTAATCTTTTGGCGCACCAAATATTAACTGGCGAGTACAAATCAATCAAAAGTTTATTAATCTAATCATTGTATGTATTGACATTCGGACGAGTGACCATTATTCGATGTTTAATTGTTATTGTTTTAATTAATTATTATTAATTATTGTTTTATTTTTGATTATTAGTATTTATGTTTTGACGATATCAATGTAATTTCATATTTTTTAACATGCAATGCAATTTATATTGTAATATTACATTTTTGAATAAATAAACTAAACTAAACTAAACCAAACAAGTGATCTCATCAGAGCGTAAAACCACATTCAAAGGCGTGAATTCTCAGCTTACCCGGTTTACTTCTAGCTTATGACTTCCCTCATTGGATCTCCCGTTCAACAAAGAGCCGCTTTCTTTGAGGTCTAGTCGAGAGTCATATCATAACGCTAAGCTAGCGTTTCTATTCGTTTCGTTTTCAAACCAATCCCGTCACTGTTAGATGACGTGATACGACGAGTCACGTGATCTACCAGTGACGCGATTGGTTTAAAAAACTTGGACAAATTAGACCTCGCGACAAACTTAACTTTGACTCAAACAAAAACCAGCGCTTTAAAGCTTATTTTTTTATAAACGGATACCTTAATCGTAATACCTTAATTGTTTTCACAAACCCGCAATATTTTAGAAAGACCTATCCAACGACACCCACACTGTGAATAAACGAGAGAAAAAAAAACCCCACGTTTATGTGTAGGGGAGGTACACTAAAAAAAATGTTTTTTCTCATTTTATTTTACCACTTTGTTGGCGTGACTTATATGTATATATATGCCAAATTACAGCTTTCTAGTACTAAGAGTCTCTGAGCTAGGCTGCGGACGGACGGACGGACGGACATGGCGAAACGATAAGGGTTCCTAGTTTGACTACGGAACCCTACAAACGAAACGAAAAGAAACGCTAGTGAGCCCTCCGTGATCCTTCCGTCTTATCTCCACATCGGAACAACATTGCGAACACTGCTGCTTGGTAGTAGGTTAAATCTCTATTCAAATCATGCTCTACATTTCGTAGTATTCTAATTAACAATACGACATGTTTTATTTTTAGCGTAGTTTGCCCACTGTCTAAGATGTTAATTAATTCAATAAAACTCAGTCTCGTGGAATGTCCTTGGGTACAGTTATAAAGATCAGGCAATCGGAACAAACGGGTTTGTTAATTGTTGCCACGAATATGACACGTGTCGATAACAAAAAAACAACAAAATGCAAGCTTTAAAAAAACCCGACTTTTGTTGCTAACCAAATTATTTTATTTTACTGTCTTTTTGATACTCATTTCAACCTCAAGTGGCCGAAAAGGGTACAGTGGCCACAAACGGTCCTTCTACCTAATTAAGCAAACAGTTTATGTTTAACAAGCTTCTGCCCGCGACTTCGTCTGCGTATATTTCGATTTTCTTTAATCCTTCGGGAATTTTCAATTCCACCTCGGGCTAAATCAATCGTTATAGGCAAAATTCAGGGGAAAAGAGGCGATGGCAGACAGGCTATGATGGACTTGACAGACGTCGGCACGGTTGAAGAGCTGTTCCGTTAGGCAAGAGATAACCTCCAGTTTAATATAGAACAATTAAAAGTTAAAACTAAACTTATTTAAATTAAAATTAAACTAGCTACTCAAACTAAAATAAAACTAAGCTACTCAAATATTAAAGATGTAAATAATAATCACCACTATAAAAAGAACACCCCCTCTAGCAGGTCCGCTCGCGGCATGGTCCCTATGACACTTGCTGCATTACCTCTCTGGATAGCTAGCCCAATCCTTTGGGAGAGGTAAGTTCCAGCTCTAGGATCTCCGGAGGTGTCTATTAGCCGGGATGACAGAGCCTTCATAAAGCTTTTCATGTCAGCTGACCAAGGACCCATGGTCTCCACAGCAAGTGCCACAAATTCTTTTTTTTTTCTATGGCATAGGTAGGCAAACCAGCACACATGCCACCTGATGGTAAGTGGAAACTGTGACCCATAGACATCCGCGTTCACAAGACTGCAAATGCACTGCCAACCCTGAGGACTAAGATGGAATGCCTCTATGCTAGTCATTTCACCGGCTGTCCTATCCCCAAACCGGAACACAACAATGCAAACACTGTTGCTTGGCGGTAGGTTAATGGATAAGATGGTGGTACCAACCCGGACGGACCCTGCACAAGGTCCTCCCACAAGTAAAAAAAGTAAAGTAAAGTAGTATTATTTAATTGCTCCTTTTTGTTTGCCGGTGGGCTCTTGGATAATAATATCGAAAGGTAATCGAGTGGTCATTGACATGTTTAGTCATGCTGTTTAACATTAATCATTTGGAAACAATAAGATGCGTCATAACTTGTTTGAGTGATAAGAGATGGCGCTACTGTTGCAAATATTGTCATTTACACATACATACAAACATACCTTCACGCCTGTAATCCTCGATATGTCAGTACCACATTTAGCACAAATAGGCTAAGATGTTTACCAGCGTATTAGTGACAGGTTGCAAGCCCATCGCCTAATAGTACTACAAACCTATATTCCCTTAGTCGCCTTTTACGACATCCACGGTCATTTTAAATTAAATTATTTCACTTTACATTTATTTGACAAGCATAAAGGCCTCCATACCTTTTCTTAGTCCTCAGGGTAGGCAACGCATTTACAATCTTAGGATGCAGTCTTGAGATTCCAAATTAGTATATTTATTATGTAAAAATAATGTCAGTGTATCAATCAATAAATAAATTTGAATAGTGACAGTTGACAATTTGGTGTACAGTTGAGGGCATTAATATACACGGACCTTATTGTAAGCGGCATAAAGGCGTATTTATATTTTAGACGTCTTGGGAATATATTATATATTTTTTGTCTTTGATTGTACCTACACTGCAGGGATATTTGCAGTGTTAAGCAAATTGTAACCTGTCGACTGTTTTAAATAGTTTTGTGAAAAATGGGCTGCTCGCTCTATATCCAAATTACTTTTTTTTCGGGTTCCGTACCCAAAGAGTGCCTACGGTACCCAATTACTAAGGCTCCACTGTCTGTCTGTCTGTCCATCCGACTGCCACAATGGCTGTATCTTTTAAATCGTAATACTTGAGCTTTACTTTACGGTGCTACGGAACCTTTCTTGTGCGGGTCCGACTCGCACTTGGCCGTTTATATTATGGCAACGCAAAAAGGTACCGTAATAATGGAATTATTATTTAAATCATAACTAAGGAAGTGACCTTCCGCTGCTTTTATAAATTATATACAGCGCGAGCAGCGATAAAAAATGCCCAATAAAACTGGTTTGTCTTACACGTGGGGATTCACGCATAAATAATAAAGACGGCGGAAAGGCAAAACCCCAGTAGCGACATTTTGGGTCAAATATTTACAAAAAAATACATTTGTAAGTTTATTCAGTAAGTACGCGGCTCTGACACTTTTACATGACAAAAATCTACTAGTGCTTCCCAACAGGAGACCATTGCTGAGAAAAAACGCTGCAAGAATCGCAACATTTTGTTTTTTTTTTTATTTGTCACAAAAGTAAATAGAAAATTTGGTTATGTCTGGCTCTATAGGAGTTTCTGTTACCTATTACCGCTCGTGCGTTTTTGTTTTTGAAAAACTAGATTTGATTCTTTTTTTTTCTTTGAAAGAAATATTCTCTTGGAAAAGAAAACGTAGACCTAGTTTTTCATAATATCTTATCTTATTTTACAATTTTTTTCAATTTTTACATATTTAAAAATCGTATAAACTGTACAAAATCCTCTTAGTAAATTAGATTAGAGAATAATTTCAAAGCTACTAACAAAAAAGTAATACAAAGTGGTTTCTAAACTTTTTCTGATTAGGCTCTCTTTTAATAACAACAGGCAAATTCAGCATTTTTTAACGATCTACCTCCCTTATAATAGAATAGGTATAGGTACTAGGTATAAAGTAAAACGTAAGTATTAAGGTACGTATTAGAGTGGTTATGATTAAACACTCTCATCTGTATGATAGTCCCTGACAAAGCCGATTGCTACTGACCTAGTGCCGACATCGTGTTTAACTAGTCGCAAGCTTGGAATTGTATAACATAATTATTTCAGTTAACTGAAGTGAAATACAAATTCAATAAAATGTGTTTATTTGTTTATTAAATAACTTAAATCTATAATTACAGTACATTCAAATAGTAACACAACAATTATACCCGAGCATATTATAAAGTAAACGATTATTATCATGGATAGGGATCGTACATCCTGCATGATTAATCTACATTTAAATGTACCAACGCTTAAAAAAGCTGTGATATTACCTACTGTGCAAAAATAATGTGATATTGTAAACTTAAATATGATGTATACTTCATATCTTCATTTTTCAATCAATTGTTCTTGTTGTCACGCTTTGTAAAAATCCCAACTTGTCAATTCAGAGGTTTTGCCATTCCTCCGTCGATATTGTTTTATACACAAAGAAGGTAAAATATTCGAAGGATGTAAAATCTTAGTTAAGCGGTAAATGCCACAGATGCAGTCACGCTTGTGTGATATCAAACAAAAGACAGATAATTAAAAAAAAAAAACATGAATCTCGTCAGTTCATCGTTTAAAAGACAGACTATCAGTTTTTTTTTAAAGGTTTCATAATTTTTTTACAGACCTTAGACTGTCAGGCCTGACAGTCTTGGGACTCCAGGTAAACTGTTAGCTTTTGGTGCCTTATTATTATTATTATTATTGGGGGGATTGAGATGGGCCTTGTGAGCCACTTCGACCATTGCTGATCTGTTGTGGCAGCCCTTTGTGTAGAGTTCACTACAAAGGCCCGTTGCGTCCAAGAATTTCCAGATGCTTTGGGCAGTGAGTAGTTGTATCTCTTGTGGGTCAATGATATGTCGCCCTAGGTGGATACTTCTGTTGCGCATTAGTGGTCCGCACGAACAGAGGATGTGCATTGCTGTCTCTTCTGTTTCCTGACAGAACCTGCATGTCGCGTCTTGTTTCATTCCCATTAGAAACAGACGTCTGTTCAGTTCTTGGTGCCTTAGAGCCCATTCAGGCTAGCGGGATCCCGCCGCCTCGTCCGCCCCCCTAAATGAAAAATTTCCTAAAACTAAAGGTGCAAATTTCAGTCATAAAAGCTGTTCTGCCTTCCTAAGCTAATACGCAGTATGTCAGAAGAAATTCCTGTAGCATTTTTAACCTTATTATTAAGAGAAGACAACTTAAACTGCTTTGGTTATTGATTTTGTGATACTGCTTAGCAAGTGTACACTTCTGTCAATTTGCTCGTCAAACTTCGTTAAGTTAGGTTAGTTACTGGTAAATTAAATAACATTTAGTATATCTACATGGAAAAAACTTCAATATGTTATTATGCTGGCGTAATTTATTTATTCGGAAATTCTGGGAATCACTACATAGTATAAAACAAAGTCGCTGGCGCTGTCTGTCCCTATGTATGCTTAAATCTTTAAAACTACGCAACGGATTTTAATGCGGTTTTTTTTAATAGATAGAGTGATTCTTAAGGAAGGTTTATATCAGTGGCGGTACTGCCATACAAGCCCAAAAGCCGGGCTTGCCTTGCCTTACAAAAATAACTATTCATTAAATGCACGTAATGTATTAGATAGGTATTTCACCTTCGCGCGCCGCGCGCTCTCACTAAATTCTTCAAATCAAATTACATGCAACAGTAGTAACTACTAAATTTTACCGCGCACCGCCGGCCGCCACCTACGCAGCACAGCGCTCAGCGCTGTGCGGCAACCAGTCGAACTATTCATGACGCGGCTAGCTCGTATCTCGCTCGCACGTATTGGCTTGCAATCGGGCTTTCATATTCTCTGTCTTACCCACCGAAACGGCATATGCCCAAACACGACTGGTCGTGTATTAATATGGCAAATAGTATGAGAGTAAAAAGCCCTGATTGCGTATGAAGTTGTACACGAGTCCATAGTAAATGCGAAATTCGATTCGCGCAGGCGCGGAGCGCGCGTTGAGCCGCGTTAGCGGCCAACTTCACTTTATTGCTATTTGTTGACAAATGCTTTTATTCACGTGTTGAATAGTTTGTTTAGGCGTTGAGCGGCGCGGCGCGGTCAGTGCAATAATAAGTTTTTTTTTGTGGTGTTGTGAGTTGTGATTCAATTAGATTGACAATGGAGGAAGTCCTGTGTGACTGTGATATTTTAAAGTGTGCACAAACTTTGCTTGTCGACGGAAAGGTAAAATGTTTGGACTTTGCAGAGAAAAAGGTACTTATTTCTTCGGCAAAACCTACGCCTGACTTGTGTATTTCTCAGAGTAGTAAATCGCACAAAAGACAGTTTAACAGGTCAGTGTACAAAACTCATTGGATTGTTGGTTGTTCGCACTCTAATAAGTTACATTGCTGGTGTTGTATTTTCTTTTCTAACGACAAAAACGTGTGGAATACATCTGGTCTGGTTATGACGATTTAAATAATTTAGCTGGCGCCATTAAAAGACACATGAATTCTCGAAAACACATGAACGCGGTAATTTATTTTAGTGATTTTGGTAAACAGCGAATTGAGACATCTTTATCGCGCCAATTATCAAAGGAAATTACAAAACAACATGCGTGTTGATAACAATAGTAGCGTTTTTCAAAGATTAGTCGATGTTGTTTGTCATTTAGCACAACAAGAACTTCCCTTCAGAGGTCACGATGAGTCTAAAACTTCATTGAATAAGGGTAATTTTTTAGAGCTTGTGTCGCTACTTTCAAAATAGGTACGATGGCGTTTTAGAAAAACACATTCGATGTATACAAATAATAATTTAATTTAACTATGTTGTGTAATATGTATGTAATTTTTAGATAGGTAATTGAAATAAAAGTAAGTACCTACTTATTGCTTTCTCCCTAGGCAAGCAAAGTTAAAATAAGAAGTTGAACCTTTATTTTATTCTCTCATACAAACCAAGCGGCTTTTTTCAAGGCCACCGAAAGTATGCAATTGCTGATATGTCTGTAAAATTATATCTAGTGGTAACATGCCTTCAGGGTGCTTTGGTGAGCTCGTCCACGTAAGCAAATGCCTATACCTACAACTGCAGAGTGAAGTGAAGATTGATCAGTAATGTGGTAACAAGATAAATTTATCCATAACTAGCGACCCGCCCGCGGCTTCGCCCGCGTGGAATGTATTATACATATAAACCTTCCTTAAGAATCACTGTATCTATTAAAAAAAACCGCATCAAAATCCGTTGCGTAGTTTTAAAGATTTAAGCATACATAGGGACAGACAGCGCAAGCGACTTTGTTTTATACTATGTAGTGATAACCGTAAAAACTACAAAACATATCTCTCGGCTTGCCCTATTCTGAAACCCTAGGCACGCCACTGGTTTATATGTATAATACATTCCACGCGGGCGAAGCCGCGGGCGGGTCGCTAGTGTTATTAATAAATTAAAAACAGAAAAACAACGCCGCCGCCAAAGATTAGAAACATATTTCCGATCCCTGGACATAATACAAGTTGTGCTCCGTACTGGGGGGCTATTATGACATAACTATGCAGTTCATTTTACGGCGAGCGTAAAGGACAGAGCTATGGCAGCTATATAGCTTTGTCCTTTTCTCTCAGCGTAAACTGAAATACATGGCTGTCATAATAACCCCTCTGAACATACTTTAACATGCTATCTGGGGGATTATTATGACCAATAGGGAATATGCATGGATTTTAAAAATCGCATTTCTCATCAAAATATGAAAATACCGTAAAAGAGATCACCAAAACGGAAATTAAAATTAAAATCGGTCAAGAAATACGGAAGTTATAAGCATTTCAAACTTCTAATTAGACAGAGAGATCCGATGTGCACCGTGACGTCATTGTGCACTGCGGCCATATAAACTCCATGTAAAATTCCGTTTTTCTAGAAAGAGATAGGATCAAATCTTTGTTGGCTTATATCTTGGTTATTTTTATAGTTATTCAAAAAATGATTTTTGTGATCTGTTTGTTACATGAATCAGCTTCAATTGAAGCTGTAAAAAAAAACATGCATATTCCCTTTCGTAAAGGACAGAGCTATAGCCGTTATATAGCTCTGTCCCTTGCTCTCAGCTTAAAGTGAACTGCATATCTACGTCATAATAACCCCGCTGGGTATTCCCTCGGCTAAAACCAGAAACACCAATAGGTGATTATTTTATATAAATAAGTTTTGTCATCGTTCGTATTGTCCGTTTGACTGATTCACGGTGAGTCAGTAGGTACTAAGATTGCCTTGTTTTGAGTAATTTATATATAATCATCATAAATAGGTACATTACCGGGTTTATAATTCAATCCAATTTTATTATTAGGTATTCTTAGGCCCGCTTGCACGTAAATGTTAACCCTAAGTTAACCTCAGGTTAAATTATTAAAGGATGTCAGATTCATATAAACTTAGTTTTTTTTTTGGCATTAGATCTTTCAAGAAGTAAATGTTAGGTTTTTTTTATTGGGAATTTTTTACGGTTGTATGACGGAATAACATAAAAATTATTAAAACACATGTTAGAGCATTTTGTATCACAATAGAAAATTGCAAAATGTGTGGTTTGTTTTTACGAATAAAATCTATTTAATAATAATGCGTTAACATTTTTTTGTTTTTATTTTAAGTTATCAAAAAAATATTGCTTGATAAAATACCCAAAGAAGCAGATGTCACAAACAAAAGGAACGTTTTTAGCTTAAGCTTTATAATGCGACTAAATTATAGCCGGACCAGAAAAATGAAAAGCCTAATGGTCCTAACACTTTTTTCATCTGTGTTAGGTACATGAATTGCATAGAGAAATATCATAATCATAATCATTTATTTGCTTAGAAACATAATTTTACAGGGTGGTAAGGAACAATTATGTAAAACCAAAAATGGCATGCAAAATAATATTACACTTAAAGCTAGATAATCTATAAACAAGAAAAACTCTTGCAACAATTATAGGAAATAAAAATATGCACATACATTTTGCAAAATATGCATATAACTAGTAATGACCAGCCTGATCAAACATTTTACCAAAGTATTCTTCCAATTTGTAAAAAAATTGTATATCAGTTCATATGATTTCCGAAACATGACGATTTTTTTTCTAATCAGGCAATAAATTGGCAGGGTACAGACCCGTAACAGGGTCCATAATATAGACTCGATACTGACTCTCATAATAATATAGGTAATTTTTGCTCATAAAGTGTTTTAAGTCAAAAACATCGGATTTCATGACGTATATTTTTTTCAGTAACTGGTACTTTTTCAGGACTTTTTATAAATCATACCTCATTAACCTAGCCTTGTCTACACGTTTACGGTTTACGGTTCTAGCGATTATGAACAAAAAAAAAGTGAAATAATGCCCCCCCTCCCGTAACAACGTACGTATTATGCATTTTGAAATTCCAATTTGTCGCAAAATGTCGTGTCGTCGTGTCGGTCGTGTTTGTTCATCTTTGTTTTGAAGACTGTTTCTTTTGTTAATAAATTAAAAATTATTGTTTTCAGATTTTTTCCTATACTTGTTTGTTGTTTGTTGAGGCGGTATTACTTGGCAAATTTCATAGTTCTAGGTTAAAGGAATATACGCTATAAACTTTCATATACGTTTTTTGCGGCATAATCGGAGGTAGTTTTTTGTTACGTTAACTTAGGAGTTTGATTTTTTCATAGCTTCACAGACTGTAAACTTGAGTAGGTATAATGGTTTAAATTTCAACACGATACCTACACGCGTTCCTGAGATAAAGGGCCTTGATAGACTGACGGACAGATTGACAACAAAGTGATAAGGGTTCAGGTTTTTCCTTTCGAGGTACGGAACGCTAAAAATTGCGGATACAAAAAAAGCGCCTTTAATGCCAATCACAGATAATATTTTTAAAAAACTTACAAAATAAACATGTAAAAAAAAATTGACAACAAAATGCTGCTACGACAAAAAATGCTGTTGTCATATATTTTTTATGTTTTTAACTGCTTCATAGATATTGTTTAGTCATTTTATAAGGTAGAGGTCAACGGATTTAGATATTAACAGGGAAATATAGTAAGTATGGTTTGTATTACCTATCCTTAAGGATAAATAATGTTTGTACAAAATAAGGAAGGAAAAACGGTTATTATCGTACGAAAACATGTCTTACCTGAATAGAGTATTAATTCGCTCGCTTTTCGCAGACTTATTCGGTAATACTTAATATGCAGTTTTCTTTGTATTTAATACATTTAATATATGTACGACATTTAAAAGTTAAAACTTAACTTATTCAAAATAAAAATAAAATTAAGCTACCCAAATATTAAATATGTACTAAATAATAATCACCACTATGAAAAGAACACCCCCTCCTGATGACCTGGTAGGTTGATGGATAAGATGAATAAGAAAATCCGGGTTGGTACCACCATCTTATCCATTAACCTACCGCCAAGCAGCAGTGTTTGCTTTTTTGTGTTCCGGTTTGGGGATAAGACAGCCGGTGAAATGACTAGCATAGAGGCATTCCATCTTGGTCCTCAGGGTTGGCAGTGCATTTGCAGTCTTGTGAATGCGAATGTCTATGGATCACAGTTTCCACTTACCATCAGGTGGCCTGTGTCCTCGTTTGCCTTCCCTATGACATAAAAAAAAAGAAACAAAAATCTTTTAATGGATCCTTGGACTTAACCTGTGGGTGAGTGAGAATAAAAAAAAACATGACAGACGGACGAAAGGACGGGCAGCGTAGCCTTATTAATAGGATCCCGTTTGACACCCTTGGGTACGGGACCCTAAAAGAGATACACCCCAGGCTCATTCCTAACTAGGCCAGAGATGGGCATTATTCGAATAATTATTCGAATAAAAAATATTCGCGAATAAATCCTCCATGAATGAATCATAAGACTACTTTTTCCTTATTTTATTCAAATAACTAACACGATTAAGAAATAAAGTGACTCGTTTATAAGTAGGCACTGCACATTTCAACACCTTAAAGATTGACAATAAGGTTAAGGGATAAACCCAGGTAGTAAAATAAACAAAGGAATTATTGGCAATTCATTCATTCAAAAAAAAATATTGGCAAATAAATTATTCGACAGATAATTTATTCGAATAAGAATAATCATTCGAAAACTTCATTCGTTATTCGCGAATTATTTGGATATTCAAAATTCAAAATTCAAAATATTTATTCAGTAAATTGGCCACATGCGGGCTCTTTTACACGTCGGAAATGCACAGTGAATCTACCAGCGCTTCGGACAAGACCTCAAATTCTTATTCGTTATTCGTCATTCGAATAAATTTTGCCCATCTCTGAACTAGGCACACCCCGACAAAATGAACAAACTCGCCTTCGTTCGTAACCTATCTCAGTAATAAGATTTGCAGAGCCATTAGTTTAGTCCTGTTAGTCCCCGAACGCCCCTGCCGTTTAATATCACTTTAACTACGATTTTAGCCTAAAAGCGTGTGTGGCCACGCTTAGTGATGGGCGGCTTGTAAGTTTCAAAAGTGGAAGTTTCACTTAAATTTCATGCAATATTCTGAAACTTACCAAAGTGAAATCGATTAATTTCTGAAAATTACTAAAGTTTTGTAATGTAACGTAAGTAACGGAAACTCTCCATGGAATTTAAATAAAATTTACTTGTGTCAGAATCATTGCCATCTAATTATGTAACTTTCAGAAGCTGTAATTTACGCAGTTAAGGAAAGTTTTGTAATGTTTCAGAAATCGCCCATCACTAGCCACGCTGTCAGGATTCCCACTAGTGACATTTTAGGCTAAAGTTAAGCGCATCACAGACAAACTAGAATATACAAGTTGTCCAGTCATGTTACTCTCTTAAGAGCTCGTCCAGGCGAGCGTTTACCACGCGGTTGATTATTTGTTAGTAAAACTTCGCGGTTACGTCTGAAAACTATTTTATTGAAATTTTCTGCGATGTACGTTTTGATTACATACATACATAAACTCACGCCTTCATTCCCAGAGTGGGGTAGGCAGAGCTAAAGAATTACCAACAAGTCTTAAAACTTCTTGATAATTCTGTAACCACATTTTGCACAAGTATAGGCTAAGATGTTTCCCAGTGTATGTTTTGATTTATAGCCAAAAATTTAGAAAAAATTACTGTTATGTACTTATCTCCGAAGTTTATGTATCAAAAATATGAAAAAGTCCTGACGTATCGTGAGCTACTTATATTTTACGGGAAAAATAAAACGAAGTGTTAATTTTTTACAGTTTTTGATAAATAACAAAAAACTTTGAAATTCAGTATAAAAACTTAGGCTGGTCAAAATGGACGTTATTGCAAGGAAAATAACGTTCCTAAAAAATAGTATTTAATTTTGCGGTTACCAAGCAAGGAACCCTAGGTGCGCGAGTCCAATTCGCACTTGACCGTTTTTTTTTAATTTTTTTTTTGGTATTATAATAATACTTTATTGTAAAACGACATAAAATAATACAACCATAACTAAATAAGACTAAAATTAAATAAGACTAACTCTAAATAATATAAATTAACTAAAACATTAAATCTAAGAATGGCCCCTGCGGCATTGTACCAAAGATGCTGGCAGCATTTCCTCGCTGGATGGTTAAACTTATACGTTGAGCGAGGAAACTGCCAGCTCTTCGGTCTCCCGTGACGTCAATGAGCCTCTTCGAAATTTCTAATTAATTTTTTTAATTAATAACGTCACGGTGCATATCGGATCTCTCTGTCTAATCGCTGTCTAATTAGCAGTTTAAAATGCTTATAACATACGTATTTCTTGACCGATTTTAATATTAATTTCACTTTTGGTTATGGTTCTTTCATATTTCGTCCAAATATGCGATAAAAAAAAACTATGCATATTCCCTCTCAATTTGTCTGAAATGGTCCCTGATAGTTATTTTTTTATTTGACTTGCCAATATCAATTATCATGCAACTAAACTCTGCGAACAACTCGCCCGCAGTTGCCAACTTTGAATCGAGCAATAATATCTAATCGTTACAACCAAAACTCTCAAACCATTAACATTTTCAAAACCTCTTTACTCTAAATTTGGCTATAACACCATCCACCTTACTTCATTTAACTTAAAGTTCAGATCGTTATCAGCTAAAGTGAGATACGTCCTGTTGAAGGTAATTCTAATAACTCTATTCTAGTGGGACTTGGAGCTCGTAAGTAGGCAATTAGCGAGTTTGTAATCCTTTGAAGTATAGGTACGTGATTGGCGCGCATTCATAATGCATGGATACTCAGTAAGTTGATTGTAAGATTACAATATGGAATATTGTTTGATGTTATGTGTATTATTATTAAACATCATCGGTATCAACGTTCAACTTTCATGGCACTCGGTAAGGGCAGCAAAAAAATAAATACATTTCAATATTTAATGAATAATAACTTTTCTTTTCTGTTACTTTTCTTAATTTAATTTTGTTGCAGCTAACTGTACCTATATTTATACTGTGTTAATACTTAAAGAGGTTTATATTCTAAATAATTTAATAGAACCTTAATACTCATTTTGCATTCGAAAAATCGATACTACTTTGAAAAAAACTTGTATCTGATATTTTGAGATGTATGAGTTTGAACTTAATTCTCTTCACGTTTAAGTTTAAAATTGTACGTCATGAAATATGAGGTACGAGGTTTTTTCAAATCAATGACGAAATAATTGTGTGCTAAATAGATAACAAAGGTCCATGTAACTGTCACAGCAAATAAATATTAGTTAGTGTGGAAAGATAATTCAGTCATTTAAAATGGATATATTATAACGGACGTCAAAAGTTGACTGCAAAATCTATGGAACAAATTTTAGTTATCTATTCTAACCCTTAAAAATATTTTTAGAGACCTTTTTATCTATACAAAATAATTTGTTTGTATTTGTTTTTCTGCCTACCATACTTTGCCATGAAATTTGAACGTTGATACCGATGTATAATTATTATTGGGGGGTTGAGACGGGCCTTGTGAGCCACTTCGACCATTGCTGATCTTTTGTAGCAGCCCTTTGTTTTAGAGCTCACGGCAAAGGCCCGTTGCGTCCAGGAATTTTCAGATGCTTTGGGCAGTGAAGATTTGTATCTCTTGTGGGTCCATTATATGTCGCCCCAGGTAGATACTTCTGTTGCGCATTAGTGGTCCGCAGGAACAGAGGATGTGCATTGCTGTCTCCTCTATCTCCTGACAGAACCTGCATGTCGCGTCTTGTTTCATACCCATTAGAAACAGATGTCTGTTCAGTTTGCAGTGGCCAGTGAGGATCCTAGTCACTGCGCAAGACTTTTCTCTTTTGAGTTGTAGAATCTCTTTGTGTTGAATCAGTTTGATGGTAACTCCTTGAAATATATCATAGTGTATCAACTTTTTTTGGTTTCTGTACTCAAACGTTTCCAACGGATCTCTATTTTTAAGTGTCCTGTAAGTCTGTCTGTCAGCTGGCTGTATCTCATGAACATACATCGGGTTTTTCGGTGCGGGAATGTTTGACATAAGCCAAAGATTAAAAAACAGAGTTTTACTCTAGGTTTCTACCTAATGAAAAATTAATTGAACAAAAAAAAGTATTTTATAAAAGAAATGTCGAAAAACTATGAACGAATTTTTACAAGGAAATAAAAATGCGATCGAAAAAAAAAATATGCTCCTATTACAACTGCCGACTTAGAGAGATCGTTCAGTTCATTGAAATGGATAATATTTACAGCAAGACGTCGCAGATGAACTGTTCCAAATATTGAAAAAACATTAATAGTTTATTTTGAAAATCGTGTCAACTACTAAATTTACCTACTGCAGGTAATTAATTAACGTTAATTAACGTTAATTTTACTACCAAGTAAAGCTAAAGTACTACATGAGTTAAAATAAACTTGTATCATAGTGTAAGCAATTCGCAGAGAGGTAGTTAGTCATTCATTAGGCATAATAAGATATTTTCTCAGATTACCTATCTGTTGATATCTACTCTTTCTTAAATCATTCCCGCACCAAAAACCCCGATGTATGCTCATAAACCGTAATAGATAACAAGACTCTTGTAATTTTGACATGGTGTAACTATAGCCGCTATAACAACAAATAAACTTTAATGATTATAGAGGGTTCCCATACAACGAACGTGCATTTTTTACGCGAGATAGAACCTTCCGTGTGGGAGTTTGACTCGCACTTGGCCGATTTGAAGGACCTTTTTGACATGGAACGACGATCTACATGTGGGAGGACCTTGTGCAGGGTCCGTCCGGGTTGGTACCACCATCTTGTCCATTAACCTACCGCCAAGCAGCAGTGTTCGCATTGTTGTGTTCCGGTTTGGGGATAAGACAGCCGGTGAAATGACTAGCATAGAGGCATTCCATCTTAGTCCTTAGGGTTGTCAGTGCATTTGCAGTCTTGTGAATGCGAATGTCTATGGGTCACAGTTTCCACTTACCATCAGGTGGCCTGTGTGCTCAATTGCCTTCCTATGCCATAAAATATAATAAATTAATTAATAATAATTTTGTTTGCGTAGAAGTCGTTTTTCGCTCAGGAAATATCCAACATTTTGGGAAAAAAATCTCTATTTCCGTCTCCGGGCTATAAACTATTTCTGCACCAAATATTAAGTTTTCCCGTTAAGGCGTGAACACTTAACAAATAAACACACTTACACATTTATAATATCAGTGAGGAATAGAATGTAACTGATTTTTTGTATAAAGATTCCACTGAATAACCTTGAAAGGCTCAGGATATAAAATGGTTAAAGGATTCTGTATCATTAACTTTCGTTTTACTGTACTGAAGCCCACATCACAATGCGTGCAATGTTAAATTAAATAAAAAATAACATATGTTTTTTTTTTTTTTTTATGGCTTGGGATGGCAAACGAGCACACAGGCCACCTGATGGTAAGTGGAAACTGTGACCCATAGACATTCGCATTCACAAGACTGCAAATGCGTTGCCAACCCTGAGGACTAAGATGGAATGCCTCTATGCTAGTCATTTCACCGGCTGTCTTATCCCCAAACCGGAACACAACGATGCGAACACTGCTGCTTGGCGGTAGGTTAATGGATAAGATGGTGGTACCAACCCGGACGGACCCTGCACAAGGTCCTCCCACAATCAGATTTTTGATTAGAAAAAAAACATTAACTTTGTTAACATATTATGATATTTATTGTAGTGTATTCAATACAAAGATTTGAGGAGTTGTATCTACAGGTGTCCTCGAAGAGCGAATTATTCGAAGAAGAGGCCTGTTAATCCATGGTATAAGCAATCTCTATATAAAGTTTCATCCAAATATGTCTATTCATTGCAGCGGATAATATAAAAAACAACTTACGGTTGAGCACAGCATGTGATACGTAGTAAAAATAAAATATATTAAAAAACAAGATCATCTTATTCATATTACCTAGGGTGGTCTGGAAGAAATCTCTTGAAGGGATAAGTTCGCCTTTGCACTTGTTTTTTTGGTTATAGTACCTGTGTTTTGCATTTCTTTTTTATTCATGTACAATAAAAAGTATACATACATACTATTTAACTTATCTGTTATAACCAGACCTAGGAATATACGGGGCAAAATTAAATGACAGCTAGGAATTGCCTATATCGATAAACTAAGTTATCGACGCTTTTTACGTATACTAGTTATCGCGTCCAGCATTGTTTGTAAATTGTGTTTTTTTTTTTTTTGCCCTTATCACTTCCACAGAAATTGAAAAGTCCTTTAGCCACCCGAAATGGATCCATAAGTCCAGACCAAAAAAATGAACGCCCGAACATTTTGAACAACTTCTGATCGTTTACTTTAACGTAGTAAAAAGGACAGTAATTCTGCAATACAGAATGAGGAAAAAAAATATGATGATTATGAGTGAAGGTTCAAAAATGCTTAAAAAATAAAGAATAACCAGAATTATGTTGTTATTTTGTTTTACTTTTATAACTTCAATTTAAAAAAAAATATATTGTATATGGGAAAAGCATCGATAATTGAGTATATCGATATAGGCAATCTCTAGCTGTCATTTATCTTTGCCCCGTAAATTCCTAGGTCTGGTTATATCTAACTAAGAATTGAAAGATTTCAAATAACATACATACATACATACCTTCACGCCTGTAATCCCAGAGTGGGGTAGGCAGAGCAACAGAATTACCTACAACTTTAAAAACTTGTTAATAATTCTGTAACCACATTTTGCACAAATAGGCTAAGATGTTTACCAGCGTATTAGTGACAGGTGGCAAGCCCATCGCCTAACAGTACTACAAGTCTTTATTCAAATAAATTAATCATAAATATCCCAAAAATAACAAGCTATATTTTTCCTAGCCAAATACAATACAAACAGCATCCTTAAACTGTTTAAACATATGTGAGCAATAAATAAAAGAAAAAATACCGGCCAAGTGCGAGTTGGACTCGCGCACCTTGGGTTCCGTACCGCCACACATGTTGATACAAAAACAAAAATGACATGATTGTTTTTTTTTTGAATTTTTGCGGGTGGGAGGACCTTGTGCAGGGTCCGTCCGGATCGCTACCATTTACCACCACCATTACCACTTACCATTACCACTTACCATTGACATTGTTTATTGTACTACCATTTATATATTTAACTTTGTCGTTTTATTATTATTTGTGTTTTATAATCCATTCATTTTTGACATTGGTTTTTGCTACATTTTTTTTTTTTGTTTTTGGGTGAATCAACTTTTTTCTGTTGTTATTCTGTCCCGTAAGCCAGGAGACAACAGTGATAGAGTTTCTTAGAAAAAATGTTATAATATATACTTCCAGCACGCTCAGGAGAAAGGCCATAAAAGAAAGGGTGTGTAATTGCCAATAAACCAGTTTTGAAATCATAGTTTTAAAGAGTGACCCAGGAGACGTCACCATGGCAACGAGCTACAAAGAAAAGTTGATTGACCCTTTTACTTCTTTGACGATCATAATATGAATTCTGTATAATTGACATGTGTGCAATATAACTGTATCTTATATTATGAAATAAATAAATCTAAATCTAAATCTACCACCATCTTATGCATTAACCTACCGCCAAACAGCAGTGTTTGCATTGTTGTGTTCCGGTTCGGGGATAAGACAGCCGGTGAAATGACTAGCATAGAGGCATTCCATCTTAGTCCTTAGGGTTGGCAGTCCATTTGCAGTCTTAAGATTGCATTGCAGTCTTGTGAATGCGAATTTCTATGGGTCACAGTTTCTACTTACCATCAGGTGGCCTGTGTGCTCGATTGTCATCTCTATGCCATAAAAAAAAAAAAACGATTTCTAATCGAACCAGCGCGAGGCCAACTCGCACTTTACCATTTTTATTGTATTTTTTGATGTTCAGCATGTTGTCTGCTTACTGAATAAACAAATATTATCTTTTTTAATTCCTTTTTAGGTTGCTTTCATGGCAGAGCCCTTACGAAGCCCATATTGAAAAGCTGATTTAATTATAATATTATAATATTTAATTTGATGACGAGCCACGACGCTTTGTGCACAAAGCGTCGTGGCTCACAATACATTTGATACCCATTTTTATTCGCTTTCAATTCGACTCTAGATTAAATATATGACATCGTCAGATTACGTCAATTCATTGCGGGAAGGGAAGGAAATTATTCTTCCCAAATTTTTTCTGGCCGACCGTTTTCGACAGGGATTTGGGAAATCGAAAATGTGGCTACATGGTTGTTAAAATCAATCAAGGATTTACTTGTGCTATAGGTATTTGTAGGCGAGACATAACGATAAACCTGGGCATTCACGACCGCTCCAACAAGCCGAATAGATCAGCGTCGCGCCAAAATCGATCCGCGAATGTCAAAACTGTAGCGTTTAATAGTACTTGGCGCGGCCGGTAGGATTTCCAAATGGACGGAAAGCCAGCGCGAGGTGCCAACGCGCAATCCCAATGGAACTATAGTGAATGTTGAAATTCAAAGTTGGAACACGCCACGCCGCGGCGCCAAGCCAAACCGTCGTCATCGTTCTCTGGCTGCCATTTTCTAATCAGTCTGCTCCGTGATATGATATCGTCATATCGCACTGTTGACGTGTGGCGTGGCGCGCCCGTGGATGTGGTCAAAATATTACGCCCATCCAGTTGTACAGGTATTTTCTATCGGTCTCCGAGACAAACGGCGCTTGCGTGAATGCCCAGCTCAGTGCAATGTTTTTAGGGTTCAGTACCTCAAAAGAAAAAAAAAAAACCCTTATAGGATCACTTTGTTGTCCGTCTGTGCGTCCGTCCGTCCGTTCGTCCGTCCGTCTGCCTGTCTGTTAAGACCCTTAATTTCCTGAACGCGTAGAGATATTTAGTTTAAATTAAAACCATATTTAAGTCTACAGTCCCTTGAAGCTATGAAAAAGTTAAACTTCTAAATTAACGTAAAGAAAAGATACGGCCGTTTATGCTGCCTCTAACCTACATTGTTTTTAATTTCCAACGCTAAAATAGTGGTGCTATAAGTATGACGTCATATGTATTGGTGTGTCAGTCTGTCGCATCGTAGCTCCCAAATAAATTGAACGATTTTGACGCAACCTTTTTCAAAAGAAAGCCAATTTCATCATGATGATTTTAAGATAGATTTTGTTAAAATCGGTTGAGCCGTTTGAGATATCAGCTCTTAAAGTAAGAGTAACCATTATGTCACGCGTTTTTATAGAAATGTCATAAAACCAATAATTTCAATGTATTATAATCCTTATTCACATTGAAAAGAGTCAACGGCGACGTTCGCATCGGTCACGAAGATTATCTTCCTTCGGTAAAGCCCTACATGTGGGTTGGTCACAGAACGTTTACCGTGAGATAGTTCACTTTTAATTATTATTAACTTTTTATATGTATAGTTTGTTGGTTCGGAATAGACAATTTAAATCATTATTTACTAGCTGTTCCCGTGCCCACTTCGTTGGGCGATAATTTTTTGGTTTAATATGTAGACTATGTATGACATTCACAAGTAACGTGGCTTTTTATTGGTAAAAGAATTTTCAAAATCAGTTCAGTAGATCCAGAGATTACCGTTTACAACTTCACAAACTTTACCTCTTTATAATATAAGTATAGATTACTTATCATGACTTATTGAAATGTTTTGTTCTTTAGCTCTGCCTACCCCACTCTGGGAATGAAGGCGTGAATTTATATATGTAAGTATGTATGTATGTTCCATCTGCTTGCCATGATATCTAGTTCTACTTTGTTTAAAGTGTCAAGGTCATTGTGAACTAAAGCCCGATTTATACTGGTCAAGGATAGTTGACAGTGGATAGTACAGTAGTGTAAACCGATCGGACAGTACCGAGTCAAGTTGCCTTGCCAGTGGATCCAAATATGATCGCTTTCTATTTCTTCACTTCACTTTTCTTGTTCGACCGTAAGGCCAACCAGTTCGGAGTTAGAGTCACTGAACACCCTCATCTGAATAATTGTCAAAACAGAACGTACAAGAAACGTTTCATTTTCTTTTTTTTTTGTTATATCGTGAAACATTAAGCCCTGAAGAAAAACAACAAAACGCCACACGCGACGCCACGCGCGACGCCCTGCGTCTGAAACAAGATGAAGGAAAGAACAAGAATGTCAAAACATTCCGGGCACTTAGTGAACGGAAAAAAGATTATGTTGCTGCTTTAACACGTCATCATATATAGATACCCGTCACAAAATACGTCAAAGTAATCGTCAAGCCATGGTAAACTGTCATATCTGACGCATCTTGAGACGAGATCGATCGCTTTCTCCATTTTCTATATGAGCCAGTATAGACCCTGGTACCTTTGTCGAACGCTGCTAAGCAATCTGTATGTACACGTCCAATGGGCGCCGAACGCAACGAAAAGCGTCTAATGTGTACTAGCTCTTATATTGGAGATCAGTTTATTCAAACGGCCCTTAGTGCCGAATTTGATAGATTTGTTCCACTTCATAATACGGTCGCACATGGGTCTCAGTACCTACCTTCTTCTATCTGCTCTTTCTGATGTTATTTGCTCTGTGGCTAAGCCGCATTACTTCCCTCTGTCGAGTAGATAGGAACAGTACGCCTAGGAACGTAGATATTAAACTACGTCCGAACAAATGGTAACCTTAGGTTTTAACCAGATTTATTATTATTATTATCTTGGACTATGTAGTTGGTAATCTATACCGTGACTACTTCACCCGGGCACGGGTAGCTATGCCCCAAGGGGGGGGCATGCTGAACCCTAAGTTAGAGGTGCGGTGGTGGTCGCATCTCTGGAGGGGTGCCTCCATCGGGTGTCAGGCCGGTCGAGCGCAGCTCGGCCGGCTGAGTATCTTGAAGGACTTCGTTTTCTTCGGTTGCTTCCAAGTGTTCGGTTTCTTCGGTTTCTTGAGTATGTTCGGTTTCTTCGGTTTCTTCGATCTTCTCGATCCCTGCAGTGATGCTATGAGGCTCAGGTCCGGATTTGGGAGGGCGGCCACGACGTCCCTGGCGCCGGAGCTTCTTCCTTTCTTCAGTGCCCTCATCCACTGCGAGTTGGATGGGATCGGTGGGATCGAGCAGGATGTGCTTGGGGCGCCTGACGGGTGCCCCGAGCGCAGCGAGCACGTCGGGATCGGATGGGGTGAGTTGGGGAGTGTAGGAGGTGGCACGGACTATGAGCGGGTTAGGGTGGTGTGGGCCTTTATCAAAGAAGCGCCTAGACGCTTCCTTGATAGTGTGTCTGATCGACGGGACGCCGAGGTCCCTGTGCAGGTCCGCGTTGCGAACAAACCAAGGGGCCCCCGCGACCGATCGGAGAAGTATGTTTTGAAATATCTGTAGAGTGTTTATGTGTAAGTCGTGGGCGTGTGCGAATGCCACGCTGGCATATGTGAAAACCGGTCTGATACATACTTTGTATAGTGTTAGCTTGTTGCGAGCGCTGAGTTTACTGCGTCGGTTGAGAAGGGGACCGAGACGACTCTTGATCATCTTGGCCCTGTTGAGTACTATTTGGATGTGCTGACTGAAGCTCAGGTGTCTGTCCAGGGTCACGCCGAGGTATTTGACCTTTGGTGACCAAGGAATGGGTCTATCGAAAAGAACGATATTCTCGAGGTGGAAATGGCGGAGAGACGGGTAAAACCAGACAGCCGCACTCTTCTCGGGGTTAACCTCTATCCTCCAGAGTTTAAACCACCGACCTAGGTCGGTGATCGCCTCCTGGAGGTAGCGCTGGATGACGGAGGCGAGTTTGTGGGTGGTGAAGAGTGCGGTGTCGTCAGCGAATAGGGCAAACTGCACGTTGGGATGGCGCGGGATATCATTAGTGTATAATGAATAGAGGATGGGAGAGAGCACGGACCCTTGCGGGACCCCGGCTCTGATAGGATGGGGGCGGGAGAGCGAGCCTTCCACTCGGTAGCGAAAGCTTCTGTTACTGAGGAAGCCCCTCAGTATTAGGACTAGCCCAATGGGCATACCCATAAGCTGAAGCTTATAAATAAGCCCATTGTGCCAGACCTTATCAAAAGCCTTCGCTACGTCGAGGAAGATAGCGCCCGTGGGAATTCCTCTCGCGAAGGTGGAGAAGCCATCCAGTATGTGCTCCGTGAGGCGGTGCACCTGGTGGACGCATGAGTGTCGGGCTCTGAAGCCGAATTGCTCGTCGATGAGGATCGAGTTGGAGCTCAGGAAGGAGTGGATGCGGGATAAAAGGACCCGTTCGTACAGCTTGCCCATGGTGTTAAGTAAGCTAATAGGACGATAGCTGGAAGGCTCGGGGCGTGGTTTACCCGGTTTGTGGATACCGATCACCACTGCGGTTTTCCACGCCTCGGGGAAGTGACAATTGGACATGCAAGCGTTAAAGATAGCTACAAGGAAGAGAAGTAGAGCGGAAGGAAGCAGTTTGAGAATATCGTTCGGAATGCCGTCGGCACCCGGCGCCTTTCTCGGTCGCAGAACCCTGATCAGATCCTGAACCTCCTCGAGTGTTACGGGAGGGAGAGGAGGGTCGGGAGGAGGGAAGGAGGCACGTCTGTGTACTTCGGAGTCCACCCAGGTGATATGGGCCTCGTCCGGGTACAACGTACTGGAAGAGCACTGCGACTCGAGGCTGGCGGCAAGGACGTCTGCCTTGTCGCCGTCCTCGAACGCAGGGCCGGAGTTGTCGGGATGGTTTAGAGGGGGCATTGGGGAGGCTGTGTCGGATTTGAGGCACCTAGCCAACCGCCAATAAGCGAGGTGACTAGGTTGGAGGTCGGATAACAGATCGTTCCAAGAGTCGTTTCTCAAAGTCGCGACGCCGGTTTTGACCTGGTTTTGAAGCGTACGCAGCCTAACTCTATTCTGTTCGGTCGGGTAAGAGTCGTATTGTCTGGTCGCGGCGTTTTTGGCCCTCACCAACTCCCTCAGCTCTCGAGTGAGCGGGGGACGTCTGTCCCTATATGAGGGCACGACTTTAGCGGAGCTTTTGAGCACTGAGCTGAGGTGATCGGTGAGAGCCCCAATCGCCTTGTCCGCGTCGTCGGTACTCGTCAGAGTCTCCGTTAGGTCAGTGAGGTCGGTCGGGTCGTCTTGGAGTCTGTCCTTGACGACCTTCCAGTCCGTGATAGTCTTGGTCTGGGGGAGCGAGTCGGAGGGGAGGCCTAATGTTAAAACAACAGGTCTGTGGTCGGAGTCGAGTTCGTGTCGCACTTCTATAGAACGCAACACGAGTGATACGTTCTTTAGAAGTACTATGTCCAGTATGTCGGGTCTATGGTCAACGTTGTGGGGAAAGTGAGTGGGTTCCATTGGAGCTATGAGGTCCACTGAAAGCTCATCCACTATCCCGTGCAGTCTTACACCGTTCGTGTTAGTGATATTCGTATTCCATGAAATATGCTTCGAATTAAAGTCCCCTGCCAGAATGACAGAAGGCCCTAGGGCTAGAAGAGCTTGAATGTCGGTCGTGAGTATGTCCTTGTTCGGTGAAAGGTAGACTGACGCCACTATGACCGAGCTATGCCCGGTCATAGCGAGGCGGCAGACTGACACTTCCAGATTAGAAAGGGGCGGAGGGTCGAGAGGGCAGCAGTGAAGGTTGCGTCTGTAATAGATTAGGGTGCCCCCTAATCTATTGTCGAGTCGATCGTTACGAACAGTCAAGTAGTTAGGTATACAAAACCTGCGCGTGCTCGGTTTGAGAAACGACTCCTGTACAAGAAACAAGTCTAAATCGTTATCTTTGATGAAATTTAAGACAAGCTCCTTCTGACCCTTAATACCGTTGGCATTAAAGGAGGCGAGCTTGAGCGATCTAGGCTTAATCTTCATCGATCCGTTATCCATTAAATGGGGAAATGGGGGCACGGCCGCTAATACCGGCGATGACGTGTCATTTGTGATCATTCGGAGGCCCGATGCACCTCGAAGCTTCTCCTCCAGCACGGCAAGGCTCTCGCTAAAAGCGAGCGCCCGGCATACTAGGGGATAAGCCGAGAGGTCCACAGGGGGAGAACCACTACCACACATCTGAGTCATCGCCGGTACCTTCGGGGGTGCGGGGGATGGGGCAGGTTGGCTAAGTCTAGGAGGGGCGGAGGCCCAGGGATTAGACTTAGCGGGTGCGGGACGAGTAGGTGCGTAAGCGGGTGCACTTCTGAGTGGCGGAAAGTGTACCTGGCTACTGAGAGCGGGCCTAGAGCCCTGTGAGGTCTGGGGGTTGGGTGGGTGCGAGCTCCTCTGGCTCGCCCGACCGGTTACTCGCGGAGCCTTGGGGCAGCCACGGTAGTTAGCCGTGTGACCCAATTGTCCACAAAGCACACAGCCGGGAGGGTCAGGGGTGCCCTTAACCCGAGCACACTCAGAAGTGCCATGATTGCCTAGACACTTAACGCATCTAGGCGTCCCATGGCAGTTCTTCTGGCTGTGCCCGTAGTTCTGACACCGGTGGCACTTGGAAAGCGCAGAGGTCTTCCTAGGAGGCTCAACGCTGATTCCCGACAGTTTTGACACATGAGTCAACTTGAAAATTTGTTTACCCTCCGGGGTATTGTCGCTAATAACTAATATGAGGTCTAGATTGCCCATATGTCGGTTTTTCAGACGATGAACCTCCTGGATAGGGAGGCCCTGACTGACCAGGTCGAGTTTAATGGTGGCGGTGTCTAGCTCCTTCGGGACACCTCGGATTACCGTTCTCAGGACTTTGTCCTCGGCCGGGGTAAACGTATGATACGCGACCTTGCGCGTGTTCAAAAGACGCGTAAAGTTTTGGTAATCCGAAATCTCCGCGACTTGCACACTAATCCCTAATACAGTGTTCCTAGCACGTGTAAAGCGGATGTTATTGGTCGTGATGGCCTGAGAGAGGTCATCCCACATCCCTTTGTTATGAATAACAATGGGCGGGGGAGCCTTGAGTTTGGGTTGGGGTTGAGAAGCGGGAGTAAGAGTGGACGACTCACCAGTGGTCTTTGAGGGCACACTCTCGTTGCGGGGCCCTCTAGGGGTCTTAGCCGGACGCTCGCTGGGAGGCGGAGATAACGCTGCCTTCTTCTTTGAGGCCTTGCGGTGGGACACGGTGCTCCACTCCTCGTGGGCCGTGTCCATATCGACCGTTTCGGAGGTCGAAGGAGTTAGTAGCGCGCCTCTTTCCGGGCTCGATGACAGTCTGCGTGTGCGGACTAACTCCTTTTTCTGGGTCGGTGGAGAGCGCGATCGTCCGCGCTGGGACTTTGCCTTCTTGGCGTAGGAGTCGGGGGCTGCGGTGGATGCCACGGAGAATGGCGCCACGAATGGGGTTCGTGAACGCGGCCGGGCCCTCATCTTGGGGTCCGCGGCCAGCGAGCTGCGACGGGCAGCTCGCAAGTCGGCTTCCGCGACCTCGCGGACGTGCAAGCGGCTTGCTTCGTCGTCCGATGATTCCGAGTCAACGGAGATCACGGGCGGAGCGTCGGGTGAGGAAGGAGAGGAGGTCGGGAAGGTCGGTTCCAACGTCGGAACCGCATGAATAACCGCCCGCGTCGGCGGCGTCGGCGGCTGAGCACTGGCGAAGCTCATCAGAGCGGTCAAGAGTCCCGCGAACTGTGGCACACTCTCCTCGAAGCGGAGGAGAAGGTCACGGACATCGGGTCCAATGCCGGACGCGCACTGACCCGGAACAAAGCACTTTTCCATCATGGAAATCCAATAGTCACTGTCTTAATTTAAACGAGTCTCTATCTCAATTAAGAGCAGCATCACTGCACTGGTCACAATAAAAACACTGCAATCCAGCGCGTCGGAGCGAACTCTACGACGGCGTAGGCGACGGGGGCGTAGCGCATCGGAGCGCACTCAACGATGGCGTAGCGGGGCGTAGCGGCGGGAGCGACGGAGCGGTACGTGTTGTCACGGCGAGCGCAGAAACACGAATCTCGTCGTTTTAACCAGAGTTGATAATCAGTTAGTTAACTAATTTCATGTATACAGTGCGTAGCTTTTAGAAGGTACTTTGGATTTGTACTTGTCTCTCACTCTCTCATACGCTCTTATTAAGAGCGAGTGGGAGAGAAGTATCCTGAAGAACCTAAGTGCTAACAGACCTAGACTGTACGGTGACGTGCAGAGAAAAGAAACGCCCCGTGCATAGATGTTACTTAGCAAGAGGAATAACTTTTCTCTGCAGCTGTACATTTACATAAGGGTGCAACGTCAAAATATTAAGTGATGGAGTGCATCGTCGTGGCCTATAAACGCATACAGACGACGATCAGACACAGTTTTTCACATAGGTTTCGTACCCTTACTATCTTCTTTATCTCTGTCTTACTTGTGATACTGCTGTTATAGTTTTTTCACTTGCGCACATTGATAATATTATTTTTACTGGTCGCTGTCAAAAAGTCAAAAAGTTCATTGAACTGTCAATAGTTCACTTTCTCCGTTAAAACATGTGCCTTCGTTAAACCTGACACCGGCGAAATCATAGTGGCAACACAATTGACATGTGCCACAAAACAAAGATCTAAATCAGAACACGAAGAAGGAATACAGGAACAATAAAGAGGAAGAAGAAAAAGAACAGAACAAATTATGAATTTAAAAATACGTCGCGTACGGGTGAAAGTATTCGTAGTAATGATGTTCTTTATGACAATGTATTTGTGCGCATTTTACATTGTCTTCAGTAATTATTTGAATGAGAATTACCGTAACCAAAGAACACCATACTCAGTGAACTTGAAGTACGTAGTTGTCCATTTGGACTTAAAAGGGTCCCCTCCGAAGTTGGCTTATTTAAAGTCGATATTGCCCTTGCTTAGGAGACACGGGGTGAATGGGCTACTAATGGAGTATGAAGATATGTTCCCTTATGAAGGGAAATTGGTTAATTTGAGTGCACGGAATGCTTATGACAAAAATGAGGTATGTACCAGCATTGTTACAGTCTGTGTTTAGGTGCTTTGGGTTTGCGCCTCTCTCACTCTCTCTTAATAAAAGCATATGAGAGCGAGTTTTTCTAAGACCTATTGCGCTGTACATAATAGTAATAAAACCGGCCCAGAGCGTGTTGGGAAAATTGTTATATTATAATTAAGAGTATACTACTAGCGTTATTTTTTTGCACAAATCCAAAAACGACGGTTTATTTGGTAGGCCGGACGGACACTTAACTGTCACAAAAATTACCATTTCGAAGCCTAATATTTTACAAACGGATCCCCGAATTGAAAAATCATCGTGACATACCCCCATTATTTTTGAAAAAGCTATCCTAGCTATCTATAGCTAAAATCATCCTCGCTTTACGTGTCAGTGCAGTGATACCCGATTTTTTTTACATTACAACTTTGTCGGTGTGATTAATGTATGTATATAACCATGCAGTTACAGCTTTCAAGTACTCTCAATTAAATCTGATCAGTTTCTTAATTAAATCACAGACGAACGGACGAACAGAAAGACGGACATGGTCAAACTGTAAGGTCTCCTTTTTACCTGTGGAACCCCAAAAAGCAAGGTAGTCAATAAATGCTACCCAACCTTCTTAAAAATGAATATGTATTCAGTATGTTACTCATACAGTAAAATCACACCTCAAGTGAAATATGACTCATACTAAACGGGAGTGTGCCTTCCCAGTACTAAAAGACAGCAATCATTTCACTATTGCTTCCCGTGTGGTTGCCGGGTTAGAATGTGCCACTCCATGTCTTCCCGTGGATGTCGTAAGAGGCGACTAAGGGAATATAGGCTTGTAGTACTGTTAGGCGATAGGCTTGCAACCTATCACTAATATGCTGGTAAACATCTTAGCCTATTTGTGCAAATTGTGGTTACTGAATTATCAACAACTTTTTAAGTTGTAATTCTGTAGCTCTGCCTAGCCCACTCTGGGATTACAGGCGTGAAGATATGTATGCACCACTCTTCGCAAGCGGTGCGCGTCCCTGCTGAGCAGAGTGCGCGCCAGCCGCAACAGCGTCCCGGCCATGATCGCCGACCGCCTGGATTGTCCGCACATGAATCACTGCAGGTAGTCTTCATGTACGGTCCCAGGTGACTCGTAATCGTAAGGTTATGTAGAAATGTATATAGATTATTCAATGTATAACTTATTGAATTGTTGGTTTATTTAGTAAAAGGCATTATTACTGTTCGCCATGTTTATTCGCAGAGAATACATAGATAGAGAAAAGTCACAGACATAAACACACAATATTACACTAACATAGAGGGCGCTACTGTCTTAGTTAGGTTCTATTATGTTGGTAACATTAAGTTTGGACCTAAATAATCTTAACATAACTAACATAGATTTAAGGATAATCTCTTCTTACTAATCAAATGAGTCTTGGTTATTTGAATTTGAATTATTATTTGATTTTAGCTCAAACAATTTATTACGCAAGCCATCGAGTCTGATTTCGAGATCATCCCCCTGGTTCAGACATTTGGCCACCTAGAACACGCCCTCAAACAGGCTGAATTCCAAAACCTCAGGGAGGATCCTGTCATTCCTGACTCCATATGCCCCAGTATAAAGGATAGCAAGAAATTCCTCTCAGATGTATTGGGACAGGTATTTTCAAAACGATTGGTTATGACCTATTATTTGGGTAAGGATCAAACAGTTGGACCATAGCTAAGCACAGTTAACCATACAAACCACGAGGTCGAAAATAGTTCCATTGTGCGACAAAAAGTTTCCCTACATATGGCTAATTTTCGTGTCACCACGGAAAAGTTTCATGGAAAATTTTATGAGCATACATCGTTATCGCGGGAGCAAAAACAAATCTATTAAAGAACAGATATAACAGATGGTCGGTTCAGTATGAACGGAATATTCTGCCTATACACTCTAAGCCTCTAAGAAGTTCTTCATATCATGCACGAAATTTTCTCTGGAAACAGTCAATTACACTTGTCTTACAATTTGTAAACGCTTTTATAAGTCAACGTGACAGCTTTAATAAAATAGTATAAAAGTCAAATATTTTTGTCCAGAACTAGTTTAATTTCTTTAAATATATTTCATATTTAATTTAGATAAATTTTTGTATCTTTTTGTACATATCAAATCAATCAAGAATGACAAATGTCTAAAGTAGCAGGAAAAGTGACTGAAGAGGTTGAGGTTAGGATTGCGTATCTAATCTCTTTAAATATGTACTACTAATCAACTACGGAGGTAAGACATTTGAAATAATATGATACATTTTGAACTCGTAGGTATAATGTTTCTCGATACGAGTGTACATTACATTACATTAAATCACGCCTGTTTCCCAGAGGGGTAGGCAGAGACCACTCGATACGAGTGTCACTTCTGTTATTGCCTATTTGTCATAATCTTAGACTACTGTCAAATCGTTTTTGCTCCCGCGATAACGATGTATGTTTATGAGTAAGTGAGCGTGGCCAACTTTTTGGTCCTTACCCATTTAGGGTTTCTAAGCGATATTGTTATAAGAACGTTATTTGAAGAGGAAAGGTGGTCATAAGAACTCGTTCGTGTTGATTAGCTGTACTTTTCATGCCGATGACGTGTCGTCAAAATGAAGAAATTTTACACACAGGGTGCTTTGCTTTCATTTGGCAGGTTTTCGTTATGTACTAACTGGCACAAATAAAAGGCGTTAAATGATTATAATTAAATACAGCTTCGTCGTAATCAAAATACGGATCACATCAGCATCCGATTTTTTTTCACCACTCATTACTAAAACTAGCAAATTGAGACAATTTTCTTAAATGAATGTCAATGCCATGATTGGTGATTTTTGCCACTGTTCTTCTCAATCAAATAGTTTAATTTACGTTTTAGATATGAAGTAGGTATTTATTTTTAACTAATTTATACATGATTTAGTGATTGACGACTAATGGTTAATAATTACAATAAAACCATTTGGAATCATACTCTATGTAGCGGGACGTCATTTTTGCGTCAACGGCATGAAAAGTACGGCCCCTGGTAATTAGTAGGCCCAGTATATTTAGACTAGTTTGACTAGCTATCTTAATGTCGTCGTGTCGTGTGTGTGAGTAGGTTAAGATAACGAAGTCAATAAAGTAACAATGTATTTTTATTGATAAATATCAACATGAGATGGCTTCTTTCCAGGTGATACTTTTTCACAACAGCATTAGACCGTTGAAATACATCCACATTGGTTGCGACGAGGTGTTTAATTTGAATGTATGTGAACAATGTCGGATGAGAAAATTTACCAACCTGTAAGTAGATATTTACACTTTTTTTTTTATAGCATAGGAAGGCAAGCGAGCACACAGGACACCTGATGGTAAGTGGAAACTGAGACCCATAGATATTCGCATTCACAAGACTGCAAATGCACTGCCAACCCTGAGGACTAACATGGAATGCCTCTATGCTAGTCATTTCCCCGGCTGTCTTATCCCCAAACTGGAACAAAACAATGCGAACACTGCTGCTTGGCGGTAAAAATAAAAAATAAAACACTGATGTAACTGTTCCTCTTTTATTTCAGTCAAATCTTCGAATCCCATTTCAAGTTCATCGCTAACTTCGTGGATCTTCTTAGCCCTTCTACGGAGATCCTTTTCTGGGATGACATGTTAAGGAACGTTAAACCTAAGGAGTTTTTTAAGTTAAAGTGGAGTAAGACGAGTCCTGTGTATTGGAACTATACCGGCGGAGACCTTAGTGCCATTCATCAAACGCTTTATAAGTACCAGCGGAGTTTTGCTGACATATGGGTGGCGACAGCTTTCAAGGGCGCAGATGGACCTGAACAGACTCTACCTGTCCTCAGAGACAGGTTCCTTAACCACTGGAAATGGATGGAATTCATGCTTGAACACGGCCAAAACGCTAAACGCTACTCTTTCAAAGGTATCATCCTGACAGGTTGGTCAAGATACGCACATATGGACCCTCCGTGTGAATTGCTTCCAGCTTCAATACCAAGTTTGATCCTGAATCTTATTGTAATCCAGAAATATATCAATGGAGAGGTTGCTGAGCATATTGACGAAAACGATGGGAACAAGTTTTTAAAAGATTATGTACAAACCGATTTCAACACAGCTTTGGCCTGTTACGCTTTCGAGGACTCTTTTCAATTTGATGCCCGCGTTTGTAGTTACGATGGCGCCGTATTGTACAGCATTCTAAGGAAATTTAGTTGGTATAAACATAAGTATCAAGAAAGAGCTGTAAGTGGATATACTATTGGTCCTCAAACGCAATTAGTCAAAATTGAGGATATAAAATTGGGATATGTCAACATGAAATATGTGAGAGACTTGAAATATTGGTGTGAAGTCGGTATAGATAGATTGATAGATGTGGAAATGGAATTAGCTGAAGCAATGTCTCAATATTTTGATAAATATGTTGTGAATGAGTATGTGTCTTATCAAGTACAAAGTCTGAGAAAGAAATTTAACGATCTGTATCAGTATTTAATAGATAGTTACCAAGTAAAAGTGTGGCCCCGAGGGCCAACAAACATATTCAATGGACAGGAAGCTATGCTCCCTCTTCCTGGAATGCATAACTGAACAGCTAACCTGAGACGTTGCTTCTATAATTTATGTTTTTTCTTCTGTTTTATCCGACTACCCTTGTCAATCATTATTAGCAAACAACAACAATAAACAACTATCACCATCACAAATATCTATATTTTTAATCAGCAACTGCCAACTGTCAGCAGATATGTCAGAATCTTGGACCCCAGACGAGAGAGCATAAAGCGTTTCAATTGCCCTGGTGGCAGGGACCGTACCCGCTTACCCTAACCCGGGGTTTTTAATGGGTTTTTATAGCGCTGATTTTTAAAAACCCGCACATTACGGTAAGCGCTAAATCGGGTTACACATTAAACGGATAATCCATTCGATTGAGTTAATTTGGCTTACCGCTTACCAGTATCAAAACCTCCGAATGGGTTACCGCTTAAAATATCTTCAAGCAATTTTGGTTCTTAGGCAAACTGTGTACGACATATTATTGGATTGTTTATATAACCCTAAACTTGGGCGGCGCGCGCGCTTCAAAGGTGAGTGCATTGCCACGAGCCGCTTGTGGCGGCATTTGTCATAGCTTTATGAATTGCCGCCGCCGCAGCGCCCGTCATATGAAACTAAACATTGATTCTACAATCTTTAAGCCTTTTTTTGCAAATATTTTGGTTTCTTGTTATGAATTTTTAGTGTGAACTTGTTTGCCTATTTATTTGTTTATTGCACACATATTAAGTACTCGTCACTTTCTTAGTGATTTGCAAACGTTGCGCATCTCCGTAAGTAAAAGTTAATTTGATGAGCTAAAATTTGGTGTGTCGTTTTGGTATTGAGAGACTGTAAATTAATTAAGTATAAGTACATACTTACTCCCGGCTTTAGTATGCCTAAACAAAAAAGTTACAGAGCTCATCGGTATTTTGAATACGACGTGGCATCAAATATAAAAGTACCTGCCATCTGTGTAATAATCAGGGATCGGAAATTCGGATCGATATTTACCTATACTTTCGCACCGGCTTTGTTGTTCAGTTGTATGGAGGCGGACTCAATCATAGAATTCATTACTAAATTTGGTGGGATTTCAAAATAAATAAATTGCACCGGCATTAATTCATAATCAATTATTTATATTAACTGTTTGAAGTTATTTTTCATGTAAAGATTTACCAAATGTTATTTAATTTACCTGTAACTCATTAACCTAACGAATTTATAGGAGCAAAAATGAATGTTTTATCCTACATGTAAAGTAATTATTATATTAAAATTTTGTAGAATCCCAGAATCCCGGAACTTATATTATTAAAATAATATTTTTAAGAAGCCGACGCCATGTTTGCCTATCTTTTTCCGGGATTTTGCCAACTTTAGGTAAATATCGATCCGAATTTCCGATCCCTGGTAATAATAAACTAAAAGTACCTATTTAAGTACCTACCTTGCTGAACTTTTGTTATAAATGATTAATTAGTTTAATTAGTCAACTAAACAGTAAGCGTCAGAACCCCTGGACCAATGGAGATACATATTTGATGTTTAGAAACTACCAAAATGCAGTACCTTATTGGTACTATTTGGTACCTAACTTCAAATAATTAGTACCTCAATTGACAACGAAAAAACGAGTAAAGAAAGTGGCCAGACATTCTGACGTCAGGATGTCTGGATAATGTTTTTTTACAAAGTTTGAGACAGCAAAACTAATTTATCTCTTTGTAAATATTTAGTACCTTTTTAGTACCCTAAGATATAATTTTTTGTTTTTTCTTTGGCGTACCAGAAAAAAGTTACTCATGAAAAACTTGTTTCGATGTGTAGATAATACCAAAATGCACTACGTTTTTGGTACTATTTGAGACCTAACTTCAAATAATTAGTACCTCGACTGACAGCGAAAAAACGAGTAGAGAAAGTGGCCAGACGTTCTGACGTCAGGATGTCTGGACCAGTTTGTTTTACATAGTTTGAGACAACATATCTCGTTGTAAATATTTAGTAACTTTTTAGTACCCTAAGATATAATTATTTTCCATTTTTTTTGGCGTAGGTACCAGAAGAATGTTACGCATGAAAAACTGGTTTTGATGTTTAGATAATACCAAAATGCACTTCCTTTTTCGTACTATTTGATGCCTAACTTCATATAATTAGTACCTCGATTGACAGCGAAAAAACGAGTAGAGAAAGTGGCCAGACGTTCTGACGTCAGGATGTCTGGACCATTTTGTTTTACATAGTTTGAGACAACATATCTCGTTGTAAATATTTAGTAACTTTTTAGTACCCTAAGATATAATTATTTCACAATTTTTTTTCGCGTGCCAGAAAAATGTTACCCATGAAAAACTTGTTTTGATGTTTAGATAATACCAAAATGCAATTCATTTTTGGTACTAATTGATACCTAACTTCAAATAATTAGTACCTCGATTGACTGCGAAAAAACGAGTAAAGAAAGTGGCCAGACATTCTGACGTCAGGATGTCTGGACCATTTTTTTGGACGTTACTCGTTTTTTCGTTGTCAATAGAGGTACTAAATCTTTGAAGTTAGGTACCAAATAGTACCAACAAGGTACTGCATTTTGGTAGTTTCTAAACATCAAATATCTCCATTGGTCCAGGGGTTCTGAGTGTTCTGGCGCTTACAGTAAACAGGTAAGTGACCACATAATGTGACTCTGACAAGTTAGGTATACTTAGATAGGTAAGTATGATACGTAACTACTCACGAGATCGTCCTTTTAGAATTCATTTAGGCACCTGTACCTATCGTGATCCCGCAATTGTGTAATTTTTTGGAGAAACCTATGTTTTCGCCCATCTACTTTTAAAATAGGTAGGTACTTACCTACCTTATTAGTGTCAGTGAAGAATGTCAATAGGTAATGCCAAATTTGGTAGCTACATTATGGATTATAGGTACCCCCGAGACAGACAGGGTAGAGGCACCTACTTTTGTCCCGAATAATTGGCTGGTTTCCGAAGTAATAGCTACTCGTATTAAACTACTTTTACCTACGCGGACGGAGTCGCCGGCTAGTTAGTACCTATACAATAACTGTGCTGGGTGGGTTTATATATGAATGTATATAAATGTACCTACATAGGTTAGGTACCTAGTCACAAAATTAGAAACACTTGTTTTTTTTAATACAATTGCATTTAGGTACATGACCTGTCTGGTGTCCTTTCCCAGTTTTACCGTTTATCTGTAGCCACTACACACACGTAATAGTAGCGGCGCCGCAGCAGGCGGGAAGGGCGCGAAGGGGTTAACCCTAACCCAAACGGTAAGCGCTTAATGAATCAAATACGAAATCCAACAGCATTCGGTAAGCGGTTACCAAAGGGTTACGGTTAGGGTATCCTGTCTTAATAGGGCTATCTTATCGTTCGGTAAGCCAGTGTAGAGGTAACCTAAACGATTGGCTTACCGTATGAACGGGTAACCCATTCGAACGGCTTAAGCAAAGAAACGGGTTATCCGGTCCCTGCCTGGTGGTCGGTGTGTTCCTCGCTCTACGAATTCGGCGACTCCCCGAGGCTACAAAGAGGGGAAGGCGACGAGCACCGGCCCGCACATACTGGTCAGGAACACAGAAACGCAATCGCTCGAGAGCTGATGCTGGTGGAAGGATCTTATGTTTCTTTGTGACCTCAGACTAAACGCCTTCACGAATTCTGCAGTGATTGGTATGGTAAGATTGGTTAGATCCAAGAAATGTCAAATGCTATAATAGAATCTGCATTTGCTGAGGGAATCTGTTCTTCTATTCCTTATGTCGTTTTCTCAGTTAATGCTCGATTGTTTCAAATAATAAAACTAAGTTTTTTCAAAAAGTTAACTAGAATACTTAAAATATTATCTAACAGGCAACCCATTTGCAATGTACCAATGTTTACGGGATGACTTTAAATTGGTTATACAAAACATTTTACTGTGGATCAGTTAATGACGAATTGTGAATTACATTAAACCATTTATTAAAATTAGCCTTCTTTAATGTTCTTTTAAATCTATGAATTATAGTCCCAAAGTTTTGCCCAATATTTACCTAACTGTTATAAGTATCACTCTTTTCAATCTAATTTAAACATAGTAGGGTGACGGCACCAATGTTAGACACTTTAAGCTGAAAGCGGCGGCTATTAGGACACTTGACTCTTAACTCAAAGATCATAAGGTTATAAATGTATTATCTCAAAATAAATGATTAACCCTTATCTTCTGTACCTTAAGAATCAAGTATCCGTTACTGGTCCTATCACTCTAGTAGGGTTACCGAAAGTCAAAAAAATTAGGATAGAGATTTCGATTGCGTTAGGCATTAAGCCTGGTGGTCATTTTGTATGATTCAAAATTAAAACAAGAAACATTACCTACCTAAGTTTTAGGCTGCGTTTCCAATAGGTAAACTGTTAACCGCCGACTGAGCGGCGTATCGGTTTAGTACGCACTTCCATTGTATTTGAAATGGAGTGTTAACCGTTTGTGCTCACTCTACGCTGTTTGCGGCGTAACGCATAGTGAGCGCAATCGTTGAATACTCCATTTCAAATACATGTGAACACTCCATTTTAAATATTGGTCAATCAACGATTCTTTGTACATTTTAGTATGTCTTAATTATACAACACTGTTAAACCACAGCCCGGAATAAACTATATTTTTTAATCAATACATTCATTGTCAGTTGTCAGTACAAGTGAAAATAAGCTATCCAAATCAGAATAACATTACTTTGGGGAAAAACCACAATTTTTGTATAAAACTGGGGACAACCTTAATTTTTGTATCTTAAAAGCCTTACAAACTTGAAAAAAATAGTGTACAAAGAATAGTTGATTGACTCATATAACAGTTTGCCTATTGGGAACGCACCCTAAAACTTAGCTAGGTAGCAGTGATTCTTGTTTTAATTTTGAATCATTCAAAATGACTATAATCCGAGACCACCCAGGCTTATTGCCTAACGCACTCGCAATCGCTATCGCAATCGTTTTCATTTTGACAGTCCGAAGGCGAGTCTGCATACAAAATAAAACAATACGGGTGTGACGTGGGTAAAAAAAATATCTTGTTAGTCCGTTAGGAAAATTATCAAAAAATATTAAACACGTATCAAAGTTCATGAGTGGGAGCACTATACATCACAACATGGTATAAAGTGTGCCACGGTGTGACGTCACGCAAAACTTCAAGACACATCTAGTCATTTTTTGTTTAATTGACGCTTACTTTACTTGTGGGAGGACCTTGTGCAGGGTCCGTCCGGGTTGGTAATACCATCTTATCCATTAACCTACCGCTAGCAGCAGTGTTCGCATCGTTGTGTTCCGGTTTGGGGATAAGACAGCCGGTGAAATGACTAGCATAGAGGCATTCCATCTTAGTCCTCAGGGTTGGCAACGCATTTGCAGTCTTGTGAATGCGAATGTCTATGGGTCACAGTTTCCACTTACCATCAGGTGGCCTGTGTGCTCGTTTGCCTACCCATGCTATATATAAAAAAAAAATAGAAAAAATATATCTTCAATATTTTTCACAATGTAAATGACGGACTAATTAGGTTTTTTAGGACACTAGCCTATTGTTCCACTTTGAAGTCGATTGCGTGCGAGTGCATATATTTTTGTCCCAGTCCAAGGTAGGTTAAGGTTGTGTTAGTTTTGCAGCAGGCCCGTGGGGCCAGAAAATCCGGCAAAAGGAGTCCCGTTTTAGCGGAGTTCCTTCGACACAATCCAATTGATTTTTGAAACGAATACAGTAAAAATAGCATATTTTGGAGGCTAAATATGTAGTCGCTGAGTAAAATTTCCCCCCTGCCCATACCCTCCCTATAGAGGTAGGATCCCTAAACTTTGGCTGGACTCGGCAGATCCTCATTTCTAATGCCAAGATAAAATTATTAACAACGCATCGTTTAAGAGGATTGTGTTGTGAAGCTCCGCTAAAATCGCGTAGCTGTCAAAAAAATCCATAAAAATGTAGCTCTGGCCGTTAACGTTTCTCGCCCCTAAATCAGGTCCGATTTCAACGATTTTTGAATATAATGTAGTTATTATAAAGAACTAGGTCTGTATGTTACTGTTTTGTTTTTCATTCTAAGAAGTATTTTTGTGGAAAGGAAAGCGTACAGACATAGTTTTTCATGATATCTACAACGGGTGCGCTTCAATCAGTATAAATACCAATTGTATAATTGTATCAGCCATACGATCGATTAACATAACATTCATTTAGTATAACTAACATTTTCTTGTTATTATGCATTTTAAGACAATTTCCTCTAACTAGGTTAGGATAAGTTAGAACTGCGACCACATTAATAGTAGTGAAAGACGTAAGAAATATTTATTTATTAATTTTTAAAGTTTATAATTTTAGAAATTATGCATTTCATTTTATGCATCATGACTATATTATATCGATGTTTTATTTTAATTATGTAATTCGTGTTATGTAAAATGATCATTAGACCATTTGTTTTTGTGCTACACATTACCAATGATCGGATATCCCGGTGCAACACGGGGTGAATGACCTCAAACATTATGCTAATATGGATATGCCCCGGGGTTCCGGGACTTATGTTGTTAAATATTATTCTGATTTTATGACTTTAAATAAATTTCAATACAATTTAAACATGTAAAATAAATATTTTGACAAAAGTAATTTAGGTACTTACTTATGTAAAAAAATAAAAAAAGTTAGAATTATTTTCTCAATATTTTATAATAATATGTTTAATCGATTTCTTTACACGTCTAAAATCCTATCCTAATGCCTATTTATAAATATCCCAACAATCGCATTATTTTTCGAGCCAGATCCCGGGATTTTAGTCATATCCATATTAAGATTTCTACTCTATATCCCGCAGTGTTGCACCGTGAAATCCGATCACTGCACATTACACACCCATATACAACGTATTCAAAAATCGGACTAGGTTTAAGGGTAGAGAAACGTTTTCGCATTTTGTATGGAAATTTTAAGCTTCAAAATCCTCTAAAGTCCAAGTTATCGTTTCTCCTAAACTGGTTTTCAGCTGAGTCAGACAACTATTTAGGTATTCCAAAAACACCTCCAGTTAGGTGAGGTTAGGGTTGTATTAGAAGCTGGAAGGCCCCTGCTTGTGTTCCAGGGTTCTCAGTAGAGTAGGCGAGCCTTGCAAAAGCCTCGCGACCGGGAGGACGAGTCCAAAGGACATCCGCTATTGGGGGGCTACGTTTTGGCGCTATAGATTAGCCCCTTCTAAAGCGATTGGTGCAACGCCCCGGGGGTTTTAGTCCGTGTAAGTCGGACATAATCCGTCCAGGTTGTCATGTGAAGATGGCATTGAAGAGCAAAGGTAGTTGAAATTGATTGTCCAGATGTTAAAATCGAATTTCTCCTTACAAAATTCTCCCTGTTCGTGGTATGGAGGGACATAGTTATATCATTGACATTTTAATGACAATTACTTTAATATATTAAGGGTCTGTTTCACAATCGACGAGTAAATTTATCCGCCATTTAAAGTTGGCTCTCTCGTCTATTTCCAAGTGTAAGAAAGATAAAGGGCTAAAGGGTGATGGGCAATTTTGTATGGACCCCGTCCCCACCCTCCAACAGTCACGGGATGCATGTTTATATGTTCGTTAGGACCCAAAACAAGACAAAATAACTATTTTAGTAGCTAAATCGATGGGATTTTTTCTATAAAAAAAACTTTCAAGAGTCATGCAATGCAAGAATGTGTTCATTTTAAACCAATTTCATACGATATGATAATGGTTTTCCAAGAAAACCCCATACATAGGACAATCATCGTCATAGTAAAAAATCATCAGGTTGCCAAGATCTATCAAATGAGATATGTTTCGTTTCTGTTGGTGGGTGGGGACATTTTGCCCATTGTCCTTTATCTCACAAATGTCACAAGGGTTGTCTTAGAACATTTTTTTTTTAATTCATGTGGAAAATGCCTGTCAAACAATCATCATCATCATTGACGACGCGTTGGCCTAGTCGGTAGTAATAGTAAGGGAGGCGAATAGGGGAATTTTCGGTAATACTCGAGCGTGGCAGTTTAAGATATGAGAGATACCTTAGACCTAATAGAACAACCTTGTAAAGTATTTAGCTCTATATGTAGTGACGCGCGCCTAGGATAGACGATCAGATTAGTAAAAAAAAATCGATAGTCTGAAATTAGATATTGGGGGTTGATTTTAGTGTTTTAAGACTAAATTTAACTAATCTGACGATAAGTCCTTGACGCCGCCGAGTTATAGGGTCGCGAACTTGTAAAAAAAAAACGTTAATCCGGCATTCGCGAGCGCGATAGTGATTTGTACTTTTTATGCCTTTATGTCGCACAGTGATTGAAGACTTAGACTTATTTCGTGTATCTGGCATCTTTCTTCTCGTTTCAAGTGGACTCGCATGGTGCAGAGGTTAAAACTATCTTGACCTCTGACCTACAAATCACCGTACAACGTTGCCCCCAATCTTCCTAGAGAAGATTGGATTGTGTTTTATTGCTATATTGATTTATACTTATATATACTTGACACTGGCGAAATCACTTCACGTGGAAACGCTATATCCCCGCGGTAGTAGCTGTTCAAGTCGCCGCGGGGGCAAAGAAAGAAGTTAACCTATTATTGACGAGGATTCTGGTAACCTTCGGGGAGGGAAGATGGCCGATTGAAAAATCTCCGGCTTTTACTATTGATCTCTCTTTACTGATTATACCTACTCTAACTCACTGGACATTGGCGAAACTACTGCGGAACCGCGGTGACCGCCAATAATACTAAAGTCGAGTCCGGAATTAGGCGAACTAACTTGACAGTTCATTGTACACTAATGTTGCCACAGTTTGGCTAGTACTGTTAATATCGATATTTAAAAAGTCTAGTTTATCATTATTATTGTGTTTGGAATCTAACTAATAATTTGGAAGCCACCTATAGTCGAGTCCGGAATTAGGCGAACTAACTTGACAGTTCATTGTACACTAATGTTGCCACAGTTTGGCTAGTGCTGTTAATATCGATATTTAAAAAGTCTAGTTTATCATTATTATTGTGTCTGGAATCTAACTAATAATTTTACTAAGCAAAATAATAATAATAAAAATTGGTTGGATTTAAATATACATCGAACATCGTTTTAGACATCGTTAACGACACAGTCCGCCATTTTGTTTTGTTGACAGTTCGGACCATGCCTAACAAACAAAGCAAGCAAGCTATTCGGCTTTCTGTCATCCTATGATTGATTTTTTTGGTCAGATTGTAACCTAGCAACAATACTTATTAGCGTATAAATTTAATTAAATCGAACACATAACGGATTTGCAATTATCATCGACGATATATAGCGTTTGTCTCTATCGTATTTTCATATTTGCAAGCAAGAAAGGAATGAATGCTATATGTATGGTACTGATGGTACATGAAATGTACCGTACTAGCCCGACGGAAGCCACCTAAAAGGATCACAATGGCCTGTTGTTATTTTTGTATTTTATTCCTAATTTGAGGAGTAAGTATCGTAAATATCCGCTTTAAACCGTACATCCTTCAGATCATATTATATAGTAAAAATTGCTGTAGTTTTTCCCTATTTGGCAAGTATGTATGAGTGAGAAAGTTTCGACGACAATTAGGGGAGACCGGGGACAATTGAAACACGTCATGTCTGAAACAAGTCAAATTTCTCAAAAACTATAATACCTACGAGTATGACGCAACACTCAGGACTCCGCCGGCCATATCTTAATCTATGGTCAGTAGAGCGCGAGCGACCGAGCAACGCAGCGGTGTCACGGAGCGATTTAATTTTTTCGCGGTCAAAAGTAAGTATTTCTCATCTTGTATATTTGTTAATAACTTTGTTTGTTCTTGTATTTTAACTGATTTAACTATTTTAGCGTGATTGTGATAAATTAACGAATGTTTATTATTGCCAATTATCAGTGTTCGAGTTGTTTTTGCGTTTAATATTTGACCTTGAATTAAAAACTGTGATTTGGGGATGGTAGGAACAACTTGCGTGTGGACGATTGAAACGTTTCATTCGTCCTGGCGTTTTAATCGTCCCCAAATATAGTCGCCTTTAAATATGAGGTGGTTCTGTATTTGACGCATGTTTTTATTTAATAAATGTGAAAATGAATTTGCGCAAATGGCTTCTTTTTTATAATGATTTCTTTCATGGTCAATAATTATTATACCTACACTAACTTTTGCCCGTGATTTGGATAAATAAACCACTAGACAGAGTTACTTTATTCATATTAATATTATAGAAGTATAGATATAGGTGCCACTTTTGGTATTAGTCCGGTATGTGTACCTACTACTTACTATCATTCTGACGAATAGGTGAAAAACTTAAGTAACGCTCCTCTTGCATGAAGTTGTGTACAAAACTAGAATGGAATTTATGTCAAATTTCAAATATAGAATGTCGAACAGTCTATACAGCTGATGTGTTACAACTACATGCAAGAGGAATTACGTTTTTGATTTTATTTTAATTCGGCATATAAGTAGCCGTGGTATTATTTTTATTGTAACTGTTTTTGTTTTATAATAAAACGATCTTAACCGATTATATTGTGTATATTATTTAAAATCCCGACGTTTCAAGTTTATCCATTCATTAAGTTATGATTGAAACACTGTTATGATTGAAACAAGCATTTTTGTATGTAGTATAATTATGTATTTTTAACACAATTCCATATCATTATAGCTTATTATAACATTCAAACTATTTTCTATTAAGCTTTATGTATAAGGTAGCCAGCAACAAAGAAAGCTACAAGTCATATATTTTTTTTTATCTGCGTTTGATGATCGAGATTTTCTGATGCTTATAAATGACGATATGTTTATGTTATGCTTGTGAACTTTTGATGGTCGTATTATATACCAATATAGCGATGAAAACGAGTAGGACTGATAACATTACTTTCATTGTGTCAAAGATATTACGGTGTTTCAATTGACCTTACATAGTGTTTCAATTAACAACGGTGTGAGGTCAATTGAACCACATTCCCCCATTCTCTTTATTACATTATTGTAAAATAACTATTAATGATAGACTTACCAAATATACTTTATTTAGGAACCAGATAACTAACCTTGAAATAATTATGGCAAACATCTTTCTAACTTTAAAAATAAAACGGCAACAGGCAGTCAAAGTCAAATCGTTTCAATTGTCCCCGGTCTCCCCTACTTGATAAAATATAAATATAATCAGATTTATAGAAGGCACAAGGTTATATCGACATATTTGTGTCGACATAAACCTATCACTATTTATTTTTTCCTATGTCTGGCAACATTTTCGGCTGTCAAGTTAGTTCGCCTAATTCCGGACTCGACTATAAAAGGATCACAATGGCCTGTTGTAATGTCAGCATTATTTTTGTATTTTATTCCTAATTTGAGGAGTAAGTATCGTAAATATCCGCTTTAAACCGTACATCCTTCAGATCATATTATATCGTAAAAATTGCTGTAGTTTTTCCCTATTTGGCAAGTATGTATGAGTGTGAAAGTTTCGAATACAATTACTTGATAAAATATAAATATAATCAGATTTATAGAAGGCACAAGGTTATATCGACATATCTGTGTCGACATAAACCTATCACTATTTATTTTTTCAAGTTAAGTCAAGTTAGTTCGCCTAATTCCGGACTCGACTTTATAAAAGAAGAACCTATTATTGTCTTTTTTTTCTGAGGTCCGAGTGAAAAAGGGTTTATGTTTAGTATATTCCGTACATGAATATTTTCTTTTTATTACAAGTTAAGACGACATGTACACTTTTTCAATACCCCAGAATTTAGAATGACTGTCATAGCTAGGGGTTGGTAATTAACAACCGGTAGGGATTGATGATTGTTTTAAGGGCTATGAGGATCATTAGTAAGTATATTTTTTGGCAATATTTTTACCCGACTGGCATAGGAGGAGGGTTATATGTTTATCAGCCTATATATGTATGTTTGCTCTTTTGTGGCGCTCTAGAAGCTAAACGCGTGGACCGATTTTGATGATTTTTATTTCAATCGATTTGTATTTTTATGTTGTGAGTCCCAGTTATGTGAAAACTTGTGAACGTTGTAATAGAAACTTTACATTACTTAAGTAAGTTTATCGTTGTCTAGCACCCATAGTACAAGCCTAGAGCTTAGTTTGGAACGAGGCCAAATTTTGTGACACTGTCCCTATATTTATTTATTTATTTAATGTACACCAAATAGTTGCTTGTCACTAATCATTGTCAGGGTGATGAAATAGGAGTAGTGATGATGATATAGTACTCATAAAAAAAAACCCTGTTTTATATACACCCAAAAAAATAGAAATACAGGTGAATCGAGGAACTCTTTCTTTTTTGTAGTAATTCTCTCCAGTATATTTACACTCTAAATACAAGCTACGAGTAAATATGTACAGCATTTAAACGTTTTTAAAACGAAGGGAAATTAGAATTGAATCATCAGTAATTGATCTATTATTAATATTTATAAAAAAACTATCGATATTCTTATAATAGTCGATGAGGAACGTCTATCCCCTCCAGTTGTTCGTAGTTGTCCGTCACAGATACTACCCCAGCTTACGGCGTTGTCGTAAAATTTTAAATATCAAATGTAGTAACATTTGTTTATACATCATAATAGCATACTGATAACATATAAATACATTACATTGACATTAAGTACGTTTCCATATCAAATAAAAAAAATCCCTTTGAATTCAACATTCTAATAATTAAGTATAGACTCATAGTCACCTCCGGAGATCCTAGAGCTGTTGCTTATCTCTCCCAAAGGATTGGGCTAGCTATCCAGAGAGGTAATGCAGCCAGTGTCATAGGGACCATGCCGCGAGCGGACCTGCTAGAGGCGTGTTTTTATATAGTGGTGATTATTATTTACATCTTTAATATTTGAGTAGCTCAGTTTTATTTTAATTTAAATAAGTTTAGTTTTTACTTTTAATTGTAAACATCAATAAATCTTGTAAGTTAAATAATTTTAAAATTTGATACCTCTGCTTTAAAGTTTAGTGTATTGCCAACGACAAAACGAAAACCACCACGATATTAAAAGAGATGAGAGTATTTAACCCATAGTTCGATATTTTGTCTTTCAAACTATCCATTTTGATCTCTATGCCATGTTGGTGAAAAATTATTAATAAAAATTGGCAAAGACAGACACGCGAGTGATCCTTCGCGAGATTTATTTGTTCATCAACGTACGGACTCCCTTTTTATAATAAAGGTAAAATACCAATATTTTATGTAAACTTCTGCATCATCGTCATCATCACCATGTCAGCCGAAAGACGTCCACTGCTGGACATAGGCCTCCCCCAAGGCTCTCCACTCAGACCGGTCTTGTGCTTTTCGCATCCACCGCGTTCCCGCAATCCTTACAAGGTCGTCATTCCATCTTGTTGGAGGCCTACCTACAGCTCGTCTCCCGGTCCGCGGACGCCACTCAAGAACCTTCTGACCCCATCGGCCATCAGTCCTGCGAGCGATGTGCCCCGCCCACTGCCACTTAAGTTTCGCTATTCTTCGGGCTATGTCGGTAACCTTAGTTCTACTGCGGATATCATCATTTCTGAATCTATCACGCAGATAATCCCAAGCATAGCCCTCTGAGTGACTTTGAGCTTCCTTATGTGGCCCATAGTTAGCGCCCACATCTCAGATCCGTAGGTCATCACTGGCAAGTTCTGCATGAGTAGGTTAAATTAAATTAATTTCACTTTTCGAGGTATTCGACATCCGGGAAAGGTTTATAAATTAAAAACTAAGAAACACACAGACACACACACTGTCACATGACATGACATGATGTGGTTACAGAATTATCAACAAATTTTTAGAGTGGTTGGTAATTCTGTAGCTCTGCCTACCCCACTCTGGGAATGAAGGCGTGAGTTTATGTATGTGTAACTAAGAAAATTACATCATAAATGAGTATTCAGCACTTCCACAAAACAGTTTCTTTCACATGCTTTAATATTAGCTTCACTTGCGACTAACGAATAATATAATCAAATCTTGAAAGTAAATTTTAATGAACTTATAACTATTGGATTGACTTAAAATTTGGCATACTAATGCAATTCTGATGACAATACAATAAAATGGTATAATCGTGATAGTATGATAACAGAGTTGGAAGGTCATAAGGTACTCTTCAGTGGCTCATCAGACTAGTCTTTTGATAGTGAGTTTATTTTCAGTACAAGTACACTCGGCAATTAAGTGTTATTAAAAATGAAATTTATTACAGTAGAGCTTTGCATAAAATTAAGGATTGACCACACCGAAGCCTAAAGAACGATGAAGCTTTGTAAGTTTTAATGTGACCTCACAAGTCAGCGTAAGAAATACGTTCAAAATACAAAAATACAAAATATTTATTCAGTAAATTGGCCACATGAGGGCTCTTTTACACGTCGGTAACATGGAGTGAATCTACTAGCGCGTTATCCTCTTCACCGTCCTACGGCAAATACAAAATGTGTCACTTGCACGCCATGCAGAATTCGACTATCTATTTATTGATATGATCACTGTCAGTGCCTACCCCTCTGGGAAACAGGCGTGATTTTTTTTTAATTTTTTTTTTGCCCCCGCGGCGACTTGAACAGCTACTACCGGGATATTATGGCGTTTCCACGTGAAGTGATTTCGCCAGTGTCAAGGTTTATATGAGTATAAATCAATATAGCAATAAATTTAAAACACAATCCAATCTTCTCTAGGCAGATTGGGGGCAACGTTGTACGGTGATTTGTAGGTCAGAGGTCAAGATAGTTTTAACCTCTGCACCACTGCGAGTCCACTTGAAACGAGAAGAAAGATGCCAGATACACGAAATAAGTCCAAGTCTTCAATCACTGTGCGACACAAAGGCATAAAAAGTACAAATCACTATCAGAAAAGAACTTTGAACACCTAATTACCCAAAAATTAAAGTCTAAAACAAATTACACGTCCGCCATCTTTTAACGTTGCAAATGGCCCCCAGGCGTGATTTAATGTATGTATGTATGTATGTCACTGTCAGTGCGACGCATCGTCATAGTTTCGTGAGGACGTGTGACGTGCCCCTGACATAGGAGCGCGGGGTACAGCCGAAACTGTTGCAAAATTTAAAAAAAAACTCTCTTTTAACCTTAACCTCTGACAAATATGAGCGTCGACAACACTCGTTGGCGTTAAAAAGGTTAAAAGCGTGACGCAGTAGACACGTCATTGCATAAACGTTGCTTCAGTGTGGTTGACCCTCAAAGATGGAGCACCTAGGAGACACCTATAGGCAAAGACCTGAGTCAAAGGAAGACAGCATCGCGGGTGGTAGGACCTTGTGCAGGGTCCGTCCGGATCGCTACCACCATCTTATCCATTAACCTACCGCCAAACAGCAGTGTTCGCATTGTTGTGTTCCGGTTTGGGGATAAAACAGCCGGTGAAATGACTAGCATAGAGGTATTCCATCTTAGTCCTCAGGGTTGGCAACGCATTTGCAGTCTTAGGATTGCATTGCAGTCTTGTGAATGCGAATGTCTATATGGGTCACAGTTTCCACTTACCATCAGGTGGCCTGTGTGCTCGTTTGTCTTCTCTACGCCATAAAAAAAAAAAAAAGCAAATGTGATATTCAAACTGATAAAAAATTAGAAATTTCCTCAACTTTTCTACGTTTTATAGATGCAAGGCTTGCAGACTCAGACAGAGAGACATTTTTTATTCTTAATTATTTACAAATTAGTATGAACTATCTGCAATCATGCAACAACCGTATAAAATTTATAAAACTTACAAAATTAGTAACAATATCATTATCACGTACGATATTAACTCATATTCAATCACAATTTATCTGCACAAATTTATCTTTAGGCTCGCTCTCTTTCTCTTCTTTACTTTTATCTTCTTCTGACTTGTGCTTTGGCTTGTGAACTGGTACTATTTCTGAAGGCGGTACAGGAGTTCCGGTTAAACTATCTTCTTCAGCTATTTGCAGTCCAACAGTAACAGCTATTTTCCTACTAGCTGTCTTAAAGGTATTAGATAATTTGACTTGGACAACGTTGATACACATAGACATAAGAGCCAAGCCGAAAACGAGGTACAAAATGGACATCATCATAAACATGGGATGCTTTGGCACGAAGTCACCAAGACCAATGGTAGTCATGGAGATGAATACAAAATAGAAAGACTCGAAAAAGGTCCATTGCTCCCAGATATTGTACACAACTGCTCCGATGACAATGTACAGGATGAGAATGAAGATAGCAAGTGATATAGGGAGGTTGAATTCTTCGTCTATCTTGAAATCTGATGGTGCTGGTGTATCTGGTTCTATGAGATCTTCAACGACAGTTCCCGGCTTAGGCGGCAAAGGTGGTGGGGCGTCACTGGATTTTCTTTCAATTGGTGGTGGATGGTCACCGTTCGTTTCAGTTTTTATATCTAAATCTTCTTCAGAAAACAATTGCGACGGTCTTCTAACGACTTCCGCGACGATGTTAAATCCTTTGACGACGTCCTGAAATTGAAACAAATCCTCGTTATTTCTTTACGAAGGCAAATACAGGAGGCTCATAAAAATGTAAGACAACACACGATTCGAGCGAAGTCATTACTCAGTGCGAAAATAAAGAGAAACATTCACATTTCCTTGTAAGGGCGGTGATTTGAAATATTTTCACAAAACATGTTTCACGGAGATTCCTTGCGAGTTTTTCAATTCATTTTATTTGAACTGTGTCAGTTATTTATTACGGTAAACGTTTACTTCATGATGTATCATTTGTATTTTAATTAAATAACAATTAAATAAGTAAAATGGTTCTTAATAATTCGTCACTTGTATACGGTACCTATGTTCATTTAAATTGCTACTTAATTTTATTATTAGTACTTTGGAATGAAAATACGTTTATGTAAGGCGATTCTCTTAAACAAAAACAAACTAAACTATATACAGAGTGGAAAAAACGAACGCCACGTGGAAGGCAAAACTACCTTAAATATTGGAAATTGTTAATTATACGCAAAGGAGACTTACCTACTTTTATTTTTGAAAAAAAAAATCCTGCATGTATGAATTTTTGGTTTTATTTCTGCCTTAACCAGAATTCGAACTGGTCGAGTATGACAATACAATAGTCGTGTTTTACGATACAGATCGAAAGGTTCATTTATAGTGATCATTTACATCTATTACACATACACCTTTAAACAAAATAAAGACCGTAAAAGGAAAATGACTTTATTAATTTATCATATTCGACCAGTTCAATTCCTGGTTAAGGCAGACGAGTTTTCAAAAAACCATTAATGCTGGATTTGTTTTCTAACCATTTTTATATTCTAGCGTATGTTAATGTTCTCTTGTTCTCCTTATGTAGCACGGCAAGTTTGTCTGCGTTGGCTGTTTTTTCTGCTATTTTTAAATACTTTGTCTCTATAAGTGAGAACCTTTAATTGGCTTTTAGTTACTTAATTTAATTTCTATCTTATTTTGTTACCTGTTGGATTGGATCTCCAATAAATCAAAAATAGAGGTAAGTCTCCTTTACGTAGAATAAGCTATTTCCAATATTTAAGTTAGTTGCCGTCCATGTGGCGTTTGTTATTTCTACGCTGTATATAAAACTTTGTCGGGTTAGTTACACCATTTATAACAAACTCAAGAATGGCTACAGCTAAAGCGATTTTTATGATCTTTGATTTGTTGGATTTTTCTCTGCCCCAAATGCCAGAATAACTATTAAGACATCAGAAAAAAATACAAGAAAAACACTCGGAAGCGGTACTAAGTTCCCTTGATCGGCTAGTTATAAATAGATATAAAATAGATATATATAAATTCATTGAAGAACAAAAATATTCAAAAATAACCGAGATACCAATATTTAAAACCGGTAAACGATTCCCATATAAAACACCTTTGTAACTGCTTCTAACTTTTGTGTTCATTTAAAAAATCGAACCAATTTTTTGGCACTGCAGTTTAAAAAAAAATGATTTAAAGACTAAGTAGCATGTCATAAATACTAGAGGACTCCTGTGACTTTACGCGTAGAATTAGTTTCCCGCTACTATCCTATTTCCCCCCATTGGGGGATATTCGGAAAATCCTTTAACCCTTACGGTAGGGAAATATTCCCTTCCAATTTAAAGTACCTACATTCAGCGGATTCGGCTGTGCGTTGTTCGATCAGCCAGTTAGTTACTTCTTTTAGGTATATATGTATATACATTAATATATACAGGGTTATTGGTAAGTCGACGTATTCCCCTCTAGGGGTTATGGGGGAGATCATTTCCAATCATTTTGGTCCCATAATATCCTACGCAATACTTAGTATTTTTTCTGTTTTTGTGTCATTTTATGCTGGATAAACGGATAAAAAAAGCAGTTTTACCTTGTACAAAAGCTATTAAAAAAAATGATTTAAAAAACTAACTTTTTTTTGTAAATTTTTGAAGATGTGTTCCTGACTTTTTTAGCAAATCCTAAATTTATATATTAATAATAGGCATATTATTAATTTGTGTGAGATTGTCCCGTGATATTTATTATTATTTATTTATTATTATTACAGTCAGTGGGGCTGAATCGCTTGCAGCACAAAGCTAGTAATTGTCCCTGGGAGATGTGATTTGGCTTAGTGCATTCTGATTACTTTGGGATGGCTGGCGAGTTCAACACAAATGATTGAACTCTTCATCGGAGAGTAAACCATCGGTTGTATGTTAATAAGATAAGATGTTATGTTTTCTATTTTACCCAACAAATTAAAAAAAAAAAACATACCTCGACATGCGTAGCTCTCCTCACTCTCCGACAGCTCCGCGTGTAGTAAAACCTCCGTATGAATGACCATATGTATTTGATGCACCGGGTGAACAGCTTGCCGAAGTCAGCAAGCACTATCAGGAACAGTGGGATGCCAATGAGTGCATACACGATGGTCGCGATCCGGCCTGATGTCGTCTTTGGAGATATGTGACCGTACCCTGAAGTAAATAGCATCCGATCAACATAGATAGACAGTGAGAGAATCGCAATACAAAGTTAATGGGAGCTTTCTTTTGGAAAAATCCTCGTGGGAGTTTTCAACACAATGAAAGGAATATGTCAGTGCAAACGTGTTATATTTTAAGGGATGAAAAATAAACAGCTTGTATGTGGATATTTTTTTATGTGATCAAAAAATTGTTATAACCTTACCAATTGTTGTTACTAAAGTCAGGCAATAGACGAATGAATTCATAAAATTCCAAGATCTCTGACCGCTAAATGACGTGACTCCGGCTTCGTGCGCCGCGTACAGTTGGTTCTCAAACTCGTGCAGCTTATTTCTGGCCATGGACTTCCAATCTTCTTCTCTTAAGTGATGGCTGCCCCGCCAAAGGTTCTCAATGAAGTCCCGTTTCACATTTCTCGTACCACATTTATATGCATTTTCAAATGATCCCTCTAAATATTTGAACATCATGCCGCCCAACCCACACAGCGTGATCAAGAGAATAAAATCGCAAATACACTGGTTTTTTATTCTCTTAATAGCGTTACATTCTTGTTTTCGTTCTTCTTTAAATTGCTGCCAATTGGCGATGAATTTCCACTTTGATTTTATTTTTTTCTCCTCATGAATTATTTTTGGTTTAGTTGGCTTATCCTCTCGCTTGTCTTTCTTCACTCCGTTTTTAGCGTCGGTGATTGACCTTTTTCTCAAGCCTGATTTATGTTCTACAGGGTGTGTATTGTCGTGGGTTGATATTATATTCGCTAAGCTTTCCCTTTTATCTACTTCTTGGCTAAGCAACTTTAATTTTCGCGTCAACTCGGCTGTGCGTTCAGCTAGATCAAACTCGTACTCATTTTCGCTAGGTGATGTCGAATAGCAACTAGATGTGTACTCGGATTGGCTCGCGTCAATATACCCAGAGCTTTGGTTACTTTTCTTTTCCGTTTTTGTAGTAGATCTATGTTCAGATGCTAAACCAGACAAGATTTCCCTATCACTTATAATTTGAATCGTTTTGGGACACGATATTCCTCGACTTCGCCGTGGTGTTGCTGGAGTTTTATTTGGTGTTTGCAATTTTTTGCTAACTTTTTTATACTCAGGAAGCAAACGCGGATCATCTTTAGGTATTGATAAACTTCTAGCCCTAGCTTTTTGCATAAGTTCTATGATTTCTCTGCTGGTTTGACTCATCCCTGTCCTAGTTTTGTCTACCACTTTGACCTCTTCGACTCTTGCAACTGATTGTGATCTGTTTATTCTTGGTGACCTGTTCTTTACGAATCGCCGAGGCGTGGGCATAACTCTACGCCGCGATGCTTGAGCAGATACATTGTGCTGGTTAGTTTGATCCTCACTCATCTCACTTTCACTAGTTTTACCCTGTAAATATTATTACAGGCAAAGTATTAGTTCCTCTTCTACACTACAATGTTACTGTATGCTATATACATGGTGTTCTTACTTCATTTTGTCGTTAATTCAATATAAAATATAGCGCTATCAACAAAGCAATAAACAGAATCAAAAATAATTTAATGTAAAAACTGACCCCGAATCTTGTTGCGGACTTGCTCCTTGCTGGTTTAACCGGTGCGACTCTTGTTTGAGGTGTTTCGTCTTTTGGTTTTGTAACTGGTTTTACATTAGGCTTGCCCTCGCTTATAGATTTCCTACTTGGAGTTCTAACGATCCTCTGTCTAACTTCAACGTTGGGCTTGTTTTCCGGTAAGACCTTTCTGCTGGGTGTCCTTTCTATTTGATACACTTTAGTCACAATTTCTCCAGGTGTAGCAGGTGTTTCTGGTGTTTTGGGTTTTACAACTGGTTTCTTCTCTTCGTCTTTTTGCTCCAAAATAAACGTTTCTTTCTTAACAGGTGATCTTGGTAATTTTGGTTTGTCATCAGCGGTTTTTTTGGGTTCGTCTGGGTAAACCATTTCTTCTAACTTTTTTGGCGTTGCGGGTAACGGATAAGGGAAGTTTTTATCTTTAGGCGATGAATTTGATGGAGATGACGGAGTCAGAGAACGTTTTCTCTCACTTGAAGGTTCTAAAGTTAATGAACCTCGTCGACTAGTGTCTTCATCTTTTGGACTGAGAGTGTATGTTGTGCTAAGCAACTTATTGGTCGGATCCATGAAACTTCCTTTCCGCGCCAAACTGCACAGAAACTCTTCTCTTTCCTTTTCTGGTACTGCAAATGGTGAAACACTTCTACGTCTCCTTTCGTGAGCTGCCGTTGCCCTAGCTTCTAAAACTTCACCAGTGTCAAGGTCGTAAACTGGATCTTTGACCGTCGATTTTTCTTGAACCATTCGTTTCATTTGCTCGTATGTACTATCTGCTTCTATTTCCCTCGAGTTTCTCTGCGGTTGGTACTCTTCATCATCGGAAGTAGGGGTGTCCTCATGAGGTATCGGAGTTCGGCCTGGTTCAGGAGTCTTCTCTCTTTGTCTAGCTTGCGAACCTCGGTTCTTAGACAGGTTTCTCCTCTTTTTAATCGACATCTGGGTTTGAGTTTCCATCTCGACTTCTTTTTGGATTTCAGGAGATCTGGTTACTAAATGGCCGGTGGTCTGGGACTCGGTATTGGCGGTGATTGTGGGGATTTTAAGGGTTAATCTATTTTTATTATCATGACCCTCTTCACTCATTACCCCACTTTTTCTTCACACGTCGACCTGAAATAACAAACACTGACTTCAGTGAACCCAGCAAAGACAATGATCTAAGCGATTTCAATACACTAGCGTTACAAATGTTGGCAATGCACATTAAATCCCCTGCCAATCAGCCTGACATAATTAACAAGGTGTTAACAAGCTAGATTGAATGAAACTTACCGTTTGCGACAATCCAATAACAGACTCCTTTATCGTGTGAACGCGGGATGAAATCTAATAAAAGAATCTATTTTAGACGACACAGCACTCGCGTAAACAAACTCCGGAATAATAGAAGACGATCCATCCTTGTCAAGTTAGTTCAGGGGACACTTTTACTGTTCGAAATTGATTTTCGATTGTACCATATACTTGTTATCCGATTGTGTGGAACGGTTCGTGTCGCGATTTAAACTCTGCTCGCTTGGGACTGTGCGCCAAGCCCGCCGGGCGGCGTTCCAAATTTAAACACCTACTTCTACAATTTATAGTTATGTGCGCGTAACACGAAAAATAAGATCGACCAGTATAAAGTGACACGCGAGCTCTCGCTCCGCACGTCGTGATAATCATTACCAGACATAGAAGTTTTTGTGGCACGAATAAAGTCGTCCTAGGGACTTCCGAACGATATTAATTTATCGATAAATTTTTCTTTCTTATGGCAGTTATGACTATGAGATAACTTATCATATGAACATGCATACCTATCATACAGGTATTGTGTAAGAAACACTTTAATAATAAAAAACATATTTATTAAAATATTGGTGTTAATTTGAATTTCAAAATCCCTAAAAAGTATTCCTTAGAATTACTTATATTAAATAATAGGTACTTAATATCGATCGGTAACATAACATCGGAAGTTATAACATCGACGGGTAGTGATCAGAATTTTAGTTAAATTCTATTCAATCCGGTGAACTTCATACGGATCTACTATGAAATGTCACTTTGAAATAGGGAATTCAAACAGTTATCGATAAAGGGTACAGCCGGGTTTGTATGGGATACTGGCCCCAGAAGCCAAATCGATTACCGTTTTGCCAATTGATAAGCACAGATGTAAGATGCTATTTAATAAAAAAAAAAAAAAAAAAAAAAAAAAAAGCTGCAGGTTTTTGAGAAAATTAAAAAAAAACGAAAATTGGTTTTTATTTTTTTTCATCTAAACTACAAAACCGATTTTTTTGAAACTTACACACATTATGTAAGTTATAAAGGTGCATTATTGAAAAAAAAATTGATTTCCAAATATCTTTATAAGTTGTAAAATTTTTACTTTTAAGTTTTCAATTAAAAAAAAAAACATTTCCGAAATAGGGACACCCACCAATTTTGGCTCTATTATGTACAATTTAATATTCTATAACATATTTTTTTTAGCAGCGGAAGTAGAACAAAAAGGCTGGATGCGTAAGAAACTACCCATCTAATGTTCTCATCCAATGCCATTACCGATTTCCCACAATTGTCAGAGCCTCAATTAAAGTTATTGTATACTGGTAGCTTTCAGTTAGGTCAAGCAATTTCATATTTGGCTGAGCTTCTAGATGAAAACGATACTTTCAAAATGGCATACGTTAAAGATCAAACGAAGTTATTAAAAATACAGGTTCAGTCACGACACATTTCCAAAAAGGTGAACAGTTTTTTTTTTTAAATATGATCCTGAAGTTGAAGGCATACACACAATAAAACAGTATTTTTGCGAATGTGCCAATGGATTGAGAACTGTGGGCTGCTGTTCGCATGTGGCGGCTGTGATTTACTATCTGTCACACGGCAGATATTTATCTAAAATTCCACGCCCCAGTGAAAGGCTCAGTTCCCTTTTCCGAAATGAAGGCTTAATTGTAACGATTGACATAGATAGTGACGACGATTAGTTTTTTTTATATATATCTGGGAAATATTCCACACAAATTGATCTAGTCCCAAACTAAGCTCTAGGCTTGTACTATGGGTACTAAACACCGATAGAGTAATACTTACATAAATACATAGAAAACATCCATGACTTAGGCACAAATACTCGCGATCATCACACAAGTATTTGCCCTTATCGGGATACGAACCCAGGACCGCTAGCTTCGTAGGCAGGGTCACTACGAACTAGGCAAAACGTGTCGTCAATTAATACATCTCGCAAAATAAACAATATTGTAGGTACATCAACCACAAACTTAACTGACCATCAGTAGACCTTATTAACATTCACGTAAGACCTACTTATGGCCAACTGTTCCTGTCTGTACTATACACATTTTATTTTGACGATGCTTGTTAACGACAGCCACCGCCGAACCCTGGCTGACAGCAACGTATTTACACGTGACCCTAGTATATATAGATACTGTAAATAGTTAAGTTAGTATATAAGTGTTTTATATAGTATTAGGTAGATTTTAGGTATATAAATAAAGATTTTTTAGTTAGTTTTAGGTTTAGAATGGGGATTTAGCTTAGGGAGCCACCTAGTATTACGAGCTGTGGATGAACGATGTATAGATTTAAGTTTTTTATGTGTGAATTAGGTAAAGTCCAGCCCGAACTACAAGCTGGACTGAACCCCGAACCGATCCTTGCTCCCTCAGCTAAATCCCATTAAAATAACTACGAAAAATTTGTGTAAAATAGACCGCCGAACGCGGCTATTGTCCTCCTGACCCGGTAACCTAGTTCCGATATTAGAAGGGAAAAGGTTATCGGGTCAGAGATCCTGAGCCGGACCTAAGCCAGGAAGAAACGAATCAGATCCGAGCAGCGAGATAGGAAGTATGATTGATTATGTGTTAGTTTATAAGGAAATATTGAATCAAATTTAGGATAATTTGATAAAGCGTGCGGCCAATCAGACGCAGGCGGTATTTACGGGCGGCGACGGGGAAGAACCTCGGATGTTTCCACCCGAAGGTCGAGTGGAAAGCGCCCGGAAATGCAGGCGCTCTGATTGGTCGTCCCGATTAAGTTTATTGAGCTAAGGCTTTTGATTTGTGCAGAGGCTTGGGACTCCTCGGACGTGAAGGCACTATTTGAACCTGTATGAAATACTATAAATACGGAGCCAATATTTTAATTGTTTGTACTCGGTTTCGCAGTGAATACTCGGTTTCATAGTTAGTTATTACTCGGTTTCGCAGTGAATACTCGTTTCGTGATAGTACTCTCACCCCGAACCAGGACTGGGGGAAGTACTCGTTTCAAGCTCTTAGTATTCGTAGTGTTTCGTACTGCACTCGTCGTATACGGTGCATGCGTGTTTGTTAGTCTCTCTGCCCTAAAGTAAAATCGTTTTTGTTTATATTGTTTTAAAGTTTATAGTGTTTAAGTAAATGTAATATCAAAGTGTTTGTCTGTTTTAATAATTTAAATTCATTTAACGTTTTTATCGTGTTTTATTTTTTCCTCCTAATTGAGTCGCGTTGCGTTTTTGGAACTCTGAGCTATCGGGGTTAGTCAACTGTTGACGCGTATCGCCAATAGTGTTTTGGTCCTTCGAACCGGATCTTAACCAGCGGTCGCCAACAGTTTTATGGTCCTTCGAACCGGATCTTAACCAGCGGTCGTCAACAATGCTCTTATGTTATTTTTATTAGATTCTTGTAGTTAGCCATTTTAATTCCAATAAATGTATGGTATATATTATCATAAGTTGGTTTCATTTTGGATATGTAGTTCCAAACGAATGTTTTTGAAAAAAATATATGTTATAGAATATTAGTTTCTACATAATATAACCAAAATTGGTGGGTGTCCCTATCTCGGAAATGTTTTTTTTTTTTAATTTAAAACTTAAAAGTGAAAATTTTACAACTTATAAAGATATTTGGAAATCAATTTTTTTTCAATAATGCACCTTTATAACTTACATAATGTGTGTAAGTTTCAAAAAAATCGGTTTTGTAGTTTAGATGAAAAAAAATAAAAACCAATTTTCGTTTTTTTTAATTTTCTCAAAAACCTGCAGCTTTTTTTTTTTTTTTTTTATTAAATAGCATCTTACATCTGTGCTTATCAATTGGCAAAACGGTAATCGATTTGGCTTCTGGGGCCAGTATCCCATACAAACCCGGCTATACCCTTTGGTATCGGAAGGAAGTCCCTAATTAATCGACGTATTTGCCACAAAAACTTCTTTGTCTGATCATTACTGATCCACGACAATGCTAGGTTCTTTAACACTGGTTAAATTAATTGAATTTTCACGTTGATTGCGCACTATGTATATACGTCACAGGGTGTTTAAAATATTATATGCATCTATATAAACGCTTAACTGTAAACCGTGCAAATTATAAATGAAACCAGTTATTTTTTCCCACGAACTCCGATGCCAACACTTAAAACTTCTAAACAATAAGGTTGAAATTACACTCGACGGTAAACAACATCAAACAAAAGAAGTAAACTCGAAATAGTCGAGAGGCTGAATTGTGTGTGTTTTAAATTTTATTTGAGCTATTTTGACGTCAGAAAAACTTTTCTCTCTTTTTTAACAAACGAGTGAAAGAGTAAGAGTTCTTTTGGCATACATCCGTAACGGTAGTCGATGGCAAATAAATTTAAATAGTCACATGATAGAGTTAGTTCGTTGTATTGTTATTTTTAAATACTAATAAAGATATTCTATTATTATATTAAGAGATACACAACTCACTAATGAAAACGAAGCCATTTAAAATTGTAAAATTTGATTTGATTTTAATTTGAGTTTCGATTATTTCAAATCTCAGCAGCCGGTGGGATATTGTATAAATTATAAATAATTTGTTTTTTTTTAAACTTAATTCACAATAACTATTGTCTATTACACAAAATGAAAATCGCATATACTGGAACTATTGAGGTGATTCTGATACTCCTTTAGATGCTCTACCACAGTTTGTGTTAGTTTTAAAAATAATTACTTACATACATACCTTCACGCCTGTAATCCCAGAGTGGGCTAGGCAGAGCTACAGAATTACAACTTAAAAAGTTGTTGATAATTCAGTAACCACAATTTGCACAAATAGGCTAAGATGTTTACCAGCGTATTAGTGACAGGTTGCAAGCCTATCGCCTAACAGTACTACAAGCCTATATTCCCTTAGTCGCCTCTTACGACATCCACGGGAAGACATGGAGTGGCACTCCAATAACAGACTAAATAATTATTTATTACTTTATTACCTTGTTATGTATTTAAGATACTTTTAAGTATGATTGTATTTAATAAGTGAAAAAATTACCTTCTGCTGGAGTTTCTTGCGGCGCTTCTTCTCCGCAATGATGGTCTTGTTCGAAGCGCTAGTAGATTCAGTCCATGTTACCGACGCGTAAAAGAGCCCTCATATGTGACCAATTTATTGAATAAATATTTTGAATTTGGAATGTTTGGATTTGCACGTGACACGACTGGAACATCCTTTATGTAAAACGATATTACAGTGCTACCATTTTCTTATATCGATAGGCGATCTTCGTTTTTTTATGAAATACGAAAGACAAATATACTGTCAGTTGTAAGTGCAAGCGTGACAGCAATAGCCAGCCGAAACCTATTAGAAGAATTAGGAAGCTGGGAATACTGTATAATGTGTCTATCCGAAAGTGTGTTAATAAAGGCATTTTTGCCATTAAAAATTACGGTTGTTTTATTTATTGACAAATATGTGAAAAGTTTGTATAAAACCCAATTTCGTTCCAGGTAACATTTAGAAGCTTGCTTTACGTATAGAAAACACTGGTTCAGAGAGGTCGAGTAATTGAAATCAAACCCCCCCCCCCCCCCTCCCTAACACCCCTTACACCGCGCTAATGCAGTGCAAAATAACACCTTTTCTCATTTCAACCGAGCGAGCTGAATTTCTTTGTGTTGAGTTGCATCAAACGATTAATAATACAAAGCTGAAGTTAAAAGAGCAAGCGGATATTGTTTTATTTTATTTGACTGTATTTTAAAACCCTTTAAATAAACAGGGAAGTACTTGTAGGACTTTGCTCAGTGTAGAGGGTTCCGAATGTTCCGATACCGTTACTACGAGTACAAACACAAACATAAAAAACTGTAATACAACGTCTGTGAGCTTGAAACAAAACTAACTAGGATTTTGAGTTGATACTGTCATGATTAGACCTAGAGATTTTCCTAGCACGAACGACGAGTTGTTAGTGCTTGACACGATATAAACATCGACTATCCTGTTATCGATAAAGTACCACTACAATGTCATACAGCGATTTTCACTGAAGTATGTTAAATATAAAAAAAAATACATACATACATACATGCATACCTTCACGCCTTCATTCCCAGAGTGAGGTAGGCAGAGCTACATAATTACCAACAACTCCAAAAACTTGTTGATAACTCTGTAAAATATAAATAAAAAAAAACGTTAAGAGTAACAAATCGAACAGTTTTTGGTTTAGTTTTGTAATTAACTTATTATTCTTATTTACATTTTTAAAAAGCACTACATTGTTATATGAATCATATGATATATGATGGTTTTTTTGCCTCTATGACATAATTTCGCTATTTTCTTATTAAGAACTTCAATGAGTTTTAGGACATGTGAATATTTTTTTAATAACTATAATATAATGATGTACAATTATTTCCTCTATGACGTTGAAGTGGTGGTTATCGATAACAGGATTATCGATCTTTTTATTGTGTCAAGCACTAACAACACATCGTTCGTGCTAGGAAAATCTCTAGGTCTAGTTATGATATAGCAGTGCAACATATTGTAGAAAACTTATGAAATGCATTTAGATTAAGTTATGTATGCGACTGTACAGATAATTAGACAAGATTGCCGATAGCTATTAGGTAAATGGTAGCGCTGTACTCAACTCAACTCTGCCGTCCTTGGAAAAAAGGGCGTATGTCTCATAGAACCGCGTATGTATTCGTGACTTTATTTCTTAACAAAGAGGGTTTTTACTTTGACTGTCAAATTGTATAAGCATCCTTTTTATTTAGGAGGGCAGAACTGCGTTTGTAAGATTCTAGCCATAAAAGTATTTAGAATTTTGAATTCTACTCGGGTCGGGCCTTTGACTGTATTGTTTTTGTGAAGTAAATAAAAGCTGTTATAACGTTTACAATACAATAACACGTTAACGGCATTGGTTTATTATGGTTATGTTTATGGTTTCGCCCAGTAGATTAAAGACCTGGCAAAGTCACTAATCCAAAAATAGTTGATTATGCACCGAGGAGGGGATAAAGCACTGTTTTATGTCACGGGCGCGATATTGAATCCTGAGCAAATAAAGGACTTCAGATTTAACCGCCGAGCGTAGCGAGGGTGTGACGAGTTAATTCCTGAGCGAAGCGAGTGCAGCGAGGGATTCAAGCTCGCCCAAGACGAAAACAGCGATATCCCAAAGGAGAATACTCGAAACAACGTTTTATAAAATAAATTGTAATTTTTCATAGAAATTCAAATCTTATTATAAACCAGCGGGTTATAATGAGATTCGGTACCATATTAAACCCGTCGGGTCATAGTATTGTACTGAATCTCATTTTAACCCGCTGGTTATTCGATCGATGGCTATATTGACTTACTTTAGGTGAGGTTTGCATGATATATAATTGGGCAATTTCGAGCATGTGGTGTAAAAAATCAAGAACTAAAAATATAATTAATCGGGACAATCGCTCGTCACTTGTGGCAAAGCTACCGATGTGAGAGAGCTTTCCCAAAGGAAAAACAAATAAACTCAGTACAGCTTTAGAGCTTTTAAAGGTGAGAATGCATTGAAGATGAACAAAGGATGTATTAAGGATTTATTTGTGATTTCATTGGAATTATTGAACTTTATACGAGATTCTCCAAAAGCAATCAAATCACAGACAGTGTTTACCTTTTATATTATTTGGGTGCTACGAGATTGATTGCTTTTATCCGACTGCGTGTAAAGGATGGTTATGTTTTTATGTGTATTTTTAGACGGGAAAATAATTGGGAAAATCAAGAATTTAAGAACGCAGGATGATTGTGTGATGACCAGAGATCGGAATAGGTAGAGCTAATTTGCCTAAACTTGATGCATGTTCATTCATAAATGTGTTCCTATTTCACTCACTCATGAATGAATATGCGTCAAGTTTAGGCAAATTAGCTCTGCCTATTCCGATCACTGGTGATGACAGATAAAACTTTTTCAAGATTCCATAAACTAAAAAGATTAATTTTGTATCGAAGTTTCTTATGGCGGCATTGTGTGTTACCCATATCGTGACAAAAGGTATTTTTGTCTATGTCAATATTTTTGTTGAGATTTTTGGTCTGTTTGTCTCGAATAAATGTTATTTCTTTCTTTCTTCCTTTCTTTCATATCATACGTTGCGTTGTAAAAACATAAATACTCTTGTAAAAACATTTTGTGCGTATATACAGGGTGAAATAGGGGTCGTGGAGCAAGAAAGACGCATTTAACTTACTTTCACCTAAGGATCACGATAGGTTAGGACTAACAGTTATTAAAGTTAGTTATTTAAGTCAGTACAGCAAATAATAAAAAAAACTGGGATGATTTGAGATCATGGTCACCCTTCTGTTTCCCAAGAAAACTTATGTCAAGTGCATGTACTTAACAATCATCGCAGTAAGTATGTAAAGAGGTTGTTATGACGATACTGATAGACAGATAAGAAAAATTCCTTTGTTTGTTGTTTGTTTTCAAAGAGGTTGTAATTGGAAAAGTAGGGTGACCACGCATTTTAGTTACTTAACGTTTTTTTAATTAAAATAAGTAAATACCGAACCATCTTTGTTTCAATTAAAATATATACAGGTAACATCGCAATCGTTTACTGAGTCAGAAAAAAATGGTTGGGATCACGACCCCTATTTCACCCTGTATATGTAAGTCTATTTTTTTAGCACGCTCTAGGGCGGCGTGAACATCTTTATAGAATTTAACACAATGAGGTGTCATTATATTAGATGCGTCTTGGATTTGAGAATGACATAGGCTATTAATATTTTAATCAAAATGAGTTAGCAATGAGAACCCTCTAGGTTATTTTTTTAAACCACTTGCCATCAGACCTGTGTGCTCGTTTACCTTTTCCGTGTCAGAAAATCAATAGTCAAAGCAAAATCAAGCGGAGGTTTATCTATCCAATAGTTATTGAAGATGTTCAAGAAAATTACTAACTCACAACAGGTCATAACTGTGCAGATCATTTTACGGTGAGTGTAAAGGACAGAGCTATAGATGCTACATAACTCTGTCCCTTTCTCTCAGCGTAGCGTAAAGTGTCTGCATAGCGATGTCATAATAACCCCCCAGTGCGAATAGGGAGTTTTCATTACTTCTTTTCTAAGCTTCAATAAAAACTGATTCTTCGACAAGCAGCCAAAAATGTGGTCTACCACCTTACGGTCGAAGTTCATTTGCACGTCATGATACAACAAGTTCGATTTTCCCTTGCAATAATATTCTGACAGTGACAAGTGTCAACCTTAGCGATAATTAGATCTCACAGAAACTTTTGTCAAAACTGGTAGACCACTTACTTTGCTGAATGTACCAAACAGTTGAGAAAAATCATTATTTGAACAGCTATAAAAATTACCAATATGTAAGCCAACAAATATTTGTTCCTATCTTTTTCTAACAAACAGAATTTAACATGGAGTTTATATGGCCAACCCGGTTAAATGACGTCACAGTGCATATCAGATCTTTCTGTCTAATCGCTGTCTTATTAGATGTTTAAAATGCTTGTATCATCCATATTTCTTGGCCGACTTTAATTTTAATTTCATTTTTTGTGATCTCTTTTACAGCCGGTGAAATGACTAGCATAGAGGCATTCCATCTTCGGCCTCAGGGTTGGCAACGCATTTGCAGTCTTAGGATTGCGGTCTTGTGAATGCGAATGTCTATGGGTCACAGTTTCCACTTACCATCAGGTGGCCTGTGTGCTCGTTTGCCTTCCTATGATATAAAAAAAAAAAAAAAAAAAAAAAAAAATATACCTATCTAACAGTAGGGGATTAAAATAAAATGCTACAGAAGAAAAGAAAAAAGAGAGTTATTGAAAACAGTGATAGATTTTATCATGTTTGCTATTGACTGTACTTATCGTCCATTTCAAACAGTAAATAACACGTCACGCATCAAACACAAGACATTTAATTTAGTTCTTATGTGTGGGCATATCAATTTCTAATAAACGCCTGTGTATTTAGTTTTAGCAATCATTCTCTGTTTGAATAGTTTGCAATATTCTAACATCTTAGAATAGAAGGTTACAGAATTATCAACAACTTATTTAAGAGTGCTTGGTAATTCTGTAGCTCTGCCTACCCCCCTCTGGGAATGAAGGCGTGAGTTTATATATGTATGTACAGTTTTGCAGGGCGTTTAATATTATTGTAATGTGTTGTTTGTTTTTAATAAGTAAATAAATAAATGTATGTATGTATTCTAATATATCAAGAGACAATCTCACACAAAACCGGAGTTACTGTCTCCGGGTTATTGTCTAACGCACTCGTAGTCGCAACTAGTGATGGGCGATTTCTGAAACATTACAAAACTTTCTTTATCTGCGTAAATTACAGCTTCTGAAAGTTACATAATTAGATGGAAATTATTCTGACACATGTAAATTTCATGAAAAGTTTCCGTTACCTACGTTACATTACAAAACTTTAGTAATTTTCAGAAATTAAATGATTTCACTTCAGTAACTTTCAGAATATTGCATGAAATTTTAGGTGAAAGTTTCACTTTTGAAACATTCAGAATATTGCGGAAATTTAAGTGAAAGTTTCACTTTTGAAACTTACAAGCCGCCCATCTCTAGTCGCAACCTGCTTTAAAGTGGAGCAATTGTTTTCATTTTGTATGCAGACAAGCCTTCGATTTTCAAAATGAAAACAATTGCGATTGCGAGTGCGTTAGACAACAAGCCGCTATTATTCTAGGCGTTTGAAACCATTCCTGGGAGGTTATTATGACGTGCTTATACAGTTCAGTTTACGCTGAGAATAAAGGACAGAGCTATAGAAAGCCCAGCGCTGACTTTAATGACAGCATTACGCGGTTTGCTCCTGATTCGTCGTATTCCTGTTTTGTCGTATTCCAGTTTCGTCGGATTCCTGATTCGTCGAAATGTCAATATGAAATGAAACTATGCAATTACCGTGACTTCACCTTTGTTTTTAATATCAATTGAAAATATATTTACAAACGAAAAATCCAAACAAAACTTAACAGCAAACGTATACACACAAACGCTAATCAAATCAATGTACAGAGCCTATTCAAGCAATCTAAAATTTGCCATTTTCTCGTATTGTAAATTAACCCTTCACTTCATTAAGAATATTGGGTTGGGTAAATCACCAGTAACTGGCCAATTTTAGTAACTGATACCCACCTTATGTTAAAAATGATTTCAATTTATTGGTTAACAAAGTTCATTTTAGTACAAGGTATATGTATATTAAGTAAATACCCAATAACCCTTTAGTGGGTAACGGCAACATATTTGCCGTCATACGTGTCACATTAAATCTTCATATTTAGTAAATAGTAGCTTACTGCTCGACGTATTTAATTATATGTATATTATTCCGACGAAACAAGAATACGACGAATCAGGAATCCGACGAAACAGGAATTCGACGAAACAGGAAGACGACGAATCAGGAACAAACCCATTACGCTGAGTTGGGACCATTTCGTGGCTACTTTCTTCTTGTATTTGTTAATCTGTTATTTGTTATGCATGTCACGAATAAATGATTTTCTTTCTTTCTTTCTTTCTATATAACTGCTTTAGCTCTGTCCTTTATGCTCGCCGTAAAATGAACTGCATAGCTATGTCATAATAACTCTGCTCTGCTTTCATTTGGCAGGTGGGTAAAAATAAAAAATATGAAGCGTTAAAATGATTATAGTTAAATACAGCTTAATCACAATTAAAATACGGATCACGGCAGCATTCAAATTATTTTTCACTACTCATTATTAAAAATGGAAAATTGAGTCAATTTTCTTGTATGAATGCCAATGCCATAAATGTATTTTTATCTACACTCATATCATAAGTACTCTAGTATAATGCGTTCAGAATCCGTAGACAATGACCATCATTACAAGATACAATTTTACTATGATATTTTTTCTTATCTGTAGCTGTAATGAAAAGTTAAAATTACGATACAACTTTTGATAAAGTAATGTTGTTCAAATTTGGAACATCTTCCAAAACCAACACAATTCAAACAGGGGGTCAATTCTAGTATCTATTAAACGTCGACTCGGTATATTTTAAGTAAAGTGTCGTACGCCGTTTTGATGTCGAATGACATTAGAATAGGGACTTTGTTAGTTTGTCTATGATTTTAAAAAAAACATTCATATTCGTGACACAGGTTAGCTTTGCCGCCATTTGTTTGTTCTGCCGCCTGTTTTTAAAATCCGGAAAACTATATTTGAAGTGAAATATGAGTAGTGATACTGACAATTGATTTATTTCTTATTTCAGTTCATACATTAGCTTAACACCTATAGATATATTTCAGGTAGCAGTAGCACTGGTAGCTATGAAGGTTATTTGCCTTCGGCTACTGAACGCATCTTGGAGTACTTATAATGTGTGTAGATAAAGTAATGTATGCAACTGTACATAATTAGGCCTTGAAAAACTCGTGTGATGTTATTATGAAACTCGCCTTCGGCTCGTTTCACAAAACCACACTCATGTCTTCTTTCTTCTCAAACAGTTTCATTTTCGTTTTAGGTAAGTATTTATTTTTCACCGCGTCAATTAGATTACTTAACTCATTTGTACATGATTCAATGATTGACGACTAATGGTTAATAATTACAATAAAACCATTTGGAATCATACACTGCTGGAGTTTCTTGCGGCGCTTCTTCTCCGCAATGATGGTCTTGTCCGAAGCGCTAGTAGATTCACTCCATATTATTGACGTGTAAAAGAGCCCTCATGTGGCCAATTTACTGAATAAATATTTTTAATTTTTAATTTGAATTTTTCTATGTAGCGTAACGTCATTTTTGAGCCAACGGCATAAAAAGTACGGGCTCTGCTACTCACCTATACTAGTATAGATGGTCCCTGCGTAGAACATGGCGTTGATGAACGTCCACGTCTTCTGGTTTATTTTGTTGTCGGTCAGCTGGCTGATGCACTCCGACAAGTTGGTCTCATAGTACTCCAGGTCTTCGGATATGAGGCTCAGGTGGTCAAAATGTGCATCCTGGAAACATAATGGAGTCTGGATAGCATTGGTCTGTCATTTAAATATATAACGTCGGTGATACTGAAAAACCGCGTACCTAAGTAACATTTTTAATTGGAGCAAAATGCACCTTTTTAATAAGACAGTAAGGTTTATTTCGTCGCTCATACCGCAAAGTCTAAAGACGATAGTCTTTAACGAGTGTGTCCTGCCAGTTATGACATACGGAGCCGAGACGTGGACACTGACAGCGCAATTGGTTCACCAATTTAAGGTTGCTCAGCGGGCTATGGAGAGGGCTATGCTTGGAATATCTCTGAAGGATCGAATCCGAAACGAGGTGATTCGACAGAGAACCAAGGTTGTCGATATAGCCCAAAGGATTAGCAAGCTGAAATGGCAGTGGGCTGGTCACATCTGTCGCAGAACCGACAATAGTTGGGGAAGACGTGTTCTTCAGTGGAGACCACGGCTTGGCAAACGTAGTGTGGGACGCCCTCCAACTAGGTGGAGCGATGCCATAAAAAAAGTGGCTGGCAGTGGTTGGAAACAAAAAACTAAGGACCGAGCTCAGTCGCGTCTAGGGCATGCGGTACCGGTACCATTCCCGGAACCGGGACTAAGATTTCCGGTACTAAGTCAGAAACGGGAATTCCCGGGATTTCGGTACTTTTCGGTAATGAGTAAATTATTTGTATTTTTTTTTTGTTTAATGGTTATTTTTTTAAATAATACATACATACATACATAAACTCACGCCTTCATTCCCAGAGTGGGGTAGGCAGAGCTACAGAACTACCAAATAAGACACCAGTTAAGTGATAATTATTAATTATTTAATCCAGAACACGAGTTTACCAAATCAGAACAGCTATCTTTCTGACTACCTGACTACCTGTCGGTCGGCCTGACCTCAGCGGAAAATTCTGAGTGTGACTTGACATGTGTATGTCAAATCACCCAGGCCCGCATTTTCTTAGTTTCCGTGGTAAACATTGAGAATGTAAGGCAACCCCGCATCTTCAATGCAGGGATTGTCATAAATTGGTTTGTAGGGTTAGGCAGGTAGAAAGCTTTTTCGTGCCAGCCGCCCCACGTTTCGCGGGGTTTTTGGTGGGCGGAAGCTCGCTGTGAGTTCACCGATAAATGATTAATAAATTAAATTTAAACAAATGAATCTCACGGCAAGCTACTCCTAACAAAGGGGCTGGCATATGTCCTGTTATTTTTCCCCGCATAGGTAGGAAGTAGGGATAGGTAGGATTCATTCCTTGTTCCCAGAGGGACGAGGGATGTAATACAATAAGGTTATAACCTATAAAATAAACCTTATTGTATTGTACATTGTATTGGCCTTGGATTGGGTCGAGGCGTCGGGTCGAAGCGTGGGGCGACTGGGGCGGGCCGAGCGATGCTGATCTCATATCGCATCCGAATAAAACCGAGCTTGTGCGAATCGGCCGGGGGAAATCGTCACCAGGCCACCACGTAGTTTTGAAAAGAAAAAATGACAACTAGTCTAGTCACAAACTCAGTACCGAAGGAACCGAAGCACCGGGATTTTTTTTCGCCAGTACCGGTACCAGTTGAAATGATAATTCCCGGGATTTCCCGGTCCTTTTAGTACCGAGAATTCCCGGGAGCATGCCCTAGTGGCGTGCCATGGGAGAGGCCTATGCCCAGCAAATTATTTTGCTCTATCACAAATTTGTTAGTTACTCGGTTTTTGCAGTATCACCGACGATAAGTAACTAGCTGAAGGGTCCGTTTGCGATGTAGTCGTGTATCCGTTCCGTTAGAAGCTTACATTTTTCGAGATTAATAGTCGATTATACACCTAGGGGATAAAGCACTGTTTTATGACACGGGCGCGATATTGAATCCTGAGCTAATGAGAGACTCCAGATTTAATTCCTGAGTGAAGCGAGGGAATTAAAACGGAGTCCAGAGTGCAGCGAGGGATTCATGCTCGCCCAAGACAAAAACAACTTAATCCCAAAGGAGAATACTCTACTTTTCTCACCCGTTCTGTGTTTTGCGTATATGGCTTGTAGTGGCGTTCGACTTTCAAATAAGTTATTTTTTATGAATTCAAATTTCATTATTTCATTTTCAAGGTAGACCGAAAATCCGTCGATTACAGTAGGATAAATACCACACTAGGTAAAGTACTTAATTGGTTTACTAGTAACAATTTGCTACTCAACGCTACGAAAACTAAATGTGTTAGGTTCGCTTTGCCTAATGTTAGACCGGCAGAATCTAGTATATTTCTTAATAATGAGAGATTGGAAATGGTAGATAAGGCGCTTTTCTTAGGGATAACTATAGATAAAAACTTGCAATGGAGTCCCCATATAGCAGTACTAGCAGGTAAATTAAGTTCGGCAGCTTATGCTGTAAGGAAAATCAGGCAACTTACTAATGTTGAACAGCTCGCTTAGTTTATTATAGTTATTGTCATAGTGTTATGTCGTACGGTATTCTGGTTTGGGGAAAAGCTGCTGACATACAGACTATATTCGTGTTGCAAAAAAGAGCCATTCGTTCTATATATAATCTAAACTCCCGTGATTCCTTAAGAGTACTATTTAAAGAAATTAATATTTTGACAGTAGCATCACAATTTATTTATGAGAATATTATTTATGTCATTAAAAATCAAGACTCTTTTGTTAAGAATTGTGATGTACATAATTTGAATACGAGAAATAAAAATAAAATTGCTATTAAAAAATTTCGTGTCCGTAAGGTTTATAAATCATTTGTAGGTCAATGCATCCTTTTCTTTAATAAATTACCTGACGTTGTTTTAAAGTTACCATTTCCAATACTTAAAACTTACTTGAAAAAGTCGTTGATGTCTAAAGCTTACTATAGGGTCGAAGACTATCTAACAGATAAAAATGCTTGGCCAACACCTAAATAATTTAATAATTTAAATTAGTCTTAAAAAATATGTAAATATTGTATTATTGTCTAGGGGACACGGTTTCTGTAGGAGAATGTATCGAAACTTTTATGCATGTGGTCTTGCACCGTCACAGGTAAGTATAACTTGTATACTATATATATTTTTTATATTACTGTTGCTTATTAGTTTTGTGACAATTCTGAGTTTTGACACGTTTTCCTGCTCAACTACGCATGAATACATTTTTGGTGTTATGTGAGATTCATTATTTTATATAATGCTAGGTTAAGTTTATTATTGTATAATATCATTAGCAATATTTAAAAAACGACTTACTGTTGAGTTTCTTGCGGCGTTTCTTCTCAGCAGTGGTCTCTTCCGAAGCGCTGGTAGATTTTTGACGTGTAAAAGTGCCCGTGCGGCCTACTTACTGAATAAACATCTTTTATCTTTTTTTTTATCTTTTTATTATTAACTAGCGGGTTAATAATGACTTACTTTAGGTGAGGTTTGCATGAAATATAATTGGGCAATATCGAGCATGTGGTGGGAAAAAGTAATTTTTGTCCTTTCTCGGGTTAGTCCCGTGGCCCATAGCGTGGCACCTTACCAAATTAATATTACTTTTTCATATAACTATTTACAAATTACATAGACTAGGTTAAGTTTGGTTAGTTTTGATTTATAAAAATCCCAAAAAAGTTAAAATAATATTATAATATATTGATATAATTGAATATATTGACTTACGGCCAAACCCTATACACCGTGTTTTTTTTTATTTACGATAACTTTAAGGGAACGTTCTTTAGGTCAAATAAAGTTAATTTCCCGAAGACAGACAAATGAGACTGTTACGGTTTTAAAGATATATAATTTTTAAATTTAATCAGTTTATCACTTTGAACTGGTCTAAAAGGCTCTTAACTGTCTGTGTATGTCACGCCAGCTTTGACGTATTTGACACTGACTATGAGTTAACTCTAAAGGCCCTTTTAGAATGACCCAAGATACAACATTTAATTTCTTTGATCAAAACGAAAAAAAAATTTTTTTTTTGCAATATTTAAAAATCTAATCTACCACTTAGTTTCTATGGATGTACCTAGTAATATGCCGAAGTAATCATAAATAAAAAAAAACACGGTGTATAAACAGTCATGCTATGTATTTTACCTGTAATTGCGTAAGGTTATTAAGAGCGAGCACGCGCAGTCTTTTAGACAAAGTCCTTCTTAAATCTTCTAGTGTTGTGTCATATTTATCTTCATGCCCACCTGAAAAAAGAAAACAATGTTTGGTCAAAAAATATTCACACACAGTAGAACATAGAATCTCCTTCTTTTTATTGAGCTAACTGACCTAGCATACTTAAACTAAAGTAGATTGACAAATTTGGACCAAATGCTGCAAGTGAAAACACTTCTTACGAGTTCCTTACGGTACAGTCAACAGCATAAATAAGTGATCATTTATTACCTTGTCACTTTAAAATTTTGTATGAAATATTATACAAAATTGTGACTCGGTTGAAAGCGACAAGGTACAGAAATGATCACTTATTTATGCTGTTGACTGTACTACCTATTAGAAAAAAACTTTTTTTTTCAAAATTGGTTCAAGAGAAATAAAAATAAATAAAAGCTTTTGTATTGTCGTTTTAACTTTGCACTTTTGGTTTTCTAAGGTTTTTCTGTGAGCGATTATCAAATGGACCCACTGACGACTAATGTTGTTGATGCAGTCATCAACATAAAACGATCGTTTAGGCGTGATTTAATGTATGTATGTATACAATACAAGCTCTTATACCTCTAGTAATAAAGACGTGTCAGATATTTTTGAGCATAATGTTGGTTTTATCATTTATCATTTATCATTATCATAACATAATTATTATTGCTGGTTAATGTAGGTACACATGACACAATTTTGGTGTAATACATTACTACGTTATTGAGATTTGATGTCAAGTATTAGAATCGCAAATTCCAGCTATTTTTAGCCAAGGAATCTATTACTAGAGGTATACGAGCGTGTCAGATATTTTTGAGTCCCATACATACATACATACATAGCTTCACGCCTGTAATCCCAGAGCGGGCTAGTGCTGTAGTCTGTAGTAGTTTAATTATAAATATTTATTATTGATGGTGACTGTACCACAAGGTAAAGTTCTTTGACATAACTTATCATTAAAACCCTAATGAGTCCTTAGCTAACTAACAGATTGAAAAGTTAATAACTATATTCTGGATCGGTAAGAAAAGAGCTTTTGTATACTTTGATATTTTTATCAAATAATGAGTAAATAATAAAACGCAATTACATACATAAACATAGCTGGGCACCGTTAATCAAATAGTTAACTTCGTTAATCGTTAATCCGCTACAAAAAAAGTTAGCTTCGTTAAACGTTAAAGCGTTACATTTCGGAAGAATTAACGCAAGTTAACGTTAATCGTTAATCCGTTAATATGTGTAAAAAAAATACATTTTTATATCGTTGCGTTCGTGAACTTATAAAACCTGTTGGTTTAGGTTCTGGAAGTTAACAGGATAGGAACCAAACAAAATACAAAAGGGCATAAGGTGCATATTCCCTTTCATGAAAATTAACATGTTGAATTTCTCGTCTGAAAGCGAGGCTCGTTTTGGAGTTAAAATGTCTTTACCCGTGGAAAACACACGTTTAATTGCAGCGCTTGAGGGTATAGCAGTATTGTATTTAATGAATAGATTTCTGTTCTGGGGCCCTAGACAAGATGCATTACGCCGAGTCGCTTTTCTGTTCGTTTCGTTTTTAAACCAATCGCGTCACTGCTAGATCACGTGACTTTTCGTATTACGTGATCTAGCAGTGACGCGATTGGTTTAAAAACGAAACGAACAGAAAAGCGACTCGGCGTAATGCATCTTGTCTAGGGCCCTGATCTGTTCTCCGAGGAATGCAGCATCTTTGAACGAGTCTTTTGATTTCATGTCCAGCCACATTTTAACGAGACTTTGCGCTTTACTCTTTATAGAGTTGGAGCTCTTTGGTTTTTCTATAGACTGAGTGACAGAATTGAAAAAGTCTTCCTTGTCATCATCGTTGTTTCTCACACTACACACTCGCTGCTACGCGCCGCCCGGCACTTGTCGTTTCATACTTGTCTGAAAGTGTTTTCCTTGCCGCGCCGCGGTGCCGTTCGGTAAATACTAGGCATTGGATTAACGATTAACGGACTTCTGCATATTAACGGAAGTTAACGTGTCCGTTAACATTTTAAAAAAGTAACTTAAAAGTTAATCCGTCAATCAAAATGTTAACTTCGTTAATTAACGATTAACGGATTAACGAGTTAATGCCCAGCTATGTACATAAATACATAATTTTCAAATATGTAGCGTACATTATATAGCAAATATGTAGCGTACATTATATTATAACATTTATGATTAATGCGAATTGCGTAAAATTTTAATTGAAATGAACGTAAAAACGTTAACATTACTTCACGCCAAAAAAATCATACCGTCATCAGGATAAGGGCTCGTAATAGTCATAATATCCACATCTCACTTTGTTATGGCATACTAAATATAGATTACATTATTCTGAATCTAGGTCAGTAGTACGGTTCCGACTTCAAATAGCAGACGATGACAGACAGACAGCGTTTTAGAATTACTAATGAATTCTGTGTAGTCCACAGTGGTATTGATTGGAGTATGGAAATCCAGTAATGTTGGACTGGCTATTGTCTGTAACTGCGTGAAATGTTACTTGCTTAGTTGTAATAACCGGGCAAGAGCATGTCGGACCATGCTCAGTGTAGGGTTCCGAAGCCGTTACTACAAAGAAATTAGACCTCGCGACAAACTTAACTTTGCCGTTGCAAAACGGTTATCCCATACATCGACACAGGTCGCGATCAGTTTACCAACACCGCAAATAAGTTTTCGGTAGGTATAAACATTTAAACCGTTGGTAACTCGAGAACCACTGAAGTCTACTTATGTCGGGTTCCTATATTCAATCCGAGGATAGATAAGGCTTACCTCGGGTTAAAATTTGACATTTGCCCATACAAAATATGTCAAATTTTAATCCGAAGTAAGCCTATCTGTCCGCGGATAGAATATAGGAACCGGACGTTAGTAGTGATAGTTTTCCTATTAAATTCATTATATGTGCTTTCATTTAAGATATTTTTCAGATTTTTATTTACGAAGAATTTAAATTTTTACGTGGCTCTATCAAAAATTTGCGCTTTAAAGTTTAATATTTCATAAACGGAAAGCTTCATCAAAAAATTGTTTTCACAAACCCGCAATATTTTTGAAAGACCTATCTAACGACACCCGACATTATGGGGTAGACGAGAAAAAAAAGACATACCCACGTTAAGTGTAGGGAAGGTACACTAAAAAAAATAAAAAATCGTCGGTGATACTGCAAAATCGCGAAACTAACAAATATATGATAGAGCAAAATAAACCTTACGGTCTTACTAAAAAGGTGCATTTTGCTCATTATTTAAAATGTTACTTACGCGGTTTTGCAGTTTCACCGACGATTTTATTTTACCACTTTGTTAGCGTGACTAATATGATCTATATTCAGGCCAAATTACAGCTTTCTAATACTAAGAGTCTCTGAGCTAGGATGCGGACGGACAGACGGACGGACATGGCGAAACTATAAGGGTTCGTAGTTTGACTACGAAACGCTAAAAAACTTATATATTTATGTAAAGTTATAAAGTGATAATTAATGTATTGTTTGTTAAACCATCTAAATAGGTGCAGCATGAAATAGGGTTATAAAGTAACTTTTAAAGCTGGAGTGAAATATCAATTAAAAACTAAATTATTTTATACGCATGTATAGAGCTGTAAAGATATGCGTTGTTGATACACTTAATCCATCGTTAAGTGGTTTTATTACTGTTTCAGAGTACACTTCACATTTTATGAGTAATATTATACATACACACATAAACTCACGCCTTCATTCCCAGAGTGGGGAAGGCAGAGCTAAAGAATTACCAACAAGTCTTAAAACTTCTTGATAATTCTGTAACCACATTTTGCACAAGTAGGCTAAGATGTTTCCCAGTGTATTGGCAAGCCCATCGCCTAACAGTACTACAAGCCTTTATTCCCTTAGTCGCCTCTTACGACATCCACGGGAAGACATGAAGTGGCCCCTATTCTAACCCGGCAACCACACGGCAAAAATAGCGAATATTATTAGAAATACGTATACCTAAGGTACCTAATTATGTTCACCCGACTGCCGAAGGAGGAGGCTTATGTGTTTATCATCCTATACATATATGTATGTTGGTTCATTTGTATATTTATAGCTCGATATTGGCAAAATACACACTAACAGGAGTAAATGCTATTAATTAAAATATAAAATATAGAATTAGTAAGCAATATAGTTTTCATCACACTTGTACGTAAACAGTATCTAAACATACAGGTTAACTTGGCCGCAATGCCCCATATAAAACCCTCGACCTTTCTTTTTACCATGAAACCCAATGTCGGTAAGTATTATTTTTTTATAATATACCACAGCACACAAGTCATGCATGTTCAAGCAAAGAGTTTACACGCAATTGAAAAATTGTCTAAAAATGTTATTTAAATAGGAATTTCATTGCAATCTCGCTACATGTTACTTAAATACTCAATTAATGTTCTTAATAATCGATTTTAATAGTTTTCTGTATCAAAACGTCGTTTTTTTTTACACTCCTTCAGGGCTGTATGGCATACCATACCTACGTAAGTATTTGCCCTTAACGTTTCTGAACGAAACATTTGTATAATCTGTGGAGTCCGCCCGCCATCCGCTTAAAAAAAGTTCAAGTAATTCGTAATAATAGTTGTGCTGACTTGTGTATTTATTTACTCGCAAATGTGATGAAAAACATTGTATGTTTCACGGGCGGTACGGGAATTACGAAGCTCGACTCAGAAAGCCCTCAGTCTTCGACTTCGGGCTTCTACTAGAACCTCGATCTTAATTCCTTACTTACCGACCTTAATACACAATGTACTATTTCCGGGTGGAATAGAGGCCTATACTGTCCTTGAGTTAACATTACGGATTCGGAAAACGTATCAGCGTATTAAAGCCTATCTGATGTTTGTTTAACAGTAATTTGACATGGCAAAATACTTTTGATTAGATTGCTCAGGCAACATATTATGCAAGCACGTGTTGGATGAGGGAAGATTGACGAAAGAGATATACAGATCGAAAGTGTGTGGAAGGGTCGGAAGGGGCCGCCCTAGGCGTACTTTTTCGAATCAAATCGGAGAAATACTGGAAAAGGGCCGAATCTTAAGTACCCGAAACCGACGTGCGTGCATGACTCGATGTATGAATGTTGAAGAAGCGAAGGAAATTTGTCAGGATCGTAGCAAGTGGAAAGAAGTGGTCTCTGCCTACCCCTCTGGGAAACAGGCGTGATTTAATGTATGTATGTATGTATGTGTTGGGTTTTCGGCTTGTCCTCGTGATAAAGTTTCGCAAAAATCGCTTCCCGTCTGTATGTCCCTCTGTATGTACGTTTAGATCAGTGATCCCCAAAGTGGTCTATATCGACCCCCAGGGGTCGACGATAACCACCAAGGGGTCCATGTGAGTGGAAAAAGAAAATGGGGGTCGCGATCGTTGATCCCATTTAAGCAGGCCGTGACTTTAATTTTGGTTTTCATCCTTATATTTACATACACACATAGTAGGAAACTAGTTACTTACGTGATACTTTCTTATAAATGTATGAATAAACACATAACTGTCTATAAAAATAGTTTTTTTTTCTGTCCGTCTAAATTTATATTTCGTAAATAATATTTTTCCGTGCTAAAGTTTAATTGTAGTCTGCTTTTTTTTAGCCGGCTAGACCTCCCAATTGATCCATGTAAAAGATTTCAAACATTTTTGATATTAGGTAACAGGCGGTCTAAGCAAAACTGATAAAATTGCTAAGTGGTCTATGAGACAAAAAAGTTTGGGGACCTCTGGTTTAGATCTTTCAAACCACTAATTCTAATAAAATATAGTTTATGTATGTGTGTTTATCCCCGTGTGGTTGCCGGGTTAGAATAGTGCCACTCCATGTCTTCGATGTCGTAAGAGGCGACTAAGGGGATATAGGCTTGTAGTACTGTTAGGCGATGGGCTTGCAACCTGTCACTAATATGCTGGTAAAAACTTAGCCTACTTGTGCAAATTGTGGTTACTGAATTATCAACAACTTTTTAAAGTTGTAATTCTGTAGCTCTGCCTGGCCCACTCTGGGATTACTGGCGTGAAGGTATGTATGTATGTGTGACAGAAAACTCTAGCAGAAACTAATATTAAATACTTACAAAAAAATAATGCTTAATCAGTTTAACTGTGAACTTATATTACCCCAGCTCCAACCATAAATTATGGTTTCTGTCTGCTCATAAGTTGACTGTGAAGTCAGATTTATTTCTTTATTTTATTTACTGTCAATAAATTTAATTCTCAAGCTTGTTCTTAATTTACACTAATATAATATATATATATATATATATATATATATATATATCGTCACTGGAAAAGCAAAACTACTAACCTCCAAAAGGGTCATTTCGAGAAAAAGCATTTTTAATGGATTTTTTTGTCTTTACACTGTCATAACTTTTTTTCTTTGGAATGAAAACGGAAGCTGTAAAGAGTAACATAATTATCATGTTCTTTTTTTATCTGCACGAATCATTTATCGTATTGTACATATGTTCAATATTTACGGAGTTACGTGTCGCTTTAGCATTAATGCTCTCAATCCTAAAAAAATGCTGGTAAGACAAAATAACTAACCTCCACATTAAAGTTTTAGGTAAGGAGTCAATAAATACGTACGATTTGTCTCATTTTACTTTCTCTTGAGAAAAAATACTTCCATGTATCAAAAAATATGTTAATCATAAGCGGAAAATACTAAAAGTCAAAAATAATTTATAGGAATTTCAATGTCCGGGTGTACGCTGCTCGCGAGGTCGAGCCAGCTAGGTGAAATCCCGTTGGGGGAGGCCCAGATAGCGACCTACGAGCTGAGCAGCGTCTTCATGGGTCTTCCGTGGGTGTCGACGTCGTCGCCTTGTCGAGGTCGCGTGGGTAGGCCTTGCCGTCGGGGGGTCGCGCGTGCTGCGGTGCGATATCCCTCAGGTGGGGGAAGCGCGACTCGTCAGCTCGCGCGAACATCGACGTGGCAAGGCGTCCGATGAAGTCGTCCAGGCTCTCAATCTTGAGGTCCCTCTGGATCGTGGTATTCCTCACGTAGCGGGGGGCATTTGTGGCGGCTCGCAGGGACAGATTTTGCTGAGAGTTCAGCTTTTTTCTGTGCCCTGCGGCCAGGAGGGCGAACCATGATGGTGCGGCGTACGTGAGGCGGGGGCGTATATATGTCTTGTAGACCCCGAGCTTCACACGCAGAGGGAGACTGGATTGGAGCACTGGACGTAGCAATGCTCTTGCTGTTCTCGCGGCGGCGACGACGGTCTTTGTGTGGGGACCCATGGTTAGTTTCTTGTCGATGGTGATCCCCAGGTATTTCACTACCGCGGACCACTGGATGTCAAGTCCGAGAAGAGTGAGTTGTGGAAGGCGGCGTATGCAGTTGCTCACGAAGATCGCTTGGGTTTTCGCAACGTTGACGGATAGCCTCCACCTGGAGAGCCAAGCTGGTAGGGCATCTAGTTGTCGCTGTAGCTTGATGACGGCGTACTCTGGCTTGTAAGAGGAGGCCGCGTCATCAGCGTACAGGGCCAGGTGGGATCCGTCAACAACCGGTATGTCATCGGTGTAAAGGCCGTAACATACCGGCGATAGGCAGCTGCCTTGGGGGACTCCGGTTGCGATGGGGCGATCTTCGGAGATGGCGTCTTCCACAACCACTCTGAAGGTGCGGTCCGTCAAAAACGACTGGACCACCTTCGTCAGTCTGCGGGGGGCCGAGGACAGTGACAGCTTGTAGACCAGGCCTGAGTGCCAGACCCGGTCGAAAGCCTTCTCCATGTCCAGGAGTACTGCGGCCGTGTGCTCGCGCTTGTTCGCGGCGGACGCCATGTGGTGCAGCACCCTGGACAACTGGAGCGTGGTGCTATGTTCCGAGCGGAACCCATATTGTTCTTGACGAGGCATGATGTGCGGGACCAGCTTCGTCAGCATCAGTTTTTCGAGCACCTTCGAGATGCACGGGAGGAGGGTGATGGGCCGATAGCTCTCAGGCTTCAGGATGTTTTTCTCCGGTTTGGGCAACATGATGACATGTCCGGATTTCCAGTTGGCTGGGAAATGGCCGGTGCGGAGGATGGCGTTAAAGAGGTGGGTTACCGCCGCGATCGCTCGAGGCGGTAAGTGGCGGAGGGTGGCGTTAGTGATGCCATCCGCACCGGGGGCCTTTCTGGGCTTTGTTTTCGCGATCATGTGCCTCATTTTGCCCGGGGAAAAGAAGATGGGGTCTTCTTCAGGAGCTATCGGCGCCTCGAAGTAAACTCGAAGGTGCTCTTCAACTGCGGCTATGTGGTCTGCCTCGTCGGATGGGTTCGGCTGGAACTGACGCTCCAGGCACTCGGCGAATATTTCGGCCCGGTCCTCGGCCCGGTACCTAGGGGTACCATCGGTGTGTAGCAGGGGTCGGACAGGTGTGGGGGCTCCGCTAAGTCGGCGGCATAGACGACGGATGGAGTTCCAATCGTCCGCCGCGCCGGCTAGCGTTTCTTCCCATTGCTCTGTCCTGTGGTCCTCTAGGGCTGCCTTGACCTTCGCTGTCAGGGCGTTCAGCTGGGTCTTCATCCCCGGACAGCGAATGATCTGCCAACGCTTTCAGAGACGCCTTTTGTCCCCTATCAATTTGGCAATGTGCGTTGGCAGTGAAGGCAGCCTGTTGGTCGTTTTCCTGGTGTGTGATGCAGCGGACAGAGCTTCTCGGATGCGACTGGTTAGGTCCATCGAGAATCTGTCGATGTCCGCTGCATCAGTGAGCTTCTGCTGAGGAACTGGGGCATCCATGCGCCTCGAGAACTCCTCCCAGTCTGTCACGGGTCTGGGAGTTCTCGGGGTGGAGACTGCGGGTGCCGCAGACAGGACGAGGAGTACCGGCTGGTGGTCGGACTGGACCTCATCGTCCAGGGTCTCCTGGAGGAGCTGTCCCTGGAGTCCGCGGTGCACGGCTATGTCCAGGACGTCCGGAGTAAACGCGTTGTTGTTGGGATAGTACGTCGGAGTCTCCGGACCGTCCACGTGGTAGCCGTCGGCCTCAGCGTCCAGGAGGAGTCGGCGTCCGTTCTGGTTGAACGTAGAGGAGTTCCAGGCCGGGTTTTTACAGTTCCAGTCGCCGGCCGCTAGGGTAGGCAGCGGCGAGACCAGCAGAGCCCTGACCTCGTTTAGGTCGAGACGGGTGTGCGGGGGCTTGTAGACGGCGTAGACTCGCATGCGGGCGGCGGCGACCAGGATCTCCACACCTAGGGCTTGTAAAGAGCCCAGGCGGATTTGCGGCAGCGGTTGGTGGATTACTCCTCTACGGACCAGGACGGCCAGTCCTCGGTAGGCCCTGTTTGGCCCTTCCTCGTCCTGTCGGTAGATGTGGTAGTGAGGCACCTTCAGCTTGATGGCCGGAGACAGCATGGTCTCCGAGATCAGGGCTATGTGTATCCTCTGATCTCGGAGGACTTCCATGAGGAGCGAAGTCTTCTTTTTTAGGCTCGCCGCGTTCCAGTGTATAATCCTCAGAGGGTCCATTAAACCATCCGAGTGATCCCTCTGAGGACTATGGCGACAATGTCTGCGCCGGTATGGAGGACCATCAGTACCTCCTGGAGAATCTCCAGGGCCACCTTGACCGTGTCCGCCTTCCCTGAGTTTGCACCACTCAGACCAGGCCCATGTGCAGGGGCAATAGTGGCCTGAGGCGCGGCTTTAGTGGCAGCTGGACCGGCGGCAGTTGAGGTGGTGGTAGCAATTGCGGAGGAAGTTGAGGGAGCGTCGACCACAAGCGCGCTGTTTCCGCCTTTGGGGGGCTTTTTCCCCTGCTTCTTGCCTTGAAATTTAGCTTCAGAAATAGACTAAAGGTCGAATATGTAACAACTTTATGAATCGCATAACGCCTTACCTATAGTTTTCTAATTTTATTTATAACTTAATAATTACTAATATATCTTAATATTCTTAAAGTATATAGTGCAAAGTTTCTTAACAGTTGTAACAGATAGAGGTCCCGCATTGAAATTTACTAATATCCTTTTACTTTGTTTATTGAGTAAGGCAAAAATACTAAAGTGCCACAATTGTCGATTCCTGTTACAAGATTATTTACTAACAAGCATGACTTCATATGATTTCAATAGAGAAAAAATACTAAATTACTACAAATGACGGTTATTGTGTAAACGTTATTGACTAAGAGACATTATATTTAATATTTAATAGAAGCGAAATTTACATAATCACCACCGAGTATCCTCAGTTACGTTATCTAAAATTACTAATAAAGCTTGAAATGGCTAGATACAGCAAGCACAATACTTAACCGCCATCTATTCAAAAATATGTCTAAATGAGTCGGATGTTAGTAAAAAATCCTTAGAAATTATTGAAATTTTGTCCCAATTTTCACTACTAAAGCGCCAAAAACATGCTCCGATCGCCACGAGACCCAGACCAATCGATGCAGAAAAAAAAAGCAGTCGAACTGTATTTATAACTCATTTTGACCAAAATGGCGCTTTAGTAGTTTTGCCTTTCCAACGACGATATGTTTTGTTTGTAAATAATTATTTCACCAGTAGACTGTCATATGATCGCTTATTTTTTATCTACGTGGACGGAGTTGCAGGCAACTGCCAGTAATACTATAAGCCCGAAAGTGTGTTTGTTTCTTTGTTCCAACATCACATGCATCGGCTAAATCGATCGACCTGAATTTTGGTACGGAAATAGGTTTATAGCTCGAAGACGGTTATCCTGGAAAATCGGCCAAATCTTCAGAAAATCCGAGATCCTGACAAATCTCTTTCGCTTCTTCCACATTCATACACGGCGGTACCAGGTATTTAAGATTTGGCCCTTTTCCAGTATTTCTCCGATTTGATTCGAAAAAGTACTAATAGTACTAAGTAATAAACCTATAACCCCTATTTTATTGTCAGGGGTTATAATGGGTACTTTATTATACATCACACAGAAACATTACAGAGAAACGGCACAAATTAAATAAATTTTATTCAATATGACCATTGTGTAGCATATTGGGAGCGAGCAATATGGGTTGAGGCAGAAGCAACCCGGATAGGTTAGGTTGTCAGGTTTTTTCATACATTTGATCGGAATATCGGATTTAGACAAGGTTTTTAAGTAAAGTTCCCTGGCTTAGTATATTCCCTAAACTAAAAAATGTTTTAACTCTGTCTTTTCTCTCATCTAAGCCGCATCACACCTATACTCACACACACACACACATACACACAAACACACATACACACATTCACACACACACACTCTTTTAAGTAAATGTAATAACTTTCTTTTTTTTTTTAGTTTTCATTTGTATTATTAAATTTATTTATAAGGATAATATTGCGCTGGCTTCATAAAATGTACCTACTCGTACCTTATTTACTTACTCCATTTCTATTTTTGTATTCCTTGTGGTCATCTGTTAATGGATTACTCAAATGTATCCATATCTTATGACGACGCGCTGGCAGGCTAGTCGGTAGTGAAGTGACCCTGCCTACGAAGCTAGCGGTCCTGGGTTCAAATCCCGGTATGGGCAGATATTTGTGTGATGAGCGTGAATAGTTGTTCCTGAGTCATGGCTGTTTACTATGTATCTAAGTATATATTTCTCTATATAAGTATTTATATCGTTGTCTAGTACCCATAATACAAGCCTAGAGCTTAAATTGGGACTAGGTCAATTGGGGTGACATAATCCCCTGATATTTAATTATTTATGTGCTTATCTGATTTAATGTATCGCTGTTGATGTCCCAAATAAAATAAATAAATAAGTAAACTCCCTGGTTTTTTTCTTGTAATACAGGTCATTATAATGAAGGTTTTTAATATTTAACATTGTAACTCCAAAGTAACTAGGGATTTGCTCAAGGGGAAGGGCTCATTATTTAACCGTAGCTTTCGTCGTTAAGCGCCACATTCACTCACAAAATAATTTAACCAGCTTCTGGGAACGCGACCTATTTGTATTTTTTTTAAGAGATCGACGAAAATACCTTACCTTTTTAATAAAATTACACGCGTTATTCCGTTAAACAATTTGGCGAATCATAAAGAAGCCACATAGTTAACTCGTCTTTTGTGTTTGTCCTTGTCAAATTCATTACAGATTGTAATATAAAATTATAAATAATATTATCCTTCCTCGTGTGGTTGCCGGGTTAGAATTGTGCCACTCCATGTCTTCCCGTAGAAGTCGTCAGAGGCGACTAAGGGAATATAGGCTTGTAGTACTTACTGTTAGGCGATGGGCTTGCAACCTGTCACTAACACACTGTTAAACATCTTAGCCTAATTGTGCAAATTGTGGTTACAGAGTTATCAACAAGTTTTTGGAGATAAAGATAAGATAAGATAAAGACATTTATTCAGTAAGTAGGCCGCACGGGCACTTTTACATGTCAAGAATCTACCAGCGCTTCACAAGAGGAGACCACTGCTGAGAAGAAACGCCGCAAGAAACTCAGCAGTCAGTAATTTTTTTAAATATATTTAATATTACAATGATAATATAAAACTAATATACTTAGTCTAGCATTATATAAATCTATAAATAGCAAATTAAAAAATATTTCAAATATTCTGCGTAGTTTCCGCAGGAAAACATACCAAAATCTTAAGAGAGAAAGAGAGAAAAGGAAAAAAGAACTCCTACTTATGTGTATATAAGACGGTGCAAGATGACCACATAAGATTGATATGTTTTCCTACATCAACGGTGTCCCCCAGACAAGATAAAGCTTTTGAATTTGAAAAAAAAATGAAAAAAATTGATTGAATTTCTGGTTTAGGCCAAGCATTTTTGTCTATTATATAGTCCTCGATCCTATAATACGCTTTACACATTAACGACTTTTTCAAGTAATTTTTGACATTGGGAGCCACGGAGACGTTGGGGAACAATGGAAGTTGTTGGTAATTCTGTAGCTCTGCCTACCCCACTCTGGGAATGAAGGCGTGAAGGTATGTATGTATGTATAATTAACATTGTACCGTCTCGTAGTTTCAGAGAAACCAGCAGAGATCAGAATCCAAAACTTGCGGGAACTAATACACCGATCACGTGCACCTTCCAACTTTGACACTTTCAAGTTGTCCAGTCGTCCAAAAAAAAAAAAGAAGCCACATTATGTTTAAGTCTGTAGTGTTCGGTTATTTGGATCTGAATAACCATAATGTCTATGTGTTTCTTTGGAAATAAAATATGATTTTTAACTCAAGACCAAATGTGGAGAGTTATAAAATGAAGATAAGTATAAACATTGTTCTGAGTAGGTTTTTTTGATTAAGTTATATAAATATGCGATAGGTTTAGTTTAATTTTGAACGATCATTTAGGATTTATAACGATTTAAGCTCAACAGTCGGATTAAAAGCTTGCTTTTTGCTAGGCTCGTTTTTGTTATAAGGTCAGGTGGGGTAAGGGGAACTACTGGGAAAGGGAAACACTAGTTGATACATCAAAAACTATAGACCGCAGAGTTGTGATTACACGATCGATAAAGCAGTAACTGAGATTTATTTACAAAAAAAAAACACAGATAGCGTTATGACAACTGAAACTGCGAGTGTGACAAAAACAATACTTTAGTTGACAACCAACGAAAACACGACGTACCTTATTTAGATACTGATTTATGTTATAAAAAGTCTAATAACAAGTCTGGAAATGTCAGTAAGTATTGATTTATAGATATATTTTGTTTGTATGCATATAATTTTTTGCTGAATATGCTATAAATATTAAATTTTAATGTGATCCTTAACATAACCTACGAATGCATAATTGGGGTAAGGGAAACTATCATGACCGGGTTAAGGGGGACATATGTTTCTCTTTCCCGACGTCAGAAGTAACAAACATTTTGAGACAGGCATATTTTATAAAAAGTAGAAATAGTCTCTTGAATCGGTAACTAACTATAAATGTTATGATATTTTACACATTGCTTGGGTACCGTGACAGCTGACCCCTCCATACCGATTATACCCTAAATGGCAAATTAGGTTATTGGTTTGTAAAAAAAAATTGGGAAAAAATTAAGTTATGGGGAAAAAAATGTTAAGTATTAAACGATTCTATTGATTATAATTATTGGTTATAATTATTGGTATTCTATTAACTATTATTATATGTTATTACTTACTTATATTATGCTATTTTGTATGATGTCAAATGAAGGTTGGCGATATGAACACCTTGTTTTTAATCAAGACTACATTATTTTTTACAAAAAAATGCCTAGGAACTATGTGAGAACAATTGTATGCCAAAAAAAAGTAATTTAAATACGCTACTTGATTTTAACCATTACTTAATAAACATTACAATAAAAAATTGCACCTACTTTTTACTTCCTTTGTTTTTAGTTGACTACCCCTGTTCGAAACTCGTACGTTTCCCTTACCCCAAATACCGATTGTGGTAAATATTTTATATTTGTAACCGTATTTCGTTAAGTATGAAGTACACATTTAAATAAAGGTGTTTTTAAAAATGTTTTGCGTATGAATAATCCAAACTAGTATTATTACTTGTAGATTTATTGAGACTGTTTCCCTTACCCCAAAAATAGGGAAAGGGAAACGATAGAACTAGTCTTACGAATAATCATTTTCTGGCGATGTGCATTAGAACTAGCATACAAAGTATTTTGTCCTGGAAAGCTAACGCAAATAAGTATGTTTTGTCTTTAGCGAAAAAACTTACAACCTTATACTTTGTAGTATAGAACTCAAAATAAGATAAGAAAAATAAAGTATGTTCCCCTTACCCCACCTGAACTTAACTCAAAATGTAATAGTTATATTATTTATTCCAAACTAAACTCCGTTTATTTCACGCAGTGTAAATCATGGTTCTCATTTGCTCGACTACGTTTCCTGTCCGCAAAGATGAAAAAATACAGGGTGGTCTCACGTTACAAATGGCTACATTACAGCGTTATGCTCAGCTGCTATTATCCGTCTCACGTTTGCGTAATATTTTGGTCTGCAACTTTAGAGTTCTGTCGGATCTTGATAAAAAAATATTTCGGTGTTAATTTTCAAAGCAATTACATGATTTTGAAAGTGGCTTTTTACTGGCAGAATAATATTCATAATAATCATAATATATGTAACATAAATGTTTTTAGAATTGTTGTTTTTTTACTGTTCTGACGACATGTTAGCCTATTGTAGGGCCATTACCAACTGACCGTGTCGGGGCAATAAATCATTTTATCGGAGTCTCTCGCTCGTACTCGTGGAGCTTATGGCGAGCGTAAGGGATGCGTGTAGTAGAAGCGTTATCTTATATCCCTAACGCCTGCCATAAGCCTTACGAGTACGAGCGAGAGACTCCGATAAAATAATTTATTGCCCCGACACGGTCAGTTGGTAATAGCCCTACAATAGTTAGTAGTGACCCTGCCCACGAAGCTCGCGGTCCCGGGATCGAATCCCATTCAGGGCAGATATTTGTGAAATGAGCTAAGTACTTCCTCATTCATGTAATCATTCGTCTTCCATGCTAATTGCATGTTCTTTTCTCTCCCTTTTTTCCATCCTTTCAAACTTATATGTATTGAATTTATCTTTATCCTTATAAGATTGCATCATACTAGTCGCTAGCCAGGGGTGAGTTCCGTTTTAACGTATGGCCACAGGTATGGCCAAGATATAATATAAGTTCATGTTAAAGCTTTCTTAAAGTACAGCTGTATTAATGGCTGCTCTGTAGTGTAAAATATAGGCAACGCGTTCTTTGAAAAATTCACTCGGCATTTTTCTCTGGAACTTGCTAAATCGAGTCTTGTACAGAGTGAAAAATCTTGGTACTGTTTATTTCTCGAAGCATGAGATGCTTCAAGTTAGTACTTATGAAGAATGCTGCGGTTTACGAAGAATTTTAAAACGGTGGATTTTTACGCAAAACGTAGTAACGTACATATACGTGAAAAACATAAGTAAAATAATTACTGATCTGTATAGACCGCTCGACATTCTATATTTGAAATTTGACGTTAATTCCATACTAGTTTTGTACACCACTGCATGCAAGAGGTCATTTACTTAAGTTTACTTATACACTACTTGTTACATTATATTTAAGAACTGGTACGCCACTTACATACCACCGAAGGAGGCCCAAGAAATAAGGTACAAGTAATAAGTCTAGTCGGGGGCCGATGGGGTCAGAAAGTTCTTGAGTGGCGTCCGCGGACCGGGAGACGAGCTGTAGGTAGGCCTCCAACAAGATGGAGTGACGACCTTGTGAAGATCGCGGGAACGCGGTGGATGCGAATAGCACAAGACCGGTCTGAGTGGAGAGCCTTGGGGGAGCCTATGTCCAGCAGTGGACGTCTTTCGGCTGACATGATGATGATGATGATGACGCATGTCGTCTTGATTTTAGTGTTACCTTTGGAGAAAAGAGTTTGTTTAGGGTTCCGTTGTCAGACAAGGAACTCTTAATAATATCAACAGTAGATAGAGTCTAAGTATATTTTTTATTTAAAAATAACGCGGAGTAGGTAATTCGATACGATGAGGTTGACTAACAGTTGACCCAAGTTTTTTTAATTTAATTTGCGGCCGTTGCTTTTAAATTGTTCTTGCACATTAATATATTAAGGGATAAGTTCGCCTTTTTTATACATTGCCTGTGTTTTATTTCTTTTTTATTATTGTACATTAAAGAGTATACATACATACATATTGCGGAGATACTTAATGTCCATATGTCGCCTTTAGTCACGTACTGTCACTTTTTAACTTAGTGAATTAAAGAGTGTCAAAAGGTGTTTTATTGAAACATATTGTTAGGGCTAATAAACGTTAGACCTAGGTATTTTAGTACTAGCTTTTGTAAAGTTAGATATATATCCGAGCATGTTTGAGCGAACTTATTTTATAGTCCCTTATGCGCTTCACCGGGCTTAAATACTTAATTACTCCCCCAAGTCACATAAAAGTTCACTAAAAGGTTCTAAACATTAATATGAATTTATTATAGACTTTGTAGTTACTGTTTTTGTTTTGGGTTACAGCCTAACGATGCATTATCCGGTAGAACTAGGATCAACCTGTATCTGGGGGCTTACCTGGGGTTTTTGACGCACGCTCCCCACACCGCTGCTTAAAAAAAGGTGTCGTTGCGTGAACAAAACACGGGGGTCATATTAACAACATGGCGTCGTTTTTGACGCAGCGTAATATACGCACCGTTAAGCAGCGGTGTGGAGGGCATGCGGTAAAAACGGTACGCATACGATGCGTCACTGCGATTCCGTACCGTCACCGTTTTTTAAGCATTGCTGTGCCGTACCTTTACATAGTATAGATCTTTTAAACTACGGAACGGATTTTAATGCAGTTCTCAGCAATAGACAGATTGATTAAAGAGGTTCTTATTTATGTGCGGATCTTACAGAAAACACATAACGTCGGTGATACTGCATAAGCGCGTAACTAACAAATTTGTGATAGAGCAAAATAAACCTTACCGTCTTATTAAAAAGGTGCCTTTTGCTCCTAATTAAAAATGTTACTTACGCGGTTTTGCGGAATCACCGACGATAAACCGAAGCAAAGTAAAGGCGGGTCGCTAAAAAAATACCCGCAACGACGTAGAAAAATCAAGATAAATCTTGGCTTTTCTAGTTCAATCTAGTTACGCAAAAAATAAGGTATCACATGTTAACAACATCGCAGTTATAATTTGATAAATAACTCAATTTATCTCCGTCACACGTAATTTTTCAGACGGAGCCCGGACTTGGCGCGGAAGCTTGTACATATAAGAGATAGCGATATAAACACGTGACCAAATTATTACCTTTCTAAGCGCTCTAAGAACAAAAACTAATAAACTGATCTCGACTGTAATCCCCGTCTTAAGATGCGTCAACAATGACAGTTTTCTATGGCTTGACGTTTACTTTAACGCATCTTGTGACGGGTATCTCAGTCAAGATGAGTTTATCAATACGGCCCTTAGTCTACAAAAGTATTACATTACCAGGCGAGTGATAAACTACATACATAATAATTCCGAATAGGTCAAAAATCCGATCGCAATGGTTTGATAGACTTTATTTTTTGATATCGCTTATAAATCAAAAATAACCTACGTACAGTCTATGGCATAAATATTTATACTTTCCCAAGACGTCATAAATATCTACAGTGTGTCTCTGACCTTGGGGCTTTAAATTCAACGATCGATTCTACTCGCTAAATTGAACTACTTTTGTTCTGCAACTTGAAAAAATAACTTAAATTTAGATAACTAATTGATGTTAAAGTCTAATTGTAAAATCAGTGTATTACATACTGGCCATGTAATCACTATCTCATGGTACGGGGGCGACCTTACCTTGGTACGGGGGCTAAAGGAAAATGGAGAATTGGATCGCGTACATTGAAAATTAGATTTAACTTGTATGATAAAAAATAAATTTAAACTGAACATATTTTTAACAACTTACAGAACAAAAGAAGTTTAGTTTCAGGAGTAGAAATGATCTATGCATTTAAAGCCCCAAGGTCAGAGGCACCCTGTATACACTTCTGTGTCACTGGCAATAAGGTCCACGTGAATACATATATTTGACGCGATGGCTGTGTAGATATTAATGCCCTTAAATTATGTATTTAATCTAAACTAGTTCCAGCATGACATTGGTTTCAGAAAAATAAAAATTCGTACAAATAAATATTCGGCAAAAAATATTGGAACTTTAAAATGTTTTGACTGACTAATTTTGGTCAGTTGAACAGAGCATCAGACCACTGACTGCCCGGTAACTGAATTACCTTATCATAAAGTGTCACAAATCAAACACCTTCTAGATAAATATGAACTTTACGTTGTCTCTAGAGGAGTTATATTCGTATCGATCCGACAGATTTAGATAGAACTAGTCGAATTCTTGCATAATTTAAAGTCCGTGATCGAATTCGAGATCAAAAATGTAAACATACAATTGTCAATGTCAAAGTGACATTCCAGGGGTATATAATCTTGGTTTGAAGATTTCATTTTTTAATGTTTGAATTTTAATCAATAATAAATTCCGATACCTACATGCTTTTCAGTAAGATATTGGATGGAACACTTTTTCACACCAAAGTTTGTCTATTCATGTGTAATGTTAAAAATAGTTTTATTCTCAGTCACTATTCTGCATACCGTCACCGGAAATGCCAAGAACATCGGTAGTTTTATTGACACAACCACCAATTTTTGTAGAAATATTTATAGGCTTTCATCACCATAAGTTTCTCACTAACGGTCATAGCACTACGTTGCCATTTCTTCGGCGTTGAGAAATTGTTCTTTTTATTTGAAGGGCCCGACTGAACTTCCATAGTTATTAATTTCCAATGCAACACACACGAACAAATAGAAACTGTACACGAAAATACAACCAAAACTAAACAATAAACAAAAACTTAACAACAGAAAGCAACGATACCAAAGAGTAAACGAAAAGAAGCACATTCATTCGGCAGATGTCAGAAAACTAACGCCGTATGTCCCGTATTGCATTATCAGTAAAATTATTATAATAACGAACCAAATGTTTAAAACTTCTTACCATTGCCAGTAGCATAAATTAAAACTCCATATATTTTATTCAAACAACATAAATACGGAATTAAAAAAAGTATATCTACTGTTAGCCTTAGTGTAATATTTTCGACTCTTCACACAATATTATATTACCCTAATTATTTTAATTTTTATTTTTATTTCAATGATTTAAAACTATCCATCGCTTGGGTTTGTTTTTTTATGATGGCAATCCGTTTGTTTACATGTTTGATCTCGAATTCGATCACGGACTGTAGAAAGAGCGAAGATTTTGTTCGCGTTTGTTTGCCGTTGGTTATCCCCGTTTGGTATTCCATTTTTAAAAATCCTTATGACGACGGATTGTGAACCGACGCTGACATCGAGATGCGAGGTAAAGTGCAATGTTTTGTGGCAAAAAAGAAGTTGTATTTTATTATACAGTCTGTGAGTGTGTGGCTTCGGTTGAGTACTTCTCTCTCACTCACTCTCATACGATCTTATTAAGAGCGAGTGAGAGAGGAGTACTAAACCGAAGCCTCTTCTAAGGCTGAAGCTAGACGAGCGTATTTTACGAGTTGTGAGTCGCGTAATTTCTGCTCCTCCATTCATCATACTACTACTACTACTATGAAACTGAATGGAGGAGCAGAAATTACGCGACTCACAACTCAAAAATTAATTATTATTATTATTGATAATTAGATATACATAATGAACTAAATATTGCATGCTAGACCCAGGCGAATTGTGCCGTGTGGTTGCCGGGTTAGAATAGTGCCACTCCATGTCTTCCCGTGGATGTCGTAAGAGGCGACTAAGGGAATAAAGGCTTATAGTACTGTTAGGCGATGGGCTTGCCACCTGTCACTAATACACTGGGAAACATCTTAGCCTACTTGTGCAAAATGTGGTTACAGAATTATCAAGAAGGTTTAAGACTTGTTGGTAATTCTTTAGCTCTGCCTACCCCACTCTGGGAATGAAGGCGTGAGTTCATGTATGTATGCATGTATGTATGATCTTCGACTTTGACTTTGACTTTGAAAAAAAACGCTCGTCTGGCTTCAGCCTTACAAGAGGCTTCGGGTTAGTACTTCTCTCTCACTCGCTCTTAATAAGATCGTATGAGAGCGAGTGAGAGAGAAGTACTCAACCGAAGCTTCTAAGTGCTCACAGACTGTAATACATTTTCATGTTCATATTGTCAACATAACAATAGATAGCCCTTATGTACTTGACAGTAATGGCGGCTTAGCTGAAAACAAAACGATACGTCAAAGGTAATATGGTTTTCTCGAGTTGAGTAGAGATACATAATTAACATTTAGATATTTAAAAAATCTACCATTAATTAAAGTAATAGTACATTACTACAGACGCCGGGAAGTAGGTGGTTGCAGGCCGAGTTCATATAGACGGCCGAGCGAAGCGAGGTCGGATAGTTACGAGGCTGGCAACCCCTTTTCACGGCGAGGTATGTATAGTGCTTTTCTCAAACATATGCAATGAAATAAAAAAAAAACATCACTCAAACAACATTTGTGTAATGCCTATTACGCGGATATTTTTGGTCCGAACCACACAGATACAAAAAAAAACGATGTCATGGCCATATTAAAATTAAAAAAAAATTACTTCGCGGCCTAGGCCTTCAATTTTGTATGAAATTCCTTTACAGTTCTCTCGAGTTGTTCCGTCGGGAACGTGGCACTTTGAAGCCTAAAATAACTAACATAACGCCGACATTACATAGCATGTTTGAGAAAATATAATTTAAGCGAAAATTCTCAGGCTTTTTAAAAATAAAGCCTCCCATAATTAAACACCCGATGCGAAAAATCTCAATAGGGTTTAATTGCTTTTAATTTCGGCGCGAAACGGACCCGAGAACGAAGCCTTTGAACGGGGAATTAATCGGCTTATTCGAATTTCTAATAGCTGGTAAATGTTTGATTAGGCCCGGCAGTTGCTTGAAAGATTGTTTGATTCCAGTAACTTGACTTGCTTAACTTGCCAACACAGGGTACGTTGGAACAGGCGAGTATACTCGATCATCAACTTACCTTACCTTACCTTCTTAATAGCGTTTAATTATGGCATATTTAGCTACGTCGTCAAAAATTCAAATTTAAAATTCAAAATATTTATTCAGTAAATTGGCCACATGAGGGCTCATTTACACGTCGGTAACATGGAGTGAATCTAATAGCGCTTCGGACATGACCATCATTGCGGAAAAGAAGCGCCGCAAGAAACTCCAGCCATGTGACTTAGCTGGGGGTAGCATACAGGGTGTTGGTACTACTATTCTTTTAGATGATATAATAGAGGCTATTTATAGTTGTTACATACATACATACATAAACTCACGCCTTCATTCCCAGAGTGGGGTAGGCAGAGCTACAGAATTACCAACAACTCTAATAACTTGTTGATAATTCTGTAACCACATTTTGCTAAATCAGGCCAAGATGTTTACCTGCGTATTAGTGACAGGTTGCAAGCCCATCGCCTAACAGTACTACAAGCCTATATTCCCTTAGTCGCCTCTTACGACTTCCATGGGAAGAAATGGAGTGGCACTATTCTATCCCGGTAACCACAAGGGCACACACACATTTATAGTTGTTTGTGACCCTAAATGTAATTTAATAATTCGCTCATTGAAAACAAAACAGAAACTTTTCAGAATATTTTTCCCTTGCATTGAAAATCTTATACGAACAGTCTCTAAAATGCAACAATGACTGATTTTGGAATGTGTCCGTTTTTTATTCAATGAACGAATTGTTGTTTGTTAAACAATATTTGGTTAGTAAAGCAAAAGCATCTTAAGTTAATCAATAATAACATAATTTTTTTCAGTAATAATATCCCGTTTAATTATAAGTTTGTATAAATATGAGTAACGCTAATTTAAATGTATTTTCCGTAAATTTTCTGCTATTTTTCGCCAAAACAATTTCACCAAAAATATGACTTTAGTCGGTATTTTACGGGAGCCAGTACAGTTCACTGTACAGTACAGTCTAAACGCGTATTTCAACTCGCGGAGTCATATTTCACTATTATTGTTGTCTGTTCTCTGATCTAGCGCTTGGTGAATAGGAATAGATCTGTCTTGTCACCCTGCGTTGTTGGAGGATTGATGGCGGCTGGTATAATGAGGGCGTGAAACTATGAAGAGGCTTTCACAAAATATATATCGACGGGGCGGAAAGGCAAAACCGCTGTAGACTTTTAAAAAAAATACGATGATATTGCTATACGATAGTCGGTAACGCAACGCGATTCGATTTACTTGTGGGAGGACCTTGTGCAGGGTCCGTCCGGGTTGGTACCACCATCTTATCCATTAACCTACCGCCAAGCAGCAGTCTTCGCATTGTTGTGTTCCGGTTTGGGGATAAGACAGCCGGTGAAATGACTAGCATAGGGGCATTTCATCTTGGTCCTCAGGGTTGGCACGCATTTGCAGTCTTAGGATTGCGATCTTGTGAATGCAAATGTCTATGGGTCACAGTTTTCACTTATCATCAGGTGGCCTGTGTGCTCGTTTGCGTTCCTATGCCATAAAAAAACGCAAGGTATTTTTTAAGAGTATTGTGAAACTAACAAATATTTTTTGGAAAAAACAAATAAAATAAAAAACGTAAATGTACAAGTTAACTAACCTAGTTTTTCATAACAACTACAACATGTTTAGAAATCGTTAACGTCCGGACCGACATTTTTACGGATTTTTTTTTATAGCTACGCGTTTTAATATAGATTTCATAATCCTCTTGAGTTTAACTTTTGTGTCTTTTTGTGTGTGTATTTTTTATGAATAATAATAATAAATAAATTGTTTATTAAAACGCATGTTTAATCATTTTGGAGTACCTCGTAGGTATTCTCTTATATATTTTATGTAAAACAATATCTAAAATAAATTTCTGTGAAAATGTCATTTATCGGACAAAATTTTTGTTGCCGACTATAGTTTATTCTCAGACATCGTCGGTTACATATTAAGTAAAGCAAAGATCCCGGCGCCACCTTCCGACTCCATCATCAGATCAGCTCGATGGTACCATATTGAATTGTCATCAGGTTTACACATGTATGTATAAAATGTGGATAAAACATCCGTCCCTTTTTGACACGTATAAGTACGAGAGAGACGGTTGCTTTATTTATCCACCTTTTGTCACGCGATAGTGAAGTTAAATAAAAAATTGTAATTAAATCTTTACCTATCTTTAAAAAACTTCTTCATGAGCACTTCGTGTCTCAGGCATAATTGTATTGTCTTGGTCAATTTCTCTCCCTACTTCTAAAAGCAGAGTTTCTGTCATGTGACTGTCATTTTTATTATTTCTCTGATGTGGATGTATGATATTTATGTATTTATGTATATATTTATTTATAATTATCTGTTTATTTATGCAAGTCATATGTATCTTGTATTTATTTGTATATATATATATACTGATTTAGTTCTTTATTTAATTTTTGTAAAGTGAGCGTTTATTTGTTAATTTTTTAAATATTTTTGAATTCACGTTTAATTACAAACATCTATCTTGTTATTGCTCTTGTTAAGTCTGCTCCACCTACTGTATGAAATATATTAATTTGACACCTTATCCCTACTAAGCTTGTCTGGAAGAGATCGCTAATCAGCGATAAGACCGCCTGTTGTTTACCTGTATTATTTTTAATTGTGCTCCATCTCTATTTTGTTTTTGTTTTGGTGTACAATAAAGTGTTTTGTATTGTATTGTATTGTAAACTTCATAATAATAAAAAACTGCTTTATATTTTTCGTCACCATTTGACGCCGATTTTAAACAATAAGCTATTTTTAGCCGAAACCAAACAATGATTGAAATTTCTAATTTTCATTCCCGTCAAGGGCGACATGAACCAAAAGTTTGGAAGTTCCCAACTTTGCCGAGCTGAAATTAAAAATACTCAACAAACCAGAGCGCGAAAGTAAAGAGGTTTTTTTTTGTTGGAAGGCACTAACTTTGACGAAAGGAATAACTTTACTGATATTGGAATGAACAAAATAATAAGTTTTTGATGAACCAAATTTATCATTGAAATGCAAATATATATTTTTAATATTTATATTACAGTCAAACTTTACGAAAGAAGCCACAGTAATACCAGAACCGAATTAATTAATTTAAACGTTATTCCCGTCGTTAAATTAAATTAACGTTATGCGTTTTGGTTATTTATTAGACAATGGATTTATAAATATTGTACTTATGTTTAGGTAATACAGGGAGTTACTGATGTTCTTAATTCAGTACATGTTATTAAATTAAATATTTTGTCATTATGCGTTTCGTTTATTATATTAACTACAGATTATATGAAATAAAATTATATGTACAAAGATTTTTTTTTTTTTTCATGGGAAGGCAAACGAGCACACAGGCCACCTGATGGTAAGTGGAAACTGTGACCCATAGACTTTCGCATTCACAAGACTGCAAATGCACTGCCAACCCTGAGGACTAAGATGGAATGCCTCTATGCTACTTAGTCATTTCACCGGCTGTCTTATCTCCAAACCGGAACACAACAATGCTACCACTGCTTCTTGGCGGTAGGTTAATGGATAAGATGGTGGTACCAACCCGGACCCTGCACAAGGTCCTCCCACAACTATTTACTCAAATTACACCATTTATTTACTACTTACATCTTTTTTCAACAATAACATTATTCGACAAAGAACTGTATACTTAGTCATTCATTCGCAACAATGATTGATTACCTAAGCATTTCTCCTAAATTTGGCAACTGCCGTGTGAGAAAAAAAAATTGGCAGGCAAGTAGAATAGGTACATGAAACTACAATCATATCCTAAAGTATCCTAAAATATTTTGTATGGGATGTTCCTTTTGAACCTCTATCTAGTTATAAATTTTATTACGTGTGTATACAGGGTGCCTCTGACCTTGGGGCTTTAAATGCATGGATCGTTTTTACTGAACCTGAACATCGTTTGTTTTGTAAGTTGAGAAAAATATGTCCAATTAATTTTATATTTTTTTCATACTAGTTGAATGTAATTTTCAATGTACGCGATCCAAATCTCCATTTTCCTTTAACCCTCGTACTAAGAAAATGTCGTCCCCGTACCATGAGTGTACCTAGTGATTTTACAAATTAGACTTAAACATCAATTAGTTTTCTTAACAAACAAACAATTCAAATTAAGCATATTTATTGAATAAATATTTTGATTTCAGTAAAACTGCTGTATGAGAGTCTTTTACACGTCAGTGTTATAGAGTGAATCTACTAGCTAATTATAAGATATAAGGGCATATTATGCAAGTGGAAAGGTCGGAAGGTGCCGCCCTAGACGTACTTTTTCGAATCAAATCGGAGAAATACTGGAAAAGGGCCGAATCTTAAGTACCCGAAACCGACGTGCGTGCATGACTCGATGTATGAATGTTGAAGAAGCGAAAGAAATTTGTCAAGATCGTAGCACGTGGAAAGAACTGGTCTCTGCGTACCCCTCTGGGATACAGGCGTGGTTTAATGTATGTATGTGTGTAGTTTTCTAAACTTAAGTTATTTTTTAATGTTGCAAAACATAAGTAGTTCAGTTTAGCGAATAGAATAAGATCGTTGCAGTTAAAGCCCCAACGTCAGAGGCAACCTGTATGTGTATCTGGGTTATCAGTGTGAGGTACCTATCTCTCAAACGGGTGGCCTTATTTTCTTTTAAATGAAGCTAGTTTAATTGGGATGGTTCCTATATAGGTTTCATAAATATCGGAGGGGCCGTTTAAGAGATATCATACATACATACATACATACATACATACATACATACATACATACATAAACTCACGCCTTCATTCCCAGAGTGGGGTAGGCAGAGCTAAAGAATTACCAACCACTTTTAAAACTTGTTGTTAATTCTATAACCACACTTTGCACAATTAGGCTAAAGATGTTTACCAGCATATTAGTGACAGGTTGCATAGGGTTGCCAACCGTACTATAATATATAGTATTGTACTATATTTTGACTCTGTGTACTATATACTGTTAAAGAAATATATAGTAGGTACGCAAAAATACTATATTTCGTTCATTCCTTATAATACATAATTATGCAGTTTGGGTTGGCCGTTTCAACCATATTTAAGCACCAATGTATTTGGAGTGGAGAAATAGCTTTTTTCAGCTCTGATAGTTGCCGATAGCAGGCAGAATGTTAGTAATTGACACACTTTGTATAAAAATAACTTCAAAATACTATATTTTCTTTCAGTGTAGGTACTATATTTTTTATACTTTGGGCTTGAAAATACTATATTTGCCCAAGAAATAGTTGGCAACCCTAGATTGCAAGCCCATCGCCTAACAGTACTACAAGCCTTTATTCCCTTAGTCGCCTCTTACGACATCCACGGGAAGACATGGAGTGGCACTATTCTAACCCGGCAACCGCACGGCGAGAGAAGAGATATATTAAGAGATATCAACTCTCAAAATTTATATTTTGAATAGTTATAACCAAAATTCATACGTAAAAATTGAACTTTTCAAACGAACAATTTGATGCACATTAGAATATTTAGTCTCACGTAGGTACTCTACATACCTGGCATTTTTTTAAATCAGACTTAAGGCTCAGTTCAGCCATTATTTTAGGGTAATTCTAATAAAAGTGGCACAGACAGGCTAAAGTTTCTCCAAAAAAAAAAGTTGTGGTTTTTTACCTTCTTTGCTTAGAATAAGCTTCTAGGTGTTCCAATTGTTACATATTTATAAAAGGGAACGGAATATTCATGAAAATAAAAGAATTATGGCTTGTTGAAATATGGAGATGCAGGTGAAAGTGTTATTAGACAGGTTAGAAGAGAAAAGGTTCCAGGTTAAAGAGAGTTATATTAAAATACAAATTACTATAAAAAAGAAATTCCATAACATTTACTTTGGTAGAGCACTGTTAATGGGTACTGCTTCATAAAGCATCTGTACAGTTTATCAGGGAAATTATATGTAAGTTATTAAATTATAAATATTTAAAATATTCATTCACTTTAGCTTGCCAATAGTCACACTAACCTGCACAATGTCTCTTTAACCTGTCAAGAGTTACATTAACCTGTGCCTAACCTTATCTAACCAAGTTACAGGTAAAAGTTACACAGAGTTAGAGTTAAAAGTATATTTACAAGACATTTACTCTTAAACCGACGAAAATATGAATGTTCCACTCTTAGTAATATAATTAGATACATCAGAATACCACGTTCAAATGATTATTTAATTATGTCCCATACCGTTAACATTAAATAATCGAGACAAGATAAAGTTAACATACCCGTTACAAACTCCAGATTACCGCATTTGATCACTAATTTCCACAAAACTATGACAGATAGTCTCCAACCGTTTCGTATAGTGGAGAGCCAAACGGTTTACCATTGAATTGCCGACAGACTTTTAATCGAATATTATTTCAAAGACAACGTTTCAAGTATTTTCATTTCATCGACAAGTCATTGCGTCGAGGACTCGATACTAGGTAATTTGAACCGAGGTCTTTTAATTAGTAGTTGACTTATTTTAATAAAATTCATGTCATGACTAATCATTTCGGGTTTTTTTAATTTGTTTTTTATTACGTGTAATAATATTTATTCCGCATAAAATGATTTCAATTGGTAATTATAAATAGGTTGGTAAAAAACATTTCACTTACTTATCCTAATTTATTATAATATTATAATTTAATAATAGTAATGTGTCATGCTTTTCTGTCAACAGTTCATTTTCTTGGGGGTCGCAGTTCTAACCTAACCTAACCCACTTCTGTCAACAGTTCGTTTTCTTGGGGGTCGCAGTTCTAACCTAACCTAACCCACTTCTGTCGACAGTTCGTTTTCTTGGGGGTCGCAGTTCTAACCTAACCCACTTCTGTCAGCAGTTCGTTTTCTTGGGGGTCGCAGTTCTAACCTAACCTAACCCACTTCTGTCAACAGTTCGTTTTCTTGGGGGTCGCAGTCCTAACCTAACCTAACCTACTTTGCAAGCCTCGTAGTTCTATTTCTTTATATAACTAGTTATGCAATAATATTATTATTATTTTTTTCAGTTGAGTTCAAAAGTTAAAATTATTTTAAAGTAATACTTACGTCGAAGAAATGAATTGCAATGTTTTGTAGTTGTACCAATTAAGATAATTTGAAACAAATCAGCGATTAAGTAGTATTCGTTGATTAGTATTTCCACGTAGTAAGATAAATTTAAATAAATAGTAGTTGAAATAAGATAACGCCAAACAATATTACTAGTACTAAAGTTTCGATGAATAGTTGTCGATGAAATAATATTCGATGAAAAAGTTGTCGACAAAACAAGGGTACACCGAGCCAAATACAGGCCGAATGTTTACCGAGAAATATGGTGTGCCTATTATTTTTCGTATGTGAGTGAGATACAATATCACCGACACACAGGTTACAGTTAAAATATCACTGGACAAACTGTCGTGTGTTAAAATAGATGTATATGCATATATTTTTAAAACCATATCATAACTATTGAATGTCATAATATTCTTCTTAAAATATATTATAAAACATATATAATAAAATATACACAAATAGTTCCAAGACCTTAAAAACTGGAAGCAAGTCGCATTTGGACAAGACAGGTTATAGTAAAAAATGGTGCCTACCATTTTTTTTTAACAAATTTAATGATTATTTTTTAAAAAAGTGCCTTGGCCTCGATGCAAATGGTCGGTGCTTATCTATGAACGTTTTTAGTTTTTCTGAAAAACAAACATTTAACACACTTTGTATTCAAAAACTCATTGACAGGTTACGGTGCCACTTTTTTTAGAACGACCCTTTAACAAATTTACTGCCGCAATTAGCGACGTCAATTAAATTTAGCAAAGAAAGTGACAGCAGCAACTTTAATCAAGCATCAAATTTAATAGATGTCTCTGAGTGCAGCAGTTACAACGGGAACTATTTTTTTAATGTTCTAAAAAAAAACATGCTTATAGAGGTTTGTTTCAAAAGCAAACTGTGTTTGTATTGTTATTAAGTAAAAAAAAAACAGTGTTTGCTACGCCCGCCGCTTTGGATTAGTGATTGAAATGACGTCATTTTGTTGGTAACCGCGTTACGTAGCCCTAACAGTGAGTTGAAAAGAAGAATATGGCGTTGAAGCTCTTTACCAGAAAATTGTTTATTTTGTTTCTCAGTAAATAATTAACAACAAAAATTGTATGCTTTTGAGACATACCTAAGCATGATTTTTTTAGAACACCTTTTAAAAAAGTATCTATTGTCAAACTCTGGTAAGCTGTTCTAGGACACCCTGTACACGTAAATCCTTTTCACGCTTCCGTGACGAAAATATCCATTGCCGTTAAAAGGGTTATATTTTACGAACGCATAACACGTCGCCGTTACGTAGAAATAATTCCGCTAACTCGAGCAAGTTCGAATTTGCACGAAATACCAAGCGGGGTTATTCTTGTAGTCATATTATTACGTGAGTTGGATCGATCGATCCAATTTAACTTGACCCCTGCTATGTTTTTTCCAACCCCAAAGCACTGTTTTTAGGATTTCGTACCGTACGAAATGGTAAAATAGGAAAAATAGGGACTCAGCTTCCGTGTCTGTATGAATATGATAATATCTGCTTAAAGCTTGGCATAGTCGCATAACTTGCATACTTTTCTATTGATTTATCTTATTTTACCAGTTTTTTTCCATTCTTGCCTGTTCAACAAGAGCACTATTATTATTATTTTGGGTTAAGACGGGCCTTGTGAGCCACTTCGACCATTGCTGATCTTTTGTAGCAGCTCTTTGTTTTAGAGCTCACGGCAAAGGCTCGTTGCGTCCAGAAATTTCCAGATGCTTTGGGCAGTGAGGAGTTGTATCTCTTGTGGGTCCATTATATATGTCGCCCCAGGTGGATACTTCTGTTGCGCATTAGTGGTCCGCAAGAATGATGATGATGAGTAAAACTAGGAGCCCTTATAGTTTCGCCATGTCTGTCCGTCTGCAGCCTAGCTGTAACTCTTAGTACTAAAACAGCTGTAATTCGGCATGAATATACATATTAGTCACGCCAACAAAGTGGTAAAATAAAATCTTTAATAATATTTTTGTGTACCTCCCCTACACGTAACGAGGGGATGAAAATATGTGAAAAGATTTTTAAGACAATTAATGATATGAGTGTAAATAATTTTATGTCTTAACTCGAGTAGTTTTTGAATTTGGAATTTTGAGTAGTAAAATCCATTAATTTGAATTAACTGTCATGATAGGACAATTTCACATAAACGTCATGGTAGAAACAGTTCTATAATGAACGATTCCATGGTAATAAGTGTTCCGTAATGAGTATTATAGTAATGTTACCACCGCTTCTTTTTTTTTAGTTTAGTTTTGACCCCTGCTATATTTTTTTCAACCCCAAATTAGTTTCTTGGGTTTCGTACCGAAATGGTTAAATAAAAACCCTAGAGACTTAGCTTCGATGTCTTCTACTAGAAACTTATCATAGTCGCATAACTTGCATAAGTACTTTTTTATTGTTTTATCTTACTTGACCGGTTTTTAGGGTTCCGTAGTCAAACTAGGAACTTTTATAGTTTCGCCATGTCCGTCCGTCCGTCCGTCCGCAGCTAGCTCAGAGACTCTTAGAACTAGAAAGCATAAATATGCAAGAATAAATATACATATTAGTCACGCCAAGAAAGTGGTACAATTTTTTGATTAAGGTATACGTTTATGAAATATGAAGGTTTAAAGCGCTAATTTTTGTTAGTCAAGTGTCGTCGTCGTCGTCGTCGTCGTCGTCCCCCCGTACAGCCAAAACGATTAATACTAAAATTCTGAAACATATTTTAAATAATGAATTTAATAAGAAAAATATCACTACTAAGTAGACTTCAGTGGTAAAATCCACTAATTTGAATCAAGTGTCATGATAGGACAATTTCACATAAACGTTATGGTAGAAACAGTTCTATAATGAACGATTCCATGGTAAAAAGTAGGCATCGGAGTTTTTGTCGCACGGTAAGACTAATGGCAAGCTATGGAGTCTCATTTGCCATAAATCTAAACTCTTATTCATATTCATACTCATTTATTCAGTTTTTTTTTTATAATCAAACACAACAACGTTGACGAGTTAAGAAACGATTATTTAATGTTATATTTGGAAAATAAATATTACAATAAAAAAATATTATCGTTTTTATACTGATTTAATTACGAAATTTTATAAACAAACAAAAGATACATTAAAACACGACAGAGGGGAATGTTTTAGTCCAAACTAGTGGCGAATTGTATGTTAAAATAGTTCAAGTTATGAATTTATAATCTAATAGATTTTTTTATTTATATAACTTGGCCCAGATAAATTATACACGACCGACCGCTATAGAGGCATTTTAAGATAAATTAAATAAATGAGTATGAATATGAATAAGAGTTTAGATTTATGGCAAATGACGACTCCATAGCTTGCTATTCGTCTTACCGTGCGACAAAAACTCCGATGCCTAGTAATAAGTGTTCCGTAATGATTATTATAGTATTGTTATCACCGCATCTTTGTTTTTTGGTTAATTTTAACAATCCTTAATCAACTCACACCGATGTAAAAAAAATATGTATAGGGTGACGGCACCAATGATGGACACTTTTAGCTGACAGGCACCAGTAATGGACACTTCACTCTTAATTCAAATTTCATACGGTCCTAAATTGATTGTTGCAAAACAAATGAATAACCCTTATCCTCTGTAAAATAAGAATCAAGTGTCCATTAGTGGTGCCTCGTCCATTACTGGTTCCATCACCCTAAGTCGGTTTGGCCATAATAATACCTGTGAGTGTTATTCTTTAAATTTCCATATGCTGTTCAACAAAACATCGCACGAGGAAATTTTAAAAACCCCAGCTCCAGCTAACCTGGTTCGATCAAGTAAATTCGCCGTCGCTAAACCGAATAACCACTCAAACAAGAGCTCTTTGAAGTCAATTTCCCGCCTCGAACAGTAAGTACTCGTTAAAATCACACGCCTATTTAAGGGGATTGTTATATTCTGTATACTTAAAGTTCACTTCGGGAGTTGAGTAGGAACGTAATGATATTGGATGAGCTTTATGTTTTTTTTACCACTATAGAGTTGAGCTTACGGTTATGGCATATTCAGACAGAAAGCGGTAACGTCACCTATAATAGTACCTACATTGTGTATTAAGGTCGGTAAGTAAGGAATTACGAACGAGGCTCTACTAGAAGCCCGAAGTCGAAGACTGAGGGCTTTCTGAGTCGAGGTTCGTAATTCCCGTACCGCCCGTGAAACATACAATGTTTTTCATCACATTTGCGAGTAAATAAATACACAAGTCAGCACAACTATTATTACGAATTACTTGAACTTTTTTTAAGCGGATGGCGGGCGGACTCAACAGATTATACAAATGTTTCGTTCAGAAACGTTAAGGGCAAATACTTACGTAGGTATACATACAGCCCTGAAGGAGTGTAAAAAAAAAACGACGTTTTGATACAGAAAACTATTAAAATCGATTATTAAGAACATTAATTGAGTATTTAAGTAACATGTAGCGAGATTGCAATGAAATTCCTGTTTAAATAACATTTTAAGACAATTTTTCAATTGCGTGTTAACTCTTTGCTTGAACTTGCATGACCTGTGTGTTGTGCTATAAATTAAAAAAAAATTACTTACCTACCGACCTTGGGTTTCATGGTAAAAAGAAAGGTCGAGGGTTTTATATGGGGCATTGCGGCCAAGTTAACCTGTATGTTTAGATACTGTTTACGTGCAAGTGTGATGAAAAGATTTTTTACGGAGATGCTGTCTTATGAAGAGTCTAAATTCCGAATTTACACAATTACGAATGCAATGATTTGATGGAAGATTTTTTTTCAATTATAAATCAAACCTTACCTAATCTACGTAGGGTAAAGTCATGAGTGGTCAGCCAGAGACCTACAGTCAGCCTCTACCTAACTTTGTATGAGTGGGAAGAGTATGAAAGCTATATTTCCCACTCTTCGCACTCATTATAAGGTCGACTACTGGTCTCTGGCTGACCAATGGTGACTTTACCCTGTAGGAATTAAATTATGCATTTAATCTAAAATAGCTCTAGCATAACATATCTTTCGAAAAAATTAACATACCTACATAAACACGCAGTCATTCTCAAAGTGGATGGGGTAGACAGAGCTACAGAATACCAACAACTCTGAAAACGTGTTGGTAATTCTGTAACCGCGAAAAAATTAAAATTCAGACAAATTAAACTTCCGAAAAAAACTTAATTTTAACGTACACTGCATATGTGGTGGGTCGACTCCGTAAAATTTGATTTTGCGATAGAGTTTTAGTCAACCGGACATAGACAACCGTACCACGGGCGAAGAGGGATCATTTTTATTAAATGAATTGCTTTTTTAAGGTTTTTTGTTTTTTAAACATTTATTTTTTAAATACGCCTTTTTCCAACTGATGATGTATGTTTATTCACTACCAGGACATCCTGTACTAAACGGACTGATCTACCTACGTAAAAACCGCGCACCAATAAAATCAACCGCGTTTTCTCATTCGCAATTTTTTTAGTGCTTCCCGACAATGATATATTATATTTAGATACGTTATTCTATGCCAATTACTGACAGTTGCTACGTTACCATATTTCTGTAGACAATGACGGCAATTCGTACCGAACGCAATAAAAAGAGATAAATAGTTGTTTCAAATTGCTCGCCATTCCCGCCAAGACAAGTGCCCGCTCACAGCCGCCAGCTACCCGTCCTTATCGCACTCATGCGATATATGATTGTATATGTTATGTTTCACAGGTGACAGTGACGCCGGTGCAAATTAAACATATTATAGTGTTTTAAAAAAATATTTACGGTACTTACGAATGAAATGAGACATCCTTTCTTCATTTTACAGCTATAGTATAATATCATCAGATTCATCAGCCTCGAAAAACGCAAGACGGCATTTTTAATGTTTTTTTTTTTACATTTCGTTATTGAAACTTTATGGTCTTTGATGCATAAGTGGCCGCAGCTCAACTAAACAGTAGTATGGTAAATTACCTTCCTTTTTGAGGAACGCTTTTGCGCACGAATAACGTATCTTAATATAAAATATCATTGCTTCCCGACATATTTTTGGCACAGGAAACACCAGAGTTAAATTTAAAACGACAATGAACCGATTCATGTCTATATTTACGTTAGCAATCTACACTCGTTGGTATCCCGATGACATTGTAATTGTATCAATAATAGTAGAAACGCATAGTAAAACTAGTGTAGCGAAAAAAATTAAAACGGTCAAGTACGATTTGGCCTCGTGCACCGGGGATTCCGTAACGCCGCAGATTTATTAGGTATATTTCCATTTGGGTGTTATGTTTTTCCCAAATAAAAAAATATCACGAGCCAAACTCACACTTGACCGATTTTTCGTGATTGCTGTCGGCTTTTGCTGGGCTTGTACCTCAATCTAAACAAATTTGACGTGTTTACTGCTTTTACGACGCAAGAAAGATAATAACACTTTAAAAATAACGTGACTTGTATGGGGACACCCGTTGTTTTATATGACACAGGAAATGCTCTGGGATTAAAAAACCGTTTTGTCCATTTCTATATAGACCTAATATAAGGCGTATTTCACTTTGTTCTGATAGGGTTCACAGCAATCAATGTTTTTGTTCTTAAAAAGTAGTATTAGACACCAATTTTTTAAATATATTTTGTCGTCTGCGAAATTGCGTCTTGTTTCATCTCTATTTTCGTTTGTGCATTTTATCCAGGGACACGCTGTATACCTATAGTAATAGGCCCCGCTTGACACCTGTCAAGAACGGAGCTCTAAAAATCAAAATCCATCTGGTGCCCCAGTACTTGTATTATGACGCGATCTTATAATTAATATAGCCTATGACGTTGTGTAAAATGTGGTTAAAGAATTATCAACACTTGTTTATAGAGTTGTTGGTAATTCTGTAGCTCTGCCTACCCCACTCTGGGAATAAAGGCGTGAGGCTATGTATGTATGTATGACATTGACACGTTCCTGATGAATCATTATGACACCTCGTTTATTTTAATTGGACGTACGTAGACTGTTAAATTAATTAAGTACCTTCCTTTTGGCTTTACGCAGGTGGGTAAAATATCCAATTAAAATAATCCTATTTTATGCCATATTTGCATACTACATACGTAAATACATAAACTCACGCCTTCGTTCCCAGAGAGGGGTAGGCAGAGCTACAGAATTACCAACAACTCTGAAAACTTGATGATAATTCTGTAACCACATTTTGCACAATTAGGCTAAGATGTTTACCAGAATATTAGTGACTGGTAGCAAGCCCATCGCCTAACAGTAATACAAGCCTCTATTCCCTTACGTCCGGTTCCTATATTCAATCCGCGGACAGATAGGCTTACTTCGGATTAAAATTTGACACATTTTGTATGGGCAAATGTCAAATTTTAACCCGAGGTAAGCCTTATCTATCCTCGGATTGAATATAGGAACCCGACATAAGTCGCCTCTTACGAAATCCACGGGAAGACATGGACTGGTACTATTCTAACCCAGCAACACCACGGGCCAAAAATATTATTTGCATACTATTTATAATACTCCAACAATACTCCAAATATGCAGTTACATTCATTCATAAGATGGGATTTTTAGAAATTCATGCCCTAAGGGGTTAAAATAGCGTTACAACATAATTCAACGCGAATTAAGTCGCGAGCGTCCTTAAGTGTAAAGATTTTTGATCCTCGTTTTTTTTGATCCTTGATTTTTTTTGATCCTTTTTTTTTATTCTTGCATTTTTATGATGTTTATTTATAGTTCAGGAAATATGAATTGGCCGTCTGTAATCTTCACTAAGATCTTTTTGTTAATTTCAATCAAACCCTTCTTCAAACAGCACAGTGGGTTGAAACGTAAATCACAACGCAGAAAAAAAGAGCGCAAAGTAGATAACAGACGGCCAAAACATATTTCCTGAAGTATAAATAAGTGTCGATGCAGAGACCCTGTAAAAACTATTCGTCCTATTCAGGCAAACAAAGGTGATAAATTGTAATGGATGGCGCCGTCATCCATCAAACATTGTCCTAAACCGGGCGACGTGCGACGTGACAGATCCATTTCGCGTTTACCTTGATTAACCATCGACGAGTATAAATGGCTAGTCATTTTCAACGAGGTTGTAACAGTTATTTATGTTACTGGTGCATAATGAAGCTTGCAAGCTCAAGCTCTAACCTCAGCACTCGCACTTAAGAGCTAATTATGACCCGTTGTATAAATATCTTCTTCTACAAGCTTAAAAAGATAGTGACAAAAATGAACAATCGCTGACGTTTCTCGTATACTTTACTCGATTTTTGTGCTAGAACAAATTACTTGTCAATAAAGTCGCTTGCATTATTCCGATTAGCGTTAAAAGTTTTACATTTTTTATTGTTAAGTAACAAATTTCATGCAAATTTTAATAGTTACTAAAATCAGCTCTGACAATTTATCACAAATGTTGAAATGCCTAACGAACCGCCATTTTGTTCATATCCATATTGAACGTAACCATGGTAACCAAATAAATTGATGCATATTAACCATCTATTTTCCGTAATTAAAAATAAATAAAAATTATACAAATAATTAGTATCAAAACTAATTTTGTATTTTAATAAACGTAGTTGTAATTGGTATTAAAATATTTATAACGGTTTATTATACAAATTATGATCACAAGTGTTCACTAAACGCCAAGAATGATATCCGGAATGTCCGTAGCCATGGTAATAACAATGCCATAATAATAATTATAGAACTATTACCATCGCAACACTCATTATAGAATTGTTTTTCCGCTACGGTTACGCTATAGGTGGTATTCGGTTTCCATTAACAATTTATCAATATACGCGAGTAGCTTTTTTTTATCTACATACATAACTTCCCTATAATATGTTCAGAAAACGATAAGCAAATGGCCTATAGGCATTGACGCATTCACTGCCAGCAACGCATATAAGGGTGCAGACTCGTGGTCACCCCAGGTTGTCACCCCAGTACTATTCGACGGAGCCCTGCCTGAGGCAGGGCTCCTTTTTCTGAGCGATTTGCCCTTCGGGCATCTAAAGATACCTAACGAACCTAACCTACCTACTTTTGCGGAATAAAAATGATTTCTGTCGAATTTCCGACCAAAGCGAATAGTACTGGGGTGACAACCTGGGGTGACCACGAGTCCGCCCCTGCATATAAACGTTCTCCTGACTTCCACCCAGTGCCCTCAACGCATATGTACGTTCTCACAGTAGGCAAGATCCGTATAAAACAAAAGATGTGGCACCAGGCGAAAGTTCGAAAAACAGTACTGGCAATGAATACGTTAAGAAACCTATATCTACGTCAGGTACCGCTCTAAGGCCCGTATTAATAAACTGATCTCGACTTTAGTGCCAGTCTCAAGATGCGTCAAAATTGACAGTTTTCTATGGCTTGACGTTTACTTTGACGTATCTTGTGACGGGGATCTCAGTCAAGATGAGTTTATTAATACGGCCCTAAGAACCACATAAAAAACGCGCCGATTTGAAATAAATCACAACGTATTCTATTTTTAATGATTCTTATACTATGGACGTGACGGTAACGAAGCACGGAATTAGCAGCAGCATATGCAAACGCAACAGAACGTCTGGCAGATCAGGTAGAACAGCCCGACCAGAAAGTAGCACAGGACCGGAACCGTGGCGCTCAGGCAATATAAACCTGCAGCAGAGACGGGCAATATTTATATTCGAATGACGAATAACGATTGAGAATAAAAAACATTCGCGAATAACGAATAATTTTTCCGAATGATTATTCTTATTCGTGCGAATGAATTATTTACAAATGAACTATTACATGAATAAATTATTCGTGAATTAATCACGAATAAATTATTCGCGAATAGAATACTAGTAAAAAAATGCTATAAGATCGACAGGCGTAATTAAATAAAACCAATTACTGTGAAATATTAAAGAACATGGGTAAACATACATACATACATACATAAACTCACGCCTTCATTCCCAGAGTGGGGTAGGCAGAGCTACAGAATTACCAACCACTCTAAAAATTTGTTGATAATTCTGTAACCACATTTTGCACAATTAGGCAAATAAAAATAAATATAAATTAAACAAATATTAATATGCGAATGTCTATGGGTCACAGTTTCCACTTACCATCAGGTGGTCTGTGTGTTCGATTGCCTTCCTATGCCATAAAATAATAAATAAATAAATAATAATAATAAACAACCGATAACAAAGTTGAGTTACTATTATTATTATCATTATATTCATTATCATTACATTACCATTACGTGGTTATCTCGTCGTATATATCCCAAGACCCTAAAAAATGCTTCAGTTGCTTTTTAGGGTTCCGTAGTCAAACTAGGAACCCTTATAGTTTCGCCATGTCCGTCCGTCCGTCCGCAGCCTAGCTCAGAGAGTATTAGTATTAGAAAGCTGTAATTTGGCTTGAATATACATATTAGTCGCGCCAACCAAGTACACACCACCACACCACACCACCAGCCAGTTGTATATACTTTGGTCTTTATTTGGAAGGAAAGAAACACATCAGTGCGTGTGATGTATTGCATGTTCGGTGTCTATGACTATAGGTTCATTTAGTTTTAGTTTTAAACAGGGTTGCGCTGAAAACCAGCGCCAAGCTGTGGACGCCGGCCCGAGGGTCGTCGTGCGAGCTCGGCACACGCTGACGCGCAGCCCTTTTGCCACAATTATATTGTCAGTTGCGTGTATAATTTTTACTTTAGATTTAGTTTTAGTTCTTAGTTTCGGTTGTTTTATTATTATTTTTTGTGGCAGTAAATGTATTTTCTTTCTTTCTTTCTTTTAAAATGTAATCTTGGGGAATCTTTTAACGTACGGATGTTTTTTTTTTCTCGTTTAGCCCTTAGTGTGGGGTGTCGTTGGATAGGTCTTGCAAAAATATTGTGGGTTTGTGCGAACAATTTTTCGATAAGGTATCCGTTTATGAAATATTAAGCTTTAAAGCGCTATTTTTATTAGAGTCAAGTGTCCAGTTGTTTGTAGTAACGGCTTCGGAACCCTGCACTGAGCAGGTCCGACATGCTCTTGCCCGGTTTTTTAATGGTAAATTTGAAAGTGTACAATACATTATTCGTGGTATTTATTCGAGGATGATTGTTTATTCGAATGAATATTCGAATAATGTCCCACTCTGACCTGCAGCAACGCACTGGAGAAAGCTTCTGCAGATGTTAATCTTCCTCTTGTAAAATTTGCCAGAACAAATATCTTCATAATCACCTGGAAGATACGTAAGACATGATTCAACTTTTTTGTTAACCTCTTCACCTACACAGTCATCTAGTCGTAACAGCCAATGACAATGCTCACACGCCAGTCATCTATACATGACATGACCATCATTCTCTGTTTAGAACAACGACAGGCGTGATATCGTTCTTCTATTTTATTTTATTTATTTATTTAACCTTTACTGCACAATACAATTGTAAAAAGTACAAATAGCAGACTTAATGCCTAAAGGCATTCTCTACCAGTCAACCTCATGGTTAACAGAGAATAAATACATGGTGCAAACAGTGTTGAAAAATGAATTATATACCTACTTGATACTATAAATGTATAGAATACATAAATAATAATATGTTCATATAAAACATACAAGAAGAAGAAGAAGAAGAAGAAGAAGTTTTAAGACTTGTTGGTAATTCTTTAGCTCTGCCTACCCCACTCTGGGAATGAAGGCGTGAGTTTATGTATGTATGTATGTAAACATACATATAATGCTCAAACACATACGAAAACAATGCGTGATGAATATGATGACACTTTACTCAAGTTCTTGCTTGTGTAGATGTTGGCGAAGCTTACGCTTAAACACGAATTTGCTGGACGCTTGTCGTATTTCAAGAGGGAGTGCATTCCAGAGACGGATGGCCTGTTGCCTGTGACCTGTTCTATACTAACATATTGTAAAATCACACCTGTCGTTGCTCAAAACAGTGATCCTAGAGGGAGTTATTACGTCGAATTAAAATTAGACACATTTTGTAAGGTTAAGGTTTGCATAACCAGATAGTTGCAATTACGAGACTCCACCTTATTAGAACATACTCGTAGACAATCTTTTAAGTTTCTCTTAAAGTTGACTTCCATTGGTAGCAGCCGATGCGACAGACGCGTGCAACTGACGAGCGTGTCTTGCGACAGAAAAATACTATGGAACCATATGGCACTGCTTACGCGGTTAGCGGCCAACGACTGAGTTACGTACGAGTGTAGTTATAGGAAGGCTTAGGTTGAGTCACACATGGCAGTTTACATCAAGGTCTTCAAGACGCTTTTGTTCAAATGCGTTCACCTTTGTGTGAATTTTGTGACGCGATTCCGATCACTAACTTATGAGGACTTGGGAGTAGTTTCCTCCCATCTATCACTAGCGATGTGTACAGCTGCCAGGTTGCGCTTTAAGACGTGCATGTACCGCAGGATTGAGAAAGAGGTCGGATCCGACTCGGCTGGGCAGCGTTCGGGAAGCTTAGATTTTTTGACGTGTAAAAGTGCCCGTGCGGCCTACTTACTGAATAAACATCTTTTCTTTTTTTTATCTTTTATCTTCGCAACACCTTTTCGTCCAAATTAACGCAGTGTTTGAAGTCAAAAATCTTTGACCAGTGTGTGTTGCCAGTGATGACTTACGGATCTGAGACGTGGGCGCTAACAATGGGCCTGATAAGGAAGCTCAAAGTCACTCAGAGGGCTATGGAGAGGGCTATGCTCGGGGTTTCTCTGCGTGATAGAATCAGAAATGATGGTATCCGCAGTTGAACTAAGGTTACCGACATAGCCCGAAAATAGCTAAAATTAAGTGGCAGTGGGCGGGGCACATCGCTCGCAGGACTGATGGCTGATGGGGTCAGAAGGTTCTTGAGTGGCGTCCGCGGACCGGGAGACGAGCTGTATACCTACTCCAACAAGATGGAGTGACGACCTTGTAAAGATCGCGGGAATGCGGTGGATGCGAAAAGCACCAGACCGGTCTGAGTGGAGAGCCTTGGGGGAGACCTATGACCAGCAGTGGACGTCTTTCGGCTGACATGATTGATGTACCACAGGTACTGTCCGCCCTGCCTACGTTTCCCGCACAAGAGTTGGAGGTAAAACACGGCAGCCTAATTGTCGTCCATGCGCAAAACATGAGCACACCATCTTAGTCGGTGCTTTATTATAAGCGCTTCCACTCCGGCCATTCAGCGGCGAAGGACTTCGGTTAAGAGAAGCTGATTATGTTCTAATAAGGTGGAGTTTTGTAATCGCAACTATCTGGTTATTGCAACTGACTTAGCCCCGCTTCTCACTGAGATGCCATGGCGGCGCAATCAGTTGCTGCCACCAACAAAATGTATACAGCTCTATGAAGGGTACCTCACCTGGTGTCCCCGCTTCGTTGCGCATCGTGTCATACATTTTGTTGATGGCGGCGATTGGTAGGGCTGCCATGGTGTCAGACCTTAACAGATGAGGCTTACGTGAGCCTTCTGTCCGCGGTTTCAATATAGGGTTCGGCTATTTAATAATTCCCTCTAGGATCACTGTTTTGAACACACTGTCATATCGTTCTTCTAGAGGTATACTAAGAAATCGTTACAACTTTGGAAAAAACTCGTATCTGATATTTCGAGATATATGAGTTCCCTTCACATTTAAGTTTAAAATCGTACGTCACAGAATATGAGATACGAGATTTTTTCAAAGCAATGACGAAATCTAACAGCACGCCTGTCGTTCAAAACGTCGTTATGTCAGTTGCAATAACCAGATAGTTGCAATTACAAGACTTTACCTTACCGTGGACTCACTGGCCAATATCAGCCTGTTACTCAGCGGATTGTTACTTTATGTTGCCCTTAAAATCCACGTGTAATATATAATTACTTACTATTTCTGCGAGCCATTATGGATTTAATTTAGAACCCTTCAATTAAAAAAAGTATGATTAGCTTGAGTTGTAGCAGGGTTCAATGACTCCTTGTTTTCTATATCATTGTAATTCCAAAGGCCTGAAAAAATGTGGGTTCACTTTTTTTTGTTTGGTTTTGTAACATTTTTAGGACAAGTTTTCAGTTGAAAACCACAGGTTGAGAACGGAGACTTTGATTGACATATTTTTTATTTGACACATATTTTTAAGAGCGTTAGAAAATTTTAAAGAATTTCAGTATTTATGGAAATCGGTGCTTAGCATCAAAATCACCAAAGAGTTGGGACTTATTCTACATTTTACAGTTCAAGTATGACGACGCGTTGGCCTAGTTGGTAGTGACCCCTGTAGTGTAGGTTCAAATCCCTGTGGCCGCAGATATTTGTGTGATAAACGCCATGTTTGTTCCCTAGTCATGGTTGTTTTCTATGTATTTCAGTATATATTTCACTATATAAACAAATTTCAACCTTGAACGTACTCCAACTACCGAACGAACCGCCAAGCAGCAGTGTTTGCATTGTTGTGTTCCGGTTTGGGGATAAGACAGCCGGTGAAATGACTAGCATAGAGGCATTCCATCTTTGTCCTCAGGGTTGGCAGTGCATTTGCAGTCTTGTGTATGCGAATGTCTATGGGCCTGTGTGCTCGTTTGTCTTCATGTGCGTTAAAAAAAAAAAAAAACTTTGGCTTCGACATAGCTCAACAAACGTATGAACACTAAGGGCATGTTGTTTGATCACTAGTTAAAGTAACTAATTGTTAAAAATCGTAACTAATGATAAAATATCAAGGAAATGTGTCAAATTTTCAATTTTCGATTCTGATCACATGGCCCTAAGCCAGCAAAATACCTACGAAATTAAGGGCTTGGTACTTCATTTATGTAACTGGTTATCTAAGAAAATATATTCAACAGTATTTTGTTGTTTAGAAATTGTTCCGGAAAATGTTGATATCGAAAATAGCCCAAGGGCCTTTGTACCGGGTTTCTAACCGATGAATTCCGGAAATTTCATGAATTTTGAACTTATGCCGATGTAACCCTGAGGCACCCTAAGTTTTTAGGAAAACATTGTATTTGGCTTTTATTATTATTTGGGCATTCAGATAAGTTGCTTTGTAGATTTTTTTAAGCGAACTATGGTGTCTGACCTATAAACAAGTCAATTCTGACACATGATCAGAGTAACGTGATTAGTGATAACTATGGTTTTCTCTTGGGGTGTTTGACAAGATGGCGTCGTTTTCTTAATCGTTTTATTTTTTTGCATATTTTGTTGTTTAATGGAATTGTAATGAATGATACATCATTACTATCGTTAGCATATTAATTATTTGTGTTATTATTAACTATTATTTGTTAATTATTTATAGAATAATTTTAGTATATTTAGTATTATTTACAATTTATAAGTCGCTCAACTATGTCTCAAACCCCAGGAAGTCATGAGTAAAGTTCTTGAATTGTCGCACTAGTGCGCCCTCTACAGTAGACTTTAATGGGTACCGAGGCATAGTGGAGCGATGGAACTAACCAGCGGGCATTACTTTGGTGGCAATCGACTACGGCAGACGTTAAATGTAACGATATTGTGTTCTTTAATAAAGTTGGTGTTTAAGTTGAAATTGCAGTTTTACTTCTGGAACTTATTCCTATAGTTTCAGAAGTGGGATGAAACAGGATCTTTAAGATTTTGTTGCCACGCCACACAAACGTAAGTACATTTTTTCCCCTTATCTTATATTTCTGTCTATGTTATTCAAATATTAGTCCGTTAAATGATTTATAAAAGGAGTATACCGGTCTAAAACATAGTGTTTTATGGTATGGTTTAAAATATTTGCCGAAATGAAGTCCTTTTGAAGTCTTATATGATTTAAAATGTATCATTTCACGAGGTGAGGGTACTCGTAGCAGAAGGATATAACTGTTTTCAATTTTATTTTATAATTCTGAGATATGTACTGTATATGCCGTAACGGAGTAATTCCGGAGGTTTATATGGTAAATCATGTATGTCTATCCTGCCAGGGTACTCCCTGGGTATGGACATATATGTTTTTTTTTTGTTGTGCTGAAAATATGTACTGTATATGCCGTAACGGAGTAATTCCGGAGGTTTATATGGTAAATCATGTATGTCTATCCTGCCAGGGTACTCCCTGGGTATGGACATATATGTTTTTCTTTACTGTGCTGAAAATATATACTGTATATGCCGTAACGGACTCGTTCCGGAGGTTTATATGGTAAATCATGTATGTCTATCCTGCCAGGGTACTCCCTGGGTATGGACATATATGTTTTTCTTTATTGTGCTGAAAATATATACTGTATATGCCGTAACGGAGTCATTCCGGAGGTTTATGTGGTAAATCATGTATGTCTATCCTGCCAGGGTACTCCCTGGGTATGGACATATAGGTTTTTTTTTTTCTCTTTATTGTGCTGAAAATATATACTGTATATGCCGTAACGGAGTCATTCCGGAGGTTTATGTGGTAAATCATGTATGTCTATCCTGCCAGGGTACTCCCTGGGTATGGACATATATGTTTTTTTTCCTTTATTGTGCTGAAAAATATATACTATATATGCCGTAACGGAGTCATTCCGGAGGTTTATATGGTAAATCATGTATGGCTATTCTGCCAGGGTACTCCGTCCGTTAACCGTAATTGGAGTGGTTATTTACGTAGATACCGTATAAGTGGTTATACATTTTAACCTTGGAAATTAAAGTTTCAGATATTATGGAAATAAATAATGATCAAGGAGAACCCAGATTAAGGGTTCATGGTCTGAATTATATGCATGACCCAGGAGAGCCCAGGTCACAGGGCCAGGGTAGTGGTCGTGATGAACCAGAAGAGCCCAGGTCACAGGGCCAGGTTTATGACCAAGGCAACCCAGGAGCGCCCAGGTCACAGGGCCGGGGTTTAGGACATATCGATCCAGAGTTACCCAGGTCAGAGGGTCGGGATCGCGACATTCGCGACTATAACTGCGACAACCCAGGAGTACCCAAGCAGGGTCGGGGCCATGGCGGAGTTTTTCAGGGAGGCAGCGAACTTACACCTACAAGACGGCGCTCAAGACCTGAAGAACGTCAGGGAGGCAGCCGCAGACAACGATCTAGTTCATCTGAAGACTCCGGTGAGCGTTATCATAGTAATGTTAAGCGTTCTAGAGTACGTAGTTGTAAAAGTAGAGATCAAGATTCAGTTATTCTAGAAAAGTTTCTTGATATTTTAAAGCACATGAAAAGTTATGATAAACCAAAACTCACTTTCAATACCAATGTCATTCCTGAATTTGACCCAATGTCCAAGGAGCAAACTGTCTTAACTTGGCTTACGAAAGTAGAAGAATGCGCTACAATCTATCAGTGGGACGACAGGGAAACCATTCATTATGCCCTTCCTAAGTTAACAGGTGTTGCTAAGACCTGGTACCAAGGCCTGCCATCACTTTTGTTTTCATGGGCAGAATGGAAGCGGAAGTTAATCGAATCGTTTCCCTGTCGGGAGGACTACGCGGAACTTCTTACCGAGATGCTGTCTAAAAGAGTTCGATACGGCGAATCATTAGAGCATTATTATTATGCGAAGGTTAACCTGTTAAATAGGTGCCAAATATACGGCAAACGGGCCGTAGACTGCATCCTTTACGGCGTAGAGGATCGTGCAGTGAAGGTAGGTGCTCAAGCTGCTCAGTTCTCTGAACCTGAACAAATACTTAAATATTTTAGGACCGTGAGAGTAGGTCAAAGTAGGGATAAAGATCATCAAGACACTTCTCAACGGTTTCGTTACAATGATCGAAAACAGTCTTTCTCGCGACCGAACACATCAAAAGAAAATAGCAACCATAACATCACGTGTTATAATTGTAATGAGGTCGGTCATCGAAGCTCCAAATGTGACAAACCTGCTGTAAAATGTACGCATTGCGAAAAGATGGGACATTTAGTAGCCCACTGTTTTAAAAAGCTGAACAAGGTTCGAGAAAAAGACGAAGGGCAGGGAAAGGAACGTATAGAAAAACAGGTAGCTGAGTTACACATGGATGATGCAAACGATAAGTATATAATGGATATCAAGGTCAACGATTCAACTATTAAGTGTCATATTGATCTAGGCAGTCAATGTTCATTGATAAAAATAAGTACAGCGAGAGAATTGAATCTTAGTATTAAAAAATCTGAAGATCTACCAGTCTTAAGAGGCATAGGAGGAAACCTGGTGACACCTTTGGGCATTGTCACGAGTAACGTTGAGGTTCAGGGTATTAACAAAGTAATTAACTTGTATGTAGTAGAAGATTTTGTGATCAAACAACCAACTTTACTAGGTCATTCTTTTACTGAAAAGCCCGACATCATAATAACTAAAACTCCAACGGAGCTTATTATTCAACGGATTAGGAATGAAAAGGTACGTTTAAAATTAGACAAACCAGTTGAGTTGCCATGCAATACTTTAACTCCAGTTCCAGTTAAGTCTGAATCTCTCGTTACTGGCACGGTTCATGTTAACGGCTCGTTGAGGGGCCCGGAAGGCAAAGAGTATTATCTGCTCTCAGGACAATATGGCATCAAGCATGGTTCCAGTACGCTTCTTGTTTTGAATACGTCATCTGAAATTATTACTCTTGATAACGGTTTTCTCTTGACACGCGCGGTTTTTACACAAGATAACAACGCTTCGTACGACTGTTGTAGCGTTATGTTTAAGGAGGAGGAGGTTGATGCTACGGTGAATTGTGGAGAGAGTCTGAGCCACGAGGAACGATTAAAGCTCCAACAACTTCTATCGAGATACGGAGATGGCTTTTCCGAAGGCCTAAACGACCTTGGTTCCACAAAAGTTACCGAAATGCTAATCGAGCTTGAAGACTCCCACCCCGTGGTATATCGTCCATATCGTATGTCATACGCTGAAAGGGTGCTGGTTAGAAATATGGTACAAGAAATGCTTGATAATGGAATTATACGTGAATCTTGCTCGCCTTATGCAAGCCCTATTGTTTTGGTCCAAAAAAAGACCGGGGAAAAGCGATTATGCGTCGACTACAGGGCGTTAAATCGCAAAACTAGAAAGGACCATTACCCTCTTCCACGAGTAGAAGATCAGCTGGACCAGCTCTCCGGAAATACATTATTTACATCTTTAGACTTAGCTTCTGGTTATTACCAGATACCTATTGCAGAAGAGTCTCGTCACAAAACAGCCTTTGTAACCCCTGACGGACAGTATGAATATAACAGAATGCCGTTTGGGCTGGTAAATGCACCTTCAGTTTTCCAAAGGACTATCAACAAAATTTTGTCCGAAGCAAAAATTAAGTATGCTATAGTCTATATGGACGACATTTTAATTCCAGCGAAAAATGTCAGTGAGGGATTACAAAGGTTGGAAGACGTTTTAAAGTTACTTAGAAACGGAGGCCTCACGTTAAAAGTAAGTAAGTGTAACTTCTTCCAAAATCATATTGACTTTCTGGGATTTGAGGTTAGCGCCCAAGGTATTCGTCCAGTTTCCAGAAAAACTGAGGCGGTTACAAAGTTTCCTAGGCCAAGTAATCAGCACGAAGTAAGGCAGTTCCTTGGGCTGTCGGGGTTTTTTCGACGCTTCATCAAGGGCTATTCTCTTATTACATCTCCACTAACAGATCTACTGCGAAAAGATTCTAACTGGATATGGGGAGATACTCAAGAACATGCTTTTGATGGTATCAAAACTGCACTGACTCAAAGACCACTTTTAGCATTATATGACCCAAAGGCCGATACTCAGCTCCACACTGATGCCAGCAAAGACGGTGTCGCGGGAATACTACTCCAAGCTAACACGAATGGAATTTTCCAACCAGTATCTTACTTTAGTCGCAAAACTACACCTGACGAACGCAAACTTCACTCGTACGAGCTAGAGACACTTGCGGTGATAGCATCTTTGAATCGTTTCAGGGTATATCTGGTTGGGGTATCATTTAAGATTTTTACAGATTGTAACGCCCTTAGATATACACTGACCAAACGCGACGTCATCCCACGAGTTGCCCGATGGTGGGTGCAAATACAAGAGTACGATTGCTCCATTGAGTATCGTCCCGGTACACGTATGTTACACGCAGATGCGCTGAGCCGAAACCCCGTAGACGATTACGAGCCAGCACCTCACGTTCTCGATGTACTTGCTGTGGAAGGGATTGAACAGGACTGGATTACTACTGTTCAATGTGCTGATGCTGAAATAAAAAAAATTAAAGAAGTTCTTAGGGACCCAAGTTCGGAGAAAGTAGCTGACTTTTGTAAAAATTATAAACTTAAGAATGAACGCGTCTACCGCATCGTCGGCGACGAGCTGAAGTGGTTAGTGCCCAAAAGCGTTCGTTGGCAAATAACTCAAAAAAATCATGACGATGTCGGCCATTGTGGGTTTGATAAGACTCTTCAGCGAATCCAAAAACATTACTGGTTTGCTAAAATGCGACGCTTCGTAAAAAAATACGTAGCCTCCTGCTTGGAATGTGCGCATCACAAAACACCTGGTGGCAAACGTGAAGGAGAACTCCACCCTATACAAAAAGTCAGCGTACCGTTTCATACCATCCACGCTGACCATTTAGGCCCTTTCGTAAGAATCAAGAAAGGTAACTGTTATTTACTGGTGATTATAGACGGCTTCACAAAATACGCAAATGTATCTCCTGTCAGAAATACTAAATCGACTACGTCTGTAAAAGTTATTAAAGAACACATTAGTTATTTTGGCGTCCCTACTCGCTTAATTACGGATAAAGGTACTAGTTTCACTAGTAAGATATTTAAAGAATTCGTTTCTGCACATGGCATCAAACACATCGAGAATGCTGTATCAACACCACGGGCCAATGGCCAGGTGGAGCGATTCAATAGAACCATTCTTAACGCTCTATCTACCGCTTCTCACGGTGATGATGAGAAAAATTGGGACGAGTATGTCGCAAAAATTCAAATTGGTCTTAATACAACAACACACAAAACTACTCAAAAAACTCCATCAGAACTACTTTTCGGATTTAATATAACAAGTAATTCGCAAGGTATTCTAAATTCCGTCATAAATGATACTCTAAATGTGGTAACTTCAGATAATTTAAATGATGTTAGAGAGCAAGCAAATGACAAAATAAGAGAACAGCAAGAAAAGGATGCGCAGAGGTTTAACGCTACTCGTAAACCGAGTACTGTTTACACAGAAGGCGATTTAGTACGCGTGGAGAGACAGGTGGCACACGATGGAAAATCACAAAAACTTGTGAACAAATACCAAGGCCCTTATCGTATAGTAAAAATACTGCCCAACGATCGGTATCTCGTAGAGGATACCCCTTTAACCCGAAAAAAGGGTCGCCGCTACGAAAATATTGTAGCTGTTGATAAGATTTAACCTTGGTTGAATTTCGATAGAGATTTTAATAGTGATATTGATAATGAAAGCGCTAGTACTGATCAGGAAGAATAATTGTATAAATAATAGAAGCGTTGGGTCAAATTCGGAACTTTCTTTCACATGTTCCTTTTGTTGCACTGTATGTCTAAACTACACTAATATGTAATTAAACAACATTTTATTTTCTTTTATGTATAATTATAGTAAATAATTTTAGATAGTCTAAAATTAATAAATTATTGTATAGATATTTGATTTCCACATAGTGTGTATCATTATATGATATTATACAAATGTCTGGAGTATAATATTATTCTATTAGCGCTGTCATCTACATCACTGTCGCATTGCTAACAAATATACAATCTTACCTTGTATAGCGATGGGACTCGCTATAAACAGGATGGCCGAGTTGTTAGCATATTAATTATTTGTGTTATTATTAACTATTATTTGTTAATTATTTATAGAATAATTTTAGTATATTTAGTATTATTTACAATTTATAAGTCGCTCAACTATGTCTCAAACCCCAGGAAGTCATGAGTAAAGTTCTTGAATTGTCGCACTAGTGCGCCCTCTACAGTAGACTTTAATGGGTACCGAGGCATAGTGGAGCGATGGAACTAACCAGCGGGCATTACTTTGGTGGCAATCGACTACGGCAGACGTTAAATGTAACGATATTGTGTTCTTTAATAAAGTTGGTGTTTAAGTTGAAATTGCAGTTTTACTTCTGGAACTTATTCCTATACTATACACCAGTTGGAACTCGTTGCAACTAATATTGATTTCAAGGTGACCTAGTGTATATGCAACTAAACAGTTAGCTTATTGGGTAGGAAAGACGAGGAAACGATGGCGGTGGTGGGCGGTGTGGACAAATTAACGAACGAAATTAACCGTTATTTCAAGAAGGAACAGTTTTATTTATCTCTTTGATCAGAACCGAAATAATCTGTTTGAGCGGAATCGAAATGAAAGTACTCTATTTGAAATGTGTTTCTGACGAGCTGCTGGTTAAAAACTTAACCGGGTAGTTCTTCTTTTTTACCGACAATAAACCATCGATTTTCGGTTTTTTCGATTTTTGAACTATCAATAACTATGGTTCCAGTGCATGATTTCAAAAAAAAAAACATTTATTCTTTATTAAAACTAATTAATGCTTCCGGTCCTGCATTAATATTTTGTTCTTTTTAATATGGTTTACCAGAAACACTGACAGAGTGGCCGTTTTCAGCCGAGACCAAGTATTAGATGACCACTCTGTCACGGCATTCTACGAAAAACAATATTATAAAAAAAAAAACCTGGGTTAAAGAAAGAGCACAATTATTTGGTACTCTTAGATAAATAAAAGTATGGACGTATATTAAACACGAAAAACATAATTATCCATACTCTGATGAGACGCTTAATAAGATGAGAGACAGGCTATTGTCGGTAAAAAAGAAGAACGACCCAACCATGTTTGCGAGCCCTGGTTTGAGGTTACCTTTTGTACTAAAATGACAGTTAGTTGTCAGAATTGAGTTCTTATCCACCGGGTACAATAGTTTTCTACGTCAATTATTGTTGCCAAATATGTAGGTAGAGGTACAGAGGAGTAATTTATGCTAATGTCATATAAATTACCTTTGGAAATGTCAAATCGTACAAAAGTAATGATGATTTAAACATGAATTGCATTAACGAACAGGCAACGCAGGGCAATATCAAGTCTCAAATGATATATATTGATAAAGTGAGCTAAATTACGTTTACAACGTATATTTAATATTATAATATAAAAACCGTTTTATCACACGATCCCCATATTTTATCGGCTCGTTACATAATTTTTATGTTTAATATAAATCACTATTACGTTTATCGATATAAATCGAAGTTTATGTCAATTTTATGTGAGCCGATGTCTTTAACGATCTGAAGCATGATACTTCAGCGTGTAAACTTTACGGAATATCTAAATCATTTCATGAGTTATATTTTTATACAACTCTCTGGCTATTGACACGTTATCGTATTGTATAACGTTTCGACAGCTCTTATTCGCTTCACGTAATGGCAGCCATGTCTAGAGCCATATTGTTTTGCCGAGTAGAATAGAGCTCTAGATCGTCATGCCATTACTTTGAAAAACCTCGTATCTCACATTTCGTGACGTACGATTTTAAACTTAAACCTAAACAGAATTAAGTTCAAACTCATACATCTCGAAATATCAGATACGAGTTTTTTTCAAAGTAGTAACGAGATATAACATGTTCCGGCTTGTTTCACTCCTATGGTAGAAGATAACTCTTAAGTCCTACTAATATTGTAAATGCGGAAGTTTGTGTGTGTTTTAGTGTGTTACTCCTTCACGCTTCAACGGATTTGGATGAATTTTTAAATGGAAATAGCTCATATCCTGGATTAACACATTGTTTGATATGAGAACATTGATTATTGTCTGGGGGACACGGTTTCTGTGGGAGAATGTGTCGAGGCTTTTATGTGGGTTGTCTTGCACCGTCATAGGTGAGTGTAATTCCTAAAACTTCTATATTTTTAGATTTCTTATTACTACTACTTATTAGTTCTTGTGAGTTTTGACACATTTTCCTGCTCAACTGCGCATGAATGTATTTATTTTTTGTTTTATGTGACATTCATTGTTTTATATAATGCTAGGTTAAGTTTATTATTATTATATAAGCAATATTTAAAAAACGACTGACTGTTGAGTTTCTTGCGGCGTTTCTTCTCAGCAGTGGTCTCTTGCGAAGCGCTGGTAGATTTTTGACGTGTAAAAGTGCCCGTGCGGCCTACTTACTGAATAAACATCTTTTATCTTTTGATCTTTTTAACAAATACTTAAAAGTTTCTTAGAGATCTGTATTTTGTACTTAAGTATTTGTCTACTGTTTGCTACATTTTTTATTTGTTTCGGCACTCGCCCAAAGATTAACTGGAAGAGATCCCTTAAAGGGATAAGCTCGCCTTTGTTCTACTTTGAGTTAAGGAGATGACTGAGTGTGTGATAAATATAAATGGTGAATTAGTAGAACAAGTGAGCGAATTTGTGTACCTGGGAAGTATGTTTACAAGAGATGGTAAGTGTGAGAAGGATATCGAGAGGCCCTGTACTCCTTTGTGAGCAGACAGGGCGTTTCACAAAAAGCCGGGCTGGCTGTTCACAATGGAGTGCTGGCCCCTACCCTGATGTATGGTAGTGAATGTTGGGTGTGGCAGAACAAGCATGTAAGTCGTGTAAATGCAGTTGAAATGCGCTCTTTGCGTAGTATGTGTGGTGTGAAACTGATTGATAGAGTAAGAAATTAAAAAATCAGAGAGAAATGTGGAATAAAAGAAGATGTAGTGACTAAGATTGAAAAGGGCATGCTTCGATGGTTCGGCCATTTGGAAAGGATGGATGAAAGAAGATTGACGAAAGAGATATACAGATCGAAAGTGAGTGGAAGGGTCGGAAGGGGCCGCCCTAGGCGTACTTTTTCGAATCAAATCGGAGAAATACTGGAAAAGGGCCGAATCTTAAGTACCCGAAACCGACGTGCGTGCATGACTTGATGTTGAAGAAGCGAAATAAATTTGTCAAGATCGTAGCAAGTGGAAAGAAGTGGTCTCTGCCTACCCCTCTGGGAAACAGGCGTGATTTAATGTATGTATGTATGATTTCTATAGTTTTAATATTGGTGTAATGTAATTGTTTTAGTACCAAGTGTTTAAATACATACATTCATATTGATAATCGAAACGTACGCGAACGAAATTGCAGGCAGCAAGGCCCAATGTCCAATAGGATGTACATAATCAAGGCAATTTACTTTGAACTCTGTAGCAATAAGAATATGGTTTATTTTCCTATGTTCATAAACTGAAAATTACACTTTTGGACAATCGCAAATGAACTTTATTCCCTTGATTGTAGATTCAAAGTCCTAGTTACAAAAAACAGTATGGTGGGCCCTACGAGGATAAGTCATAATTTATTTCAAGCAACGGAAGTATGATTTTGACATGACGCTGTTGGCCTAGTTGGTTTGGTAGTGACCCTGTCTATGAAGCTAGCGGTCCCAGGCTCGCTTCCCGGTAAGAGCATTAAATATTTGTGGATTCCTAAGTCTTGGGTGTTATCTATTTGTTCAAGTATATTTTTCTCTATATGTATATATTAGTATGTTTATAGTTGTCTACTACCTAAAGTAAAATCCCAGTTGTTTTGAGCCTAGGTGAACTTGACCTTTATTATTTTCAAGACTACAATCTTAAGTTGGTAATCCTAAGACCGCAAATGCGTTGCCATCCTGAAGACTAATTTTCAATGCCTCTATGCTAGTTTTTTTTTTAATTTATTGTACGACAAAAGAAAAAAAAGACCGCATATTTATGAGATGCCTATCCAAACATTAGCCGATAGCGATATGCTTCTTTATTTTCACTTAATAACGTTTTATTTTAGACGCCTAACGTCATTATAAGCTGAGCAGATTTCTTGTAAAAACATTTCCTACTGGGATCGTGTCATATTACAGATTTTAGTCACCATTTTTATTCGGCAACGGTTTTAAATATGATTCAGATGTTTTACGACGTTTATAGTTTATGTTTTTAAAGAAAACAACTCTTATTTTTTATAACAGTTTTATGAGAGTTCTACTAATATTATGAATTTAAATTACTAGTATTAAACACAAACATACAAACTGTGTATGTTTGTTTTTGGGTGGAGCAACTTTTTTTGTTGTTATTCTGTCCCGTAAGCCAGGAGACAACAGTGATAGAATTTCTTAGAAAAAATGTTATAATATATACTTCCAGCACACTCAGGAGAAAGGCCATAAAAGAATAGGTGTGTAATTGCCAATTGAACAGTTTTTTAGTGGACTTATATCCTTTGAAATCATAGTTTTAAAGAGTGACCCAGTAGACCATCACCATGGCAACGAGCTACAAATAAAAGTTGATTGACCCTTTTAATACTAGGTATAAATTACGTCGTCTAAACTGTTGAACTTAGGTATATGAGAATTAGAGCACAAGTAGGTACCTAATGTTCATCCTGGATTAACGCATTGTTTTCATTCCAACGACACGAAAAATGACGTTCTAGTATACAAAATTAAGATATTGATTATAATAAAAAGTGTCTGAAATTTTGTACCGCGGTTCGTTCTTTTTTTTCAAATGACGCTTTATATGCTTACAAGCTTGAAAACTATTTAAAAACTAATTGGACCATGCGACAATAAAATCAATTCATCGTTAATATAGGTAATTAAATAGACTCATATTCGTAATGTGTTGTGTTGCAAATTAAATCGTTTTTTGTATATTTTTGCATCGTTGTAAGGTTATTTCCATGCCCTAAAAATCACTGTAAATGGCGATAACCCTACATAAATAAATAAATATCAGGGGACAATGTCACTTCAATTGACCTAGTCCCAAATTAAGCTCTAGGCTTGTACTATGGGTAGGTACTAGACAACGATATAAATACTTATATAGAGAAACATACACTTAAATACATAAAAAACATCCATGACTCAGGAACACATACTCACGCTCATCACAAAAATATTTGCCCGTACTGGGGACCGCTAGCTTCGTAGGCAGGGTCACCAACATAATTGATCTACTTAACTTTAAAGTAAACTATTCATGATCTTTTAAACCTTGTAGACATCATTACTCACCTTAAGACTAAAAGGCTCTTTTATTTTAAAACTTTCATCGTTAAAAAGTACTCAAAACTTCACTCCGGCCTGTCAGGCCAACAAGAAAAGTTCCAAATTATTTCTTAGCCATTTCATTAAGTTTCCTTTTTGCAATCACCCCTTTTAAATTAGTAATGGCGTCCGAATTATTAAGATATTTCTATTCTAATTTTAATTTATGACTTTTTTTTTCAGGGGACAATGTCACCCCGATCGACCTAGTCCCAAACTAAGCTCTAGGCTTGTACTATGGGTACTAGACAACGATATAAATACTTAAATACATAGAAAACATCCATGGCTCAGGAACAAATATTTGCGTTCATCACACAAATATCTGCTCTTACCGGGATATGAACCCAGGACCGCTAGCTTCATTAGGCAGGGTCACTACCAACTAGGCCAGCGCGTCGTCAAACACTCACTCCTGTTAAGTTGTATTTGGCCAATGTCGAGTTGTTTATAGACCATGGGCTTATTAGAGCAATAAGTCCATGAATATCACACGCGAAGACAATTTGTTCGGTAAAAGACAATTTTCTCTAATGGACCAAACAGATTGAAGCCCATGGGGTTAGCTCCAAGCGCTTATGTCAAGTCCATTAAGATATTTATCTAGGCGTCTAAGTTGACATGGCGGCCATATCTTATAGTCGTTTTTTTAATAGGGAAATAGTTTGACAGATAAAATGTGGCCAGGTATGTTAAAAACAGTATAGTGATGCGAAAATGTCGATATTTTAGTATCACGTCGACTTACTCTGACAATTCCTAGTCCAATCATACAAACTTACGAGTATATTTATTACCAGACATAGAACTTTTTGTGGCACGGATAAAATTGTCCTAGGGACTTCCGATCGATATTAATTTATCGATAAATTGTACTTCCTTAATCCTTATGACAGTAATGACTAAAAGATAACGTACAATATGAACATGCAACCCTTTATAACTATAAGGTTTATGGATTGATTAAGAAAAATAATATTTGAAAACAAAAAACTTGTCGAACAAAATATTAGTAATCATTACATTTTTACAAACTTACACCTAAATCATAAATTTTAAAATACATATATAAACGGTTTCAGCGTAAATATGTAAGTATAATAATTTTCATCAAATGAAACGTTATTGCTAAACTAAGTCAACATCAACGGTTATAATTGCAAAGTAAATCGCCAATTTCGTTTCATCAAACATTTACCTAGTTAAACAAGCCAATAACAACATCGGCAAAAACATTTGGAAAACGTCATAAATTTTAATAAATAGGGAAGGTAGATCACTATTTTATTTTCAAACAGCTGCGATGCACCCACGCGTAGAAACGAGACGCGAGGAATTTTGAACTAAAACACAAATAGACTGTTTATTTATAACGACATTTATGTAGACTTCTACATATATAACGCTAAAGTTATGAAGTGAGTCACAGTGAGATATCAGGAGCTCTCATTATGTATTTCTGGAAAATATTTAACTACAGCTCAAAGGTTAACTGCAAAAATTTAAGGGTTAAATTCAACTTGGAACTTAAGGGAATAAAGGCTTGCAGTACTGTTAGGCGATGGGCTTGCCACCTGTCACTAATACACTGGGAAACATCTTAGCCTACTTGTGCAAAATGTGGTTACAGAATTGTCAAGAAGTTTTAAGACTTATTGGTAATTCTTAAGCTCTGCCTACCCCACTCTGGGAATGAAGGCGTGAGTTTATGTATGTATGTAAATTCATAAGAAAATAAGCATAAGAAAAAACATATGTATTAATTAAATAGATGCGTTATATTATTTATAGACACGTCAAACTCGATTATCGTGTAACAGGAATAGAGTTGGACTTGACAGAAGCGCGTGGATCTGACCCATGTGCTTCTGTTTACTACACAATAGTAAAAACTCTTTGCACCGCAGCACCTCAAAATGGCTGGTTTCTGTTTGAAGACAGTGTGCAAAATTCTATTTTGCTACGAGTGTGACACAAAGTAACTTTTTAATAAATAAATAAATTGCCGAGAACAGTGCTATAAATGGGTGGGTGTAACTAATACACATGTGGTTACATTTTTACCATACTATAATTTTTACATTTACGTATTATGTTTTCACTGCTGAGGGGAAAAGTGGTATGTGCAACACAAGACCAAATTATCTGTTTATCTCTTGTCTTTGAATCCCTCGCTACGCTCGTTTCGATTATGTTATAGAATCCTTCGCTTACTCGAAATTTAAAATCAACACTTGCAGCCAACCAACCAAACCAACTTTAAACCAACTTTGGTCTCTTGTTGCACAAATAACGCTTGTACATTCGTGTGATAATTAATATCCATGGACTTGGTTTCTCTAAAAAGTCCATGGTGATTGTTTAAAACTCGACATTGGCGAAGTACGCCTTGAAAAAACGAGGAGTGAATGAAAGTAAGAAAAAATAAAATAGAGTCAGACGTTTCTTAATCTATTTATTCTTCTTTATTTATAAACTCACAGTAGTTAAAGTGTGCTAAAAATATGCAACAAACCTCAGCTGTCGTTGTGAAATTCGCATGTGACGGAAAGTGACAAAACATTCTTTAACTAAAACAGGTGTATATTACGTGAAGTAAAAGCGTGTGAGTGACAAAATTAAAACTTATTTGTAAGACGTAGGTATGAGTTAAAAAATACGTTATGACATATTACACTCGGTTAGAGTAGTTATTTAGTTTTTTTTCGAAGGTAAGTTAGTTTTTTTTTATTCACGAAACAAGTAAGTATAATAATATTCAATTTCATTAAAGAAATTGATACCAACAATACCCACTTATTCTTATTTTCATTAGCGTTAGTTACAAAAAACACCGCAGTTCTTGTCTAGCCAGGCGTGCTAATGAGAATAAATGAGAAACTAACTCTCGGTCCATTTTCCTGTTTTTCTTTTAGCCGTTTAGCCATCCCGAAATGTCTAGTCAAAATAAAGAACAAGGAAAGCAAAACTTTATCCTACTTAGCGGCCATATTTTTTTCATATTTCCTAATTGGAAAGTTACTCTTTTCACAACTACATAAACAACGGAAGAAAAATGGCTTTTTCATCCCTTGGTGTCGTCGGACTGTGCTCAGTGTAGGGCTTCGTCTACAAACATAAAAGCTATCTCCGAAAACAAAGTAACTCTTGCGTAAATTACACTTTTAAAATTCAATATTTCCTAAATGTTCTTCACATACACACTTTTTACCTTTAAAGTCGCAAAATTAAAAAATAACCTAATATCTAGTCTCATTTGATTTCACCAGTACACAACATTTTATTTTATTAAAAATTACAATAATGCCGTGTGGTTACCGGCTTAGAATTGTGCCACTCCATGTCTTCCCGTGGAAGTCGTAAGAGGCGACTAAGGGAATAAAGGCTTGTAGTACTGTTAGGCGATGGGCTTGCAACCTGTCACTAATATACACTGTAAAACATCTTAGCCTAATTGTGCAAAATGTGGTTACAGAATTATCAACAAGTTTTTTGAGTTGTAGGTAATTCTGTAGCTCTGCCTACCCCTCTCCGGGAACGAAGGCGTGAGTTTATGTATGTGTATGTAAAAATTATAAAAAAAATAACTTATGGAATGTATGGCTTTATTATACAAAATAACTTTAAGGGTTAAAACCTCACACAATAAAATAGACGAGTAGGTACTTTTAATCTCAAAAAATTGGACAGTTTCCGAGGCTATAGCTTCTACATGGAAGTAATAAATTATATTCGAAATAGAATAGTAAATAGGTACGTTTTTCTTCATGTTTGATAAAAAGAGACGCACTGAGATAGTTACTTTTTTCGTGACATTCTTGCTAGCGGAGCGAAACGTTGTTAATGCGACTGTCACCTTTAAAAATAATACGTTCTCAGACCATTAGTCATTGTAAATTGCGCAGAAAACACCTTGTTTTGTTAGTTGGGAAATCCTACTATTGTTATGTTTTCAAAGGGCGTTAGAATTATTTAAGAACCTTTTTTCTGAGACTTCGTTTATGTGAATTACGAAATGCACCATAACTTTGGTTTCACTGGAATTTGATTAACTAAGGGCCTGTTTCACAATCGACGAGTAAATTTATCCGCGATTTAAAATTGGCTCTCTCTTTGTCTATTTACAAGTGTAAGAAAGAGAAAGGGCTAAATATATCTATCAAATATGCGTTACTTGTCGATTGTGAAATAGACGGTAAGACTTTTAAACATTTAGTATGGAACGAGTGTGAATGACGCCGTTGCCACCGACGTTCAAGGGGTTAAACATGGTTCACCCAGATTTCAAATTGGACAAAACTACCACATTGTGAAAACTTCATCAAAATTAGTTAACACGTTCACGGACAGTAATACAAAACCATTTTAATTTGACCCCCGTATTTATGACGCCCATGCTATAGCCGGTATGATACACGATTGCTATAGCATCCGCGTCCATGAACGTGTTAAGTGGTTTTTGCGTCACGCCATACCAAATAGATATACTAAAATCCCAGCCCATATATAAAAAAACGACCACTCACATATGATTTTGGAAAATTAACAATTAAACTACGCAAATCAAAATGAAGGGTCCACGGAAAGAACATGAATCTCAAAATGTAGAGGACGAAATGAACTATTACCTACCACTCAGATTTATATATAAATCTTCATATAACTTGTATCTTTTCACTCTTAAAAAAACCTCTACACGAAAATTACGTACAAAATCACATGGTCCCTAACTTTCAAATCGCGATATCTCAAAAAGTTACTAATGTGACTAGACATGTACTTTCCGTGGACCCTTCAAATGGACTCATGGTTAATGCACACAAAAAAGTTAATAAAGCAACACATAGGTGTTCAATCTGAAATACGGAACCTTCGTAACGCGTGTCAGAGTCGCACTTGACCGGTTTTGAAATATTTTAGTTTCAAATACTAATAAGCATACCTGGGATAAATAAATAAATAAATATCAGGAGACAATGTCACACCAATTGACCTAGTCCCAAACTAAGCTCTAGGCTTGTACTATGGGTACTAGACAACGATATAAATACTTATATAGAGAAATATGTACTTAAATACATAGAAAACACCCATGACTCGGGAACAAATATTCGCGCTCATCACACAAATATCTGCCCTTACCGGGATTTGAACCCAGGACCTCTAGCTTCGTAGGCAGGGTCACTACCAACTAGGCCAGCGCGTCGTCGGAACTACCGACTCGATAACTCGGGGCAAGTTCTAGGGATTTGATATCGATAAAAAAAATGTCGATATAATTAAATGAATACATGTGCACATTGAACATTCTCGATTACTGTAAAGAGGTTCGATGTCAAATCTGATATCGAGCCTCTTAAGATAATAAAAGTATGCGAATGTCATTTCAATCAAAATGTCAATTTACTGTCAGTGCCATTCATATCTTAGAGTAAGAATAATATACGAGGTAGGTAATATTCCGCTACGTTTGTTACAAAGTCCAAAATAATCATGCCGCCCAAGAAACATCCACGCCCACGCGATAATTATTATTAACTCGTGGATTTGTGAATATCCTGACATACAACTACGTGAGTCAACATTATTTTGCTCTAAATGTAATAACAGTTTTCTCCAGAAAAAATACAATGTCACGCGTCACGTTAAATATATAAATATTGTATCGACATCTTTTTTATCGATATCAAATCCCTAGAACTTGCCCCGAGTTATCCCAGGTATGCTAATAAGTTTGCCGTGTGGTTGCCGGGTTAGAATAGTGCCACTCCATGTCTTCCCGTGGAAGTTGTAAGAGGCGACTAAGGGATTTAAAAAAAAAAATTATAACATGGGAAGCAAACGAGCACACAGGCCACCTGATGGTAAGTGGAAACTGTGACCCATAGACATTCGCATTCACAAGTCTGCAAATGCGTTGCCAACCCTGAGGACTAAGATGGAATGCCTCTATGCTAGTCATTTCACCGGTTGTCTTATCCCCAAACCGGAACACAACGATGCGAACACTGCTGCTTAGCGGTAGGTTGATGGATAAGATGGTGGTAATATAGACTTGTAGTGTTAGGCGATGGGCTTGCCACCCGTCACTAATACCGTAGATATTTCCGAGATAGATAACTCATATCCTTACGAGTAAATCTTACGATCCTTTTTTAACCGAATAAAAAAGGAGGAGGTTCTCAATTCGTCTGTATTTTGTTTCTAAAATTCAAATTCTAAAGTCGCTTTAAAATACTATATTAAGGGTCATACACATTCGAAAAAACCAAAGTACGTCTCTCCTGTGGTCAATAGTTAAAGGCTTGTGTGCACATAAGTAATGTTTTTATTTGATAGGACTAAAGTAGACCTGACGCCGTTTATGCGTTGATGCGGGTTCAGCCAGAAAATTAGGCCTTGTAAACGTTATCTTTGGTATTGATTTTATTATTATTTGGACATATCCACAGGAAAGACGGTAACCTAAATCTGTGTATAACTCTTAATTGAAAGGGAAAAATTTACAAAGATAAATAGTAAAAATATATTGTATCAAAACCTCATTTCCTTACACTCCTTTAGTACCGTTTGGTAACCGAAATTTCGTAACCATCTACAGAATTAAATTAAATTTAAAGCCGGTTATGACATGTTGGTTACCAAACGATACTAAACGCTTACACTATATTTAAACTATTCTAAATGATCATTGGAAAGGGTTAAAATTTTGAATATACATACATACATACCTTCACGCCTGTAATCCCAGAGTGGGCTAGGCAGAGCTACAGAATTACCAACAAATCTAAAAACTTGTTGATAACTCTGTAACCACAATTTGCACAATTAGGCTAACATGTTTACCAGCTTATTAGTGACAGGTTATTTAAATATTACACACAAATCGTCAATCAACCAAACAACGTGATATAATATAACCTACCGACAATGGGACGATACACTGCACAGACACGAATTGATTAGTTGTCTGATACTGACAACCAATTATGGTCCAATCAGATACCGCAAGATTAAATGAGCTATCAGGTCAGTGCGTTGCGAGTGTGACCACCAAATAGATAATTAGTCCTACCACCGACCACCTATTACCATCAACATAATTATTTTTAAGATGTTTTTAGGGCTCCGTACCAAATTGGTAAATAAAGAACCCTTATGGTGAGACTTCGATCTCTGTCTGCCTGTCTGTATGTATGTCACAGCAATCAACTTGAAATTTGGCAAGGTAACTTGCTTGCTCGCATCTGTTTTTATTAAAAAAACACGATTTTTTTTCTAGATATTTGAAAAGGGGTCTAGAATGGGGGGTTGGAAAGTGAAATTGATTTGATTATAGCAAACGGGGTGTCATGTGAAAGGGCTCGACACATTTCAAAATATTTTTTTTATTTTTTTCCGTGACGTTATTTCTGCCTTATAGCCAAAAATGAACAAGAAATTACCGTTATAATTAAAAAATCCTGATTTAAAAATAATTATTAACAAACTGTATTAAAATTTAGGCTAGTCAAAATTGATCTTATTGCATAGAAAATAAAGTTCATAACAAAATGAGTGTTTTGTTTTGCGCTGTCCAATCATATTATCTTAAATACGGAACCCTCGGTGCTCGGGTCCGACTCGCACTTGACCGGTTTTTGCTTTAATTATAATTTCAAAGTCAAAAGTAAAAAAAATACTATTTCTAAAATCTTTAACTCCTTTTTTAATAAAGCGGCACCCTTTTTAGAACAAGTTAGAGCTTTTTGCCTTGTAGACAGGCAAAAGCTCAACTCATAAAGCTCGGATCTGGTAAAAAAAAATGGAGGAGGTATTTTAGGCTATTAAAAATTATGAAATTTATGAATAACTTTGTTCCTTATATGGAAAACCCTGTAATATAATCCAATTATAAATTATGAAATTTCCGCGAGCGGACCTGCTAGAGGGGGTGTTCTTTTTATAGTGGTGATTATTATTTACATCTTTAATATTTGAGTAGCTTCGTATTATTTTAATTTGAGAAGCTAAGTTTAATTTTAATTTAAATAAGTTTAGTTTTAACTTTTAATGGTAGTACCTATGTTATTTGTCTAATAAATTAGTAATTGTTCTGTCTGGCAAAAAAAAACAATATATTTTCACTTCTCATGCTCTTAAAATGTTATTTTAGTCTATGCATAGCGGGACTAAAGCTCGCAAGCTCGCGCTCTAACCTCAGAACTCGTACCTTAAGAAGCTTCATTATGTATCAGTTCCATAAATAATTAATATATCGTTGTCGAGGATTCACAGTACAAGCTTATAATCCCCTAATATTTGCTTATTTATTTATTTTTTTAACTTGTAACTCCACTCCTTTTTAAAAATACCTCCTCCATATCCATCCCCAGCTCCAAGATCAAAACTTCTGCTAAGAAGCTTTTACTCCCGCATTAAAAGTTTTCATGAAACCAAAAGGATGTAGCCTAGTTATTAATCTTGAATTTTACAGGTACTAAAAAGTTTTAATGGTTTTCGGTTTAAATTAAAACGTAGTTTTTTATTATCTCAGGGCAGATAGCTACCTGACATTTTTCGTAACTTACTGTACGGGTAAGGCACTCCGTCCACCAGGATCCATTGATTGATTAAAGGGGTCAAGTGGACTTTTCGTACTTTCAAATCCATTAATGGAGTAGAGTGGTCTTAAATGTACACTTAAATCCATTTGGAGCCGTTTACACATTTTAATGCAATAATATCCATCAATCTGTTCTGTCAACTATAAATCTGTTGCACTTCTCATTACACTTCAATCCATCAATGGATAGTACACTACTAAGAAGAAGAATACACTATTAAGAAGCTACCTTCTGACACCGCCTACGAACTTAACATAATTCCTTTTTACAATGAAATGTAATTAAAATATTAATTAGCTATCCAGAGAGGTAGTGCAAGCCAGCGTCATAGGGTCCACGCCGCGCGCCGCGAGCGGACCTGCTAGAGGGGGTGTTCTTTTTATAGTGGTGATTATTATTTTCATTTTTAATATTTAAGTAGCTTAGTTTTATTTTAATTTAAATAAGTTTAGTTTTAACTTTTAATTGTAGTAAGTACCTACCTATAATTTATGAATATGAATAAAAACAAAATGGTGAAATAAAATCTTGAAAAAAAATTAAAACCCATTTTGACAGCTATATTGATATTAACTTTGTATTATTACTGCAAAAGTCACCCTTTTAACAAATGAAATAAAAACGATGCTCGTTTTAATCATTGTCACTGCTTCTAAATAAGCCTTACTTAACGTTATATCAGATAATATAAAATTTAGTTCAGCTATCAGGTAATGGGGTTATATCTGACATCGACCCGCTAGCCTAGTTGGTAGTGTCCCTACGAAGCCAGCGGTCCTGGGTTCGAATCCCGATGGGGCGGATATGTATGATGAGCGTTAGCATTTGCTATTAAGTCTTATGTATTTATCTCTCTATAAAGATACACAACCTAAGCGCTTAATTTTTAACAACGTTATAACACCCCTTTTTTGTCGGGTTTAAAATAGATAGAAACACAAAAGATACGTGTAAAGGTAAAATAACTCGAAATTAATGCGAATGTTTTGTTATATATTTCTCTATAATAAGTATTTATATCGGTGTCTATTACCCATACCCATACCTACCCATAGTACAAGCCTAGAGCTTGGTTTGGGGCTAGGTCAATAGGGAACATGCATGTTTTTTTTTTACAGCTTCAATTGAAGCTGATTCATGTAACAAACAGATCACAAAAATCATTTTTTGAATAACTATCAAAATAACCAAGATATACACTCGCGAGCAAAAAAATCGACTCAAGCTGCACGTTTGGGTTCTCCGCCCAGTATCTCTTGACCTATTCAGAATATCTTTAAAAAAATGATACCAAACGAAGTCTGATAATGTAACGATTTAAAAAAAACAAGAACCCTGGGAATCCGTCCAGGTTTTTCCAAGTTATGTCTCATTTCCCGATATGTGGATCATTTACTCGTTCCGAAACGTAGGAGGTGTGCCCCTTTCGACCCCTATAAATATGGGGTAGGAGGGGGACATGTCATCAGTCACTTATCAGAAGTTGACCGATACACATCTCTGCTAACGACCATACTCGGAAACCCTGAAGAAAATGGATACCACCATGACTGAAGCCGCCCAAGTCGTGGCCTTGCTGGAAGAGGGACACAACCAACGCTTCGTGGCTGACCAGCTGAATTTAAGCCAGTCAGCAGTAACCCGAGTTTATCGACGGTTTCGGGAGACTAGGGCCTTGACACGAAGACCAGGTTCTGGCCGCCGGAGCCGCCGGAGGTGCACATCTGAGAGGGATGACCACTTTATCGTCACTTCCTCTCTCAGAAATCGGCACCAGACCGCCGTTACTGTCAATCAGCATCTTCGGGATGTACGAGGGGTTACTGCCAGTGAGTGGATAGTAAGACGAAGACTCAAGGAACCTAACCTGACCCCAAATCGGCCCGCCACGGGCCCCAGACTGCTCCCGCGTCACCGCCAAGCACGCCTGGAATTTGCTCGTCAACACGAAAATTGGACCATTGAGCAATGGACCCCAGTTCTTTTTTGTGATGAATCCAGGGTGTGCTTGAATGGCTGTGACAGACGAGGAAGAGTCTACAGGAGGCCAGGAAAACGGTATGCACAATGCTGTTTCAAGGAAACAGTTGCCTATGGCGGAGGTTTCGTCAGTGTGTGGGCGGGCATTTCCATCGAAGGGCGTACAGAGCTCGTTTTCGTACCTGGTGGGGGCCGTGGCGGTGGTTTGACCGCTGCCAGGTACATCACTGACATCCTTGAGGAGCATATTGTTCCTTACACCCGTTTTTATGACGAGGGGTCCGTCCTGATGCAGGATAATGCCCATTGTCATACCGCAAGGATCACTCGGGCCTACCTTGCCGAGGTCGGCATTCCCACCATGAACTGGCCAGCCGTCAGCCCGGACCTGAATCCCATTGAACATCTCTAGGAATACCTGAAAAGACAGATTCGGAAGAGGGATCCAGCTCCTTCAAATGTTACGGAGCTGAGGACAGCTCGGCAGGTGTGGGATGCCATCCTCCAGGAGCTTATCAAAAAGCTGATAAGATCCATGATAAACCGCCTGAATGCTGTGATAAGGGCCAGGGGTAGAAAAACGAAGTATTAATGATTGAATAAAACCTTATTTTCCTTAAAATGCCTTTTATTTTACGATTTCCCTTTTCTTTTCTTTTTGTTTTTTTCATGCATCTCTGCAAAACCTGGCTCCTGCCACTTGTGGAAAATGGCATGACTGAAAATTATTATTTTTTAAATCGTTACATTATCAGCTTCCATTTGATACCATTTTTTTAAGATATTCTGAATAGGTCAAGATATACTGGGCGGAGAACCCAAACGTGCAGCTTGAGTCGATTTTTTTGCTCGTGAGTGTAAGCCAACAAAGACTTGTTCCTATCTCTTTCTAGAAAAACTGAATTTTACATGGAGTTTATATGGCCGCAGTGCACAATGACGTCACGGTGCACATCGGATCTCTCTGTCTAATTAGAAGTTTGAAATGCTTATAACTTCCGTATTTCTTGACCGATTTTAATTTTAATTTCCGTTTTGGTGATCTCTTTTACGGTATTTTCATATTTTGATGAGAAATGCGATTTTTAAAATCCATGCATATTCCCTATTGGTGTGAGATTTTCCCCTGATATTTATTTACATACATACATACATACATAAACTCACGCCATCATTCCCAGAGTGGGGTAGGCAGAGCTAAAGAATTACCAACAAGTCTTAAAACTTCTTGATAATTCTGTAACCACATTTTGCACAAGTAGGCTAAGATGTTTTCCAGTGTATTAGTGACCGGTGGCAAGCCCATCGCCTAATAGTACTACAAGCCTATATTCCCTTAGTCGCCTCTTACGACATACACAGGAAGACATGGAGTGACACTATTCTAACCCGGCAACCACGCGGTTAATTTATATTTATTTATTTATAACTTACTTATGGACGGGATTCCAAGGGACCTACGATAAATGAGATCTACACCGCAGCCGCGAGCTAAGTGTAGTGATTAAATAAATTGAACGTTACACTTGAACAACCGCGTGATTTATCTGTGACAAATCCCACAATCTATTAAATGCCTAGTCGCTAATGCCAACAGGAAATGTGGCGCTAAATTGAACGAAAACCATTAATAATTAAGGAACAATTTCGCAGTTCTACTTTAGATAATAACATTCTATTCTATTATTATTATTCTATTCAGTGTCATAGGGACCATGCCGCAAGCGGACCTGCTAGAGGGTGTGTTCTTTTTATAGTGGTGATTATTATTTACATCTTTAATATTTGAGAAGCTTAGTTTGATTTTAATTTGAGTAGCTTAGTTTAATTTTAATTTAACTAAGTTTAGTTTTAACTTTTAATTGTAGTACCTATCTTATTTGTCTATTAAAGAGTTCTATTTTACTGTAACTTATATTATGAAATAAATAAATAAATCTAATTCTATTGAATACACATTAAAATGATGGTAGGACCCTGTAAGGACCGTCCGGATCGCTACCACCATCTTATCGTTTAACCTACGGCGAAGCAGTAGTGTTCGCATTGTTGTTTACCAGTGTAGAGGTTAGACAACCGGTGAAACTACTAGCATAGAGGCATTCTGAGTCCTCGCGCAGTAAGTGTAACGGATTGTTTGACAAACGAAAACTGTCAACTAGTGTTCCAAAGGACTCGAGCCTTTTAGCTCTTTTTTAAAGCCTGGCTTCGATTTTAACGCCTAGAGGGCTAAAAGCCTATAAGGCTCTTTAGCCCACAAGCCTTGTTATATTCGGCAGCCTTGATTCTCGGAGCTCGTAACCTTAATAAAAGGCTATATATTTTTAGACTTAAAGTCCTTATCAAAATATTGGAACTTAATTATATTTTTGCCTCCAAGCTTCTTTAGGCTCGGAGGATAAAATATTTTTGAGTTTATAAAAATATTTTTTAATGATTTTTTTGAGTTTAATTATTTGTTGTATAGCGGCAACAGAAATTTTATAAGGCTCAGCTCGGCTCAAGTTAGCGGCTACAACCTTAAAAAAAGGCTTAAGCCTATAGCCTTTTTTAAGACTACGGCCTTATTAAAATCACTAGCTCTTTGAAACCCATTCCATTGAGCCAGCTCTAAAAAGACCTCCGGAGATTTAAAATTCGGGCTAAAAAGGCTCGAGTCCTATGGAACACTACCGTCAACGATTACTTTTCTAATTTCTTTGTTTTTAATTGGAGGCCAAGGCGTTAGATGGAAACAGGCATAGAAAGTTATGAACTTTCTGTTTTAAAAAATGATTTCAGAAAAGCTATAGAAGGTAAAAATAAAAGGATTTTGATTCTCAGATCTATATAATAACTAGCTGACCCGGCAAACGTTGTTATGCCGTATAATTTTTTTTTAAGGGTGAACAACCCTTATCACTTAGGGGTATGGAAAATAGATAGTAGCCGATTCTCATATCTACTGAATATGCATATAAAATTTCATAAGAATCGGTCAAGCCGTTTCGGAGGAGTACGGTAACTAACATTGTGACATGGAAATTTTATATATTAGAAGATTACTATCGATATAAAATATAAAATACACCGCTTCAAAAAACTATACTCACCCAATTGGATGAAATTTGGAATGGAGGTAGTTTATACCCTGGATAACACATAGGCTACTTCCATCCCGAAAAAATTAAAAGTTCCCGAGGGAACAACCACAATCCAAATCCAGGCGGACGAAGTCACGGGTAGAAGCTAGTATTTTACATATTTTAATACGATAGCCGAGTTGCCATGTAACACTTTCTTGTCTTTGTTCATAAGGCGCAAATTCTTGGCAAATTTCATCTAAATATTTGGCTCAAGCCTAGTTCGTAACGTCAACGTGTGATGTAGATGATCACTTTAGAACTATGTCGCTTTTAAGTGCTACATAGTTTAGTATGGCGGTTCGAACCTGACGATAAAGCGACAAAGTTCAAAAGTGGTCTACTTATAAGGTTGACTGCTAAGAGAAATTCCGTTAAATATGATTATGTTCCAAAATAAATATTTTTATATGGATGTATGTAAACACTTTACTATACAAACAAACGAGATAACAATTATAAAATGGACAAAAATATAACAGGGTTGTACAGTCAGCTGCAGAGAAAAGGATACCCCACCCTCCTAGTAAGGATTGTTTTTTTTCGAAAACCTGTGGTTAGATTTAAATGATTTTGAGTTTATGTGTAGACAATAGTAAAATCTTCAATTCACCGAAAAATCATATTTTAACCACAGGTTTTTGAAAAAAATCGATCCTTACCAGAAGGGGGATATCCTTTTCTCTGCAGCTGACTGTATAAAGGCGAACTTATCCCTTCAAGCGATCTCTTCCAGTTCACCTTAAAGATTTTTGTGATTATATGTTACATACAGTACAGGGATTCACTTAAAAAACCTCAGTTAATATTAAAAATAGTTTCGATTTTCACTTCTGCCGACACTTATTTCACAGACATTTCATTTCATCGACAGGCTTTTCTAGGCGCAGGAGTTCAAATGTTGTCTTAACAAGTTCAAATCTAAACTTAACTATAGGTTAGGCACCTATAGCTGTTAGGATGTGAAATTTCTGCCAAATGACACGTTCTATGGTTGTCGCGTTGACACGTGTGGTTGCCGGGTTAGATCGCCGTGTGGTTGCCGGGTTAGAATAGTGCCACTCCATGTCTTCCCGTGGATGTCGTAAGAGGCGACTAAGGGAATAAAGGCTTGCAGTACTGTTAGCCGATGGGCTTGCCACCTGTCACTAATACACTGGGAAACATCTTAGCCTACTTGTGCAAAATGTGGTTATAGAATTATCAGCAAGTTTTAAGACTTGTTGGTAATTCTTTAGCTCTGCCTACCCCACTCTGGGAATGAAGGCGTGAGTTTATGTATGTATGTATGACACGTTCTATGATATAGTGTCGGTGAAAACAGGGTAAACCCCGAAACTATTCCTTTTTGTATAGTCAGATAATCAAGTCTCACGGAAAGCAAGCTTTAAAGAAACCCATCCGCGGTTTGAATAATGTTGTCAAAGTAATGTTACTTATCAATGATATTATAAAATGGTTTAATATAGCCTATGATACTCTAGTGGTTAAGATGAATCTTAACACGTATAATTTATTAAAATCGGATCAGTCGTTTAGTAGTTACGACCGGACTTTGAGTCGGACATATCATCATCATCATCATGTCAGCCGAAAGACGTCCACTGCTGGACATAGGCCTCCCCCAAGGCTCTCCACTCAGACCAGTCTTGTGCTTTGTCGGACATATATACAAGACAAACATATAACCCACCTTTTGGGCTTCGCCGCAGTCAATTAGAAAGGTATGAATGTCGTTTCATTTTAAAATAAAAGATACCATAAATAACACCTTTCTAAAGTAAGTATTATTTAAAGAAAAAGGCATGAGTCAGAGTATCTTTATAAAAACATTTGAATCGACGAAAATAAACAGTACAAAGGGAAACGAAAATAAAGGTAACGATATCGCTTTTTAAATCTTCCTTTAGGTTAAGATTAATGGTATTTTGTAACCTTTCCTCAAGGGTTTACGGGACGACGTAGATGTATACAGGGTGGCCCATTTAAATCGGTCAGTACGGAAAAGTCTGAAACTATAAGACATACGAAGATCTGTTCTTAGGAACCATGTCATCGATTTTAATAAGAAGAAAAACTGCATTCATTCATTTAAAAAAAACCTCGGGTATCAAACCCGGTGGTTTTGAAAAAAAGGAAATTTACACTATTTCTATTTAGATATCGATTGTGTAGGTCTTAAGCAGTAAATGGCTCTATGAAACATGACGTCTAAAATGAATAAAATGCATTGTTTTCACATACTTTCATTTATTTTAGTAGGTGTTCGAAGTGACCACCGTTACAATATTCAACAAGTTCAGGCATGCAAAATTGTCTCTATGGTTGTTTGTACCTCTTTGCTGGGTATAAATAAATTAAAGTATGTGAAAACAATGCATTTTATTCATTTTATACATCATGTTTCATAGAGCCATTTACTGTTTAAGACCTACACAATCGATATCTGAATGGGCCATCCTGTATAGCTACCTAAGCAATGTTATATCAACGATCTTTTAAGAAAGAATTACTTGTAGATAGTTATTTTTTTTCGAGCTGACGATTACTCCTTTTCGAGGTTAAGGGCTAATACTATTAATATTAGGCAACTAATTATTTATTTAAGTATGTTAATTCAATATGTTTTAGTTCCGATATATTTAAAGGCAAATGCATATAGAAACTCCCTCGAGAAAAAACCCTGTGGTTTCGCAACTATTAAAATATGATCGTTTTATTTTATTAAGTATCATATAATTTAAATTAATTTAGCACTGGTTAACCTTTGGGCAAGTTTTACAAAAGGAAATGCAAATTTCATAAGAAATGGCCCTAACAAAGTCTTGAAGAAAAAGCATGTTTAAATTATTGTCGTCATACTTTTTTGTTAGAGTTAAATAATTCCGTCCGTCTCTCTATCTGTCCATCTGTTACAGCGGCGTATTTCAACATAATATGTAACAATCTTTGTATTAGCACAGATTAAGTAAGAGTTACTACGTAACAGATATTTATCTGAGCGAGGTACGTCCGATAATCACCGCCTGACGGAACATAGTTGCCGATGCTAATACATCAAGGATGCCCGCGCGCGGCGATGTCAACTCGCTCGACCGGTTTTTGAGTGTCGAGACATGGTCGAGACACGTCAAGCGAGATGCAAGTAGGCGAGTAGTACACTCTTACTTAATCTGTGGTAGTAGGTACATTCTAGTCATTACGTCAAGTTCGGTTAGATGTGTGTGGTGTGTTGTTGTTTCTTTGAATTATTTTGGTGAATGTATAATTTAAAAAAATGACTCATTATTGCTGTGTGAGTGGGTGTTTACACAAGAGAACCAAAAATAATAAAAAGGAAACGTTTTTCTCTTTGCCGGTGAACGAGGAAAGGTCAGTAGTTGCAATTTATTTTAATTTATACATATAAGATGATATACCTAAGTATATTGAAGTGATCAATCAACACGAAACAGTGTTCATCAAGTTAGAAATATTGAATTATCTAAATTCGGGGTCAATAGAAATGATAAAATTATTTGTTTACAAACAAATCAGTACTGTTTGACACATAACCTCAATATTTCTGCAAACCAGTTTTGATTCGAAAAAACCTATAGTTAATAGTTATTTAATCTTAAACAGAATGTAATAGTAACAATCAAGCGTGTACATCAAATAAATATATATAAATATAAATATATATATATACGAGTATATATTATATTTTGATTATTCAAGTAACTGTTTTTCTCATAATGTGTACCTGTTAATTTATATTAATATTTTCGATGTGTTGACAACCCTACCGTTCGAGCGAGCAAACGTAGGTATAACTATACGTTCGCAGTAAACTACGAAAAATGAACTTTCAATAGGAGTTAATATGGTTTATTTAGGCGCGTTCGGCCAGCATTATACATATATTTTATATGTATTCAATACTTTTACGTGTTGATCGGACCTACTTTGTCGCTTTGTATAGAAGTGAAATATGCCTGGTATTAGTTTTAACTTAAATGAATGAATTATATTAGAATTATTTTATTATTTAGGTGGGAGGACCTTGTGCAGGGTCCGTCCGGGTTGGTACCACCATCTTATCCATTAACCTACCGCCAAGCAGCAGTGTTCGCATTGTTGTGTTCCGGTTTGGGGATAAGACAGCCGGTGAAATGACTAGCATAGAGGCATTCCATCTTCGGCCTCAGGGTTGGCAACGCATTTGCAGTCTTAGGATTGCGGTCTTATGAATGCGAATGTCTATGGGTCACAGTTTCCACTTACCATCAGGTGGCCTGTGTGCTGGTTTGCCTTCCTATTATATAAAAAAAAAAAAAAAAAAAAAAAAATGTAAAAACCGGGAGTTTTTTTTTTGGACAATCCCAATACTGAGTTCACTTAGAACACTTGACAAATTACCAGATGTGTGCCTAATTATATTAAAGGGCTACCATGTGCAGATGACCTTCGTTCTGAAGCTCTTAACTTTCAGTGGTTGTTGAAACCTACTTGCATTAACATTGCTGTTCTAAACTAGCTGCCACCTCAAGGATGGATAATACGAAAATACCTTCGATGATTAATTAGATATATACATGAAGAATATTTACATGTACTTTCCATATCAATTGACGCCAGGATGAAAAAATATATCCAATTTTGTATTTTATAATTATAGTCATATTTTAAAAAATATATAAAAAAATAACCATGGGTTATTTTGAAATTCTGTTCGACAGAATCAAAGATGAATATATGGATAATTATAATATATTTTGTCATAAATTTACGTTCAGTTTTGCCTGAGTTATAAGAACTTAAACTTCATCAAAAACGTCTGTTAATGGCATGGTAGGGTTTATTACTGAGAATATGTCTTTTATCTTTTTTATTATTATTTAAATTTTTGTCTAGGTACTTTTCCACCGGCGAGGCAATTTTTTAAATGCAAACCTATATACCATTTCTAAACGAGGATGTTTTTAGGGTTCCGTACCTCAAAAGGAAAAAACGGAACCCTTATAGGATCACTTTGTTGTCCGTCTGTCTGTCTGTCAAGACCCTTTATCACGGGAACGCGAGGAGGTATCGAGTTGAAATTAAAACCATATACTCCGGTCTACAGCCCCGTGAAACTGTGAAAAAATCAAGCTCCTACGTTAACGTAAAAAAAAGATACGGCCGTTTATGCCGCAAAAAACGTGTATTTCGACACTGTCGAGGGAATCAAAATGTATAGGGTATTTCCCGATGACCTAGAACTATGAAATTTCGCAAGTAGCACCGTCTTATACTACAAGTATAGGAAAAAGTCTGAAATTTGTAAATTTTAATTAAATAACCAAAAAATCAGGGCCTTTATGCAGGAAACGACGTGTGATCAATGAAGTGTTAGCTACTCGCTAGCAGATGGCGTTAGTAATCGTAAATAGAACTTTGAAATTTGGTAAGTAATACCGTCATGAACTACAAGTATAGGAAAATATCTGAAACTGTACATTTTTAATTAAATCACAAAGAAAGGGTCTTTATGCAAGGCACGGTGAAATAAATTTGGTGTAATAAATGAAGTGTTAGCTACTCGCTAGCAGATGGCGATAGTAATCGTAAATGATGGTAATTTTGGTTTGTTAAATCAGTCTCCCGAACTCATTATTTCTTTGTATTAAATTTTCCGTTCGCATTTTTCCCCGAACGCGATATTACCTAATTTTATTTTTCACCATTCGATTTTATTACAGTCGCTTTTTTTGTTGTTCGACTTTTTTCCTAGTCGGTTTTTTTCCCGTTCGATTTCTATCTCAGTCGCACTTTTCCCAAAAGTATTTACATCGTAATTCGTAGGTAGGTTTAGGTTATGTTAGTTTTGCATCAGGCCCGGAGGGCCAAACCACCCAGAAATAGGAGCTCCGCGGTAGCGGAGCTCCGTCGACTCTGTATCTTCGACAAATTGGAACGGGAAAAACACGACCTTGAAAATATGGTGGTAGGAAAAGAAGCGACTGGATAAAACTCGCAAGGGTAAAAACACGAATGTAAAAATAAACCGCCGGAAAAAAAGTGACTGTTAATTATCACTTTCGGGGAAAAACGCGAAAAGAAAATTAGCTTCAAAGAAAAAATGCGTTTGGGAAAGTCATCTAACAAATCACTCTTTAAAACTATGATTTCAAAGGATATAAGTAAGTCCACTAAAAAACTGTTTTATTGGCAATTACACACCCATTCTTTTATGGCCTTTCTCCTGAGTGTGCTGGAACTATATATTATAACATTATTTCTAAGAAACTCTATCACTGTTGTCTCCTGGTTTACGGGACAGAATAACAACAACACAAAGTTGATCCACCCTAATAACTGTAACTATAACTAAGAAATAAACGTTAACGCAGTTCTAGATTCAATTACTTTGTTTGTATGATTAAACACCTAAAATTACAAATTACGGCATATCCAATAGCAATAATAGCAATCGTTTTCATTTTGAAAATCGAAAGCTTGTCTGAATACAAAATGAGCACACTTGTTCCGCTTTAAAGTCGATTGCGACTGCGTGTGCGTCAGGCAATAGACCCGCTGAACTATTATATATGTACCTACGAATTTGTGCGGAACCCTCGGTGCGCGAGTCCGACTCGCACTTGACCGGTTTTTTTTTTACAAACTTCAATTCTCAACTCGATGCATCTCGCTCACCGCGCCAGTAAAAATACTATTTCATGTAATTCAGAAACCACGGTTATCTAGTCAAACTAACTTCCTCCGTTTACCTAAGTTTCCAACGCAAACTAGGAACTTCTTAGTCTTACAAACTGTGAGATTTCAAAGCATAACTTATACTTACGTTCCAAAGCCATGAACATCCCGGCGCCCATAGCGCTGTACAACACCAAGCACATAATCAGGAAGAAATGCGTGAACCACCGTTTGGAGAGCAGTTTTAATTTACTAACAAACCAAAACGCTGTTTTTTCACCGAAACTGAGTCCACTTTTTGCTGTGTTCATTATAAAGTCACTGGCATGAGACATATGCATGTACCACTCTGGATTTACATGGGGATGGGATGAATGAGAAACTGGAGAGCTGGGAGGCCAGGCATGGTACCGCGGCGAGTAATGCTTCGAAGCCGCTGATGGAGGGCCTCTGAAGACAGGATCTGGGATTTGTAGGGTGATTTTTGGTCTGCTAAGGCGTTTTGAGGTTGGAGGAGGGGGTGCGGGTTGTTTTTGGGTAAGAGGTGGTGGGGGAGCGGGTTGTTTTTGGGTAGGAGGGGGAGGTGGACGATGTTTTGGCACTTCGAGATTCATTTTGTTTCACTTTTTTTAACTTATTTTGGCGCGCCGGCGTTCGCCGTACGTTGCAGTGTTTTTGTTCGATACACGTCCGCGAATACTCGGCGTTACTGGACACTGACTTATAAATAAAATGGAGTTAGTGTGAGCATCCCGTTGTGTCATCGTGGACACGCATTACGCACAGTTTTCCCTTTAACTTTGATTTGGCATTGGATTTCTTGGGAGATGCCGGGTTGTTGCCAGAGAACGGTGTGATACATGAATATATTGGGGACCAATCTCACACAAATTAACCTAGTCTCAAATTAGATTTACGTAGTACAGATCGTTATATACTTTAGATTAATAAAAAAAAATGCCCGATTTATGTTATCCCCAAATAAAAATCTCTCGTAAGTTACCACTTATTTCTATGCCAAAAAAAAATGGACAGCGCTAAATAAAACCATCGGATACAAATGGATAAATCAGAAAATCGGTACATACAAAAAAAAAACTCTTGAACAAACAATTTGGGTTCGAACGACGGCAAAGTCTAACCACGTATAAGAAAAAAAGTACACTCTTACCGACTTTCCCATGAACACCAAGTAGTAATTACATTTTTATACATGCATACATACCTTCACGCCTGTAATCCCAGTGGGCTAGGCAGAGCTACAGAATTACAACTTAAAAAGTACATTTTTATAGTGTTTAGAAATGCTTTTGACCTATGTGGCGTTACATGGCATGCATCAATACCAAACAAACAAAGGCCCCTGATAAGGAAAATAGTACGGCTAAAGTTTTTTAAAATTAAAACTGTTAATGACATCGTATCGACGAATACATAACCCGGTTCTGTCACCGAAAGTATAATTATATTTAGTATAAGTGTATTTGTTGCCGGGTTAGAATAGTGCCACTGCATGTCTTCCCGTGGAAATCGTAAGAGGCAACTAAGGGAATATAGGCTTGTAATATTCTTAGGCGATGGGCTTACAACCTGTCACTAATACGAGTATACACTGGTAAACATTTTAGCCTGTTTGTGCAAAATGTGGTGACAGTAACTACAAGTTTTTAGAGTTGTTGGTAATTCTGTAGCTCTGTCCTCCCCACTCTAGGAATGAAGACGAAAAGGTAAGGAATGAAGATGTATATATGTGTATTTGATGACGCAGTTAGCCTATTTGGTCGTGACCTTGCCTACAAAGCTAACAGTCCTAGGTTTGACTCCCGGTATGGGCAAATATTTGTGTGACGAGCACAACCTGCTGTTCTCTACTGCTGTTTTGAGGGTGGTATCGCTACCACCATCTTATCCATTAACCTACCGCGAAACAGCATTGTTCGCATTGTTGTGTTCCGGTTTGGGGATAAGACAGCCGGTGAAATGACTAGCATAGAGGCATTCCAACTTAGTCCTCAGGGTTGGTAGTGCATTTGCAGTCTTAGGATTGCAGTCTTGTGAATGCGAATGTCTATGGGTCACAGTTTCCATTTACGATAAGAATTCATCATTCATCATTCATGTCAGCCGAAAGACGTCCACTGCTGGACATAGGCCTCCCCCAAGGCTCTCCACTCAGACCGGTCTTGTGCTTTTCGCATCCACCGCGTTCCCGCGATCCTTACAAGGTCGTCACTCCATCTTGTTGGAGGCCTACCTACAGCTCGTCTCCCGATCCGCGGACGCCACTCAAGAACCTTCTGACCCCATCGGCCATGACGGCTGCGTGCGATGTGCCACTTCAGTTTAGCTATTCTTCAGGCTATGTCGGCAACCTTAGTTCTCCTGCGGATATCATCATTTCTGATTCTATCACGCAGAGAAACGCCGAGCATAGCCCTCTCCATAGCCCTCTGAGTGACCTTGAGCTTTCTTATGAGGCCCATTGTTAGCGCCCACGTCTCGGATCCGTAGGTCATCACTGGCAACACACACTGGTCAAAGAATTAAAAAAAGCATTTGTTTCTGAGTAATTGGTTTGTATTGTATTGTAGTATAGGTTAGTTTGGGACTGCGTCAATTTCGTGTAAGCTTGTCTCCAGTGGGCCTAGTGTGCGGGACAGTTAAAGGTTACCTATTAAAAATGATGCGTTTTTAATAACCACACGGGTTTATTAATAGTACCCATAAGGTTCAAAGTTTATGAATTTCTTATTTATTACACACGGCTGCTGTTGACGACAGCCACCGCCGAACTCTAGCCGACAGCGACGTATTTAGACGTGACCCTAGTATATAAGGATACTGTAAATAGTTAAGTTAGTATATAAGTGTTTTATATAGTATTAGGTAGATTTTAGGTATTTAATAAAGATTTTTTAGTTAGTTTTAGGTTTAGAATGGGGATTTAGCTTAGGGAGCCACCTAATATTACGAGCTGTGGATGAACGATGTATAGATTTAAGTTTTTTATGTGTGAATTAGGTAAAGTCCAGCCCGAACTACAAGCTGGACTGAACCCCGAACCGATCCTTGCTCCCTCAGCTAAATCCCATTAGAATAACTACCAAAAATTTGTATAAAATAGACCGCCGAACGCGGCTATTGTCCTCCTGACCCGGTAACCTAGTTCCGATATTAGAAGGGAAAAGGTTATCGGGTCAGAGATCCTGAGCCGGACCTAAGCCAGGAAGAAACGAATCAGATCTGAGCAGCGAGATAGGAAGTATGATTGATTATGTGTTAGTTTATAAGGAAATATTGAATCAAATTTAGGATAATTTGATAAAGCGTGCGGCCAATCAGACGCAGGCGGTATTTACGGGCGGCGACGGGGAAAAACCTCGGATGTTTCCACCCGAAGGTCGAGTGGAAAGCGCCCGGAAATGCAGGCGCTCTGATTGGTCGTCCCGATTAAGTTTATTGAGCTAAGGCTTTTGATTTGTGCAGAGGCTTGGGACTCCTCGGACGTGAAGGCACTATTTGAACCTGTATGAAATACTATAAATACGGAGACAATATTTTAATTGTTTGTACTCGGTTTCATAGTTAGTTAATACTCGGATTAGTACTCGGTTTCATAGTTAGTTACTACTCGGATTAGTACTCGGTTTCGCAGTGAATACTCGTTTAGTTTCGTTTAGTACTCGTTACAAGCTCTTAGTATTCGTAGTGTTTCGTACTGCACTCGTCGTATACGGTGCATGCGTGTTTGTTAATCTCTCTGCCCTAAAGTAAAATCGTTTTTGTTTATATTGTTTAAAGTCTATAGTGTTTAAGTAAATGTAATATCAAAGTGTTTGTCTGTTTTAATAATTTAAATTCATTTAACGTTTTTATCTAGTTTCATTTTATTTATTTCCTCTCCTAATCGCGTCGCGTTTTGTTTAGTGTCTTTGGAACTCTGAGCTATCGGGGTTAGTCAACTGTTAGCGCGTATCGTCAACAGTTTTATGGTCCTTCGAACCGGATCCGCGAACTAGGATTTGTGATTGTGTTGTGAACCCACGTAAAACCATAAATATGGTTGTTACGAGGAGCCAGGCGGGCGATAACCTCGAGGACGAGGAAAATCGTTGTCTGATGGAGCAGCGCTTAGAAGAGGAAAGGCAGAGATTACTTGAACAAACTCCGCTACGAGGAGGTAACGTCGAGGGAGCACCCGCGGAACGAGCGGGCCCCCTCAGAACCGGGACGGAAAACCCAACCCTTCGGCGGATGAACCCGATGGGCGACTCACCAGTCTCACCCCCGAACCAGGACAGGGGGGAGTTTAGTCGCAATGTCGGATGGGGTGCGCAGCCGCGGGACACCTACGGAGTGTCACCGCTCGCGCCACCCGCGATCCGAGTACCCGAGCAGCGTATGGAGGAGAGGCTCGCGCAAGGAGCGCAACGACCGGCGGATCGTGACCGCGTTGCGTTTGCGTCGAGGCCTGCATCCGTGGCTTCTACCACGGATCTTAAGGTAAGAAGGCGGAGAGCAGAACTGGAGGCGGCAGAGCAGCTCGCCGAGTTGCACCGTCGTGAGCTGGCGATTCAAGAGGAATTGATCCAGAAACGACTCGCCGCAACCATCGAACAAATCGAGGTAGAAGGGTCCCGGGCTGGAGGGTCGGTCGCAGATCCCGCGAACCGGGTGGGCGACTGGCTCGACAACGTGCAGCCCGAGAGAGCAGCGCCGATACCACGCAGGTCACGTGAAGACTCGCCATCGCCGAGGAGAACACGTGACGAGGTAAGAACCCCGCACAGTCAGCGGGACAGATCAGAAGGAAGGAGCCGCGCCATTGATCGACTGACGGATCATCTCGAGACGATGATGAGGCCGCCACCAAGGCAAGTATATGAGTTGCCTATATTTGCCGGAGATCCGAGCGAATGGCTCACATCTTTAAATAGTTACGAACAGTCGTCGCAGCGGTACAAGTTCTCGCCGTACGAGAACGTTGCGAGGCTACGACACGCTTTGAAAGGTGAGGCGAGACAGTGTGTACATCATATGCTCGCGTCATCGACATCACCAGAACTAATTGTCAGAGTGTTGAAAAAGAACTTCGGTAGAACCGATTTGCTGATTGATCGAGCGATCGAGGAACTGAAGAGGATGCCTATAATTGGTCCGAGCGCAACGGATCTAAATGCGTTCGCGACGAAAATCATGAACATAGCATCGACCTTAGTGAACTTAGACAAACGGAGTTACGGAGCTAACCCGTTACTAATAAGGGAGATAACAGAGAGGTTGAGTCCGCATTTGCGCTCGCGATGGTGTGCATATGCGAAAGAAAGATATACTCTAGAACAGAGTGAGTTAATGCTGATGGCTAACTTTTTACTCGATGAGAGCGACGCCGAGTTGGAGTTCTCGCACGCACGGGCGCCGTCAAAGAGGACGACACCCGCGCCACCGATCCAGCGAGACACTCGACGCGCACCGATCCCGGCCGGCGGAGGAGCTTTCCGTCGCCCACAACCACCTAGAGTCAACAGAACCTACACGACAGAAACAGTGAGTAGTTGTTTGTTTTGCGGAGGCGGTCACAATACGCCTGCCAGTTGGAGCCCGCTGGGACTGGGCCCGACAGAACCGGGTATGCTTTAAATGTGTCAATCGAAAACATCGTCGGGAGCAATGCCCGGCGAGAGGGTGCGGTGTGAACGGATGCCCGCGACCCCACCATCCCGTGCTGCACGAACCCCTGAACCAGCAGCATACATACCAGATGCCACCTGTGCAGGCGCCACCTGTGCAAGCGCCGCTAGCGCCGGCGCCACGCTTTGCTAGGCCGCTAGCGCCGCCCCGCGCATCGTCGGCACGCGCTGTGACGTCACGAGAAAGGACGCAGCGCGCCGCGGCGTGCGCAACGAACAACGAACCGACGGAGCTCTATGATCCAGAGCGGAGCTTCGCGGCGACCTATACGAACCCCCACATGGTCGCAAACATAGTGTTGTTAAAGGTAGTACCTATAATTATTTCGGGACCGCGATGCGAGGTCAAGACACACGCGTTGCTCGACGAGGGAAGCACCGTTAGCCTTGTGGATGAAAGGTTGGCGGAGGCGATCGGAGCAACCGGACCCGAGACACCGTTACACATTCAAGGTGTTGGATACATGACTTCGAGCCAACGGAGCCGAAGGGTGACAACGCAGGTACGAGGAATCCGAGATGGACCCGTACACGAAATGACGCTGCGGACCGTACCGAACCTAGGCCTACGAACGCAGCGCCTAAATAAAACAGAACTAGGTAAGTACAAGCACCTCGCCGACCTGAACGAAGCGGCATTTGAGGAAGGAGTGCCGTATGTGCTTATCGGTGCCGATCACTGGCACATAATGATCCCTCACGAACTGAGGACAGGGCGCATGAACGAGCCCGCAGCCCTACGAACCGACCTAGGATGGGTCGTGTACGGTACGGTACCGCGGCTCATCCGAACCGAACATGCCGAGACGTCGCTACACTTAGCGGCGCGTGAACCAGAGCTGGACGAAGCTCTGAAAAGGTACTTTAGTATAGACTCGTTGGGGATCAAGTTGATCAACAAGAAACGCCCCCTCGAGGAACGAGCTGAGAGGATTTTCGCACAAACCGTGACGAAAATAGACGGACCCCGCTACGAGGTAGGACAACTGTGGCGGGACGATGAACCCCGAATGCCACCGACGTACGCAATGGCGTTTCGGCGGCTACAGGGGATTGAAAGGAAGATGGACCGTGATCCGACCTTTGCGACGGAGTATGCCGCACAGGTCGATAACCTGCTGGTCAAGGGTTACGCCGAACTAGTGGAAGACCACGAACTCACCCAGAACGGGAAAATAGAGTGGTATTTACCTCATTTTGGGGTCACTAACCCCAATAAACCAGGAAAACTAAGGTTGGTATTTGATGCTGCGTCAACAGTCCAAGGACGCAGCCTGAACAATTACGTATTGGAGGGACCAGACATGCTACAGTCTCTACTAGGGATCCTGTTCCGTTTCCGCGAGGGCCGGTATGCGTTGACTGCCGATATTCAGGAAATGTTTCTACAGGTGAAGATACGTAAGGAGGATCAGCCCTCACAGATGTTTCTGTGGAGGGGCACCGATCGAGAGGGCCCGCCGAGACGGTACAAGATGACGTCTATGATATTCGGCGCCGCCAGCTCTCCATTCTTAGCGCATAGCGTGCGCATAAGAAACGCGCAAGAAAACGAGGTACGTTACCCTCTGGCGGTTGAGGACATAGTGAACAACCACTACATGGACGATTACGTCGCCAGTTACGGGAACGAGAACGAGGCTATAGAACGAGCCGAACAGGTAGCTGCTTCACACGCGCAAGCAAGCTTTAAGTTGAGAAATTGGAGCACCAACTCAAGTAAGTTGCGACAACGAATACCACCGGAGCTGCGAGCCGAGGCGCCCGCGCAGTTCGGCGGTAAGGCGCAGAAGATACTTGGGATGATCTGGTGCCCCGAGACCGACGAGTTGGCATTCAATACAACGATGATGCGGGTCCCAGCCGAGGTGAGGACGTGCGCTAGAGGGCCGACGAAAAGAGAAATATTAAGTGCAGTAATGAGTGTCTATGATCCGATAGGTCTATTGTCACAGTACGTAATTACGGCCAAGATACAACTGCAAAGATTATGGCAGATTAAACTCGGCTGGGACGAAGAGCCACCAATGGAGGAACGCCGTGAATTCGAACACTGGCTGAGAGCGCTCGACAGCGTGGCTGCACTGCGGGTGCCGCGGTGTTATTTTGACACGGGGGGATCGCCGCGTGAGTTACATATTTTTGTAGACGCGAGCGCCCAGGCTTACGCTGCGGTAGCCTACTGGCGAACCGACGCCGAGGTGAGTCTCGTCGCGGCGAAGGCGAAGGTCGCGCCGACAAAGGCGCTGAGCATCCCGCGACTGGAGCTACAGGCGGCGCTTATCGGGGCACGGCTAGCCCGCGCTATAGCGTCGCATCACAGAACAAAGGTGAGCAGAGTAGTGCTGTGGTCAGACAGCCGCACAGTACTGCAGTGGGTGCGGGACGACGCGCGCCGCTACAGCGTGTACGTATCACATCGGCTGGGCGAGATCGCCGAGCTGACGAACGAGGAGCAGTGGCGCTGGGTGCCCACCCGGGACAACCCGGCTGACGACGCGACCCGCGCGGACAGCGCGCGGCAGGTGCGAGTCAACGACCGGTGGTACACCGGCCCACCTTTTCTGCGGCGGCCCGAGGCGGAGTGGCCGCAGGAAGTTTCGACGACCCACAAAGACGACCACGAAGAGGAGGTGACTTCGTGCCACACAGTCCGACGGGAGAGCGCGCCGCTACCAGACATAGCGCGCTTCTCTAATTATGACCGGCTGATCGGCGCGACGGCACGAGTGCTGCAGTTCATCGAGATGATGAAGAATAAGAACCGCATACCGTTGGAACTCCGGCATATTAAAGGCGCGGAGCACCTCTGGTATCAGAACGCGCAACGGCGAGATTTTGCGGAAGAGCTGCGCAGTCTATCGAAAGGGGAGCCTATCCCGAAGAAGAGCCGGCTGTATGGGCTCGACCCAAGACTGGACGAGGATGGGGTAATGCGCATGCGCGGCCGGATCGACGCCGCGCCAGTGCGTACGTATGATAAGCGCCCAGTTTTGTTGGATGGACGCAACCCATATGTGAGGTTGCTCATACTGCGAGCACATCAACGAGCCGCACACGCCAACAATGAAAGGTTGGTAAATGATCTAAGGCAGCAGTTCTGGATACTGCACTTAAGACCTACAGTACGAGCGGTAGCGAACGCGTGCCAGGTGTGCATCCTGCGCCGGGCGCGACCTCAGGTGCCCGCGCTGGGAGATCTGCCACTGGCACGGATCGAGCCATTCCACCGACCGTTCACGAACGCGGCGGTGGATTACTTCGGACCACTGATGGTGACCGTCGGGCGACGGCACGAAAAGCGCTGGGTGGCGCTATTCACGTGCCTCACAACCCGCGCAGTCCATTTGGAGCTGGCGCACTCGCTGTCCACCGGCTCGGCCATCATGGCGCTAAGGCGCATGGCCGCGCGACGGGGGTGGCCGCGGGTCATCTACAGTGACAACGGAACCAACTTCCGGGGTGCGGACGCGGAGCTGCGCGCCGCCTACCTCGAGTGGCTGCCAGCAATGCGGCAGTACGGGCAGCGGAACGCGATGGAGTGGCGCTTTATACCGCCGGGAGCTCCGAACCAGGGAGGCGCCTGGGAGCGCATGGTGCGCTCCGTGAAGACGGCGCTGACGGCGACACTGACGTCCAGGGCGCCCAAGGAAGAGGTGCTATGGACGCTGCTCGCCGAGGCCGAGCACACTGTGAATGCTCGGCCCCTCACTCACGTATCGGTTGAGGCAGCCGACGAAGAAGCCTTAACACCGAACCATTTTCTACTGGGAGGCTCCACGGGGGTCCCTCTCACTGGCCCTTGTGTGGAAGCCGATCGCCGAACCTGGCGAGCCAGCCAGGCGCTCGCCGACCATTTCTGGGCCCGCTGGGTCCGGGAATACTTGCCGACGCTTGCCCCGCGACGCTCATCCGCGGCGGGCGAGCGACAACTGCAGGTTGGGGACTACGTGATCGTGGTCGACCCCACCCTGCCACGGAACGTGTGGCCACGAGGAGTCGTCGAGACGACCTACCCTGGACCAGATGGCGGCGTGCGGAGCGCGGACGTCCGAACGAGAGGCGGCGTGTTCCGGAGACCGACGACGAAGCTGGCTGTCGTACCGTTGCACCCGGGTCAACATGGCATGTTGACGGGGGGATAGTGTTGACGACAGCCACCGCCGAACTCTAGCCGACAGCGACGTATTTAGACGTGACCCTAGTATATAAGGATACTGTAAATAGTTAAGTTAGTATATAAGTGTTTTATATAGTATTAGGTAGATTTTAGGTATTTAATAAAGATTTTTTAGTTAGTTTTAGGTTTAGAATGGGGATTTAGCTTAGGGAGCCACCTAATATTACGAGCTGTGGATGAACGATGTATAGATTTAAGTTTTTTATGTGTGAATTAGGTAAAGTCCAGCCCGAACTACAAGCTGGACTGAACCCCGAACCGATCCTTGCTCCCTCAGCTAAATCCCATTAGAATAACTACCAAAAATTTGTATAAAATAGACCGCCGAACGCGGCTATTGTCCTCCTGACCCGGTAACCTAGTTCCGATATTAGAAGGGAAAAGGTTATCGGGTCAGAGATCCTGAGCCGGACCTAAGCCAGGAAGAAACGAATCAGATCCGAGCAGCGAGATAGGAAGTATGATTGATTATGTGTTAGTTTATAAGGAAATATTGAATCAAATTTAGGATAATTTGATAAAGCGTGCGGCCAATCAGACGCAGGCGGTATTTACGGGCGGCGACGGGGAAAAACCTCGGATGTTTCCACCCGAAGGTCGAGTGGAAAGCGCCCGGAAATGCAGGCGCTCTGATCGGTCGTCCCGATTAAGTTTATTGAGCTAAGGCTTTTGATTTGTGCAGAGGCTTGGGACTCCTCGGACGTGAAGGCACTATTTGAACCTGTATGAAATACTATAAATACGGAGACAATATTTTAATTGTTTGTACTCGGTTTCATAGTTAGTTAATACTCGGATTAGTACTCGGTTTCATAGTTAGTTACTACTCGGATTAGTACTCGGTTTCGCAGTGAATACTCGTTTAGTTTCGTTTAGTACTCGTTACAAGCTCTTAGTATTCGTAGTGTTTCGTACTGCACTCGTCGTATACGGTGCATGCGTGTTTGTTAATCTCTCTGCCCTAAAGTAAAATCGTTTTTGTTTATATTGTTTAAAGTCTATAGTGTTTAAGTAAATGTAATATCAAAGTGTTTGTCTGTTTTAATAATTTAAATTCATTTAACGTTTTTATCTAGTTTCATTTTATTTATTTCCTCTCCTAATCGCGTCGCGTTTTGTTTAGTGTCTTTGGAACTCTGAGCTATCGGGGTTAGCCAACTGTTAGCGCGTATCGTCAACACCTGCACTATTTTGCTTATTGCCTCCCAGACGGAATGAAAAACGCTAACGAAAAAAGTGTAAAAACTAAATACTATGGTTGTCTATGAAATTGCATGAAAGTAAATAAATTGTCAATTAATATTTTGAAATAAAGGGTAAACTAAATTAAATTGAGAATCCATATAATTACCATTACCTGCATACTTTTGCATATTTTATGAAGAACTCGTCAGAAACGTGTTAGCGTGAACTAATTGAGTTAATTTACATACTCGGCGATGTCGTGATCTTAAGAACAAAAAGATTTCTATTCCCTTGTGGAGCACATACGATGGGATTCACACAGACATTTGTCTGCAGATCGCATTTGTCTTTGTTTATCCCCGTAAGGCCACGTCAAATTTCGTTTTTTTTTTTTTGCCCCCGCGGTGACTTGAACAGCTACTACCGCGGGGATATGGCGTTTCCACGTGAAGTGATTTCGCCAGTGTCAAGGTATATATGAGTATAAATCAATATAGCAATAAAACACAATCCAATCTTCTCTAGGAAGATTGGGGGCAACGTTGTACGGTGATTTGTAGGTCAGAGGTCAAGATAGTTTTAACCTCTGCACCACTGCGAGTCCACTTGAAACGAGAAGAAAGATGCCAGATACACGAATTAAGTCCAAGTCTTCAATCACTGTGCGACACAAAGGCATAAAAAGTACAAATCACTATCAGAAAAGAACTTTGAACACCTAATTACCCAAAAATTTAAGTCTAAAACAAATTACACGTCCGCCATCTTTTAACGTTGCAAATGGCCACCGTCGTTTCGTTAGTTCAAAAAATAATCTTGTGTCAGTCAACTAAAGTCAAAAGTCACTTTGACAAATATCCTAGATTTAGGACGTTGCGCCTTACGAGGTTAAGACATGGAGAAGGTTAACAAACACACAGACTACTTGGGCCTCTATTCTACTTGGCAAATCCATATTGCGTTTGAAATGTCGGTACTCAAAATCAGCGCTGTAGGTGTCTGATACCTCGGCATTTTGCTTAGCCAGTGTCCGTTTCACTGCTGTTCGGACACGCAATTGTGTGATATCCCTATTATCTTCCGGTTTTTTTTAATCATTTGTATATTTGTGTGTGTTATGGTTGGTGAATAAATGGATTTTTACACCACATGCTTGAATTGCCTAATTATATATCATGCAAGCTTCTCCTAAAGTGAGTCATCATAGCCATCGGCTAACCAGCGGGTTATAATGAGATTCAGTACAATATTATGACCCGGCGGGTTATAATATGGTGCTGAATCTCATTTTAACCCTGTTCAACTTTTTTGCATTTTTTTTTGGGATTCTGAAGTCAAATCAGGAGCCGAAGTAATAACAGCGTATGTAGGTATAGTAAAGAACAAAATGAATGCTACATGTACTCATGTAGCTGTTTGAACACCTACTCAAAAGTGCCAGTGCATCACAAAAACACTGAACAGATGTTGGCTGTATGCCGCTGTAACACTTTATTGTTTGTTTGGAATGAAGACGAAGAAACTAGTTTAATTGAGTAGGTACGTTTCGTTCCGTTCGTAATTTACTCGCCTGTTGAATGATGGAGTGCGAGATAGAAGCGTTATCAGCTGTGCTTCGGCAAGGTTGGGCCGTTTTTACGTCATTAATGTCTAGTGTAGATATTAATATAGATACACCATAACAACAACTACCGTAAAATGTGCCTACTTTGCTCCCCCACGGGTAATCTTGCTCCATCGTTATATTGAGGTATTCTGTATTGTAAATCATTCTAGTGCTTTCATTCACTGCGCAGCTGGATGTATACATCAATTATTTTTAGAAAATTTGTCATCGGCCTTGTCTTATAAGTAACATACAAAAAAGTCACTATGGAGCATAGTTACCCATGGGGGAGCAAAGTAGGCACATTTTACGGTATTTAAATACAATTATTTTTTAATAGTTATAATTAAACTAAAATGACAATACATTATGTACAAAACGACTAGGTATTAAGTTTTTTATTTATTCTAAATTTGCTTTGTTAGTGTAATAAATAAATAACTATAAGTTTTTCTATATTTAGATATTTCTAACCCACTGAAGTGAGTGAGGTTTACATTAAAATACTGTCCACATCTGTTCCCAAAAAAGGTTTGATAAAAATGCTTGCTTGCTTCGTTTTGATGACAAGGTATGTCCATGTTATGCAAACTCTGAAAACAGCACATCCCAGCCGAGCTCTGGTTATCAGTCTAGGACGCGCTATTGCAGTTAGTGTGATCAGTGACTGGTCGTCGTCAATGAAATCTTTAAATTCTGTGTCAATCCAATTTATTAACTACTAGCTTCTGCTAGCGTCACTTTTATTTTTTGTTTTGTGTGAGATTCATTGTTTTATATAATGCTAGGTTAAGTTTATTATTATACTAGCGGCCCGCCAGCGGCTTCGCCCCGCTGCAAATTTCTGACTTTCAATTCATTTGTTACAAAAAATGTGATAAATGAAGAACCGCTCGACCGATTTTGTGCAAACTTCACATAAACCATCTACTAAATAGTCCGAACAAAGACTAAACATTTGGTTTGGATAGGTGAGTCCGTTCTTGAGTTATAAAATTACAACGAAAAATGGCATTGATTTTTATATATATAGATAAGCAATATTTAAAAAACGACTGACTGTTGAGTTTCTTGCGGCGTTTTTTCTCAGCAGTGGTCTCTTGTGAAGCGCTGGTAGATTTTTGGGTTCACTAATGTTTGGTCAAAAATCTTTGCTTAATAAAAGTTTGTCTTAATAAAAATTTACAGAGTAAAATGATGCCAAATGATAATTTGACTAAATAAAAAAAATGCGAAATGTAAATGTGCTAAAGATTCGTTTGGGAAATGAAACTACTGCGAAAAGTTTTTTGGGAAGTGAAATTTGGCGAAAAATATGTTTCCCAAACGGCAGTATACCAGATTTTTGATGTGTAAAAGTGCCCGTGCGGCCGTACTTACTGAATAAACATCTTTTATCTTTTCTCAGCCGAAAGACGTCCACTGCTGGACATAGGCCTCCCCCAAATTTAGGGGTTATGAATGGATATTTCAATTTACATATTGAATAAAGTTATTTCATTCGTTATTTTTTTGGTAATTAGCGTTATCATATTCGGACTTAATTTAGACATGTTATCGCCCGGAGCTAAATATGTATGGTTTTTTTTGTCAGCTTCGCGATCTAACCGTCTTCCACAATCCTTGCGTAGTCATTTTGCTACACAGATGATTCCATACTGGGCATTTGTTATGTAAATTCGTATACTAAAGTTTAATAGTAATTGAAAAAAACTTGGCATGTTCCACACTTGCTAAGACGAATTGTAAATATATCCCCGTGTCGTCGCCCTCTTACGCATTTCAGACATCAAGGAAACGTGTGATTTTCTCAATTTTCATTAAAAACACTTTATTTTGAGTGCGAATATAAAAATAACCTCTTTGAGATCACTTCTCTGAATCAAGGCTATTTATTTGATTAAAAACACCGTCAAGTGCGAGTCGGCGATGGTAAGAACTCCAGGTATCGGAGCACGGTCGGCTTTATTATAGGTTTACCGCACACTTACTACAGTACAGTCAAGGGCATTAATATCTATACAGCCATTGCGTCAAATATACAGGGTGGAAAGTTAAGATGGGGCAGTAAGGGCAACTACTACGCGAATATTCTCTTAGGAGACCTTTACTGACTTTTTAAGTGGTCACAATCAACATTCACAATTTTTTGATAAAATGTACAGTCAGCAAGAAAATCGTCAAATTTAAGTTTTTTTAAGTGCCGTGTGGTTGCCGGCTTAGAATTGTGCCACTCCATGTCTTCCCGTGGAAGTCGTAAGAGGCGACTAAGGGAATAAAGGCTTGTAGTACTGTTAGGCGATGGGCTTGCAACCTGTCACTAATATACACTGTTAAACATCTTAGCCTAATTGTGCAAATTGTGGTTACAGAGTTATCAACAAGTTTTTGGAGCTGTTGGTAATTCTGTAGTTCTGCCTACCCCACTCTGGGAATGAAGGCGTGAAGGTATGTATGTATGTATGTTTAAATGCCAATTTAAAAATAATTATAAATTTTTCTATGGAAAAAGTTTTCTTTGATTTGTGGGTGTTCTAGTACTCTAAACCTTAGTTGGGCTCAAAGAGTATTTTAATCCTTGATAGAAAATTGAGTTTTATGATCTGCTGTGTGATGTGATATGATTTAGTTTTCCTTACTGGACGTTAGCATCGGTTTTATTTGGCCATCTAGGTGATAGATAAATATACATCGTTTGTATGAGCAATATTTGTTCATTCATTTTGTTTGCATATTTTCAAGAAAACTTTTCATCCTAGGCAATGCTCCTTGAAATAGATGATTCTGTGTTGTAGATATGTCAATAAACATTATTTCTGTCTTTGATTCTATGTTCTTCCCTGGAACGTAAGCTTTCCATAAGCTAAATTTCTTTGAAATCGGTTCAGCAGTTTATCCTTGAAAGCGTAACAAACTGTCAAAGTTTTATTTAGAAAAAGTATGAGTGACACGCCCCTCCACTGAAAGCTTCAAAGGCTTGAATTGTAAATTGCGTTTGAAGGGCGCTTTATCACAACTTAGACGAACTCTATGAAGAACCTAAGTCTAGAACGTAATAAGGACAACTTCATCCTCGATAGATTTAAGTGTCTCACTTAAGTTGAACAAGCGTCTCGTTTACATGCAATTCTCAAAACTTCATTCCCGTTTTTGACAGGTCATCCAATTACCAAATTGACCAATACCCACATTGTCCAATTCCCAAATTGTCCAATAACCTATGTGACAAATTTCCACATCGTCCTTTTCTCATATTGTCCATTTCCCACATAGAACAATTTCCTATATGACCAATTCCCACATAGTCCAATTCCCATGTCTCAATTCCCACGTTCCATTGTCACGTCAATCATGATCATCTGCTTAATGAAACCTATAGCAGTTGCAAGTCCAAAATATTTCAAAGTTACTCAGATTCGCACAGGATACCAAATTTAACTGGGTTTGCTCTGAGTTAGGTTAAATTCAAATCGGTTGGAGATATCAGCTCTGCAAGTGAAGGTCGCCGTTATATCGGGGGATTTTATCTATCGAATCGTCATGTCTAAACCCTTATCTTATCTTACAGATGGGCCCGTTTGGATACACTTCGACCCTTTAGGATCTTTTGGGCAATTATCCTCTTACACACTCAGCCGTTTGAATGTGCAGATTTTCTCACGATATTTTTCCTTCACCCTTAGAGCATCGGGTAATGCACTCAAGTTAAAAAAACTCATTGGTACATGGTGAACGCGGGGGTTCGGGGGTTCGAACTCGGTACTTTACCAACACGAGTCGACCCCCTAAGCCACTAGGCTACCCTTGCAACACGTACGCCCTTTCCCTATTTTTTCCCTGCTAGTAAACAAGTTTCCACACGTGACTGTAGTTAACCTTGTCACAATAAAAGTTATAATGTAACGTCAGCAGAATACCAAAGAGTTTGTAAACTTTGTTCCAAGTTTTACCGGTTGAACACTTTAGACGCCGGTGACTCACAAGCCTACTATGGTACCGTAAAACGGGGCTATTTGGGAACCACGAGGCTATTTGGAACCCAAGTAATTATAAGCTTTTAGTTGATATATTTTTGTCATGGCAATAATAGAACTAAAAACTTAGCCTGACAACAAATTTTACAGTTCTAGCATAGCCATGACAAAAAATATATCAACTAAAAGCTTATGATTACTTAGTTCCAAATAGCCCCGTGATTACCAAATAGCCCCATTTTACGGTAGTATTTATCGAAGTAGATAAACGTGGACAAATCATGTCACTGGCCTATGTAAGTGCAAGAGAGACGGATGTTCCACCACGATACAGGCGTCCATAATACGGGCCTTGGTGTGTCAAAACTCGGATGACCTCGGTTGCCAGAATTACAATTGCCATAATTTATCACTTGCCATAATATTTATTTTCATATTCAGTAACTTTTACATGCCACCGTATTGAGCCCAATAGGTTACATTAGATTAACTATCAACGATAACTCAAATGAATTGCTATTTTGAGTCACAAAGTATGTAAACAAAAGTACCTTCTTAATTTAGCTGAATGGTGCATCACCCTACCCGCTTAATGCAATAAAATGATACTGCAGTTCTAACAAACTAGGTTACATTTCGTAATGCCATTCAATATGTTGCTAAATTAAGGTATTCCAATCAATACATATTTATGATAAAATAATTCCAGGTAATAATTTGTCTAACAATAATTTATCAAGTCAAAATGATATCAGTCCGAAACGTTGAGTTGGGAAATAAAAAATTGCCCAAATAAAAATATGGGATACGTAGTTTGGGGAGTTAAGAATTTGCTAAATATTTTTGTCAAACCATTAGTAAACCATTTTACTACTGTGTTTTCATGTCAATAACCAGAAACATCATGATTGTGCAATATTTTTATTGACTTATCTGCCTAGTATTGGTAGGTCCTTACTCTCTGACATAAAAACATGAAGGTAAGGCGTTGTTAGATGTGTTTAAGAGTAACTTGGTTACAGTTTATGGGAGTTCCAATCGAGTTATACACTCGATGGCCCTTTGGACGCTCGGCGAGTTTGGGAACTAACCTATTGGTCTCCCGGGACTTACAGGAATAATAGAGGGATGTATGCTACCCTCCTACGGAGAAAGGGCGTATCTACTATAAATACTACTCAAAACAAAATAGGGGCCACGGTATATTCTGCATACAAAAGAACTGTTTTCGGAGAAGGATTATTATAGCAAATTTTAACCTTTAAGTTTTGAATTTAGTATCATTCGAAAGCTGCAATATTCAACTTACAAGTTGTGTTTTTAAATTTGTTGTCGATTGTTTTGTTTTAACCATGCGTGTGGTTTTTTAAATCAATTTTCAAATTTCATACATTATGAGCAAAAAAAATGCAACTTTTTTAAAAACTACACGCACGTTAAAAACAAAACAATTGACAAAAAAATTAAAAACACATCTTGTAAGTTGAACATTGCAGCTTTCGAATGATACTAAATTCAAAAATTACTGGTTAAAATTTGTTATGATAATCCTTCTCCGAAAACAGTTCTTTTGTATGCAGAATATACCGTGGCCCCTATTTTGTTTTGAGTAGTATAAATTGTATTGAACATCCAACCTTATTATAATCTATGAGAGTTGAATATGCTTCAATGAATTAATTGCACATGTGCCTTTCTCCGTAGGAGGGCAGTATGCTTCTTTTAGTTTTGAGGTAGCTTTAGATAAGGTTGGGTTGAGACAGCGCGTAGATTACATGGACTGATGTTTTTGGGCGTTTCTTAAAAAGTTTGTACCTAGTGCCGAGGACCTTGTGCAGGGTCCGTCCGGGTTGGTACCACCATCTTATCCATTAACCTACCGCCAAACAGCAGTGTTTGCATTGTTGTGTTCCGGTTAGGGGATAAGACAGCCGGTGAAATGACTAGCATAGAGGCATTCCATCTTTGTCCTTAGGGTTGGCAGTGCAATTGCAGTCTTGTGAATGCGAATGTCTATGGGTCACAGTTTCCACTTACCAACAGGTGGCCTGTGTGCTCAATTGCCTGCCTATGCCATAAAATAAATAAAAATAAATAAATAAAATTAAGACAAATGGTGGTATCTCAGCCAAAACTCCTGTAGCAAGTGCAAGCATATTACTAACGGGTGAGGATTGAATCTACTTCATTAATTGAATTTGAGATACTGCTAATTTTCGCTGAGAGGTAGATAGATAGATAGATAAAACGTTTATTTGATGCTTCAATCTAGATGGTAGTATCTAAATGTACGACTAATTTTCGGAACTCAGCGGAAAAGTTAACATTGCTTAATTTTAGTCCTTAACTAGATACAAACTCTTAAAGAAATGCCCTTTTATTTGTTTAATAATACAATTATACAGCTGTGGCTTGTTTTATAAAGCTACAAATTACAATTTCCAGGTTACAAGTTTCCATTTGACACCACCTCGACCAATGACGACCTGCCATTTGAACAGTGTTGCCAGTTTAGACCTGTATAATTGTTACTTGTAGCTTTATAAAACGTTCCCCTGATAATCAAGGTGCTTATAAAAAGAAAGCCATAAAAAATATTTGGATGTTATCTCTTTAACGCCATATTCAAACTGCTATACGCGTTTGAAAGCGACAAGGTACCGAAGTCATAATTTCCCGCTTTCTAATAAATACAGCTTTACAACCGCAAACCGATAGCGGCAGTTTCTTTTACAGTCGCTTTATGGTGTAATAAAAGGGCGTTAAAAGCGACCGATGTTTATTTCTTTTAGAGCATTTCTTGCTCTGTGGCAAGAATTTTGATTTATGTGTTATATAAACGATACAAATAGAATATTTTTTTGGGTTCCGGATGAAATGATTAAAAATTAATGACAGTCTATTCGTCTCAAACTTGGCACGCTGTTGGAATAATATTTCAGAAATAAATGCCAAAAGTTTAGTAAAAAAAACATATTTATGAAATAATGACCATTTTTTAAATTTTTGTCTATCCGTCTGTCTGCAAGTTTGTCTCGAATAGGCTTTGAAATGTCTCAACGGATTTTAATGGATATTTCAGAGAATACTTAAAATTGGAATTTTATCTTTAAAAGCCTATACCAATCAAACCAACATATTTGCTTATTCTTAGTAATATATTGAAACGTAAAGGATCAGAGGGTAGATTATAATTGACTATTTAAAAAAAACTTTTTTTTTATATATAAAAGCAGCCGTATACTTTAAAATTCAACATGAGTCTACATCCAAATTCACTGCATATTTCAATGGTGAATCAGTGATATTAAAATAGAACTTGAAAGTATCACAAATAGATTAAACGGTGTCACACACGCGATGCGAGACTGGGACGTTTTTAACGACGGCCATCTGCGACTTTATGCGATCAATCCATAGTTAACGATGTGTTTATCGACGCTGTAATGCGACTATTTGCAATTACGAGCGCAACTACACGAGTCTAATTAGCGCTAGGGTAGCCAATATGTACGGATTTTTCCGAAGATGTCGGGAAATATAGGTCTGTTGGATGGAATTCTATGGAGTTTTGTATTTTGATAATTAAGATCTAAAAATGAGAAAATACGCGGTTTTTTAATCCATATAAGAATAGTATATTGTAAAAAATCAACACGAGTCTATTTGGAAGTTTACTGAAGTTTCCGAAGATGTCGGGAAATTCTGGTATGTCGGCAGGAATACTAAAGCGTTTTTTGCGTTCCGTACCAGAATTATGAATAACGAACCCTTAACCGTTTACGATCGAGCTGATACAATTGTGAGGGTCTTTATCTAAAGGAATATGAACCGTGTAAAATAAATTAATAAAAATATACGATTGTAAGGCTTTTTTTCTAATTGAATACGAACTGTCTAAAAAAATAAGAAAATTTGACCTCATTTTTTTTTTTAAATAGATAGAGTTGAAAATTTCATTGTCTGAATCGCTCGGGTGTAAAGGGTTATGGCGAGACTTCGTCGTTTGTCTGTATGTCACAGTAGGTTTTCTCAGCAACTACACATGCTATCAACATGAAATTTGGCATAGTTGTACAACTCACTTGTTTGCTCACATCTGTTTTAGTAAAAAAAATATGGAATTAATTTTATAAATAAATTGAAAAGGGGGTCTAGAGTGTGGGGTTGAAAAATTAAAGAGGTTTGATTATATGAAATGGGTTGTCGTATCAAAGGGCTTAATCTGCACATTTCAATTTTTTTTTTTTTTTCGTTATGTTCTTTCTGATTCATAGCCAAAAATGTAGAAAAAAGGAAGTTATCTCCGAAGTTTATTAATCAAGGAATCTGAAAAAATGCAGACGTACCTATATACAGGGTGTATTGCAAGTCGTGTGCCAAATGAATATGGTGGGTAGCTAAGGTCACTTGCAACACGTTTTGGGCCAATTAACACTCATCCTACCCACGGTGTTTTTTTAATATTTTTTTTGAAAATATCTCGGAACCTTCCAAAAGTTAACCATTTTGTTCACCTATCTTTTTTTTTAAATGTGACAGCACAAAAGTATTTGTAGTTTTTTTATCTCTAATGTTTGCGCATTCTAATGAAATGTTATATTCATATAGTAAACAAATAAAAAAATATTAGCCAACAAAGTGTGAAGGACAGAAAATAAAAAATCGTCACGGTCAACTTTACGGCACAATTAAAAAAAATGTAGATGCTCCTCAGATCTTCCAACATCATAAAAACTTCTCCAGCTCCTGAAAATTCTTACGATATACCACATGTCTAGAATCACGTTCAGTTTTTCGTCAAAATATGGTTTCAGTCTAAAATGGTGGTTTTATTCGGTCAGTAGATCCAGCTAGTTAAATGGGCTAAATGCACAATACAAAACGCAATATGGTAAAAATCATCTTTATATTAATAATTACCTACTTCAAATTTAGTTCAGATTGTCTTCCTCCACAATTGATACATTCGCGACACCTTTTTCGTATTTCTACGATAGGTAGTTGTTGTACGAAGTGTCATTTCTTGCCGCATTATGGCGAACGCGTCATTTATTTTTGCGATCAGATGCTCTCAGCTCTCTAACTGTGTTGCGTACACTAGCTCTTTGGCCCTTCCCCAGACGTAAAAGTCAAATACACTTCGTACAACAACTGTAGAAATACGAAAAAGGTGTCTCGAATGTATCAATTGTGGAGGAAGACAATTTGAACAAAATTTGAAGTAATTATTAAAATAAAGATGATCTTTAACCATATTGCGTTTTGTATTGTGCATTTAGCCCATTTAACTGGCTGGATCTACTGACCGAATAAAACCACAATTTTAGATTGAAACCATATTTTGACGAAAAACTGAACGTGATTCTAGACATGTGGTATACCTACCTACATGTTGGAAGATCTGAGGAGCTTCTACATTTTTTTTAATTGTGCCGTAAAGTTGACCGTGACGATTTTTTATTTTCTGTCTTTCACACTTTGTTGGCTAATATTTTTTTATTTGTTTACTATATGAATAAAAATAACATTTCATTAGAATGCGCAAACATTAGAGATAAAAAAACTACAAATACTTTTGTGCTGTCACATTTCAAAAAAAAGATAGGTGAACAAAATGGTTAACTTTTGGAAGATTCCGAGATTTAAAAAAAAAAAAAAAAAAAAAACACCGTGGGTTGGATGAGTGTTAATTGGCCCAAAACTTGTTGCAAGTGACCTTAGCTACCCACCCTATTCCTTTGGCACACGACTTGCAATACACCCTGTATAATAACTAGGGTTAGGACTTTTGGTGGCAAACCGTGGTTTAGGGATCCATGGAGTCGCTGTTTCTTGATTAACATAATACATACCACTTTGATTTTGACCTTCTGTATTGTCATATTTCAAAATTCAATCTTTCATTAAATCGTTAAACGAGTTTAAATTAATTTTGGTATAGAGGATATCTCCGCTGTGAAAGCGTAACAAACAAACAAATATTAGTAGGTATGGGTAGACTGAACTTATAATTTATTGAGTTTATTTAGAAATATGACACAACTTAAGGCCAAAATCAAAGTGATATGTGTAATAATAATTAGGTAATAGCAACTCCATAGATTCCATGACCACGTTTTGCCACCAAAATCCTAACCCTAATAATAACTTATTTTTTATGGGAAAAATAAATGAAGACTTAATTATTTACACTGTAAATTTTACAGTTTTCAGTATTTAGGCTAGTCAAAATGAATCTTATTGAATATAAAATAAGTTAATAAAAAATAATTATTTTCTTTTGCGGTTACCAAGCATATTATCAAGAATTTTAAACTATTATCCGGACTTTTGCAAGTATTCCAATTTACTCCGTAATTATGTTTTTAGTCTGGCAACCCTAAATAACGCTCTTTAGAAAGGGCATTAACGTTAAATTATACCAAGTTTGATGTTATGTTTTCAATGTACGAAGGCGCGCCCCGCTACTCAAATTTACATTACGCGAGTAGGGTTGGGTAGGGTAGGGTAGGGTAGGGTTAGGTAATGTAGTTAGGTAGGTAGGTGATTGGGCTTTCTTTGGTATGTTCTTTAAATAAAATACGGTTTATTTTAAATTGCTTTAATTAAGTTAAAAAACTTTAATAACATGATTCATTACATAATTCATAATAAACAGCACACTTTTAAATTCGCTTGGGATCTTAAATAGTTATTTACTATCTAAGGATAGGTTTACATTCAAGCGAAGTTTACGCGAGATAATAGAAATAAAAACAAAGCCGGATCCACATGCTTGGTGTTTGCCGCAAACACTGCAAGACGCAAGCATACGTTGGAGTAAGACGAAAATACATCGTGCTCACTCTAACATACAGTTGCGTCCTGCAGTGTTTGCGACAAATACCAAGCATGTGAATCCAGCTAAAGAAGACATTTAACACGTTCCCTGTCCGGGTGCCCCCAATGTGGGGTCATGAACCTTTTGTTCAGGAGTCTTGCTTCCCCTATGGCAGGGTAGGCGAACCAATGGCACACGTGCCATTGATGACACGCGACACAATATTTTGGGCACGTCGCCGATCATAAAAAAATTGTCATCTAACCTGCAGCAACAGAAGTCACACTAATTTTACAGTAATTTAATTTATGCGTGTAATAAAAACATTCCAAAATGTACCTTTTTTGTTTACTTTATTTAATAAAGAGTTTTGATAGTATTTATTATTATTATTTTCCAAATAATCAGTAAGTCAAAATTATTTGATGGCACGTCAATGACCCCATTAAACATTCTTTAGAAAAAATGGCACGTTGATGCATAAAGGTTCGCCTACCCTGCCCTATGGGGTCACATCTAAATGCGCAATTGGACTTGTTACATTGGCCGATTGTTTTGTATGGGGACAGTGAACGTGTTAAGGCCTCGTCAATGAACTTATCTCGAATGTAATGCTCGTCTCAAGATGTGTCAAAAATGACAGCTTTCTATGGTTTGACGTTTACTTTGACGTATCTTCTGACTAGCTTCGGTCAAGATGAGTTAATACGGCCCATAAAGTTCCAAGACTCTATAACAGTCTAAACTTCGTAAGGCCCACGTCAAATGTCGATAGTTCAAAAATAAATCTTGTGTCAGTCAAGTTAAGTTTGAAGTCACTTTGACATATTTATTTATTTATTTATTAGGTTCGCCAACAGATATAACACCATTAACTTAATTTGAATATTATATGTATAGGGAAGAGTGACAGGGTGTTAACCCAATTATCAATTAGGCAAACTCAGCTTGCGTAAAACAATCGCATTTGTGCCGATGCGGCTCAATAACACACTAACACATTTAACAGGCTAAGTACTAGGCTAAAAAGGCACTATAGAGTCGCAAGTAACCAGATGTCCTAAATATAGGACGTTGGGCTTTATGAGGTTAAGAAGATTGTGAACTTAGATATGTCCATACAAAATGCGATAATAATTTTCTCTTTCACAAAACGTAGGTAATCAGTTTCACAATTTTTGGAAATGTTAAACTTAGTTAAAAAAAATTGAGAAATGTAAACAATTAAAATGATCGTCTCAATATTTATTATTTTGCTCGAAAACTTTCTGGAGCCGATTTTGTTCCTCAAATAATAGAAAGATAATTTAACCTGTTTTGGGGTCTATAGACCAAAATCACCTCATTTTATAAGGGTCCAGTGGGAAGGTTATAATAATTCTACGGGAAATGTAGACCACTCTCGGGCAACTCGGTTTGACTCGTCTATGAGAGCAAGTCAGAGAGCAATACCAACCTGAAGACCATTTTAAGTCATTTTTTAATACCTATTCAAACTCTTTACTTATAACATCCATAGCTTCTAGCACATCACATATACTAGCCGCATATAACCTAACATCACTATCTTTTTTGATCTTCAAACTAGCACAATACAATTTCTTATACATATCAGTCAGTTTCTCGTAATCTTTATTAGATTTAGATCTACAATATTGTATTATACTTTTTAGTATATAATTTAGTCTATTTTCGTATAGCGATAGTAAGCTATGTTCGTTCCTCACGGTTTTCTCGTCGAGGTCTTCAAATCTGGGGGTTTCTTTTTGTTCGTCTGGGTCTTTGAGGAGTTTCATGACGGAGTAACTTTGTCGTAACAGTTGGATGGCAGTCTGCAGTGACTTCAGTTTGAGGTTGGGTGACACTGCGAAAAGAAATGCAAAATGATTCTTATAAATTTCAGTACGACGACGACGCTAATCTAGCTGGTCTTGACTTGTATTGCCTTGCAAAAACTACATAAAAAAAATCCAAAAGAAACAATGGGTCCATTACGTGGCCGCCACGATCCCCTGACCTTATCCCGTCGGTTTTTTGTAAATAGTTACCTACAGTACTACCAGTTTCCTAGTAGCGCTCGGAAGTCTTCGTTGTTCCATGAGACACGAGTGACAAATATGCTGTCAGTTGCGAGTGCAAGTGTGATAGCAACAGCCAGTCAAATGCTATTAAGAAGCTAGGACTGCTGTTGGCATGTTAGATTATTTTTATTTGAACCCTAGCCGCATTCCTTGGCAACTGACCGGAAGATGTCATAGGCCTCAAGGGGCGTTTGCCCAGCAGTGGGCCACTCATATAAGAAACCCTAGCGATCCTTACATAAACCAGAATTTATTATACATACAGATTGATGCTGAGAACCGTAACCGTTCATTCGTTTTCGAGATCCTCACGAACATACATGCAAATAGACGCGGCGGGGACTTTGTTTTATAATATGTAGTGAAGTGTAACCGTGAATGTGTGTTTGATCTGTGTAGGTATATGTGTTTGTGTGCATATTGATGTGTGTGTGTATATTAGTGACAGGTTGCAAGCTCATCGCCTAACAACCCTACAAGCCTTTATTGCGTTAGTCGCCTCTTACGACTTCCACGGGAAGACATGGAGTAGCACACGACCAGACAACTTAGCCTGAATGTGAAAAATGTAGTTACAGAATTAACAACAGGGTGAATTGCAAAAAATTTGTACATAGTTAAGGAGTTAATTGATATAACGTTAACTTTCTTCCATTGTTTTTCCTTTGTTAACGAAAATTATCTTTAAGATGACTAATCTTTGTGACACAAAGGAAAAAGTTAAGGATTGTTAAGGATTTTTTAATTGAGCCCTTACCTATGTACAATATTTTTGCAATTCATCCAACAAGTTTTTAGAGTTGTTAGTAATTCTGTAATCCTGCATACCCCGATCTGGGAATGAAGGTGTGAAGGTGTGCATGTACTGGGGAATGATATTTAACCGGTTATTAACCGCATTTGTATGGGTTATTTGCATTCCCTATTATGTACATAATGTGGTGAGTGTGTTTACCATCAGCGGCACATTCGTTGAGCGCCACATGTTCGAGCTGCGCCGTGAGGAACATGGCGCCGTCCTCCAGCGCCGCGAACGTGTGCGCGCACGACACGTAGTTGGTGCGCGCCGAGTTCAGCAGGGCGCGCCGCTTGGGACCTTCTTCCGTTGTTATTCTAAAAAACAAAAACAGGTTTCATAAAAAAACAAACGCATTTAACGACACATCGTTTGTCGAAATCAAGCCTTCCGTTCAGCCTCTACGAGGCAATAATAGTACATTATTGCCTAGGGCCCTAGGCAATTGCCGTTCCTGCCGAGGCATATATAGTGCTTTTCTAAAAAATCTCACGAAAAAAATTGGAAACAAACCAAATCTTCACATGAAAAAACTATTACTCTTTACCGCCTTTATGTTTATGTCAAGGAGAAACGCAAACTTTTTTAGAAAAAAAAACTCAAGTTATTCCAGAAACAGATAAAAAAGTTACGTTTCGAATAAAATATGGATGTACATATAAGACTTGTGCCCTCATATTATTATGGCCGTTTTCACTTTTTAAAAAGTTACAAACTAGACAACAATGAAATTTGTATACAAAATTGCGTGCTTGTGTAGCGAGCACGCAATGTATTTTTTATTTTTATTTGGGAACTGTCTGTAAACTATGTACTTCGCGTCTCAGTATGGAGTTAGTAATGTCATTTTTTCCGGTCATTTTTGAGAAAAGAACCATATACAACGTGTGTGTGATGATATCCGCAGTAGAACTAAGGTTACCGAAATAGCTCGAAGAATAGCTAAACTGAAGTGGCAGTGGGCGGGGCACATCGCTCGCAGGACTGATGGCCGATGGGGTCAGACGGTTCTTGAGTGGCGTCCGCGGACCGGGAGACGAGCTGTAGGTAGGCTTCCAACAAGATGGAGTGACGACCTTGTAAGGATCGCGGGAACGCGGTGGATGTGAAAAGCACAAGAGCGGTCTGAGTGGAGAGCCTTGGGGGAGGCCTATGTCCAGCAGTGGACGTCTTTCGGCTGACGTGATGATGATGATACAACGTGTCCCCGCCTATGGACACAGAATAAACCCTCGTAATACTACTTCTCACAAATGCTGTAAAACAGTTTTTGTTTTAACTAGAAGCACCTATAATCGACAGATAAACGACAGAAAAAAAGTAGCATACTGTATCGTTATTGACACGAATAAGATGAAAAGAGATGTCTGTGTAAGTGTGACACGCATGTCAGTCAAAGGCAGGGATATGTGTGCGTGTCTACAGGCAATACACACGATCGGAATAGATGAACGTCTGATAGAGGGCTAACGAAAAAAAAACATTGTTTTCTCACTAAATACTATACATAGAGACTGATTGTTCTATGCGTATTGGTCAAAAATACCCTAATAAACACATTGTATAGTTTTTTTTTTTACTGATTTTATTGTGGTCATATATTATATTAACGATACAAAATCATGTTAAAATTTGTGCATTGATAAAATTACCCTGTACACAAAATATACAAATCAACTGTGTGTGTGTGTGGTAAACAACCTTAGACAGTTTGTGGAAAATGTGGTTACCTACCGCACTCTGGGATTGAAGGCGTGAACGTATGTGTGAACAAATCAACAGATTTTGTTCCATTTTGCATGTTCAATAAATATCTTTTTCTCAAACATGCTATGTAATGTCGGCGTTATGTTAGTTATTTTAGGCTTCAAAGTGCCACGTTCCCGACGGAACAACTCGAGAGAACTGTAAAGGAATTTCATACAAAATTGAAGGCCTAGGCCGGGAAGTAATTTTTTTTTAAATTTAGTATGGCCATGACAGCTGGTTTTATGAACAGGCTGAATAGCTGAAAATCGTTTTTTTTTTGTATCTGTGTGGTTCGGACCAAAAATATCCGCGTTAATGCCTATTACACAAATGTTTTTTGAGTGATGTTTTTTTTTAATTTCATTGCATATGTTTGAGAAAAGCACTATACATACCTCGCCGTGAAAAGGGGTTGCCAGCCTCGTAACTATCCGACCTCGCTTCGCTCGGCCGTCTATATGAACTCGGCCTGCAACCACCTACTTCCCGGCGCCTGTAGTAATGTACTATTACTATCTTATCTCAACTGACCTATACTGCGAGTGGTACAATGAGCCCAGTCGGTGGTATATCATGGCGGCCCGGAACTGGTACATGTACTGACGCGGCCCGGCACTCAGCTGGCAATATTTAAGGGCGTTCTTCAACGCTTCCGCTACCTCCGTCACCTCCTGCAAGAATAAGTTTAAATAACCTGCAAGGTATGGACACTAGGTACTCTCGAAGTGTGCTCCACAAGGCCTCTGCAAGGATCCGTCGGAAAAAAATTACAATGTAATTCGAAGGAATTTTTTTATTGTTGGAAAGAGAGAGGTTTTGCCTAATTCGGGGTTCCGCAAAAAATTTAGTGGTTCCGTCGCTAAAGAAGTTTGAGAACCGCTGGTATAGACAGTGGTTCGTCTTTAAACAAAGGTCACTGGTCTTGCATGTATGCAAGCAAACGCAAAAAATCGAGATTTTGATAACTTTCGGACACTTATGTTTTTATTTGTATATATTTTTAATTACATGCGGGTAGAACTGAAATTGTACGGACTTTATAAATGTCCGGACTTTGTTAGAAAATCCGGATTTAAAAAAAGTCCGGATGACTTGTAACGTTAGGTATGCCTGGCCGATCCTTTAATTTTTTTAATGTCCGGACTTTATAGACAACCGGCCTTTTTGGTCCGGGTTTTTTAGTGCTCACGTTGTCCCGGCTGCCGGGGCAGTCCTGCATGACGACGGCGCGCGTGTAGAGGTGCCCCGACAGCTCCCACTGCACCAGCTCGCGCACGCCCGCGCGCGCCGGGCGCGCCACCAGCCTCAGCGCCGCCCGGTACAGCTCCTCCGCCGTGTTGTACAGGCTGCGCTTGTGGGCACTGGAATTAACATGTCCGGTCATAACGATCCTTATTCCAGACTCAGTAGGATTATTGAAGAATCGATGAATTATTTTCCCTCGGCAACCCTAATGACTAGGATTAGGTTAATCTAGAATTCATAGAGTCACAATTTTCTACTTATTATTATATTATGAAGTAATAATAATAGATAACATTTGTCCTAACGCATCGTTTGTCCAAATTATCGTATGTCCATTCGGGAAATGAAAAGTTTCGTCAATTTTCAAATCCATTACTTAAGCGCTTTGCAAACGCATGTTAACTTTTCAAACTACGTAACACACCTGACAAGTTACTTCACCTAACCATAGTATAAATAGAAAAGTAGCTCGACTCCGGCCCTTTAGGAGATTCTGATAACAATTGCCGCTCGGGCGTCAGGGTTGTCCAAACTTGTTTTTCAATTTAAGTCACCTACTTGGCCATACTTTCTATGATTTATAAGAATATTAATTTTCATAAATTACACAAACTTAAAGTAAGTAAGTATAAATATTGTTAGGTACAGTACCCCAACGAAAATGTTAAGCACTTTAGTGCGTTGTCATAGTAAATTTCAAACAGAACATCAAATGACACACATGACAATGACTATGACATTCACAATTACAAGGTTCTAAGTATGCTCAACATTTTTATTGGGTGACTGTACCTAAGTACCAAATTTAAATTATTTTACTTATATAATTTTATCTGTTGACACTAAATTATATATTTATAGGTATGTGATGGATGTGATAATATGTAAATTCCTTTTTGACCTTTTGATAATGCCGCTTTCGCGCAAGTACGCGCACTACCAACAAAACGTAACCGAGAGCAAGGACGCCGCAGCCCCGACTAATGTACACTCGTAGTATCCTGAGATTTAGTAAAAAGTGGGAGTTTAGCCCCGCCCACCGCCGCGAGCCGCGCGATGTACCTTTGTTTGAAGACGTTCTACTGTTCTTATACTGTGACCTAACGTCAACCAATAGGGAAGAATCATGACTTTTTTCCTAGCTTCAAACATTTCAGGAAAATCATTTTTTGAACAGCTATAAAATGAATCAAGATATACGCCAACAACGATTTGTTGCTATCTCATCTAACAAAACAGAATTTAACAAGGAGTTTATATGGCCGATGTTGCACGATTTCACAGACCATGTGGGATCTCTCTGTCTAATCGTTGTCTCATTTTCATTTATGATTTAGACGAGTATTGTTGGGAATAATAATGCCAGAATAATATTTTATAATATAAATTGTTATTACAACATATTCTTGTGTTTATTTTTAGATTGTAGTCTTAACTGATATTAGACTGCATTCACTTAGTGCTTCTTTTATTTTGCTCTTAATTTATAATGGACAAAGAAAATTGATTAGAAATATTTTCCAGCACAATTTGTCAAAATTCCCTCTGGACGGTTTTATTTTTTGGCCCCAACTACTGATGTGCCAAAGGAAACTTTCCAAAATTGCGGAACATTTCATGTAGGAAAATTTCGGAAACTTCCCACAATTTTGTATGGGGATTGAAACTTTCCGTTTCTTAAATTTAAATTTCCTATATTTCTTGTGAAAGTTTCCGGAAATTTCTTGCAACTTTTCCAACTTTTTGGAAACTTTCCGCAACTTGCACATCACTAGTCCCAACACAAAATGGTCAATTCAAATGGTCCATTTTCCATTTGTCCCTAATGTCAGCCAATCCTAAAAACTACCTTTCCAATCCATGGATAAGAATAAGTCGCACCTTCAGAACGATAGTGACCTAATTCAAAATGTCAGCTTTGAAACTTTAAATCATAAATTGATTATGATCAGACCTAGGAATATACGGGGCAAAATTAAATGACAGCTAGGGATTGCCTATATCGATAAACTCAATTATCGATGCTTTTCCCACATACTAGTGATCGCTCCAAGTTTTGTTTGTAATTTTTTTTTATTTTATTGAAACTAAATAAATAAATAAAGAAACAAACAAATAAACTATTCAAATAAAACAAAATAGAAACATAATTCTGGTTATTCTTTATTTTAAAAGGATATTTTAACCTTCACTATTATTTTTTTTTTTTTTTTTTTTTTTTTTTATGTTATTAAGTTACGGACACTCAATGTCATCTACATAATTACCTTAGTTTTAACAATGTTCATGTGTTTGTAATTTGTTACTGTGTCTAATAAATAAATAAATAAATAATAAATAAATAAATAATCTTTTTTTTTTACTCTTGACAAACTCTGTTTGTTTATTTTAACAAACTGGGACAGTCATTCTGAAATACACGGTAAGGAAAAAAATGACGATGATGATGATGATGACTAAAGGTTAAAAAAACTTTTAAAGTAAGGAATAACAAGAATGTTGCTATTATGTTTTATTTGCATAGTTACAATAACAAAAAAATACAAACAAAACTTGGAGTATGTGGGAAAAGCATCGATAATTGAGTTTCTCGATAAAGGCAATCCCTAGCTGTCATGTAATTTTGCCCCGTATATTCCTAGGTCTGATTATGATAGAGCCCTAACTCGAAATTCTAAATTTCTGAATTATGTCAGTAATGTTCAGAAGGTGCGAAGTAATCCACACTCACTTGAAATTCCCCTCGTCGCAATGCGCCTTGAACCTCAGATACCTCCCCTTGTTACAGTAAAGCAGGGCGAGGTTGGATATGTCGTTGACCTCTTCAAAGATGGCCGACGCCTCGTCCAGGCACTCGAGCGAGCGGCGCGCGAGTTGATTGAACTGCTTCAGCAGGAGCTGGGCTTTCGTGTCCTTAGAGTCCTCTTCGATGTATTGCGCGTAGATTTCTGTTGGGAAATTTTGGGAGTGTAATTAACACGTCAAAAAAAAACAAAATTCAAAATATTTATTCAGTAAATTGGCCACATGAGGGCTCTTTTACGCGTCGGTAATATCGAGTGAATCTACTAGCGCTTCGGACAATCATTGCGGAGAAGAAGCGCCGCAAGAAACTCCAGAATCGATAGACAACGAACCGCGGAACAGAGGAAGAACTATAGGGGTGTACTATGAACTTTTTTTGAAAATTGACCCCCAAACGGGAAGAATTACAGGCTGTGACAAAATGCAATTCTATCGGTCGAAGGGTTACCCCTTTTTTCTATAAAATTACTGGCTACCAGAATATACAGCCTATACCGCTGGACCTAGCGATTTAATATTAGGATAGCATATATTGGATTTTTGCCCTAAGGATGTTTTTTTATTAATGGAGGACCATCTGGGATCTCTTACCCGGATCCACTAGGTCCTTCGACCTTGCCTGCTCTTGTCTAGTTTTCATTTTTTGTCTTGATTTAGGAAAAAAATCAGTTTTACAAGTATTACAGAATGAAATTTTCTTGAATTATACTTATTTTACTACATTATGTTTCTACCTCTCCCTTTTCTTAAGTTGCAAATACCTAAATGGGTAAGGACCGAAAAGTTGGACCACAGTTAAGCGCAGTTAACCATACAAACAACGAAGTCAAAAATAGTTCCGGTGTGCGACGAAAACTATCCCTACAATTGTATGGCTAATTTTCGTGTCACAACGCAAAAGTTTCATATAAATTTTAATTGAGTGAGTTAGCGAGGCCAACTTTTTGGTCCTTATCCAAATATTATTTTAGCCATATCGAAATCCGATTGCTTGGTCCTTCGACCCAGACCAACTTAGTCCTTCGACCTGAACCCGTTCGGTCCTTCGCCCCGGATCCACCTGGTCCTTCGCCCGCTGTACTCACGCTGCGCGTCGTTCATGTAGCGCACGGCGAGCTCATTGGTGACGGAGGCGAGGCGGCGCTGCAGCTCCTCGCGCTTGCGCGTCTCGGCCAGCGCCAGCCGGTAGTACGAGCAGCACGCCAGCATCGAGGACAGCTCGCTCGACGGGAGAGATATGTCTGTTCAATGGTTACTTTATCAATAAGTTTTATTATTACGGTCCTTTACAGTAAAAAGGCGTTTTGTGTGTAAGGGTCCGACTTTTAATTGTGTTAAGTAAAATGACAACCACTATTGTCAAACAGAATAATAATAATACCACATCCTACCAATATTATAAATGAGAAAGTTTGTGTGTGTGTGTGTTTGTTTGTTACTTCTTCACGCTGCAACGGCTGGACGAATTCGGATGAAATTTGGAATGGAGATAGCTTATACACTGGATTAACACATAGAAGAAATTAACGCGGACGAAGTCGCGGGCAGAAGCTAGTAAAATATAATAGCGAGGCACTCCATTACAGAAGTAAATTATTGGAACACGGAAGAAACTAAAATGGTGGCCAATAGTAACTATAAAAAAAAAACTTTCCACCCTAGAGGTGAAAACGCAATTTTCCACCCGGCTACCTACCCATTCAAATTAAACTTTCCGAACAGGAGAGATGAAAAATCAATTTCACATCATGTTGTATATCACTAGCCTAAGATCCCATTTATCTGTAGTTAATCCTTAAAAAAAAAAAAAAAACTAATGTTAAAAGCGAAAAACATTTGTTACAATAAGGTACGCACTAAGCACAGTAAAATGTTTTTGTTTCGTTGTAAGATTAAAACTATTTATAACATGTACCAACTCACCTAAATCAAATTCGCTGCTCATCACGCCATCCACTTCTTCGACCAAATCATTTTCTATCTCCAACTTGATTTTACTATCAATATCGTGGTCCGTTTCGAACTGTTTCCGGAAATGTTCCAACCTGTGCCAATTCTTGCTCAACTGGAAGCAATTGTCCCCCACCCGTCCTATCAAGCAACTTGAATCTACCACCTTACTCTTGATAATCATATTGCTAAGTAATTTCTGGCATTTGCTAGCTAAATCTATATATTTAAGGGAGAAACCATACTGTTCGTTAGCATAGCTATACTCCGCTAGCGTAGCGTACGCGAGACATATCTTCTCGTATAGCAAAGTTTTCAAATGTAATTTCCAAGCGAAATTATCATCTCTATTGGGTTCGTTCCACGAAGGCAATTTCTTTTGTTCGTTCCTTACTAAAATAGCATTTTTATCAATATTGCTATTACTCTCAACTAAACTATTGTCACTCTTGTCCTTCTCGTTTTTCTTTTCCTTCTTCCTCCTTCTGGATCTGGAGTTGTGTGATTTTGCGTCTGCTTTATCTATCTTCTTCATCGGTTCGAAGTCTAGAGTAATTGGCTCGTAAGGGTTTGCCATTTTGGGGTGCTGCTCTTCTAAAAGTATTTGCTCTTTCAGACGTTCCCGTTCTTCTTCCTATAAAAGGAATGACACAATAGTATAGCAATAAAAGTTGTCTATTGGTTGATTCGACTCGATTTTGGCGATGTAAATCTACACTAATATAGTTATAAGGAGGAAAGATTGGATTGTTTGTTTGCATTGAGTAAGCTAAAAACTACTGGACCGATTTGAAAAATTCTTTCACCATTGGAATCCTACATTATTCCTGATGAACATAGGCTATAACTATTTTATTTTTCTGCGCGGACGCAGTCGCGGGCAACTGCTACGAATAATAGGAGCGCTTTAATCAGCATAAAAACATTTTGTATAATTTAATTTAACTCATCACGAAAAGCATAATGAATAATGAACGTTTAGTATAAAAACCAATTATATAATTTTATCCGGCATACGATTGAGTAAGATAACACTCATAATAACGAGAAAATTATGGTTATACATCATCATTTTCAAGTTATTATGCATTTTAAGTCAATTTCTTCTAACTAGGTTAGGTTAGGTTAGAACTGTGACCACATTAATAGTAATGAAACCCGTTAGAAATAGTTCTTTTTTAATTTATGGACATTATAGTTTTTGAAATGATGCATTTCGTTTTATTCATCATGACTATTTTATCGATGGTTTTATTATACAGATCGAAATTATGCAATTCGTGTTATGTAAAATGATCATTTGTTTTTATGCTAAACATTACACACCCGTAAATAATATGATCACATTGATCACGCTCAAAGTTCTTAAGTATGACTCACCTTGCACTTGACTATGGTGACGTTGTGCAGCGCGAGCAGCCCCTTGAGCGCGTGCGCCAGCGCGTGCCCGCAGCGGTCGGGCGGCGCCGCGCCCAGCCCCGCACCCCCGCGCCCTTTACGCTCTCTATCCTATTTGAAATAGTACATTATTGCCTAGGCAGTGAAGCAGGCAATTGCGGGCCGAGTATTGGTTTAAAAAATACGAGGCCCGCAATTGCCGTTCCTGCCGAGGCATATACAGAGTGTTTTTTTTAAATGGGACAGTATGGGGAAATCCGAATCTAAAGGAGATAGAGGAAAAGTGTCCAAGGAGACATTAGGTGTTTTTTTATGTAAACAAATTTGGCTCATTAAAATTTTTGGTCAAGCGTGAGTTGTTCTTAAAAAATTATAAAGTTGGTCAATTTTTTTTTTGACGCGGGTCGACTCTGTATCATGTAAGGATTATTTCATTGTATGGAAAGAAAAAAATCTGAACAGCAGAAGTTGGTCAAATTTAATGAAAACTAATCTTCATACAATTGCAGTATTCGCCTTTTAATATTGTTACAAGTGCCTAGGCGTGTAAAAAATTTAATGAAAACTAATCTTCATACAGTTGGTTTATTACTTGAGTAAATGTTCGATGTGGCCGCCGTCTTGTCTTATGCAGGTACGAGCACGCTTCAAGACACTTCTAGTTGCATTTAACAGAGACTTATGGTGAATTGTGTTTAAAGTGTTGTAAACAGCATCTTTTAATTCTTGTACGGAGTTGTATCGGGATTCATAAATTCGACCCTTAAGGTAACCCCATAAGAAAAAATCTAATGGCGTTAAGTCGGGCGATCGTGGGGGCCACTTTATCGGCCCATATGTACCCATCCAACGGTTTGGAAACTGCTCGTCCAAACACAGTTTACTTGCCCTACTGTTGTGGGCTGGTGCACCATCTTGTTGGTAGATTATCTTACCAAAGTTCCTTAAGCTAATAGTCTCATCTACTAAATCTGCAGCCATGTTCAAGATTTCCTGATATTTTTCACTATTTAGCGTTCCTTGGTAAATTTTGATAGCAAAAATTCTGTTATGTAATATCGCACACCAACAATTAAAAGAAAATCGGATTTGGTTGTGGGTTTCTGTAGTTCTTAGCGGATTTATTTTTGACCAGTAATGGTTATTTCTCCTGTTGTACATGCCATTGTTCGAAAAGTTGCATTCATCAGTCCAAATAATAAAATTAGGAAAACATCTATTTCTAATAGTCTGAGCCACATACCAATTACAGAAATGTAACCTGCGGTCTTTATCTCCAGGTAGTAACGCTTGTACAAGTCGACCTTCTATGTAACACTTGTATTTATGAGCCTTCAATATCTTCCTTACAGTTGATTTATGAATACCGATAGTTTCAGCTGCTTCCCGTAACGAAGCTTTTGGATATGCTTCAAAATATCCCAATACGGCAATAGTTATGAACTCACTATTGACTATCGTCGGCCTTTTACGCTTAGGTTTGAAACAGCCTTCCTGTCTTAGGTTCTTTATTAAACTATCAAATATCTTGCGATTCGGTACTACACGGTCAGGATAGCGTTCTTGATACCACTTAAGTGCATTATCTCTACTGCGATAATTAAGAAAATACGCCTCAATCAAATCAACTTTATGTGAATTAGTTAACGCCATGATGAATAAAATTACAAGCATGAACTGATTGGAAACAAAATCACAGCTGCAGAAATAACTTACGTTCCAAATTTGAATTCTTTGCTGCAGAAATAACTTACGTTCCAAATTTGAATTCTTTTTTTTATAATTTCAAGACTATCGCGTGCCATGATGTTTACGAAGATTAAAAAAAATTTTCTTCTCTTGAATCATCTGGAGCTCTTATCGATTATCAAAATTTAAAAATGGAATAATTTTAAATATTTTTTTACACGCCTAGGCACTTGTAACAATATTAAAAGGCGAATACTGCAATTGTATGAAGATTAGTTTTCATTAAATTTGACCAACTTCTGCTGTTCAGATTTTTTTCTTTCCATACAATGAAATAATCCTTACATGAAACAGAGTCGACCCGCGTCAAAAAAAAAAATTACCAACTTTATAATTTTTTAAGAACAACTCACGCTTGACCAAAAATTTTAATGAGCCAAATTTGTTTACATAAAAAAACACCTAATGTCTCCTTGGACACTTTTCCTCTATCTCCTTTAGATTCGGATTTCCCCATACTGTCCCATTTAAAAAAAACACTCTGTATAGTGCTTTTCTCAAAAATCGCAAGATACAAATCGCATATAAACAAAAACTTCACGTGAAATAACATCACTCTTTACCGCCTTTATGTTTATGACAAGGAGAAACGGAAGCTTTTTTAGAAAAAAAACTCAAGCTATTCCAGACACAGATAAAAAAGTTACGTTTCGAATAAAATATGGATGTATAAGACTTGTGCCCTCATTTTATTATGGCCGTTTTCACTTTTTTTAAAGTTACAACCTAGATAACAACGAAATTTGTATGCAACATTGCGGGCTTGTGTAGCGAGCACGCAATGTTTTTTTTTTAATCTGGGAACTGTCTGTAAACTATGTACTTCGCGTCTCAGTATGGAGTTAGTAATGTCAACTTTTCCGGTAATTTTTGATAAAAACAATATGTTGAAAGAGATGAAGAGAGAAACAAAAGCTACATCTTATGTCTCTAGTTTTTAGGCTTCCGTAGCCCAACGGGACGGTATTAATATGACTAGGCCTACCGTCCGTCCGTCCGTCGGTCCGTCTGTCCATTCTTACTTGAAATAGCTGTAACCTTTGAACCGTAATAGATAGCGGTTTGTTTTTTTTTAGAATACGTGTTATTACGACGGATATAAAAATAAAAATAAAATATAAAAATTAGCTAAACTGAAGTGGCAGTGGGCGGGGCACATCGCACGCAGGACTGATGGCCGATGGGGTCAGAAGGTTCTTGATTGGCGTCCGCGGACCGGGACACGAGCTGTGGGTAGGCCTCCAACAAAATGGAGTGACGACCTTGTAAGGATCGCGGGAAAGCGGTGGATGCGAAAAGCACAAGACCGGTCTGAGTGGAGAGCCTTGGGGGAGGCCTATGTCCAGCAGTGGACGTCTTTCGGCTGACATGATGATAAAAATTAAGATAAATAATAGAGTGCATGAAACTTTTTTTTTCAACGTATTTTTTAGCACAAAGTGCACAAACCCCGAAGAAAAACAAAAATCTTAAAAAAAAGGTCAAGTGTGAGTTGGGCTAGCGCTGATTCGATTCTAAATCGTATTTAAAACGGAAAATAATAATACTTATCAAGTACGGGACCCTCGGTGCGCGAGTCCGACTCGCAATTGACCGGTTTTTTTAATTGCCAAAGACAGGGGAAAAATTCTGTCTGACAAGTAGATGGATATAAATTATTGAGTAAGAGGGTCAAATATCACGAACTAGACAGAAACTCCTATAACAAACTCAAACCACGACAGTTTAATTAAGAAAATTCAATCTATTCCGCTTCGCTCGTCGTGGCACCTAATACATACGAAAAGTGAGTTAATCCGGTTTCAATACTATGTTATATCAAACTTTAAAATACTTTGCGTCATAAAACAGAATCCTCATTTGTATTCAAGCGATTTCTAAACAAACGTCATGGCTTTAAATCACCTTAGCCCGTAGCTTTAAAGTAAATGCTACAATAGTAGAGAGTGAAATACTTGAAATCTGATTGATACTTAAAAAAACCACTTCTCTCATTAACTTACCCCTTCCTTATCCCTCCTCCGGTCCCCTATATCCCTTAATGCCAACCCCCTCATTTGCAGCGCCAGCGATTTCTCTTCCCCTTCAGTCTCACCAACGGCACTCTTGTCACTTCTAACATCTTCACTATCTTTCTCTGGACTATTTTCACCAGCTTTTTCATCACATTCATTATTTTTATCTGCACTATTTCCGTCTTTGTCGCCCTCGTCTTCTTCACAATTGTACGTTTCATCAAACACGCTCTCTGCGTCTTTTTCTGACGTCACGTCGGTCGGCTTTTCGAATTCATGCTCTTCGTTTTCGGAGTCTGAGTCCTCATCTAAAAATCAACTCGAGATTTATTCAATAAACACTATTCTTACCTACAAAAATTACTTCCGAAACAATAAATCATGTTTCTTTAGACACAACACTAAAAGGAAATTACATTCATACATACATACATACATACATACATACATACCTTCACGCCTTCATTCCCAGAGTGGAGTAGGCAGAGCTACAGAATTACCAACAAATCTAAAAACTTGTTGATAAACTCTGTAACCACAATTTGCAAAATTACATTCAACAAATAAATTTTCTTATTTATGGTTTTTAATTTAATCAAGTCAAAACCATTAAATCCGAATCTAACCTTTAAAATCCGGACACGCTGGATTAGTAGTCGCCGGCACGTACAAATCAGCCAACATGTAGTGCGATGACGCCACTATCTGCGGATACCGACTGACCTCCAGCAACCTTATAGCGTGCTCCAACAACTGCTTGACATGCTTCGACCTGTTCGTCAATCTCATATTCCTTGCCACCCTGTATAACAACATAGCTACTGGGGTAGTAAAGGGATTATCTAGACTATCAGGGCATAAGGAAGTCAAATCATACAACTTAACAACATCATCATGGGGCCCTTTAAACAGCCAATAAGTATGCCCAGCTTTAGTAGCATTATATTTCAGAAACGATAGAATATTCTGCGCAACATTCCTCACAACTTTTGGAGAGAATTTTGAATTCTCCATGTTAGGCAAGTCTTCTGTTTTCATAGGCTCGTATTTTTGGACGATTCCGTCTAAATGATAGCACATGAGGACTTCAGGAACGTTGCACATGAGGTTGTCTAGCCAGTAGTCTATCCCAGTCAACACGTTGATTGGTTCTCTCGCGTCCCGTAACCGGAGTGAGACACAGGGGCGGTCTTTGTCCCCGAAGATGGGTAAGTCACTTCCGATGAGCATTTGTATATCCTCGAATGTCCAGAGCACGTTTCTGTTGTAGAGGTGCTCGTTGGGCGGCTCGGAGCGTGTTTCGGGCTCAGGTAAAAACGGACCTTGAAGTGAAAGCAAATGACGATATACAACGTCGTCAATATACATGGTAAGCAATCCAAAAGGTGGGAATCAACGATCAAATAATGTTGAAACTCGTGTAATATTTCGTTACTACGTACTTTGGAAAAAACTCGTATCTGATATTTGGAGATGTCTGAATTTGAACGTAATTTTCTTGAAATTTAAGTATAAAATCGTACCTCACAATTTATGAGATACGAGGTTTTTTCAAAGCAATGACGATTTGTTATCAACTTAATGTAGCCTATAGATATTTAATGCGTTAAAAATTGTAACAAGACCTGGGCTGAGATTCTACTCGGCAAAACCTAATTGCTTTTGACGTGTTTCTATATTGTCAATGTTTTGATAGCTCTCATTTGACACTATTGGCGGTCGAGTTACAAACAAAACGATAGCATGTCAAAAGCAATATTGTTTTTTATAGCAATATATTTGATTAGAGACGCTGTAGTTTTTGTATTTATCTACCAATAACTAATTGAATTGAATTCGGAACATAAGGGGTTATCAGTTCTTAGGAACCGGAGTTACGATTTTGGAAAAAGGGAAAACTGCATTTTCATGACTCGTAAAAGTCGTAAACTAGTGTTTAGTGAAGTAAATCACATCGTAAGTTGTCGGATAACTTCGTAATCACCATGCTCCGTCAATGAGGCCATCTATAGACACTGAAAACGACTGAGAAAGCCACATAAATACTAACTTTCCCGAGCAAATACCATGTCGTATGTATATTTCACTATACAGGGTGTTACAAAAATACCCGTAAAGCCGAAAGGGGGTTAAATGGTGCCTTATAACAAGTCCATTTACAATATTTGAGAACCGTACTATCACTGTTTACTGACAAAAAAAATAAAACCATTATTTTTTTCATTGATGTGCAAACCCTATTTCAGTATAATTAAAGAGTAAACTACGCAGAATGTTTATGTACATTTTTACCACAGATCACAGAAACAAGGGAGATATGTTATGGGGGCGTGGTTCGTGTCGCCTCGATATGGTCAAATTGACCATATCGGCACGAGGCGTGTCAAGCGTTGACACAGTCACTCACTGAACGCTGTCAGTATAGAAGCTCCGTTTAAATGATAAAATGACTGAATGTAGCGTGAAAGTGTGCAAAAATCGAAATACAAACGTTAATATAAAATCAAAGGGCATAACTTACCACCGGTAAATTTTGTTTTTAAGCATTATTTATATTTTTAAATGAATATTTTATATTTGAATGGATTTCAGAGCGTAAGGTTGTGAAAGTTGTGTTGACGTGATTTCTATCGACTATCGATAAATGGCTTATTCTACAGCTATCAATAGAATTCAATGTGTTAATAGTTCTAGTTATTTATCACTACCACGACACGCTTAAAACAGAAGAAAAATCATTTAAATAAATTTTCACGTTATACAAAGTTAATTTTCTTTACAATATTAACGAACGACGAAGGACTCTAGCAATTCAAATATAAGTAGGCAAATCATACAATTAAGATAAAAATAAATTAACCAACCACAAAGGCAAAGGGCTCTGGCTCAGTATTGAGCTGTGTTTGCACACAGCGCTGATTGACAGCTCGCGCCGACTCACTCTTAAAAGGATTCAAGCCTAAAGGTTGGATGGTAGAGATTGCCCCAAGTATTAAGTCTATCTTTCTGTTTTAAGTAATTTGTACCATTTATGAAATAAAGTTTACATAATCAAGTCGGTAAACTACTGGTTTGTCCCAAACTGAGATCTTGTGACGTGACACTCAACCGAACCCATTTTATTAGTATATTTGTATTAACATCATAAAGTCCAAGTTTACAATTTAGACTTTTATGTACTAATCAAAACGAAAATCTTAAACAGCTCCAGAAAATTTAACCAAAGAAATTCGGCCATTTTTTTGTTACGTTCTAATATAGGTATCGTTCCAAATTTAAAATCTTATGTATCAATTTTACGCAAACCGTATTCTTGCTAATAAAATATTATTCTATTCTAACAATAATATATTAAGTTTAAATGATGTAATTGTATTAACCTAGTAGTAAAATAATAAAAATAGTACTTATTGCCTGTAAATTGAATAGTACCTATATTAACGTTGCAAACAAGTTTGAATTGTTTATCGATATATTTTGAAACATTCCTTGTGGCATCCCTAAGTGGACGACAAGAGAGAAACGCACACCTCTTGAAAAAAGTATTACTAGATGTCGCTGTGTGTGGGTAGTCCTTAACCTGCTGAACATAGGGACTACTACCTTGGCGCCATCTAGCTCTGAGGAACTAATTAATTACTCGTCGCATAGATGGCAGCTAAGTGACGAGTAAGCGCTACCTTACGTTCAGTGACTGAACTACGATGGAAAAAAAACGATCTTTCAGCATTTTTCAACCTTGAGAACTTAGTATAAAGCTTAATTTTCTGCTACTATCAAAACTATGTTACGGCGTTTTTAGTTCGTAAGCTGTAACCAATTATGAGGAGGTTGTTTTTGTAGTAGTTAATAGAGCGTAAGCGTAAGACGCACACATGTTTAAAAGTGGCGACACCGGGTCTTGTACGAATTGGCGTTCATGACATATCTCCCTTGTTTCTGTGATCTGTGATTTTTACCTAATTCGCGAAACGGTAAAGAGATATAAACAAAATGAACAGAATTCGATTAGATACATATTACAAGTGGAGTTTTGGAAGCCGATACAGTTCGCGAGCACGATTTAAATTGCTATCTTCATGGCCTACGCATAACATCATATCATAATATTCTAAGTTAGAAAACATCGTCATTTAAAAAAAATGGAAAAACACGGAACAATTGTAGAATATCGATAAGAAGATTTGAAATTGACAACATTTTTTTTTCCGTCTTGACGTTTTTTGAAGCCAGTACTTTAAGCATAATGACATCGTAGTATTGAACCTTTGTGGATGAAAAACAGAAAAACCATTAAAGTTGTCAATTATTAAAATTGGTAGGTAGGCCTCTCTGTTAAATAATCTATGCTAACTCCGGTTCCCTGACATGACAGCTTACTAGGGTTGACAATATTTTTGGCTTTGATAATTTATTATATTTTTTACGGGGTATTCTGTACACGTTGTATATTGCCATTGACATGTTATCGTATTGTGAACGTTACTCTTATTACTTCACATTAATTGCGGCAGAGTTAAGAAGCAATATGGTTTTACCGAAAAGAATAGAGCCCCTGTAGTATCAGCTGTCACCAGTGAGGCTTAACGCTAACGTAGTCTGTGAGCACTTAGAGGAGGCTTCGGTTTAGTACTTCTCTCTCACTCGCTCTCATACGATCGTATTAAGAGCGAGTGAGAGAGAAGTACTATAGTATACTTCTATGGAACTTGCTAACTATGTAAACAAAAGACTTAACTTTGTTTTGTCACTGTTTCTCCTTGAATTTTCACACCACCTCATCAAACACTATTGAAACCATAAACTATTGAAACGGTCGTTACTGTAAAATACAAAATCACCAAATATTATAACTCTATCTTGGATATTTCATTAAAAGTTTAAATGGTTTCATAAGTTAGGTTATTAGGACCTGATGGAAGGACGTTTTTGTTTCTTTTAAATTCTACAATTGTCTATGATGGGTAGTGTTGTGGCTAAAGTTGGCGATATATTAAGGCCCCTACACATTACCTAACTCACGCTGATCACACTCACAGATGATATAACGGCACCTTTTGTAATAAATACTGGTGATCTATCATCTTCAAGTATCGATTTTTCTTCAGATCGTGATTAAACAAATTAGAAATAAGTAACTACTTGTTTTTTACTTTCGGTATTTTATTATTCGATATTGTTTGACATAAGTAAATGAGTATTGCCCATCACTAGTAAATTCATCATTCAGAGACAATTTCAATATGGCGGTTTGTTTACATAGTTAGCAAGTTCCATAGAATTAGACCTTATTGTTCAATAACAGTTCATACCGGGCGTGGGGTCCCCAGGCGTGGGCCGCGTGGTCTCGGGCAGCTCGCACACGCTGTGCGAGAGGAACTTGTGCGTCAGCTGCAGCGCCGTGCGCGGCGCGCGCGGCGGCGCCAGGCTCATGCGCTCCTGGTACCACATACCATGACATGTACATTTTATATACTTTTCTCAAAAATTACCGGAAAAGTTGACATTACTAACTCCATACTGAGACGCGAAGTACATAGTTTACAGACAGTTCCCAAAATAAAAATAAAATACATTGCGTGCTCGCTGCACAAGCCCGCCATGTTGCATACAAATTTCATTGTTATCTAGTTTGTAACTTTAAAAAAAGTGAAAACGGCTATAATAAAATGAGGGCACAAGTCTTATACATCCATATTTTATTCGAAACGTAACTTTTTTATCTGTGTCTGGCTGGAATAGGTTGAGTTTTTTTTTTTCTAAAAAAGCTTGCGTTTCTCCTTTTCATAAACATAAAGGCGGTAAAGAGTATTGTTATTTCACGTGAAGTTTCTGTTTATATGCGATTTGTATCTTGCTATTTTTGAGAAAAGCACTATATATGCCTCGGCAGGAACGGCAATTGCGGGCCTCGTATTCGCACTCGCAAGCTCGTCCGTTTAAACCAACACTCGGCCCTCAATTGCCTGCTTCAATACCTAGGCAATAATGTACTATTCTTAAAACATTAAGAGGCGAAATATGATAAAGTCGGTAGTGTTCCGCAATCTGGAGGGTCATTATGACATAACTATGCAGTTCATTTTACGGCGAGTGTAAAGGACAGATCTATAGATGCTACATAACTCTGTCCCTTTCTCTCAGCGTAAACTGAATTGCATACATTTACTGATGTCATAATAACCGCCCAGAATCTCACAAACCACATTGCCTGTGTCTGTTCTTTGGATATATTAAACTTGATCATATTTCCTGGAGACTGCTAAACGTGAAAACACCCTTAAATTCATGTATTAATTTAAAAAAACACAGTGTTTTCTTGCATGCTTAGAATCACTATGAACTAAGGATTTTTTTTTAAAGCTACATGACAAGTTTTTTTATTATAACTTTTTGAGCACAGAGTTACTTTCTCCATACTAAGAGAACCCCGTGTTTGTTTTTAACCTAGTATCTATGGATAAACAAACTTTGTGCGTTTACTCAAAAAGTTGGAATGAAATGAAATTTGGCACGTCGCTTTAAAAACTTCTTTAGTCCATAGTAATCCTAAGCATGCAAGAATCCAGTGAAATAAAAAAAAACATGAATTTAGGGGTTTTCGTAACACGGACATAAGGAAAAATTACAAAAATTCCGAATAAAATTATCTATATCTCGGAAACTAATAACAGTTGCTGAACATACATGGGGGTTAAATCGATAGCTTATGTTATGAGCTGCTCTATCACCCCCTTAAAGCTTTGCACCTAGCTACCAAACACCCGGTATAACAATCTCACTAATATATGTGTGTGTTAGTTAGTTATTCCTTCACGCTGCGACGGCCGGACGGACTTTAATGGGAATGGAGACAGCTTATACCCTGTATTAACACATAGGCTTCATCCCGGAAAATTTTAAAGTTCCAGAGGGAATAACGAAGGATGGCCGAATAACTGGGATCCCCTTGAATCACCGACAATCATTTGATTGAATGTATCATTTTGGTAAAAAGATAATTTCTTCTAAAACCTTATTGTTTGTAGGTTACCTACACTCAGGTAAAAACAAAAAGGGGTCAGAGTGCGTTTTTCATACAAACGAGGGTATTTCGAAGCCTTGGTGCCTTGCCAGGGGTTGTTTTGTAAGGTTTAATGGTGGATTCTCCGAGGTTCAATAGAGGAGGTCAAATGTTCTTAAGATACCTAACTTATCGCACAATCAGTTAACACCACAGCAAGTGAGTTTGGGTCAGCATTTGGATTTTCTTACATTTTATTGCCATTTTAGATGATTTTCTGAACATGATCAATTCCGGCGTTAACCGCAGATTCAATTCGTTGGGTATCCCAGGCACTCTGGAAGTCCTGTATCGATGCTGGGTGTCCATCATCAGATGTCACTAAAAGCATCCCCTGGCGAGGGACCAAGGCTTCGAAATAGCCTCTATTCTATAGTATGATAAACGCACTCTGACCCGTTTTTTTTGTCCCTGAGTGTATCTTGAGCATGGTTTACGTAGATTGAACCAAACGTACACCCGTAAGCGGGTGATGAAAGCAATGCCAGAAACAAAAGTCAGTCACAATTGTTTTTTTTTATATGGCCTACCTGCTCAGACATCGTCTTGAGTATGTTCTCGTAGAAGAAGTCTTTGAGCCAGGACCACTCCGACTTCATCAGGTAGTCGTACACGTCGAAGTCGTCCAGTAGAAGAGTATTCTCCACTCGGTGCACCATCATGCTTACCTGGAAAAAAAAACATTTTTGGTTTAGTAGATAATTGTTATTTTAATTTATAGTGGGTATTTTTAAACAATATGATTGATTTAAGATCACAGTTTACGATACAGTTTTGTGAATTTGGCGTTTTAACGTTATTAATTGTGTGTTAGTGACATCTGTCATCGTATATATTTATTAAATATCCAAATAACAAGTAAATCGGTCTAGTAGTTTTTATTTTCTTCGCAAACCATAAGCAATTAAGGGATAATATTCAGTAAAATTATATCTCAAATTATATCTTATAATTAAAATAATAACACAAATAAACGTGCATAAGAATATTTCATATTCAGCCAGGGGCGATATTACTATGACATTTCGGCCAGGCCCTTTTTGCAGGCAAATTTACATGGTATGACGAGTTTGGAAGATGACAAATCTGGAATATCACCAGTTAGGAAATTGTCGACTTTGGAAGATGACCAATTTGTAATATGACGAATCAGAAACAAATCTGAAAAACAACGGAGTGAATACTGAGATGATGGCTGACAGGAGTGTTTTTTCCCTCTTTAAGACCTGCTATCAGTCGCATAGACTATGATCAGGTGGGTTGTAAATCATTGGTGAGTTTGGTGAGACAGGGCCACTGCAGTCAGGCAGCACATTGGCTCTCTTTAGTCTCTTAACTGGAGTTGGCTGTAGTAGCGATTTGAATGAGTGAACAATTGGTCCTTATAGCTTGTTGAGTAATTTGTTTTGTCTACTGTTAACATTACTAGGTACTTGTATATTTATGAATTGCGAGCATACCAGGGCGCACCGGATATGACTCTGAGGATGTTATTTTGAGCTCATTGTATACAAATAATGTAACTCTTGCCGGCAGATGACCACAGTTGAATACCGTAATGGCCTCCTCGGTATCCCGACTTTTGACCAAATAATCATTTGACAAACTACATCGTTTTACAAACTTTCATTTCGCAAAAATGTATTTAAGCTTAAACCGTTGCATATTTCATTAGTTGCATAGGCTTATTAAATAGGATATTTAAGATATTAAGCCGGGTCCAGATTAGTGACAAACCGCTGAACCGAACACCGTGGCCGTGACAGAGCCGGGAGTTTGTACCGATAGTGTGGACGGAATTTGTTACATTAATTTGTTACACGATCAGTTATCCGTTCCAATTCTCCGAACAAAATATCCGTACACCCAAACATTGTACGTACTGCCACAATGTGGTTGTGATACAATGTGGACGATGTTTTGGTTTTGTTACGGTCAAATGACACGGGGCACGGGCCGATCCATCCAAAGTGGGTCTTTTTCAAAGGATGTTCGGTACTGTCTCGGTGTGCGGGAGAGGTCCACACTGCGATTTTTGTCACGCGAACAAGCACGCGTGTCATCACGCTGGTACATACACGGGATTGATGGATCGGGCGAATGCACGTCTTGACAAGACAACACCCCTTACCACCACCACCTTCACTTTGCCACCATCTCCTTTTTTTCGCCGCCCATTATTTTTTAAAGCACAAAGTAAAACAAATGATGCACTTGCAAGAGCAATAAAAATTATTTAAATACATTTCGGCTAATTCTTCTGGAGACGACATGACTGCGTTGGTTGAAGTTTCAAAATGGCATCCATCGGTTGTAGAGGACCATCGTAACATTTGTACGCGTAACAAATGCCGTCCACACTATCGTTACAGACATCGGGCTTTGTCACGGTCACGGAGCTACCACCAGCTTCCGATCCGATGCAAACTTCCATCCGTCCACACTATACGTAACAAGTCCGCGGCGACATCACAGTGTTCGGGTCGGCGAATTGTCACTAATCTGGACCCGGCTTTAGATAGGTTAAGTTAGACTATAAAAAATAAAAAATAAACCGGCGGGAAGTACACCTGTTTGCAAAATGAAAGTTTGTAAAATGATATAGTTTGCCAAATGATGATTTAGTAAAACATTAGTGAACCGGCCTCCGCACACGGCGTCGTCGAGTAGAAAAGCGATACGAGAGCGATACGAGGACGTATATGTTCAAAGAAGTCCGCACACGAAGAGGCGTTGCAGCGAATCGTAAGAGATTTTTATTGTCAGTACTAGATTGATGACTTACAGTCCCGTTGGGCTGGTACGGCAACTTGAGCAGCTTCTTGATGCACTCCGCTCCCGAGATCACGTCGACCTCGCCCACGCAGTCAGGAAACATGTGCGCCATGCGGAAACTGCAATAAAACCCGAAAAACATGAGTTCTATTCAAAACAACATATTCATCACCATACATCGGGGTTTTCGGTGCGGGAATGTTTGACATAAGCCAAAGATTAAAAAACAGAGTTTCTACCTAATGAAAAATTAATTGAACAAAAAAAAGTATTTTATAAAAGAAATGTCGAAAAACTATGAACGAATTTTTACAAGGAAATAGAAATGCGATCGAAAAAAATTAAATATGCTCCTATTACAACTGCCGACTTAGAGAGATCGTTCAGTTCATTGAAATGGATAATATTTACAGCAAGACGTCGGAGATGAACTGTTCCAAATATTGAAAAAACATTAATAGTTTATTTTGAAAATCGTGTCAACTACTAAATTTACCTACTGCAGGTAATTAATTAATGTTAATTAATTAATTAATTAATATTATCTCATATCATTATAGCCTTGGTAGTAAAGCTAAAGTACTACATGAGTTAAAATAAACTTGTATCATAGTGTAAGCAATTCGCAGAGAGGTAGTTAGTCATTAGGCATAATATGATATTTTCTCAGATTACCTATCTGTTGATATCTACTCTTTCTTAAATCATTCCCGCACCAAAAACCCCGATGTATGTTCATCACTAAAATAAGGCCACAGGCTCCCAAGATACAGGAAATTGGAATAAGGCTGGGGAGATCAGGCTATGCCCTACATACATACATACATACATTAAATCACGCCTGTTTCCCAGAGGGATAGGCAGAGACCACTTCTTCGCTTATCACAAATTTCATTCGCTTCTTTAACATTCATACATCGAGTCATGCGCTCACATCGGTTTCGGGTACTTAAGAAAAGGCCCTTTTCCATAATTTCTCTGATTTGATTCGTAAAAGTACGCCTAGCGCGGCCCCTTCCGACCTTTCCACTTGGATAATGCCCTTATATCTTATAATTAGCTAGTGGATTCACTCTATAACACTGACATGTAAAAGACCCTCATACAGCTAATTTACTGAAATCAAAATATTAGAATTTTGAATTTAATTTTATCTTACACTTCAACTCAACTCAACTCTTTTAGGATAGGTAGGACCCTCTTACACACTCAACTATTTGAATCTGCAAGTTTCCTCACATTGTTTCTATTAGGTAGGTACTGTAAAAGCATAGCAAGTTCATTAAATTTATTCATTTGTACAACAAAAAACCAACCTCCGATTTCAAGACTACAATTTAGCTCATTACAAAACACAATAACAGTAATGAGGGCGCCACTGGACGCTAGGCGTAGTCTTAAACTCAACTAATGAAATTTCTTTTATTACCTCGACAACCCAGTGCTCCCAGCCAATATCTGCTTCAAGCCATAAGAATCAATGGAGGCTCCCCAGTTGGATGGTGGCAGGTTCAAATCCGTGTTGCACTGCAAACGGGCATAGCTCACCGGGCTCTGGAACGCTGTGTACTTTACTACGGCAGTTGATTTGATGCCTGGAGAGGGACTGCGGTTCTGAGAATATTAATAAAAATAATACTTAGACAAACAGAAGAAAACACGGAAATAATATTTAAATTAGCCTTAACCCCTTGTATTTGGGATATACCTACGTGCTAAAATTTACATATCTGTGTATCTTTTTGAAGCTTTTTTATTTATTTATTTATTTATAACCACATGCTATTTATATTTCTGTATGCCTTCTGGCAAAGGCCTCCTTGAAGCTTACTAAAGCTTTTTTTTTAAATAATATAAATTGCAAATGGCCATGTGGTTGCCGGCTTAGAATAGTGCCACTCCATGTCTTCCCCTGGAAGTCGTAAGAGGCGACTAAGGGAATAAAGGCTTGTAGTACTGTTAGGCGATGGGCTTGCCACCTGTCACTAATATACACAGTTTGTTTAGTATTCCTGTTATTACATAGGCAACTTTCAGGAAAGTCTAGGTTAATTCCTCACTGAATGACTTCTTATGTACTTCGGCTGGACCTCCCCCGCCCCCTCCGCCCGCGCGCTGGCCTTTTCCCCGCGGGCGCCTGGGAGAACGAAAATGACTGTCGTCACGTGCGCATCTTTCTACTATCTGCAGCGATATAACACTGTGCTTTGGTGTGAACTTTCGTTACTTTCCCTTTTCTTCTGGACCTTTATGTGAGTGCTGTGCTGCAAGACCTAGGCAAGCCGTAGTTCAGGCGCTGGACGCCACCCCTGGAGTAAGCCGGGCCATCGGATCTCATCAGGTGAGCGAATTGCCTAGTAACTGATTGTTGCCTACATATTTGGGTTTTGTTCTAACTTTCTAATGCTATCTAGCCGTTCTCCACTATTATCGACCCTTTTCTGTACACAGTTAAACATCTATCTTAGCCTAATTGTGCAAATTGTGGTTACAGAGTTATCAACAAGTTTTTAGAGTTGTTTGTTGTTAATTCTGTAGCTCTGCCTACCCCACTCTGGGAATGAAGGTGTGAAGGTATGTATGTATGTGTATGTATAAATTGCAATATTAAATCATAAATTATAAAGATGTAATAGTAAGTTACTGTGGTTTGTGGTGGTGTGGTGTGGTATTGTAATTTTTATGAAACAATTTTACTTGCGCTAGGTGGCATATTTACCCAGAACAAGAATGAGGTAGAGGTAGAATGAGGTCTGTCTAACTGCTTAGTTAAAGTGTGGAACATTTTGTGCAAAACAGATCAGATGAAAATTTTAAACTATACAATGACACGAGTGGACAATAAACAAGACGACATCCGATAGGTTTAAAAATACTATTGCATAAAAAGTTCTAACTACAATTTTATTCTGTAAACTTTTTCCAGTTTATTTCCGTATCTCTGATGGACTATGGCGATTGCAGATGGAGTTTATTTAATCATAAATATTTAAATAGCGCATAACATATAATAAATTAAGAATTTTATTAACTTATTACCTTGTTGCGCTTGTATTCAGTTTCATTATCGTCCTCCATCTTCGTTGATTAAAATAACCAGCAAGTAGCAATATTATTACGTGGCTACTAAGCTTGTTATAACCCTTCGCTCGTCAACTAAGCGGCGTTGAGTAATAAATTATTATGTGGGTTTAGAAATATTTTCTCACGCAAAATGTTTTCTTGACCATCTGATCTGACAATTGTGTCGGTGACAGTGACAGTCATTGACAGCGTTACTAAGAGAATGACAAAAACACTCTCATTCTCACTTTTTTATCACCTACATTCAAAGTCGTCTTCGACATACAACAAAAATTAACAACACGATGTTTTTTTTTCTTAAGTCCTCGATTTAATAAGATGTGTTTCACCAATGTGGAGTTTTAGACAGTAACCAGTGGAGGGTAGTTCGACGCGCGAACGCGACACAAGCTAAAAATTGTGCTCTGTACTTAAATATTAATTAAAAGTGAATTTCGTGAAATATACCAGCAGAATATTATAATATAAAGTGCAATAAGTGTACCTTAGTGTTTTCCAAACAATATAACTTCAATTAATTACAATTAAACATCAAAATAACAATATTACTTTGCACCTACCCCCAATTTGGACCTTATACTACTTAACTTATAAATAAATTCTCTCAAAGCATCTTAATATTATATAAATATGAAGTGTACAAAGTGCAATAAACCAAGTAGTGATAGACGTATTGTCATTAGTTGTGATTCCTGTTGTACTAAACTATGTCAAGAATGTGCGGGTCTTTCGCCAACCGAAGTACGCGTGTTTGAATTGAAGACAATACAAAGAGTTGTCCAATTCTTATGCACTGAATGCAAAAAGGCCTTGCGCGACCTACCACGCATCCTGCAATCAATACAGCAACTTCAAAAACAAGTTGAGGATCTGAAAAGGCGAAACGATATAGCAAGCCGTGAAGAGATTATACAGGAATTGATCGAACGGAAAAAAAGGGCCAAAAATGTAATAATCTTTAACGCACCAGAAAGTAACTCAGCTCAGCCAGAAGAGAGAAATCTGCATGACGTAAAAGAGTTTGAAAAAATTGTGTCATCTATTGCTACTGGGATCACGCTGTCCGAGGTCAAGGTTATCCGTCTTGGACGCCCAGGAAACGGATCGTCCAAACCTAGGCCAATGAAGGCTATATTAAGGAACAAACATGATGCACTGAAAATTCTAAAAAATAAGAACAAGTGCCCCAATGCCAGAAACATCAAGTCAGACCAAACACCTATGCAACAGGAGCACCTCAAAGTGCTGCGCACAGAGCTGGATGAGCGTGTGAAAGATGGAGAAGAAAATCTTACAATTAAATTCGTAAACGGCTGTCCTAAGATAATAAATTTATCAAAAAACCAAACCACACAACATTAACAACTTACAACCAAGCCAAAAAAATCTTACCAATTACTGGCAGTCTTATTATTTACACAAACCTAGGGTCATCATTACCCAAATTTGATTTATTCCATACTCGTGTTCTTATGTGCAAACCTAAACCAGTAATCATAGCTGTGACAGAGACATGGTTCAACATCAACATAACCAACAATCTAGTGAGTATCCCGGGATATGAATTGTACCGAAAGGATCGCTGTGAACGTCGTGGAGGAGGTGTTGCTGTATACGTGGCTCGGGAGGTAGGTGGATTGGCAATTATATCAAAAATTAATAACAATTACCCCTGCTTAAAATCTATAGATACGTTATGGCTAGACGTAACCTTGAACAGGCACTCCTTCTTATTATCATGTATCTACCGGCCAGAAGACTGTTGTGTAAATGAAGAAAAAATATTGCTTAGTGACATTAACTTAGCGTCTGAAAGCCAGAATGTTATCATTGTTGGAGATTTTAATTACCGTGAAATAACTTGGCCTGTAACAAATATTCAGCACAGTAACACTAGGAGAGAGTACATGTTTGAGGAAATGTTTGTACAAAGCAATCTGTATCAATTGGTACAAAAACCCACTCGTCACCGAGATGGCAACAGGCCCTCCCTTCTAGATCTTATCATGACAAACGACGAACATCTTATCACAGAAATTGAACATCAGCCACCTGTGGGTAAATCGGACCATGACTTCTTAATGATATCAATACAGTTAGAAAATAACACTGAAGTTGACAAGAGCAAAAAAACAATCAGGAAAAACTATTTTAAATCAAACACGGAAAATATTGATAAGGATTTAAAAGAATGCAATCTTATAGATTTGGTATGTACAGAAAACACCACAACTAAAAAATGGGAAGCCTTTGAATCAGCAGTTGTGGAAGTGACCAACAAACACACACCAAACACTAGACCTCCTCGCAACGCAGCACACAAACCATGGATTGACGGAAGTATAAAACAAGGAATCGCGCTCAAACGTAAGGCATGGGATAAATACTTACTTACAGGATGTATGATCGATTATAAGCAATATAGAAAACTTAACAACGCCCTTCTAAGTACCACTAGACTATCTAGAATCAATTATGAAAGTCGAATTCTAGAGCTTGGACCCAAAGCCTTTTATGCTTATATAAGGAAACAATTGTGTTCTAAAGTCTCGGTGCCCCGTATCATGAGAGATGGGGACCACACAGTAACAAGCGAGAGAGACATCGCTAACGCACTTGCCAAACGTTTTGAAATAAATTATGTAAGAGAGCCGACCGACAGTGCTCCAAATGTCACATCCCCGCGAATCTCAGATTTCCTATGTGATATCCTCTTCACAGAAGACAAACTTTGGGACAAAATGAAGAAACTTCGTGAGGACACCTCCATGGGGCCTGATGGGATCCCAGTTGTGGTATTAAAGAAATGTAGAGCTATCCTTCCAGCACTAGCACATATAATGAACGAATCTTTTGCCACAGCTACAGTACCGCAGATGTGGAAAAACGCCCTTGTCACACCAATCTACAAAAAGGGAGACAAACTTAACCCTAACAACTACCGACCAATCAGTCTTACATGCCTCTCTGTTAAGCTGATGGAGTCCATTATAAATGATGAAATCAGACTATTCCTAGACAAAAATCACATCATCGTAGACCAGCAACATGGCTTTATGAGAAAAAGATCCACTGTCACCAACCTACTAGCATGCGTCAAAGTTTGGTCCAGAGAACTCGACAATAAAAACCCAGTTGACGTTTTATACCTAGACTATGAAAAAGCTTTTGATAGAGTTCCTCATCGTAGACTCTTAGCCAAACTGGAGCACTTCGGCATAAGGGGCAAACTCCTACTTTGGATTGAATCCTTTCTAAAAGACAGAAAATTTAGAGTCCGGATCGCCGACAGTGTTTCAGACGAATTCCATGTCTGGAGCGGGGTTCCTCAGGGTTCTGTGATATCTACCACCATGTTCAGCATATTTGTCACCGACTTACAAGCTACCATAGACTCAAACTTCAGTTTCTTTGCAGATGACTCTAAACTCTTTGTTAACCCGCTTATAGACCACAACAAACTGCAGGCAGATCTCACCAAAGTCAGGGATTGGTGCCTTAAGTGGCTTATTAACCTAAATGAAACAAAATGCACAGTACTTCACATGGGTAAAAAGAACCCTAAACTAACATATATTTTAAATAATACTGAACTAGCAGGAACCTCGACACAAAAAGACCTGGGAGTCCTCATCTCCGACGACCTCAAGTGGGAGCCTCATATATCTCAAATGGTTAAAAGAGCCAACTCTATGATCTATGTAATCAGAAAAGCATTCCGAATTCTCACACCTGAAACAATGCTTAAGATTTACAAAACTTACATTAGACCAATCCTTGAATATGGATTTCAAATCTGGAGCCCATACTTTAAGAAGGACATAGACATGATAGAACGAGTTCAACGTAGATTCACCAAAATTCCCGCAAACCTAAAATCATTGCCATATGAGGAAAGGTTAAAGAGACTGGACTTGACATCACTTCAAAAAAGACGAGAGCGCGGAGACATGATCGAAACTTTTAAAATTTTAAACGGCTTTTACGACTGTCCGGATCTTAGCGACCTGTTTGTTCGTAACACCAACACACGCACCAGAGGACATAACTTTAAACTTGCAACAAAAAAACACAACACAAATATCGGCAAAAACTTTTTAGGGAATAGAATAATAAAAATGTGGAACAAATTACCCTCTAATGTTGTGAACTCTAAAAGTGTTAACCAGTTCAAAAATAAGTTTGACAAACATTCTAAATCAGTGTGACAATTCGTGCAGTAATCAAGGATTTAGACATATCAGTGCCAACTGCCTGTCTAAAATAAAATAATAATAATAATAATAATAATAATAACCATATGGATAAAAACAAAATTTGTCAACATGTCATAATAAATAAATAAATATCACACGCGAGGACAATAAAATTGTTCCATTAAAGAGTATTTACTCTGGTGGACTAAACAAAAGGACATTTCCACGCGCGTCTGTCGAAAGAACTGAAATGAGCAATGAGCATGTCCAATCCAATTTTGTTTTGATGAGAATGAACGGTAACACTTCAGCACTGTACATGTTGACAGTTGTTTCGGTCCGTTCATATTTACGATGAATATACATACATACATACCTTCACGCCTGTAATCCCAAAGTGGGGTAGGCAAGGCAGAGCTACAGAATTACCTACAACTTTACGATGAAATATAATACAGAAAATTCTAGAATATATTTATGACCATCACAAACCCATGGAGTTTATGTATGTGGTTAAAATGGCTAAAATTTAGATAATTATGAAAATTTATAAATTAAACCTTGATCAAATAGCAGATATTTTAATACAGGCAACTTTGAAATTGAAATTCGATTCGCAAATATATTATCCCCATCTCTTTTTGCCGAATGAGTCTTCCATAACGAATGGAAGCGATGAAAGATGTATTTTATATTTGCGCTTTGTTGTAATAGCATACCACAGATAGATAATTCGAACTATTTCGGACGCCGGCACCGCCATTTTCTTTCTCTGCCGGCCAATCCCGCCATCTTGCTTGACTACGATTTTTCTTTTGCGAAAGTGCCACTGTTTTGTCCTCAGTGCGTTAACTAATATTGTTTTCCAATTAATAGCTAATATTAGTGCTTTTCGCAACTACTAACTGCGTAAGTATTATTTTATTTTGTTGCTTTGAGTATTAAATGGGGTAAATCGAAAAAATTAAGCACTTTGTCATTCATCTGATTGTTTAAACTTTTCATAATACTGTAACAAAAAGTTCATATTTACTAATTGTAATCAGAAATTAAATAAGTAGTCGCGGCTGCTCTTCACATGTCGTAATACATTCAATGGTATAATTAATTTATTTTCAACCACGTACAATTTGCAGCGAACTGTTCTACTACTGATAAATACAACGTAGTAGGTTGATGGCAATGATGGCGTAGCGTAGCCTTTTGTTATGAGCAATAATTTTTTATAGTTATTTTAAACTTCGCTGATTGACGCATTACCATTTCGACCGTTCCGTACAGATCGAAGATGGCAAACCGAAGACCTCAAGGCGGCGGGCGTCGCATGGATTTCGGGCACAATCACAATCACAACGACCGTGGAAAGAATTTCGGGCGTTCTAGCGTATCACCGTGGCAAGGGGGCGCACCCAGCGGTGGCCTGCCCAACTTGCTGCCACTCTCAGGGGTGCCTACAGAGGCTACGTTGGCCTTAGCTAGCAACATCATCAACCTGCTGCAACCACGGCAGAATCCCGTCCCATCGCTGCTCGACATGCCCATTAGGCGGGACTTCGTTCCTGACATGGGTCGCTATGACAGAGGTTATGGACACAACCGGGTAAATCTTTAAATTAATATGCAACAGATAATTATACATATTGGTGTTTTCTTCCGCCCACTAGAATATAATATTATTCTGAATAATCATGTCATGCATGTTCCGTGTATATTTCAGAGTTGTTTTTTCTTATCGTGTTAGTCACGTCTGTTCTCACTTCAACAAAACTTATGAGACAGTTAAATTTCATCAACTCTTTAGGTCGATTGGCCTCTAATGCTTCGCACTAACACTGACTTGTACTCATTCCCTAGATGGGCAATCAGGGTAATTTCCGGCGTACGGGAAATTACAACAATCGCACGGGTGACCGTATGATCAACAATCGTAAGCCGTTCAGGCACAATGACAGCCGCCAGCACTACAAGAACTCCCCGAAAAGAGAAGCCGATTCCAAGGCTAAACCTGTCAAGGAGAGGTAAGCTGCTTCCTTCCGGTGTTCCCAACTGCGACACCGCACTTCTTACCATACAAATCCTTGGCAAAGTCATGCCATGTGTTCACCTGAGGATACAGTTAGCCTGATTGGCATAATAACACTCTGAATCTCATCCAGAGACAAATTTCTATACATGAACTTCAAGTGAAGTGAATTGGACACATCTATCATGTTGTCTTCACCGCAGACAGGATTGCTGTCTGGTTGGCTCGTATTGAGCTGCATTTTTCTCGCGTCTTCACAAATTCCTCCTTTATGAAGACACCAGAAAAACTACATGGCACTTTCAGCAACTTGACAAAGTATTAAAGCAGACAATTCACTCCTTTTAACAACTGACTTTATTTTGTTTGGGTATGTGATGTCACTTGATTTTTTGCTCATAATACATTATCACTCGTCAATCTTTTGATGCCTTTGTAATTTGGACTTCACACCTGCAGCTTCTACTGATACCAAATCCTCTATCCAATTCCCAAAGGATTTAAGATTTTCCGCATAACTTACTGATACGATGTACTGAAAAGTTACCTAGTCCCCAGTGAACTAACATTACAAGTTTACAACAGTGAAGAAAAGGATACTGAGAAAACTGAAGGGAAGGACGACAAGGAAGAAGGGAAGAAGGAGGCTCCGAAGACTCGTTACGATGACATTGACTCTCAACTGCTGCGCTGTCATATCTGCCATAAGAGCATGTGGGATGGGCGCTCGTTCGAGAACCACCTGAGCGGACGGGCTCATGCCATCATGATGCAGAAGACTGCGGAGAGTTATGCGCTGACCGCTGATACCATGAGGCAGGAGTACAAGGTGAGGTTATTTTACTCTTGCGTTTTGATTGAAATTATATTTTTTATCTTTGAATTCCTTTAAAACACCAGCAAATTTGTTTTTATTTTACAATGACAAACACAAAGTTCGTATATTATAAAAAATATTAATCTTTCGTTGTTTATGGCTCTACCTTCTTATAATATCTGCCTTCACTTGTTCACAAACAAAAGTTCTGAGGTATCAAACATTTAAAAAAAAACAGGAATTGTGTACCTCCTCCTTTTTTGAAGATGTTTTTAAAATAGGCGTTCACCAAAGATAACCTATACCTAACCCTCTGCAACTGTGGTGACTTTTTTAGAAACATTCTACTGATGTGATGTGAAGTATGTCAGACGTCATTTTTTGATAACATTTAGAAAAAATACGTTTTAATGATAAGTATTGTTTGTTTACTTCATATCATGATAACTCATTTTTAATGCGGAATTTATAGTAAACATGTACAGTGGTGGACATATAATTAGAAACACTTGCGACGTATTTCACATTATACAAGGCACATTGCCGTAAAACTTTTGTTTTTGGAAATAAAACAATAAAATGCATAGAATACGTTCAACAACTTATAATTAATTAAAAAACAAATAAATATCCGAGTTTACAACTACCATTTAGATATTTAGTTACGTACAAACAACTAAACGACAATTGCAGTACCATCCGTCATGGACAAGTAAAGCATAGTTCATTTAGAATTGGTACATATTACCAGGGTTATAACATTTAAAATAATTAATGAAATAAAACAATTAGTCTTATAAATTGAAAAATATGTATTATTATTTTACATTTTCACTAAAAATATTCAGTTGTCAAAACCATGTATGTAATTCCGAACTTTCTTCGTAATAGATCCCATCATCTTCTGAACAGTGCTTTTATCTACTTTTTTGGCTTGAAGATTCCATGTAGATCGCAACGAATTTACATCTTTGACCATTTTGCCACTCTTTTTGGGTTTCCCTTTCATAATTGCCCAGTAGTTCTCAATTGGTCGAAACTGTGGACAATTTGGAGGATTCATGTCACGAGGCACGTAATCGACCTGATCGGTTTCATAACACTATAGTACCTTTTTTGAGTAATGGCAGCTAGCTAAATCTGGCCAAAACTTCACAGGAAGACTGTGGTTTCTAATGAAAGGTATAACTCGTTTTTGCAGGCACTCTTTCATGTAAACATCTGACGTCATTGTAGAAGACGTAACGAAAGTTTTGGTCTTTAAGCCACAACTACAGATCCCTTGCCATATCATGTGTTTTTTTGCGAATTCCTCCAATTTAACGAACTTATAATTGTCTTCAACATTTCCTCTAGCATCAGCCAAGTAATACTTTGAACCGGGCAGTTGCTTAAAATCGAGTTTAACATAGGTTTCGTCGTCCATCAAGAAGCACCCTTTGAATTTGGTTAAAACTTTGTCATACAACAAGCGAGCTCGCTTTTTAACTTGAAGGTTCTGCTTCATGGTGCGATTTGGCTTCTTAATAGCTTTATAGCTCTTTTAGCCAGCTCGAAGGCGAATCCGTCTCACAGTACTCCGATTTTTTTTTAATTTAGGGGATAGATCGTATCGGACAGCCCTGGATTTCGTTCAACTGCTCTCAACACTTTATTTTTAAGTTCTCTGTCCCTGGCACCCGATTTAGGATTGATCTGTGTCCTTCGGCGGCAAGACAGGGTCTCCTTGTATCGTTTTATAACTCTACAAACAGTACTTTTGTGGAAATTTAGTGCCTTAGCTACCTGCGACCCAGACCACGATGGATTTTCCAAGTATTTGTTCACAGTTACTTTCCTTTTTTCAAGTTTCATTGTCGATAACTATTAAACGCATTGATCAAAGTCTATAATTTTTGCACTATTTAAACATCAAAAGGTTGTTAACAAACCATGATTGTCACTTTTGAAATAAGAATTCTAGAAACATTTTTTTTAAATTCATTTATGCGTGCCAATTCTTCATGAACCATGCTTTAATTAGAAACACTAAAGAAATGAGGTAAAAATCAAAGTTTTAACGTGTCAACGTCAACAATTTCAAATTATTTATGTAAAATAATGTTTGGTTTACTAAATTTCTTAACAATTAATATTTAGTTGCATAGCCTTTTTTATTAATGACGGCTCTGCAACGACGTGGCATTGATTCAAGTAATTTCATACATTTATCGAGTGGGATCGAGTTCCATGCTTCAACAAAGGCTTCGTAAAGTTCATTTTGACTGGAATTACGTTTAACGGAGACTTTTTTTTTAACGACGTACCACAAATTTTCAATTGGATTTAAATTGGGACTATTTGCAGGCCAGTCTAACATGGTAACACGTTGCTCACTAAGAAAGGATTTAACACTGCGGGCCGTGTTTTGGGTCGTTAATGTCGTTATCGTGCTGAAAGATCCAGGTCACAGGCAAATGGTCGTCGGTGTAGGGAATCATTGTCTCTTCTAACATGTTTTTGTATTGAAATTGATCCATTATACCTTGAATCTTACGGACGGGTCCAACTCCGCAACCAGAAAAACATCCCCATACTTTAATATTACCACCGCCGTGTTTGACTATGCTCCTGGTGTATTTATAATCAAAAGCATGGTTTATTGGACGTCTAACGTAGCGTTTGACGTCTGAATTCACCATATTTATTTTTGTTTCATCCGAGAATAACACTTTTTTCCATTCTCGTACGGTCCAGTTAAGATATTTCTTTGCAAATAATAATCGCTACTCTCGGTGTTGCTTGGTAAGAAGCGGTACCTTTCGAGAAACCCTCCCGAACAATTTAGCTTCCACTAATCTGCGGCGTACCAGTTTCGAGGAAATGTTCCTTTGGTCATCAGGTGAAAAAACTTCATTTCTAATCTCGTTGGAGCCTTTGAACGGGTCTTGTTTAGCTACACGTATTATTTGCGAATCTTCCCGGGGAGATGTTTTCCTTGGACGAGCCTTTCTAACAACACTTTTAGTAGTTCCGTTAGTTTTATAATGAGCAATAGCGTTGAAAACTTTCTTCACAGAACATTCTAGATGTTTAGCAATTCTTCTATAAGTCCACTTTCGATCTAAATGTAATTTAACGATTAATTGCCTTGACTCGTCACAACTCTTATTTTTACCCATTTTTAACAATACTTATTATTCACGTAATTTTCCAAATTGACGTTTAATTGCCGCCGAAACAACAGAAAAAGCGTAAAAAGAGTTTTTTTTTTTAGTTTCAAAAATGGAACGAACCATGGATCCTGTTTCTAATTAGTTGTCCAAGCGGCCAGTAATAGAAATTCAACTATCATGATCAGGGACCGCAACTTTGGTGCCGATGACAGACGTATGACGTTTAGTCCGATATAGGATGTTCTTTTAATAACATTGCAATACCTCAATTCTTTATAATGAAATATTAAGAATAATTTGCATAAAAAATAATGTTAACATTAAAAAACGATGCAAGTATTATTTTTATTCGTTTTTTTACAGTAATGTAATTGTAACAAAAAATATTATTCTTCGTGTAAATAAAACAACATATTAACGGAAGGTTTTTTTTTTATACATTTCACACGTACATTCAGGGCAAAATAGTTCTTGAACCTCTCGCCAATTACCAAAATTAGCGTCGCACTGGTCATAATTCCTATAACCGCACCTGGAGCAAATGTTGTTGACGATCAACCTTTCTTCATCTAAATTAATTTCTTTTGATGGAAATGACGCCAATGACTTTAAAAATAGCTCTTTCCGCAAAACTTCTGGCAATCCAAGATTCCAAACCCATCCTCGAAAATTTAACATCTAAAACAATAAGTGTCAAGAAATAAAATTAACAATATCGGTATAATAAGTATTATAATATGGGGCCCGTGCTTTTCATTCTGATGACACCAATTTGACATCACGCTGCAACTATATCATCTCAAATTTGGTAACAAATGATAGGCGGTGAAAAACTTACTTTATCATCAAAATCGTATTCATTATTTTCATCTAAGTAAGAATTAAGATTTCTACTTAATATTCTAGCAATGCACTCCATTGTAAGTTCTCGTAATGACTTGGGAATCGAATTACTTCCACCCATATTTTACGTCCTTAACGACAATATCTACCAAAACTTCAGAAAAGTGACAATTAATATGGTATGTATGTATAAAATTGGAAAAGTTCTTATTTTTTAATTGATTCCAGGGTATATTCGAAGCTATCATAAATTTTGTTAAATCCATATTGAAATCATGCTGTGTCATTTTTCCTCCTTCTCGTTCTATATGCTTTTTTGTTTTCAAATGTTTCTCTATATTACTTGCTTTTCCTGTTAAATATTGGTCACAGCAGGAGCAGTACATTTTTTCATTTTGTAAAATCAGAAAAGGAAATTTCTGCAAATACGATTCCATAGCAAAGCAATAATATTTCGGTTATATTTTACTAATGAAAAATAATTAAACAGAAATTGGTTGTCATTTCCCACAATCTTGGTTTTAACATGACAAAGACAATTATGTTTTTATACGTGGCCAGTACGTGGAAAACTCTTAACTCAAGTTTTAATATCAGTAAACTAAAGAGGCTAATAAGTTGTTATTTGATTAAGTGTATATAATCTAGATAACAACACTCTGTATTTAGCTTGACGTCGTACGTCTGTCATCGGCACCAAAGTTGCGGTCCCTGATCATGATTTTTAAAATCTTTTAATAATTAAAGATAGAACAGATTTACTTTTTTAAATATTTTATGAGTTTTTTAACTCATTGGCTATATTCTGGCATAGTCAATAGTGATTTAATCAATATAATTTTTACTCATAACGATAGTTCATTCTGTGTTTACCTAAGTTTTATGTACTGTTTCTAATTATATGTCCACCACTGTATATGGGCTTTTAAATAAAAAACAATGTAATGCATTTGAATAACGTAAAAAAAAACGGGTATTTTAAAAAAGGTTAACTTATAATCTCACGAGTTTTTAAAAGAAGATACTGAGCGATACAGAGCTATATCACAGTACACGGGTCCATATTGGCTCACTACTACTACTTGGTAATGAATTAGATCCGAATTACACAACCTTGTGCTGCGCTTTTCTTATACTAAAGTGTATAACATATATATGAACCCGACTTAATGCTCGCGTCATTGTCGACGTCTTGACTAGGGCAAAGCACAAACCTTAAAAAAAGTCAAGAAATGAAAGCTGATACTATCTGGTTGGTATGTTACTAGATTCGCGAGATGAAGCGCACCCGCAAGGCGGGGCAGCAGCCGGCGCGCGACTTCTACTGCGCCATGTGTGACATGTACGCAGCCGACGGCGCCGCCCATCGCACCACGGTCGGCCATCGCAAGCTCAAGGTACAATACATATCATTTACACTTGCGTTGCAACGCGCTCTGGCTCCTCGTTATAAATCAAGACGTTGGTAGCGATCTGGACGAGTACAACATTCTACCACCGAGCGATGCCCATAATTTCCGAAAATTGCAGAATTTCCATTTCCAGATATTATTTTTTTCCTATCCAAATATCTCCCAATTGATTTTTTTCCCACTTATAATTAGGTCGAAAAAGTAAGGTAGTTTTAGGTTATGTTCGTTTTGCATTAGGACCGAACCACGTAGGAATAGGAGCTCCGCTGTCTGTCTGTCGACACTACGACAATTCATTTCTGGAATGGTTCAAATGCGTCAGGGAAAAACAAGCCATTGATAAAACACGATTGTGAAAAAAAATAGGAATGGAAATTCTGCAACCAATAAAAATTTTGGAAATTATGGGCCACCCTACCACCACTCCGGCCAGTATTTCACCATGTTTCTGTTTGCAGAAATACTTGCACCCGACGTGCACGTGCTGCCACAAGGAGATGCCGACGCGCATCGAGCTGGACGAGCACCGGCTCAGCGCGGAGCACCTGCGCAACATTCACGACAAGAACGAGCTCGTCACCAAGCCCAAGCCTGAAGGTATGTGGAAATAGCTTTTTTTTTTTATTGTCTCACGTCAGCCAAAATTTGGCAGGATGTAAATATACTTTCAGCAGCTCCGGGCGACTTTGTACACACTTAATTCGTCAACAATGCCATGTCGTCAGCATGTAATTCCTAAATTGTCACCTTCCTAACTTGCCCACATTTTTATATCGTCAATTTCCTAAATTGTCCATAGTGCTAACACGTCCACATTCCTATATTGTCCAGTGTTAACTGGTCCACATTTCTATGTAGTCAATAATGTTACCTCGACAACGTTAACATGACTCAAACGTGGATTAATGTTATGTTCATTTTTAAGGCGATTGGATAGTCATTGGCAGGGGTCGGACTTTTGGTGCCGATGACCAAACACCGGATAGATGGGGGCAAAAATGTACCAGTGCTAGAGATTCATTAAATGTCGACTAAGTTTATCGCCATCGATTAAAAGCAATTTTTAATCATCATCATCATAAGTAATAAATAACACTAATAACCAAGTTTGAATACCTTTTAATTATTTGTAAACCTCTTTTATTTCTAACTAGCGGCTTCGCCCTGCTGCAAATTTCTGACTACCCCGGTGGATTTTTCAATTATTTTCTTTCATACAAACCTTGTCCTGACAATGACAAACACAGCAAAAAAGAAATCAGCCAAATCGGTTCAGCCGTTCTCGAGTTTTAGCGAGACTAACGAACAGCAATTCATTTTTATTTATATAGATAACAACCGGTATCTGACATTGACTTTGGACTCGAGTCACATTGAGTACTACAATATTCTTTAGCATTCTGACGAGTTGAGAACCTTTTTTTTTTTAAGTCGATGAATGTTGAATCGAGAGAAAAAAATACATTTGTCTTCATGGAAAGCTGATTATTCAGATTTAGAAGATAGGTGCGACTTACTTTTGCAAGAAATGTAATACGCATGTCACGAAAAAAGTTATCGAAAAACTTAGTCGATATTTAACGAAACACTAGCACTGGTACATTTTTGCCCCAGTCAAGCCGATGACGTCAAAATTACGTAATTTTACACACAGGTGCTCTGTTTTCATTAAGGATGTGTTTATGTATTAACAGGTACAAATAAACAAATCATTATTAAAGCGGAAATTATTTGAGTTAAAAATACAACTTGATCGCAGTCAAAATACAGACCACTTTTTTTCAACCATTGGAGTACTGTTAGGCGATGGGCTTGCAACCTGTCACTAATACGCTGGTAAACATCTTAGCCTGTTTATGCAAAATGTGGTTAACGAATTATCAACAAGTTTTTAGAGTTGTTGGTAGTTCTGTAGCTCTGCCTACCCCACTCTGGGAATGAAGGCGTGAGTTTATGTATGTATGTTATAACTAATGTTTGTTAATTTTCTTTTGTGAATGTCGGTACTAGATATAGTAGTAGATATTAATGCCAATTTAATGATATTTATTTGTATTACAACTTAAAAATTGTGTTCTATTGATAATATTACGCAATCATTTTTGCTAGTACATTAAGATGCCCATCTTAATGTACTAGCAAAAATGATTCAGGAAGCTTAATAAGGGTTTATAGAGAACTTGTTCGGCGATACTCGAACCAAATTTCAACCTTTCAATACTAGTCTTTCATTTTTAATCACCTGTATGCAAATTGACGTCATCGGCACCTAAAGTGCGACCCCTGGTCATATTGGTCACAATCACAAGCTTTATTTACCATAAACGATAAATAATTTTAATACCATTATTCTTGGTTTTGAGATGAAGTAATTCAAGTAATAAACTAGTATTCTTAATAAAGCTCGTTTTATTTTATGAATGTTATAGGTCTGCGTCCGTAGACCTTTTTGTCGGGTCATAAATATCAGGCTGAAACTTTCTAGATCGCTTCATTTCAGTGAGTCGGACAAACTTTATATTTGACAAAATTCTCGGTAGTGGGGACTAACTTTGCTAGAGGCCTTGAAACATGTCGATAAGTCCGGGTGCCAAAAATTTACTAATACCAAGCCAATTCTTATTGAAATTTGAAGATTAATTTATGAGAAAGTCAAAAAGTAGATTGTCCGACAAAATTAATGGGGACTATGCGCCAGTCGGACATACTGAAAATGTTGGAAATTCCAACTCAAAAAAGTGATTAATATCAGGCTAAATTTTTTTTTATGATTTAATTAAAATTAATATAATACAACCGTAACGTTGTCCGACAAAATTTATGGGGATATGCGCCAGTCCGACACTCTAAAAATGTCGAAAATACCAGCACAAAAAAGTGATTGATATCAACCTAATTTTTATTTTTTCAGTAATAAAATAATGTTTCAAACGTGATTCTACGATTGTCCGACAAGAAATGTGGGGAATACTAATAAAAATCGATAAAATATCTATTAAATTTATTCGTTCTGTATACAGCATTTAAGTATACCTATATATATCTCCCCTCTCCCTGAACGCTGTCTGTGTGTTTCTGTTCTGTGTTTGGCTGCATGAGAGTGAGTGAGAAAGATGATGGGGCAGAGAGCGCACCCAACTACCCAGAGTTACAAACACAAACACTGGCCGCGTGGCGTCCATAACCTATTCACATGCACGCAGCCACGCCATCCCTTTTTGTCAACCCACACCGAATTTATTTATTTAAATAAAAAAAAACTTTTTTCGTTCAGCTGTTGAAGTGCTGCCCTTGTATAGAAGAAATTGTTCATCATGCAGTGTTTCTTGTGTGAATTAAAAATAAGTGAAAAAGACAATTTCAAAGAAGTGAAAGAAACTGTTAAAAAGTTCTCCAAAAATATTTTGGAAAATTGTCACAAGTTTAAGAATGCTCGAGAGTATCATCGTCATAAATATAAACAAGCAGAATTACCTGTTTAGCTTCTATTTTTTTAATTTTATACGAATCCTCCTGACAAAAATCTGTAAGCTCGTATTTTGACACGTCTAATGTATGATTTAGAGGAAAACAAGATTTTTTTTATCGCTTGACTCCATCAGAACGTATTAGCAAAAAATTGAGCGTGTGGAAACCACGCGCGGTAGAAGGCGTAGCCTTCTTTAACCATTTGTTATATATATACTACTTTGATACTTAATAGTTTTCAAAATGATCAATTAAAATTTTTAAATTTGAGAAGTAATTTATTTTTGTCAAGTTTTTTGAGTCAAGTCTTATGAAAAACTTCTAAATGTGTGATAATACGAGGGTGGTTTGAGTAGTAACTTGGTTTGATACGAAAAAAAAAAAAATTGCGAATGTTTTTATTTTATTTTTTCACATAGTCCCCTCGTATTTCGACGCACTTGCCCCAACGTTTCTGCAACTTCTCGACGCCTTCACGGAAATGTGTTTCTTCAAGGCCCTCGAAATATGCGTTTACCTCCTGTATCACCTCTTCGTTCGAGTTAAATTTTTGCCCAGACAAATATTTTTTCATTTTCGGGAATAGGTGATAGTCCGAAGGAGCCAAATCCGGCGAATAAGCGGGGTGAGGAAGCAGTTCAAATCGTAATTCCGACAATTTTTGTACAGCGACACGGCTTGAATGCACCGCAGCATTGTCATGGTGAAACATCACTTTTTTTGTGCCATACCTGGCCGTTTCTCGGTTATCGCCGCCTGTAATTGGTCTAAAAGTGATGCATAGTATGCCCCAGTGATGGTTTTTCCCTTCGCAAGATAGTCGATTAAGAGAATTCCCATTGCGTCCCAAAATACAGACGCCATCACCTTTCCAGCAGAAGGAATGACCTTGGCTTTCTTTGGAGCTGGCTCACCACGACTAATCCATTGTCTGGACTGTTGTTTCGTCTCCGGGATATAGTGATGGATCCAGGTTTCATCCATTGTAACAAAACGGCGAATGAACTCCGTTGGATTTCTTTCAAACACCTGGAGATTGTCAGCAGATGTTCGCATGAGAATACGCATTTGTTCTGGAGTGAGTAACCGCGGCACCCATCTTGCACATAGCTTTTTCATGTGCAATTCGTTGTGCAAAATAAAATGCACCCGCTCAGAAGAGATGTTTGAGGCTTCAGCTAATTCGCGTATCTTCAATCTTCTGTCGGTTAAAACCAAATCACGAAGGAGAATGCCCATATAATGCCTGGAATGTACAGAGATAACCTATATGCCAAAAAACATGTTATAATTAAATATAAATATACTCATTAAATTGAAGTCTAATAATGATGGGACTAATATGCACATTATTTATAGACTTTTACTTGAACAGTCATCGCTCAACCGATTTTATTTCGACCTACCCTCATGTTTACTCGTATCTGCAATATTATAAATGGCGTGAGACGTCACTTCCATATAAATAACACTATGATGCTAAGGTGCTGGTAGACGTTATACTTATATTGTTTTCGTTTAGTTTAAATAATGAGCAGTGCCCAGCATTGCATTAATTGCAATATTAATGTTACGCAATTATCGCGTCATCATTTATTATTGCAAAATAATGAAGTGCGTCAACTAATACAGGAGTGGATAGCACCACAAACGGTAAGTGGCAGCCTACCATTTATACTTGTATTTCTTTAAACTATTTATTTATGCAATAAACTAAACATAAGCTCAAATACTTTTCTTACGTAATAAATATTGGTATAGTTATAGTCGGCCAATGACTTGAGCACACTTAGAACCTTGTCATTGTCATTGCCATTGTTTGAAGTTTATTATGACAAGGCACTAAAGTGCTCAACTTTTTTGGTGACCAAGTGTATTTATTCTGATCTAATATAGATTGATTTTTTTTTCTACAGGCTGATCAGCATACCCTTGTTTGTGATGCATGTCTTAGATTGGCGATTAGAGCTATCACTGCTGCACTGATTGATTGAATTGTAAAATGGCTTTGTTTATTTACTTAACCAAGGCCGCGTACTGGACGACAGTGGGCGGCGGGGCAGTGAGCGAATTTATTTCATGATTGCATGGTCGAGACGAGATAACATGTAATGTATGGGAAATCGCTTGCCACCTCCACCGCCCGCTCTCGTCCAGTCCGTGGACTTACGCCGTCATCGCCCTCACCCTAAACCAGTCATGAAACCACTATTTTCATGTTCCTTACCTATGTGTAACTACTTTGTTTGTAAACATACTAAACGTCTTAATTCGTTTTGAAAGAGTTTGAGATGAAAATTGTCTTTGTCTATTTGCATAAAAATAACAGCGTTTCACCAACTTTTTGAGTAATCGCTGAAAGAGTTTTCCGAACTTACAATTTCGTAGCATATTTTGGTGTATAATTGGTTCTTGTACACCTCAGGCATTTTTTTGTAGGAGAGATGGGCATTCCCCTTTATCGACGATTTCGGGTATGACTGCCGTTTTTGGGGCTCCAGGGCGAGGTGCATCTTCAACGCTCGTCCTGCCTCGCTTAAACTCATTTACCCAAAGTCGAACTGTTTCGTAGGAAGGGCACGAGCTACCCAACGTAGGTAAAATCCTCTCATGGATTTCTTTGGCAGTTTTACCTTCCAAAAAAAGAACTGAATTACACCTCGAATTCCAATTTTGTCCATTTTGCCGCGTTACTCCGATCACTTTTGTTTCAACTACTGTCAAATCTAAAATTCCCGCCGAAAATGACATGACGCCACAGATAAATTATCTTGACTTGTTAAACTTTATCAATAAGTACAGATATCACACTAAAGCCATCTATCCGTAGGCGAAACAAGCTAATTTTCTAACCACCCTCGTAAAACTAATATTTTAACAAAAAGGGTAGCTTAAAAAAAGTTAATACATTAAACTTGAGCCAAGTACAGCTACATTTATTCACAAACTTCTAATTGTGGTAGAGAGGTTAAAACCTCTTGTATACTACCTAGTCGGTTACTAAGTTCTGTTACTGAGATTAATTACAATTTAAAAAATAAAATAAAGCAGTTTTGCATAAACCTGTATATTAATCAAAACTTTGATTTATATAGAATAATAATAAAAATAATGTATTCTAAACTATTTCAATTATTTGATGTACGAGCTTGAAGTATTCCCATTTCGGACGATAAAATCATAGTTAAAATCACGCACGACGATGATACTGATAACGGCCCCAACTTTTGTAAGAGTTCCTGTAGAGAGTTCAAATTTGCGTGACATATTGAACAGACTTCTAGCTTTAAATTCTGATACGAATGTATTCAAAGCAACTAAAGATCCTCTTGGACACCGGTCAATCTTGATGACTCATTAAATCGACTTTAAGATTTCACATGATTTTGCAGAAATACGAAAACACACCAAATCTCTTGCTTCATAAGTTGGAATTAAGTCATGTTGAGAAATATAATTTTGGTCTCTAAACATAAACAGAGATAGGATTTTTTATAATATTATGCAAAAAAAGTTCTTTGGTAAACAAAGACTAACTTTTAAGCGATTTCAAAAAATGAAATTTACAGAAAAGTCATGCGTAATTTCATCGATGCCGGCTGTGAATGTTAAAAGATCGTATCGGGAAATGCGGAAACTAAGAAAAATTATTAATTGTTTTTCAAAATGTATATTAATTAATTTCAATATGTACATAAATTAATAAATAAACATAAGTTAGTTTTATTTGCATCAACCTTAGTAACAGAACTTATTAACCAACTAGGTATATAGTGCGACAGATACCTACATTATTCTTGTCGGACTAGCGGATATGACCCATTATTTTTGTCGGACATCAGTATATTTCGGTTATAAATGATCTAATCTACAATTACTTATGTTTGTCCGACAAGTATCAATCACTTTTTTGTGCTTGTATTTTCGACATTTTTAGAGTGTCGGACTGGCGCGTATCCCCATAAATTTTGTCGGACAACGTTACGGTTGTATTATATTAATTTTAATTAACCCATAAAAAAAAATTAGCCTGATATTAATCACTTTTTTGAGTTGGAATTTCCAACATTTTCAGTATGTCCGACTGGCGCATAGTCCCCATTAATTTTGTCGGACAATCTACTTTTTGACTTTCTCATAAATTATTCTTTAAATTTCAATAAGAATCGGCTTGGTATTAGTAAATTTTTGGCACCCGGACTTATCGACATGTTTCAAGGCCTCTAGCAAAATTAGTCCCCACTGCCGAGATTTTTGTCAAATATAAAATTTGTCCGACTCACTGAAATGAAGCGATTTAGAAAGTTTCAGCCTGATATTTATGACCCGACAAAAAGGTCTACGGACGCGGACCTATTATTTGAATTTCGGTGCATCTTCATTAATTTTAAGAAATTTCATTTGAAATATATGTATCACTCTTTGGTGAAAGAAAAGCAATTCAACAATGTGTGTGAAATCACCAAATATAGGCTAGTGATGAAGCAAATTGATTTTCTGGGAGGCACTTGGTCATTAAAAGGAAACAAATATACATCCACGGCATCCCATCCATAGGATTTGTGAAGAGTAGCGAACGAGTTTAGAAGTTGACCACACAATAGAAATTTAGACGAGTTGGCACTGGACTACATATGTGTACACTGTGCGAGTATGTTTTTTCTTGTAAATACGTTATATTTGCGCGCTAAATTTTAATCGTAGCCTATGTTTAGCCGGCTAGATCTCTAATTTTATCCATGCAAAAGATCCCGAAGATATTTGATATTAGGTAAGCAAAGTCTATCCAAATCCGAAAAAATATCTAAGTGGTCTAAGTAACTGGTTTCCCGCAGTCATGGTGATCTCGACGCTGACAATGGAGCAGTCGTACCTGCGCGAGGACCGCGAACGTCGCCGCTCGCCCGCCGACAAAGACGGCAAAGCCGAAGACGGTGCTGAGGCCGAGGTAATAACTATCCCGTTCTGTCTACGCTACTGCGAAACTGGGCCCTCAGTGCCCTAGACCAAGGACCCGTTTATCAAACGCTTGTAACTTGTATTACAAGCGGATATCTGTTTTCAATAATGTGTTAAAAAGAGACTTCCACTTGTATAAGTGGTTGTATAAGTCACTAACATCAGACATAGGATTCTATTAGACATAAATAGGGAGTTTGGTGTGTTACTTCGACATCAGCTGAAACTTAAACAGCATTCTCACAAGGCAATGGTGTGGGGCCTAATTAACCATTTTCCAGGCCTTGCTAAAGTAAGGATACAAGCAAGAAATAGAATAGAGCCACGAATCCGTTACTTCCTGAAGGATACTGATCCATGAAGTCATATTTCAGGAAAGCTCAATTAAATTTGTTTCATAAATTGTAGGCAGTTAAGTTCAATTTTGAGCGACATGAATGTAGTCGATGAAATGTGCTATGCCTGGAAAAGGGTTAATTAAGCACCCTTTGGTTTATGTGAGTTTGCTTTGACACCCGTGCTCCAGAATCCATTATACGTAACTAGGGTTGCCAGACATACTATAATATATAGTATTATACTTTATTTTGCCTCTGTATACTTTATTATATAGGAAACACAAAGTATGCTAAAATACTATATTTTAAACTGAAATTCAAAGATCACAAGTTGACGTTAAAATTAGCGTTTACGTAAACATTTCCGAACGTACTCATAAAAAAGTGACAGCAACGTAACACATTGTGCGGTCTGTGGCCTGCCTGACTGGTGGCGAACTTATTTTTTCAGTGTATACTTTATTTTTAAAGCCTTCAAACCGCCAAATACTATATATCTCAGAAAAAAATCTGGCAACCCTATACGTAACCTTCCTCATGCATCACTGAACTGATGAAAAACGCATTAAAATCCGTTGCGTAGTTTGGAAGATCGAAGCGTACATACAGACGGACAGACGGCGAGAAGCCAGTTTGTTTTATACTATGCAAAGAAGATACAGAATTTGAATTTAAATAAGAGTTTTTTTTTTTTTTTATATATCATAGGAAGGCAATCGAGCACACAGGCCACCTGATGGTAAGTGGAAACTGTGACCCATAGACATTCACATTCACAAGACCGCAATCCTAAGACTGCAAATGCGTTGCCAACCCTGAGGACTAAGATGGAATGGAATGGATGGATGGATGGAAGGTTTCTTTTAAACATAAACTTGTTTTGTATGCAAACATAATAATCCTATATTAGTGTTAAATATTTTTTTTACTTGGTTCTGTATAACAAGAAATTGAGCCTAATTACATTTGTATAGGTTTAGGTAATTAGTTAATTACATTTGTACACCAATGTCCATACAAAATTCCCCTGACACCAATATTGTATTTACCAGAATGATAACACTGATGTGAAGAAGGAATTGGTGGAAGGAGAAGGTGGAAGTGAAGAGGTTGAAGTGAAGACAGAGAAAGTGGACTCTATTGACAATGAGAAGACCATCCTGGACTTTAAGGAGGGTGATGACATCTCCAACGTCACTCCGGATATGCTGCCTGCTTATAGGTATATTATTTATTATTTAATAATTGATTATGGAAAACTGTCGTTATGTGTCCTTTGAACTGCAATGTTTTAATCTTCAAATTAAAAAATCAGATGACAATTCTTATGTGTGACATTCAGGTGGAATATTTTCGCCCTGTACAGGTTGTGGTAGCAATCCTTGAGGGGGAGATCGCATCCATGACGACTAGATTAAAGCTTTCCGCGACTCGTTATTCGCTCGGATGTCTATATCAAACTAGTCTGTACACTAGCAAGGTACTACAAGACATGCTAGCCACCCGGCAGTTCATCATCATTACAGCCCTTAGTCGTCCACTGCTGAACATAGGCCTCCCCCTTTGATTTCCAGCGAGAAAGATCCAAAGCGACCTGCATCCAGACTTCCTGCTACCTTTATTAGACTATCCTAATTATAATGGTGATTGTTATAGCACGGAGCGCGGCGTGGGCGCTTCGTTCCTGACCCCGTTCCACTGCGTGCAGTGCCGCCTGTGCCACAAGCTGCTGGACGGGCCCGACACGGCCGACGTGCACCTCCGCACCTGGCGCCACTACCAGCTGTTCACGCGCCTGCTCATCGCGCGCGAGCGCTCCCAGCAGGTACTCACTGAGCTTCACTCCTGCCAGGTACTCGCTCGGCGTCACTCCCGCCAGGTACTCGCTCGGCGTCACTCCCGCCAGGTACTCGCTCGGCGTCACTCCCGCCAGGTACTCGCTCGGCGTCACTCCCGCCAGGTACTCGCTCGGCGTCACTCCCGCCAGGTACTCGCTCGGCGTCACTCCCGCCAGGTACTCGCTCGGCGTCACTCCCGCCAGGTACTCGCTCGGCGTCACTCCCGCCAGGTACTCGCTCGGCGTCACTCCCGCCAGGTACTCACTCGGCGTCACTCCAGCTAGGTACTCGCTCGTCGTCACTCCCGCCAGGTACTCGCTCGTCGTCACTCCCGCCAGGTACTCACTCGGCGTCACTCCAGCCAGGTACTCACTCGGCGTCACTCTTGCTAGGTACTCCACCCATTTAAATATAGTAAGAACGTGCAGACGCCCAATGACAACCCTAGAAAGTAGTGATGCAACGAATACTACTTTTACGAATACGAATACGAATATCAAACCTACTATTCGGCGAATACGAATACGAATACGAATATCTCGCCATGGTAATCAAAGACTTATTTATTTGAATAATGTTTACTCTTCTAATAATTAAAATTTACAACAGGCAAATTTTTATTTAAAAAACATAAAATTTGTAGATTTTCTGGTTTTAGGCGATTTCTTTTTTCAGTCTGGATGTACCCAGCCGTTGAAAAAAGTCTTTCCGAGGCGACTGTACATGGCTTCAGTGAAAAATATTTTTGGGCGAGCTTTTTCAGACTTGGAAAATGGACATCTTCTCGCCAAAAGGCCAAAAATATTAGTTTTTAAATATTCGTATTAGTATTCGCCGAATACGAATATTCGGTAAATGTCTTCTATTCGGCGAATACGAATATTCGTATTCGTATTCGTTGCATCACTACTAGAAAGGTTTCCTTTGAGTGAGAAATTGGTCTCATTATGGATACCTTCCCTTTAGAAAGATTTATTTTATAGAAAAACCAATACATCTGTATATCCTAGAAGTATAATCACGATCCCTGTCCCCAGGCGAGCGACCCTGCGGAGCCGAGCGACGCTGCAGCGCCGAGCGACGCTCCGGAGCCGAGCGATCCTCCGGCGCCGAGCAAGCGCGCCTTGACCGAGGAGGAGTCTGGCAACTGGAAGCGTCGCCGCGTCTCCGTCGGGGACAAGACCGACACCGAGAACGGGCTCGACCACGACGAATCGCCCAAGGGTGAGGCTTTACACCCTTTTACAGAATCTGACCTCGTCACGTAACAACTAGCTAAATTTTAAAAATCAAAAAACCCTGTGTCCCTTATGTACAGTAACATCCCTGCACTATATCAATACCTTTAAATCGTCATAAATCCTAAATATCATCATTAACAATTAAAAATAATGAAAAAGAGGATATCTGGAGGTATAAGAGCGTGTGAGATATTTCGAGTCCAATGTTGGATCATATATTGCTGCTGATGACTATACCTATTCAACATTACCCCACTTGTCATAGTTCGTTTTTTTTCCACTATATGACGTTACACGATTGTTTTTTCTACTCGCACAATATAAATCGCTAATATTTATACCGTTAACGGTACCAGAATACTAGCTATCGTGCAACCGAAGCGTGAAAACAATTCTATAAAGAGTCTTATAATAATTATTATAGAACTGTCAGTACTGTTTTACTTCTTACTTAACTTTTAAAATTTGCATGAAATTATTTGTAAACATTTAACAGTAAAATTCACAAGTTATTAACGCCAATCGAAATAATGAAAATCACTTTACTGAAAAGTCATTTTTTAGCAGAAAAATCAAGGAAAGTATACAAGAAAAGTTAGCCATTGTATACTTAATTACTTATATCATTATAATTTTAAGCTCGTAGAAAAAAATATGTATGAAACGGTACATAATTAGCTCTATAGGTACTCGTGCCTGTAATTAGAGCGCTCGCAAGTTCGCGCTCTAACCTCGGCACTCGTACCTTAAGACGCTTCATTATATACCAGTTAAATAAATAATACATACATACATAAGTTCACGCCTGTCTCCCAATGGGGTAGGCAGAGACTATGGAACGCCAGGTGCACCGATCGAAACATACCACTTTCGCTTCCTCTACATTCATCAATCTCTTCATGCACGTACGCCGGTTTCGGGTGCTTTTTATTTGGCCCTTATTCAGTACATCGCGAATATGATCATCGTACGTCCGTCTAAGACGTCCCCAACCGACATCTCCGCTCACTCTCGCTCGCCATATATCTTTCGTAATCCTTCTTTCATTCATCATTTCTAATTGACCAAACCATCTTAGCATACCCTTTTCAATTTTACTCACTAAATCTTCTTTCAATCCACATCGTTCTCGGATCTCGCTATTTCTTTCTCTATCTATTATTCTAACTTCACACATACTTCTTAGAGCTCTCATTTCAACTGCATTAAACCGGCTTGCGTTCTTCTTCTGCCATACCCAAGATTCACTATCATACATTAATGTTGGGGTCAATACTCCCTGAACAATAGCAAGGCGAGCTTTGCTCGATATGACATCGTTTGTCAAGATTGAGTGTAACGCCCCGTTGATTATATTTCCCGCTTTTACTATTCTTTCAATATCCCCGTCACATTTCCCATCTCTCGTAAACATAGAACCTAAATACACAAACTCAACAACTTGCTCCACTTTTTCATCACCAATCATTATTTGACATTCTGGAACAGTTTCATCCCTCTACAACCATCACTTTAGTCTTTTTAACTTCACTTTCATGTATTTCCTTTTAAACGCCTCATTACATAAATAACTATATTATTATTATAAAGACAATGTCAACAAACAAACACGTTAAGGAAGAAAGTTGGATGCATATTGCATTTCTCCGGCGGAAAAAAATGTCCATTTGAAGCTGATAACTTTGTATGTTACAGATGAGCCGGCCGACACGGCCTCGGCCTCGGACGAGGCGGAGCGCGCGTCGCTGGGCTCGGCGCTCGACATGCCGCCCGACGACGCGCTCGAGGACTGGGACCCGCCGCTCGACGAGCAAGGTGCCGCCGCCACTAGTGCACATAATGTGGCTTACAGTAAAACACAACTGATATGGCTTGACCTGCGTAGATGACGAATTTTCGAAACGCGGGAACCAATCGGCACGATCCACGCGTTGCGCGTCTGTATTCTGTGCTATTATTGGTTATTAGCAGAGGCCGGAATTTTCGTAGCACTTTCGAGCTGTCATAGGGACTTTTTTTATGGACTGGATATACATATTTTATCGATACTTTATATAACACAACATATTAAACAAGATTAAAAGTAGAGGAAAACGACAGGCGGTCTTATCACTAAGGAGCTATCTCTTTCTTTCAGATAATGACTATCTATTTATTTTATAGAAAAAATAAAGATGAAATACTTGTTAGGACTAAAACAGACCTTTAACATGAAATTCATAAACGATAAAACACTGAACCGAACTGATTCAATGTAAAATTATTAACTTTTCATTGTTTTCATTGCAAACCTCTATTTCACATTTCCATTTACTCAAAAGTTATCTGAAAGAAATTGCTCTTTAGCAATTATACCGGCTGTGATTTACCTCTTCTTTTAATCTTCCTTAATATATTGTGTTCTATAATGTATCGATAAAATATGTATATCTGTAGTCGATAAACGAGAAGTCCCTATGACAGCTCAAAAGTGCTACGAAAATTCCGGCCTCTGGTAACCAGAGTCTGGTTATTAGTGACGCCATGTTGAAGCGCGCCCGCGTGTCATTGTCTGCAGTGAGTGAAATGGAAAAAAAATATGCAATTTAATTGGCACCTTGTAACTATTACGTACAAGTCATATGGTGAGTTTTAATCGTGCTTCGGAAATCATCGGAATCGTTGTTCGTGTCTGCGCGAACGAAGATTCACGACACGCCATATAAATTGTGTTCTACTGTACGCGCGAATACTAAATCTGTCATGAATACCCGTTTCCAACATTCAAACCGCTAATGGATTTACTTCCATGTTAAAATGACATTATTTTGAGTGCAAAATTACAAATTGTATAGTCGATTTCATAAGTATGTGTATAGTATAGTACCTAGTCTATTTAAACTGCCATAAATGAATTGTCACAGTGATTAAGAGTGAGTGATGAAGTTAAAAAATTCCATACAATATGCGATAACGTTTCTCTCCTCCTAAACCTGGTCCGGTTTTTACGATTTTTGAATATGTTGTAGATATCATGCAAAACTATGTCTGTACGTTTTCCTTTCCAAGAAAATATTTCTTTGAGCGATAAAAAATTCAAAAACTAAGATTCTAAGATCTTTAGATAAAAGATAAAAAGATAAAAGATGTTTATTCAGTAAGTAGGCCGCACGGGCACTTTTACACGTCAAAAATCTACCAGCGCTTCACAAGAGACCACTGCTGAGAAGAAGCGCCGCAAGAAACTCAACAGTCAGTCGTTTTTTTAATATTGCTTATATAATAATAACTTAAACCTAGCATTATATAAAACAATGAATCTCACATAAAACAAAAAATAAATACATTCATGCGCGGTTGAGCAGGAAAATGTGTTAAAACTCAGAATTGTCACAAAACTAAGCAACAGTAATAAAAAAAAAAAAAAATGGAAAGTATACAAGTTATACTTACCTGTGACGGTGCAAGACAACCTGCATAAAAGTTTCGATACATTCTCCTACAGAAACCGTGTCCCCTAGACAATATACAATATTTACATATTTTTTATGACTAAGTTATTATTCAATTATTTAGGTGTTGGCCAAGCATTTTTATCTGTTAGATAGTCTTCGACCCTATAGTAAGCCTTAGACATCAATGACTTTTTCAAGTAAGTTTTAAGTACTGGAAATGGTAACTTTAAAACAACGTCAGGTAATTTATTAAAGAAAAGGATGCATTGACCTACAAATGATTTATCGTTTGTTAGTACTTTACCTCAAAAGCATAAAATCCTTGTAGCGATTCACCGGTTCGCATTTCACCTCGAACGTATATTTAATTATCTCGTTGTATCTTGATCGTTTACTTTTTTAGTCGCTATAAGTTTTAGTCGCATTTCACCTCGATCGTACATTTAACTATAGCGTTGCGTCTCAATCTTCATTATTTTTTGTCGATATTAGTTTTAGTCGCATTTCAACTCGAACGTTTATTTAATTATCGCGTTGTATCTTGATCGTTTACTTTTTTAGTCGCTATAAGTTTTCGTAGCATTTCACCTCGATCGTACATTTAACTATAGCGTTGCGTCTCAATCTTATTTTTTTAGTGGATATCAGTTTTTGTCGCATTTCACCTCAATCGTTTGATACATTTTCGCTTTGTATCCTAATCGTCTATTTCAGTATTAGACAGTATCTTTAGTTGCAATGTACTGGTTTTGCTTTTTTTTAATAGCATATCATCGTGAACATTTAATGTCGCAGTTTGCCAAGTAGCACTTTATCTCTACAACAACATTTTAGGCTGATGTATATCAACTTACGACCTACATGTTCAAATGAAACGTTAGACGGGATTTCATTGGGATTATGACTAAATAATGACATGAAACTATAGGTACAAAACACGTTTTAAAAAAAATGTTACGGAATTTTAGTGCGAACATCAATTAACTCGTCAAATTAAATAGAGTCCCAAACAAACATCGATCGCGACGAAATGCGTATAGGGTAAAATACTACACGAAAAATGAAATGCAAGAAATAAAACTATCGAGGTTTATTCCAAAAAGCAATTAACGCGTCAAATAAAACAGCGTTCCAAACAAAACTCGATCGCGGTGAAATGCGATTATGGTGAAACACTACTCGGAAAATAAGATGCTACAAATGAAGTATACTGATGTGACCAGCCACACGAAAAATTGCTTCAAGAAAAAAAGCTATTGAGATTTTGTACAACCGAGGTGAAATGCGAACTGGTGAATCGCTACAAGGATTTTATGCTTTTGAGGTAAAGTACTAACAAACGTGATTTATAAACCTTACGGACACGAAATTTTTTAATAGCAATTTTATTTTTATTTCTCGTATTCAAATTATGTATATCACAATTCTTAACAAAAGAGTCTTGATTTTTAATGACATAAATAATATTTTCATAAATAAATTGTGACGCTACTGTCAAGATATTAATTTCTGTAAATAGTACTCTTAAGGAATCACGGGAGTTTAGATTATATATAGAACGAATGGCTCTTTTTTGCAATACGAATATAGTCTGTATGTCAGCAGCTAAGGTAAAGACTTAAGGCGTGAGAAACGTTATCGCCCGGGGCTTTTGTATGGATTTTTTGACAGCTACCGCGATTTTGGCGGCGCTTTACAATCTTCTCTTAAAGTGACAAGGTATAAAAGTGTATACATATTTATGAACTCGACTGTACCTAGCTGGATCTAACCAGATCTATCCGCTGCAGTATTCCGTAGTTTGAATAGTAGGGATAAGTTCGCCTTGGGTACCTTGTCTCTTCAACGTTATAGTGATGAAGCACTAAAGTGTGCGTCTAATTAATAGGCTGACAATACATGATTTATTTCCATGTGTTTTTATAAAAAAAATGCTTACATGCAGTACAGTTTGCTTACTTGCAAAAACGAGCATATGTAAAATAAATGTTTATTAACCTTTTCAACGCCAATAACCACTAAAGTGGTCGTGTACTGTCGTGCCTACCACGCCCGTTTTAGTGGCTCACAGAGGTTGACATTGGCTCTGGTTTTAAGCTGTCATTGGCGTGTGAGTGATGTCTTTTGTATTTGATATGGCGTTGAAAAGGTTAATTACTTAGGCCTTTTTTCCCTTTTAGATCAGGAGGAAAAGAATAATGATGAAGAGGAGGATGAAGAAGAGGAAGAGAAAGTGCCAGAGAAGGAGAAGTCCCCTCCCTCGGTCAAGGTCGCCGACCCGCCCGCGCGCAGCTCCCCGCGCACCAGCGCGCGCCGCCGCAACTAGGCCGAGCCGCTGCTAGCCGGTGCTAGCCGCTACTCGCCGCTACTAGCCGCTACTCGCCGCTGCGTTAAGAGTACCATAGCCGTTGCCATTTTGATGAGTTTCTTTCGTTTTCGTTTGAACTAGAACGAAGCCGAGCCGGCCGCGCCTCGACTGTTTTGCGACGCCGGCCGCTGCCTCCAATCTTGTGGGACTTGTGTGAGCGACTTCCGTAAGAACCCATACTGCAAACTAGGATGATTGTCCAATATTTACCATGTAGAGACAAAAATTGATAACACACAATCAGCTGACGATTTAGTCTGCAGTCTGTGGAGGCATTTCTGGTTCTCTTTATTAGCTTATCAATTGGTTCTGAAGCTGACTTACGGCCGAACCCTATATTCAAACCGAGGATAGATAAGGCTTACCTCGGGTTAAAATTTGACATTTGCCCATACAAAATGTGTAAAATTTTAATCCGAAGTAAGCCTATCTGTCCGCGGATTAAATATAGGGTTTGGCCGTTAGATGGCAAGATGTTTACAAATTTCTGACAAAGATTGATTTGATTACGATGTAGGATAATTATTCATTTCATCTGTATATGTTACATCGATCCAGTACAATTGCCATCAAATATGCGGGATGCAAACTGGGTGTCATTCGCTATTCATAATATAGTTTGTTCTAACGTTTGTTTGTCCTAAATTATTCCTAACGTTCGTGTGCATTACATTATTGATTGTTCTAAACTCGTTTTCAGCAGAGTAAGACAACTTTTTAAGCTTTTCTAATTGACGATTAGGACAAATGACCATTAGGGATTCCAATATAGAAAACAATGTCCTTGAAAAAACTGCTTTGATACTCTTGATTTTGAAGCGTATTTAGATATTTTTGATCACTGTCAGCGCCGATGTATATGATAGAAACTATATCAGAATAATTTATCCCTATGGTATTCCGCACCACTAAAATTACTTACAAATAAACTGCTTCGATTTTTACATCTATTTGACCTCATTTCTTCCCCATTGTATTCCATTACAATATATCTTCCATAGAAACTAAATTAGGAAATATATATTGTTTCATATTATAAGATTCATGTTTCTAGATAGACTAACAGATGTAGGATTTTATTGCTATGTTCAGTAGATACTTAATTAGTAATAGTTTTTTTTGTAATGTAGGAAGAAAGTTCTACATTTACATAAAATATTTTCTCTGTTTTTACATTAATCAAATTTAAGTTAGCAATAGGACACTATAAATTAGAAGTAGTCTGTCCTTTTCTCTTATCAAAAAATTAACCAGGAGTCAGAGACGTCAGATTGAGACCCATACGGAAACTGCTTGCACCTAATAAACATAAATATAAATAATACTTCAAGTATAAGTAGCAAGTGGAAAGAAGTGGTCTCTGCCTACCCCTCTGGGAAACAGGCGTGATTTATGTATGTATGTATACTTCAGTATGTTTAACTGCGGTCAAACAACCAACCCTAAGGGGGCTGGAAAATTATCAACTTTTCACGACAATGTGAGGACGGCAATTACTGCTATATTAAGAGGCCCCCAGACGGGCTATACTTTTGATGTAATATGTGGCTACAACATTGCCGACTATATCCCGGCAATACAAAAAACATTTTAATGCAGCATATGGCTGGAAAATGTATATCTCGGCAATATTTCTGCAGCAGTATATGGCTCATTATTTTGTCTTTACATGGGCTACATACATGGCTAGTATGGCTACAATGGCTGACGAACTCATACGCGTTGCAGCAGCTTACATTGTTTTAAAAGCAAAGTCGAAACCAAATAAACCAAGAAAAATGTGGATTCGACCTTATTTCAATAAGCGTGATACGATAGATATTTTAAGTCTGGAAATAAGACTCGACGAACAATTATTTAAAAACTTTACACGAATGTCAAAGAGTGACTTTGAACTCATTATCCACAAAATTGGACCAACGATACAAAGAACAGATACAAACATGAGGAAAGCTATACCTGTTGTTACAAGATTAGCTATAACTCTACGATTTTTAGCGACCGGAGATTCATATAAGAGTATAAGTTATCTGTTCAGAGTCTCGGATTCTTCAATATCTGCTATTATTCCAGAAGTTTGTGCGGCCTTAACAGAAGGATTAAAAGAATACATTAAGGTAAGACAATTTATTTATTAGGTAATAAAAAGTTAATCATCTCCAACAGTAAAGGTCACAAGTTCCTCATAAGTTAATCGGGTCGGCTGCGTTTGATCTGGAGCAGCTAAGTTTTGAGACACATCAGAATACTGGCTAAGGTTTATTTGTATAGGCTGCAAATTATTTTCCATTCTTGAATGTGAAGCCGGAGGAGACACATCAGAATACTCGCTGCTTGCTCCAGCTCTGCTTTGTGTAGGCTGCATTTGATCTGGAGCAGCAAAGTTTTGAGCCCGAGGAACATATACATGCTGCAAATTATTTTCCATTCTTGAATGTGAAGCCGGAGGAGACACATCAGAATACTCGCTGTTTGTTCCAGCTCTGCTTTGTGTAGGCTACATTTGATCTAGAGCAGCAAAGTTTTGAGCCCGAGGAACATATACATGCTGCAAATTATTTTCCATTCTTGAATGTGAAGCCGGAAGAGACACATCAGAATACTCGCTGCTTGCTCCAGCTCTGCTTTGATTATCCGGACTAGGAGTAAATGCAGAAGATACTGAATTTTGGCGAAACCTTGCCATGTCACAATCATATAAAATTTGCATGATTTTCATTTCTGCTTGACTTCGAGTGTAAGGATCATATTTTGTTAACTTATTTGCTATGTGTTCTCCGAAAGCAGAGTATTCATTTTTATTTTGGTTCCCAGATTGAAGTAAAATTTGTTGAGCTTTTTCAAGAAATGGATCAGTATTATTTTTTGCTTTGGACTTCTTAGAGTTCGGTGGTTTTGGAATAGATTCTGATGAAAGCAAAGAGTCTGTTGTCTCTGAATTAACAACTTCTTGTTCTTGATCAACATCGGCGGCGGTGTCTAGGGTTTCAGTCACCTGGAAATTATTTAATTAATATATTATTTACAAACTTTTTTCAGATGCCATCAGGAGCGGCAGAGTGGAAAGAAGTTGCGAAAGATTTCGAAGATCGTTGGAATTTCCCTCACTGTTTAGGGGCAATGGATGGCAAGCATGTTGCAATTACTTGTCCCCCCAACAGCGGCAGTCAATATTTTAATTATAAACATTTTTTTAGCATAGTGCTATTCGCTGTAACAGATGCTCGATACAATTTTTTGTATGTGCATGCTGGAGTTCAAGGAAGAATATCCGATGGGGGAGTTTTTAGACACACAGCCTTCGGGAAAGCACTCCTTGACCAAAATCTTAACATACCCGATCCTGAAGCCCTCCCCGGACGAGAAATGTTGACACCATATGTTTTTCTCGCAGACGATGCGTTCCCTTTGACAGAGAATATTTGCAAGCCCTATACAATAGATTTAAATGTAGGATCTCCTAAACGGGTTTGTAATTACAGAATATCAAGAGCACGCAGAATTGTTGAAAACTCTTTTGGAATCCTAGCTTCAGTTTTTCGTATATTGCATACAACTATTGATGTTGAATTGAAATATGTTCAACATATAGTTTTAGCTTGTGTGTATTTACACAATTTTTTACGACGAAGCACAAGAGCCCAAGCTTTGTATTCACCACCAGGGTCATTCGATTGTGAAGATATTGATGTTGGAACATTAATACCAGGGTCATGGAGAGCTGATGATCATCGTCTAACAAATTTAAGAACACTGGGGAGGAACGCAGCCACTCAAGCAAAAGCAATGAGAGACGAGTTTATGCATTATTTTATGTCAGAGCAGGGTCGAGTAGAATGGCAAGATAAATATTTAACAGGAGCAAGTTCTAATCCTTAGTCTGTATGATAATATAATAATGTGTAATACAAATAATAAAGATACTTACTACGTTAACTGAAGAGTTTTCACTGTCCAGTCCCGTGTTTGGAGTATCTTGCGTAAGGACAAATGAAATAGCGTCAAAAGCAAACCATTTTACTGGTTTACCGCCAGCGCTGCCACTTTTCTTTTTCCTTTCCTCAGTCTTTGCGTATGTCCTTAAACTTCTAAATTTTTTGTACGCCTCATCAGTCGATATATTAAATTTTTGGGCAACATCTGCCCACCCATCTTTCTTAGCATTTCTGTCTTTGTAGGTTCCGCATTCCACATTCCACAATTGAGGGTACAAATGCACTTCATTGATGAAATCAATAATTTTTTCATTTGACCATGTACAGTCAGCGTCAAAAGTAACTGGTCACTTCAAGCTACTTTTGTACTTTATCGCATTAACACATTAAACAATCTTGTTTGACATTGCTTATGTGACAGTAAAGCGACAAGGTATTTAAGTGATCACTTTCTTTTGACGCTGACCGTACCAGTCATTTTGATCCGTATTTTAATTTATAACCTCAAACTTTAAACACGCACCCGAACCAAACTAAACAGAAACAAACACGAACATAGCTACTCTACTCGAACGAATCGCGGCAAACTTCACGTAGCATGAAAAAGGGACGCACTTATGCCGTATAGCGAGACAACAATAAAAGTGGCTGAGAAATATTGCAGTATTTTCGATTGCGAAGCGATTACTCCGGCAATATAGCTGGGACCCTTGGGATTCATCGGCTACACTAAAAATATGTGACAACATATCCCGGCCATACTAAAAATATTGCAGAGTGTTGCATAGTCTAGCCGTAAATGCTGGCTGATGCTGCCAGCCACACTATTGCAGCTATACATTTTCGTGAAAATATGGCCCGTCTAGGAGCCCCTTTAGGCTTATTTTGTATGTTAAAGCCAGCCTATATTCGCCAGCCAGATTGTGTTGCGGCAGAAATGCCATTTGTCTAGCCAACTCCAAAAGGGCCGGAGTTGGTCAACTTTTTAGTAATTACGTCCTTGGGCTGTTAAATGGCGCTCTCTGTCTCTCGGCTCTGTTGATCCTTAGTCCCCTGCCTCACCGAGACGCCACGGCGACGTCGCCGGCCAATAATTCATATTGAAAAGTAGACGGCCTCACTCACTTGGCGACGGTTTGGCCAGGTTATTTTGTATGGGAGACGTGGCCAGCGACGTTGCCATGGCGTCCCGGTGAGGCAGGGGACTAAGTGTATGGTATTTTATTATATTTCCAGATTATTTGATGAGGTATGCCAGGATTTAGGATTAAATTTGTTACAATATTACTAGAATTTATGTTAGAATTAGTTTGTGTGGTATTTACTTGAATTGATTGTAAATTATCATTTCTTACCATAGGAATGGTATAACTCTGGAAAACTTTAAGTTAACCCTTTATAAGGCCGCAGTTATACAGATATGCTACGTGAAAGTTAAATACACTACCATGTTTGTAATGCACTGGGGAACACATCTGCGGCAAAAAAAAAACGAAATCATTAAGAAAAACATGTGGTCATTATAATGCACTCAGCCCGTTAGTGCACTCGAGTTTTCAGATGTCTGTTTCCAATACACCTATTCATTGACATTGACAACAAATATAAGATGCTATGTACAGACTGGTGTTTCACGATGGAGAGTGGATTTATTAAAATTAGACCTTATTATCATACCAATAACAGTCTCGCCACTCGCCATCGTGAATTACAAGAGCTATAATTGAAATTATTAGGTACAGCGACTTGTGTATTTTTAATAGTATAATGGAAACGGTGACAAATGCTTGCTTCCCTTAACGGGCACAGTGCATTAATTGACCACATACTTTAGATTATTTAATTACACTAAAATTAAATAATGACCGAAAAAGTATAAATGAGAAAAGAAAGCCTGATATATTTGCTATATAATACCATTATAGTTAAATAAAAAAGAGGATGTTATTCTCCATAAATGTTTATTAACTAAGTGGTTTCCAAATCGTCTCTGCCTTATAAAGGGTTAAGGGCCAATTGCAGTAAAAAAATATATCTAGATTGTATTAAGTACAGGTTAGTTGTCAAAATGTACGGGATTTTCTGTCTTAAGGCTAGATTTGAAACTAAAACTATGTTTACTTTTTCCTGCAAGTGGTACTAAATTTCAATACATCCAGATAGTTGGTAGACTCCCAATATTAAATTACTCCATGTAGGAATTATAGAATTAAGAACACTTTCACTATTAATGTTGTATTTAATCTAATACATAACTATTCGTCAATTCTTTGATGTTTTATTTACTGACCACTTTTATACCTGCTGCCGCGAGGGGCAGACTCGTGGTCACACCAGGTTGTCACACCACTGCTATTCGCTTTGGTCGGAAATTCGACAGAAATCATTTTTATTCCGCAAAAGTAGGGAGGTTAGGTTCGTCAGGTATCTTTAGATGCCCGAAGGGCAAATCGCTCAGAAATAGGAGCCCTGCCTCAGGCAGGGCTCCGTCGAATAGTAGTGGTGTGACCACGAGTCTGCACCCCTGCCGCGCTATCCAAAATAGCTGGAAATGTTCATTTTTTGTAAGTTTACGACTAGTAATCGTGTGTAGAATTGACCGAGAAGCCTCGTTCACACGGACCGGCTCGGAGAGCAGATTTTTATCGCGGCGGAAACAAGAGACTTATTGTAATAAGGTTTTTTTTGCATGAGCACATCTTTTGTCATTAAGAATTCTGGACATCAGAGCCAACTGGTCGGATGTCCATTTTTGACACTTCAGGACAAGCAAAAGTAACTTTAAAACGTTTAACACCGACTAACTGTATTAAAGTAAAGAAAACTGGTTATTAATATTGAAGGAGCATATAATTGCAAGTATTTTCTGTCATACAAGTTCTTTCTTACGCTATCAATAACATTGCAATTCAAATTTGATTATGAAAAGGGTGTGACATCCGACCTAAAATTGACAAGTCAAATGCTCTGCTGTGGTCGGATATTGACATCCGATATTTTGGCTCTAAGAACATTTGTCAGCACGCAATAAGTTTAGGACTTATGTGTAAAACAGACTATATGGCCCGAAATTAAATGGAAATATATTCAATCTCATGTAAACATCAGACATTTTGGTCCGGGAATATTTGATCATACATATCAAATTCAATCCTATGTTAGGTCGGATATAAACTTCCGACGCTCCGTTCTAAGAAAAATATAAAACCAATATGTCTTATGTGAACATCAGACCTACTTTTAAAGCCATACATTAAGATTACTAAAGGCAAAAAATCGTATTTTAAACATGAGATGTTTTTCTTCTAAGGTACTCTGGACATCCGACAAGGACAAAAAATTTAATATGATTCTAAAAAAAGTGATTTTGGAAAAAAATGGACATCCGACCAGTTGGCTCTGATGTCCAGAATTCTTGAACGCGCTTTGTGTGAAATACGAGCCGACCGGCTCCTTGACGTGCTCTTCCGTGCTCGCGCAGCCGATCGGCTCCGATTGCGTCCTTTATTCGCTTTTCTACACATTCCCAACTCTACAGATTCTCATTTCTACTGCCGACAGAGGTCCTATTTCTGGGTTCTCATGGCCCTCCGGGCATCATATAATAACGAACCTAACCTAACCTACCTACGACTCTGTGAAATTTATTATTTGTTTTACGTGTGTGTATTTATCTGTAACTACAGTTAGGAATATGTAAAGTTGGGAATCTGAAGAATTGCGAATCTGTAGAATTTCGAATCTGTTGAATTTGGAATCTGTAATAGAAATCTGTAGAATTGGGAACAAACCCGTGAGGCAACGCTCAGATCACGCAGCTGTATGAGTAGAGGAGGAGTACCAAAATAATACGTTCAAGTAATAAACATTTTAGAGAAAAAAAAAACTAGTGCTAATATGCTTTATTTTAGGTTTAGATTAAGCATTCAGTTATATTTGTGACAGTTTTTTGTTATATTATAAAAAATTATAATGATAAAAGTATCGACTAAACTAGTTTTCGACCATTTTGTAGATGAACGAGGAAATAGTAAAAAAAACTGCTTGGCTAACACTATCTTTTATTAATACTTAATGTAAGTTTTCTTTCATATTACCTAACAACATAAATATTTTTTACAACATAAGTAGCAAAAGGATGAAAAGTAGTTCAATATTTTAGTTATTTTTAATTTTACTCTTGCAGCAATGACAATCTATTGGGTGGACGAAAATGGAATGAATGAAAATACATCAAACATTGATATAATTTGGCATAGGTTCTTATGCCAAATTATATCAATGTTTGATGTAAAATGATCTTTGGTGGTTACTCGACTAGACATTCCATTTTCGTCCACCCAATAAATAAATAAAATAAATATCGGGGGACAATGTCACACCAATTGACCTAGTCCCAAACTAAGCTCTAGGCTTGTACTATGGGTACTAGACAACGATATAAATACTTATACAGGGTGTCCCAAAATCGGTAAACCACATTGACACCGGAGGTAGGTCAGCTTAAGAGGTGCCGAACTAGCCTAACATGACCTCAGTAAAATGTGCACGGTTTTCGAGTTATTGCCAAATTAAAGGTTTTTATAAATTTTCACCTTTTTTAACACTGTTTGTGCCAGGATTCAGTCGGAAAGCTCTCGAACTTATTTTTTTTTAAATGTAGGGAGCCTGGGATAGTTTATTAAGATATCAAAAGTGTTATTTTGTCAATAACTAATGTAAATTTATGAAAAATATTGGATTAGTCTCGATTTAAATTATCAGTAAATCATTAATTTCAACTTTTGACACCTGCCGTGAAAAAATTTTACTAGAAACGAAACGAGCAAATGATGTTTAAAAATTGAGCATGTTATGCAGATTCAGAAATGGTACAATACAAGTATCTTACTGCGATAAGAAAAGCATTCAATAACACTTTTCCGATGCCGCAAACCGTCGCCGTCAGGTAAAAACAATGCCGTACGATGTGATATCGCATTTGAGGCCTAAACATCTCATTTTTTGCCAAATGCACGGGAACGAAAGAGATGGAAATAATGTTCATCTCCCTTTTGAAGGATATCGGTGACTAATAGCACGTGTGGATTTCTACCTGGACCCCTCCACTTCGGGCTTTGTACCTGCCTTGCTTTACCAATTGTTTAAAGAAAGGGATGGATAGAGTGCTTTGTCCGTTTATTTACAAGTAGCACGATAAGCAGTAGCCTTCGAACCAAATCAGTTCGTTACCTTGCGTTTCGTGCGACACCCGTGTTCTCTGCGTTCCATCTGTGTGTTATTATCGACTTGGCTTTTCTCTGGACTCTGATTTCTCTGAAAACGACAACTCGGCACTCTATTGGACTCTGATTTGCTTTGTGGAACTGCTACGACAACAACGATGGCAAACCGTGATCCCCAGTACACTCATGGCGACTACGCTGACATGCTCTTGATTTACGGTGAAACTAGGCATGTTTCAAGTCGAGGCAATGTTACGTACAACGCAAGATTGGCTACAAGGTTGTACTCGGAACGATATCCAGGTCGAAATCCAACGACTCATAACGTCATTTTAAGAGCCCTAAACGCTTATCACGAGGGCAGGCTACCAGGAACGAGTACCCAAGGAGGAAGACCTCGGACTGTTAACGACGACGTGGTTTTGGAAGAAGTACGAGCGGAGCCAGGAACTTCAGTGCGAATTATTGAACGCCGCACTGGAGTCCCCAAATCATCGGCACAAAGAATTTTAAATCGTCATAAATACCATCCCTACCATATCCAACGCGTCCAAACACTACTTGCAACGGACTACGCACACCGTGTTGAATTTTGTCGGAAGATGACTCAGAAATACAGGGAAAATCCTAATTTCTTCAATGAAGTACTGTGGAGCGACGAATCAGCGTGCAGAAGGGATGGATATCTAAATTTACATAATACCCATAGCTGGCAGCTGTCAAACCCACATGAACAAAGAGAAGACCGGTCCCAATACCAATTCAAAATTAATTTGTGGACGGGCATTTTTAACGGCCAAATAATAGGACCGGTCGAACTGCCAGCTATTTTGAATGGAACAAATTATCTTCAATTTTTGGAAAATGATCTTCCAGTACTTTTAGAAGATACACCGTTGGCACTGAGACAAAGGATGTGGTTCCAACAAGATGGCTGCCCGGCACACTACGCTCGACTAGTCCGCGAACACCTCAGCAACACATTCCCCGAGAGATGGATTGGGCGATTGGGTCCAATTTTATGGCCACCGCGTTCCCCGGATCTAAACCCATTGGATTTTTTTTATTGGGGATGTTTGAAAGATAAAGTTTATGCAAAACCAATAAGATGTGAAGAAGAATTGCGGCAGCGTGTATTCGACGCAGCCCGGACCATATCGGGAATTACCTTAAGAAAATTGAGCCGAAATTTTTTGAGACGGTGTTATTTATGTATTAGAGTCCGAGGCAGACAATTTGAACATTTATTGTAACTAATTTTAAGTATTAAAATAAATCATTGAAAGTTAAACCCGTTTTTTTTTGGTCATCAACTTTCATCCAGCCCGAGATGCACATTATTTCCATCTCTTTCGATCTCGTGCATTTGGCAAAAAATAAGATGTTTAGGCCTCAAATGCGATATCACATCGTACGGCATTGTTTTTACCTGACGGCGACGGTTTGCGGCATCGGAAAAGTGTTATTGAATGCTTTTCTTATCGCAGTAAGATACTTGTATTGTACCATTTCTGAATCTGCATAACATGCTCAATTTTTAAACATCATTTGCTCGTTTCGTTTCTAGTAAAAAAATTTCACGGCAGGTGTCAAAAGTTGAAATTAATGATTTACTGATAATTTAAATCGAGACTAATCCAATATTTTTCATAAATTTACATTAGTTATTGACAAAATAACACTTTTGATATCTTAATAAACTATCCCAGGCTCCCTACATTTAAAAAAAAATAAGTTCGAGAGCTTTCCGACTGAATCCTAGCACAAACAGTGTTAAAAAAGGTGAAAATTTATAAAAACCTTTAATTTGGCAATAACTCGAAAACCGTGCACATTTTACTGAGGTCATGTTAGGCTAGTTCGGCACCTCTTAAGCTGACCTACCTCCGGTGTCAATGTGGTTTACCGATTTTGGGACACCCTGTATAGAGAAATATATACTTAAATACATAGTAAACATCCATGACTCAGGAACAAATATTCGCGGTCATCACACAAATATCTTCCTTACCGGGATTTGAACCCAGGACCGCTAGCTTCGTAGGCAGGGTCACTACCAACTAGGCCAGCGCGTCGTCGTCATAAATTGTCATTGCTGCACGAGTAAAATTAAAAATAACTAAAAAAAATCTCACCAGACTTCAGTTTTCGTCCTTTGGACAAAACCTTAATATTTTGCAGATTACGTAATTCAGTAGTAGTCCAAATAATATAATATTTATGTTTGTGAAATGGATGGTTTGCTACTAAGGGCCCCGACGAGACCACATGTGCGCAAGTAGCTGTTTTTTTGTTACTCTTCCAAGCTTTTGTTCTAAACAGCAGTCTACTGGACGAAAATTAGAACCGGACGGAGATCCGGCGAAATCACCCTACTTGTATTTTATCTGCTTATCAAGACCGTGCTGCTTAACAATAAACTCAGGCTGCTAGAGGGAAACGCCTTTAAACCGGTTCACTAATGTTTGACCAAAAAATTATTGACAAATGATCATTTGACAAACAACGTTTCACCAAATGATCATTTGGCAAACGAGACATTTGACAAAAGTATCATCTTACAAAAACTCACTTAGCAATTGATCATTTAGCAATTAGTTTACCTATTTCTGGGCAGAAAAAAAAACAACCTCGAAGGCCAAGGCGGGAGCCAAGCTCCCGCCTTTGCCTTCTAACCTAACCTATCCGAGTCGGTTATGCCCTGGTTCGTTTTCCTCGTAAAATGTAAATTTAACTGTTGATCATTTGGAAAAGTAAATCATTTGTAAAATGACTATTAGTAAAATGATCAAGTGACGAAACATTTTTTTGTAAAACGTTGTTTGTCAAGTGTCATTTTGTCAAATGACTTTTGGTCAAACAGCAGGACACCCTTTAAACCACCTTTAAACGCAGTCTAACAAACTGGCTTTTGGATCGTTGCTTTTACAGCGTAAAGGCGTATCTCGAGCACCGACAGTAGTACGATAGTATAGTATTTAGTAATAGTATTTGGCTATGTAATTGTGAAATGCCTACTATGTTAACCTTTGCTATTGTTTTGTATTGTTTGAATTTGACATTTATATTTGTTTTTTATTTTTTATTATTATTATTTTGACATTTTAATTGACTACTATAATTATATTTGCACGCTTGCATGCAAGCTTGATACATGAAACATAATGTACTGTAACATCCCTATACTGTGTCTATGCAAATAAATATTTGGTCACACTGTACCAAAGGGGGGGGCCGTGTCTGGGACTTAGTATTGTATTTCAAAAAAATGAAAAATCATAGGGATTGCAAAACAGAATAATTTTCAAGTTTATGATGAAATAAGCTCTTTTTTTCTTAACAAACTTTTCTCTAAAGTTAAAGATGACTGAGATAGACGCCATCAAAGATTACAATAGCGACGTCGACATTCTACGTAGTTTTGGCGCCTCGCGCCTGGACAACAAACTAACCTAACCTAAACCTATACTATGCCCTACATCGCATTGATGAAAAAAAATCTAAGTCCTGGCTCCATACAAAACGACATCGAAATTTTTGTCCTAATTTTTTATGTGTCGTATCTCAGTAATTTTTAAATTTAGAGAAAAGTTTTTCAAGTAAGGAGGAACAGGTTGACGGTTTTACCGCTATCATGCGTAAGCGCTGTGCCTCTCTGCTAAGTAGATGGCGGGTCAGCACCAACAGCGTCTTGATGGCGTTAGTTGATAGGTGGGACTCCCCACTGCTCCAGCGGTGGACTCAGCTCCACACTTATTATAAAACTAACATTAGAGTATAAGGTTTTTAATATAAGTAACTAACACCTATGGATTTTATGTCCGAAATAAATGATTATTATTATTATTATTATTATTAAAATGTGCTTATTTTAACGAGTTCTATACATTGCAATCATAAAAAAATAATGTTATAATGACATAACATCCAACAAAAAAAAATTAAGTCCCGGCCCCCCCTTTGGTATGGTCCAACCGAGATCCTGTCTGCACTCTTCGACTTTATCATCAGATCACCTTTTGATACCATAATATTGCACTGTCATCGGGTTTACACATGTGGTCAGAATTTCAGCCCGTTCCATTGACGGGAAGTGGGTCAAATTTAACTTGCAAGATTCGAGCCTTACATACATACATACATTGCATAGTTTTTCTTTTTTCCAAGTTAAATAAAAATGCTTGTAAAAAGTTGTAAAGGAACTACTACAAACAAGGCAAAATAAAGGGCAATAGGGTGTAGGTGTAAGGAAAGAATATTGATGTTTTATAAAATTTACTAGGAAAATAAATTAAAAACAGCCTCAACTAAAAGAAGAAATCTTAAAATTACTAGTAAATTTGCACAACCATGATTGCATACATTACTTATATAAAATAATGACCAACCTGTTTAAAAACTTTATTTTAACAATGTACTATATAGTTTTATGTTAATTTAAATAAGTTTAGTTATAACTTTTAATTGTAGTACCAATTATTGTTTATTTTATTATATTGACTGAATTCAATGTTTATTTGAAATGTACTATAACATTATGATATTTCTTCAGTTCCCTCAAACAGTTATACTTATTCATGAACACACAATAGCTAAAGTATACCTAAAATATGCTTGTGGCCATATATGGCACTCCTCCAAAATTAATAGCGGTCTACCAAGTTATTTCACCAGTATCAGAGAGAGAGTATAATCAGTAAATAGAACAGTAAATAATAATTAACAAAAGTAAAAGCCGGGCATTTTTCAATCCGCCATCTTTCCTCCCCGAAGGGCCATATTTGGCATTTAAAATTATAATAATTTACGAAAAGGAGGGTACCTCTTAACACTTGACTAAGATCAACACTTGATATCATGTTTATTGCAAATTAGCTAACTAGCTGCACATCCTATTTCTTCTTCATTAACTTCAGTAACATTTTAGTGTCGTCTATTTGTGTTTTCTGCCTTTTCTTTTGTTTTTCCACTGGTTTTTTCTTGGGTTGTGGCGGCTTTTGCTCCTCTCGGCTAACCAAAGTTTTAGCAAACCTTAGCTGCATTTTCGTGTCACCAGTTTTTAGTTCGACTAGGTCATTACTATGTGATGCGAGCTCTTTTATGATAGATTTATCCGCTGATTTACGGTTTTGACCTGCCTGAGACTTCTTTTTCGTAATCTTACCGCCGGACGAAATTTCATTTTTCTCTTCTTTAGATGGCTTGCTCATAAGTTTCGACTTGTTTTTCCTTATTTTCACCATATTGCCTCCGTTAAAATTATGTGTTTAAGGATACCACAACTATGATCAACTATAACAACGTTAAAATCAATGAATGTATTGCGGAAATCACAAAATTACGCGTGAAATCCCTCTATGCTATGTGTGCTATAGGTAGCCTAAATTCTTCAATTTTTTTATTTGATTTGACTGTCTTGCTTGCTTGACAGATAAGATAACTTAACCGAAATAACCATAGATAGAAACAGGTGCCTCTGACCGTGGATTCATGGATCGGTTCTACTAAGGTTCTACTCTTGAAACTGAAGTTGTTAAAAATATGTCCAACTTACATGTTTATTTTCTTGCAAGTTATATGTTATTTTCAATGTTCGCGATCCAATTCCCCATTTTCCTTTAGCCCTCGGACCAAAGAAATGTCGCTCCCGTATCATGAAATAGTGATTATTATGGCCATGATTGAATACAATGATTTTACAATTAGACTTTAACATCAACCTATAGTAGATTGTACAACAAGTGCATAAAACGTACCATTTTACCCGAGACGTGCATATAGCCACCCGAGCCGGTACGGCGAGGGTAGATGGTCACGTCGAGGGTAAAATGAGTTTATGCTCGAGTATTACACTCTGCTTTTCACTTCGATTGCAAGGAAATAAAACAACGATTAAGCATATACATGAAAATTTAATTATTTTTTATAATGTAATTAATATGTTCTATCAGTTCTATCACGCATAAAATGTAATTTCTTCGACAGTTCGTCAAATTAGCTTAAAAAAACACACTCCGCAAACGTGTTTACGCTTTTTTGGTTCCTCCAAATCATAAAACTTTCGTATGTGCTGAGATAGATTTTCTTCGATTTAGGCGGCAATATCTGCTCAATTACATTTTTCGCACTTCTGTCCATTAAAGTCTCAGGCGAAATCATTTATTGATCGTCACTATCACTACTAGAAGACATTGTTCAATTACTTACGAATAATTTATTGAATTTTCAACCGCAACACAACAAATTTAGTTAGTTTTTAATTTTGTTTGACGAATAATTAGCTTCCCGCTACACAATTTTTCTTAATTTTTTGTTAATTTTCTACTATGTGACGTTTGACTATGGACACTATGGTTTGAGCCTTAATGCCAAGTTATTATAAATATTTGCGTTACTTTTTTATTTTTTACGTAAATGCACGCCCGTATTAGTCTTAAAGAATTTAGATAGTATTACATATGTCGTAATTAAAATAAGATATAACCTAAATCTCATAAAAATATATCAATTAAATGAAGGTGTATTGTGTATGTGGCTGTAAGGCCTTCAGTAGTAGTAGCCTTAGTCTTAAAAGAAGAAATTACTTTATGCACTAGAGCATAAAATGCGATTTTATGCAGCCTATACCCAGCATAAAGAAGGACTTTACGCGCATGAGAAGTGAAAAGTTATTTTTTAATGTTGCAGAACAAAAGTAGTTCAGTTTAGCGAGTAGAATCGATCGTTGTATTTAAAGCCCCAGTCAGAGGTACCCGTTATCAAAGAGTCGTGTTATATTACTGGGCCCTTTATATCCTGTAGAGGGCCCGCCGAGGGACGAAAAAAATATCAGCTTAGGTTTGGTAGGTACGTATTGAAATTGTCTATGAAACAGCAGCGTTTTTTTTTCGTGATTTCAGAGTTATAATCTATTCAAGATAGGATGGGTACGGTAACACATGACACTTGACAGATAGTGTTGTGGCCTTGTGAAATTGAAAGGATTATTGACGATTATCGATTACGTTTGCTAAGGGAAAATAATCGATTCTTTATCACTTGCTAATATTTTTTATTTCTCAAAACTATATTGCACATACAAATTATAAATGGTGAATTCAGTAATTAAATAAATGTCAGAAGACAATAATATACACGGAAATTGAAATAAAGCACTATATGTGCTTATTACCTATTTCGACCTATGTCCAAAGCCAGTGCAACTCTGTCTATTACATTTGTTAAAGGTTCCAATGGGCCTCCTTTTTCTCGTTCTCGTTCAAAGTAGTTTCGCAAGCGAACTACAAACTCCCGAGCTTGACTATTTACAACAGCCTTTTTCGTCGTTTTTGACATTATATCAAAAACAAACAGCAATAACAGTAACAAATGGGTAATAATAACAAAACAACAATTACAGTAACAGACAACAAGATTGTAACAAACACAAAAGTTAATAACAAAGTCGCAACACCACACAAAGCACTCAAAACGCATACAAGGCAGAAGCACTCGTACTGACAGAGCAGGCAAAGGTGGCGCGAGTGAAGCGATTTGTTAATATGGCGGTTCGATTCGGACGATGACAGATGTGTTGCCAATCTCTATTAACGGTTCCATTCACGTATCGGAAGTTGCAGTGTATTTATTTTATTGACCTATTTTCACTACATAAATACGTAATTTAATAGAAATTGACTTTTATATTACGAAAAACGATAAATGTAATTTATTGGAAATAGTTTCTTTGAAATATTTTTTTTTTACATTTGTTGACAGCTGGATTGGTTAAAACGGTTTTTGCGTAAAATGTAAAACTGTAATGTGTCGCCGTACCCATCCTATCCTGAATAGATTATAGTCCCATAATAATAGTACATTGTGTATTAAGGTCGGTAAGTAAGGAATTACGATCGAGGCTCTAGTAGAAGCCCGAAGTCGAAGACTGAGGGCTTTCTGAGTCGAGGTTCGTAATTCCCGTACCGCCCGTGAAACACACAATGTTTTTCATCACATTTGCGAGTAAATAACTAAGAATTATAGCTTTAATACACAAGTCAGCACAACTATTATTACGAATTACTTTAACTTTTTTTAAGCGGATGACGGGCGGACTCCACAGATTATACAAATGTTTCGTTCAGAAACGTTAAGGGCAAATACTTACGTAGGTATAACATACAGCCCTGAAGGAGTGTAAAAAAAAACGACGTTTAATACAGAAAACTATTAAAATCGATTACTTATTAAGAACATTAATTGAGTATTTAAGTAACATATAGCGAGATTGCAATGAAATTCCTGTTTAAATAACATTTTAAGACAATTTTATTGCGTGTAAACTCTTTGCTTGAACTTGCATGACCTGTGTGCTGTGCAATAAATTAAAAAAAAATTACTTACCGACCTTGGGTTTCATGGTAAAAAGAAAGGGTTTTATATGGGGCATTGCGGCCAAGTTAACCTGTATGTTTAGATACTGTTTACGTGCAAGTGTGATGAAAAAGTTATTCATATTCGTGGGTGGAGGCAGAGATGATCATTTTTACTACCTACGACTTAGATTTCACCCAATATACGGAAATAACCATCGGGGTAGGAAAAGGTGTTATTATATTATATCTAAAAAAAAAAACAACCGAGTAACGCCATAGAGAAAAAAAAAGACACTTAAATTCGAGGTCAGTAACATTTAATAATTACTGGTTGTCGTCAGCGTCAAAAAAATTATATATACATATTTAGTTTTTTAACCTTTTTATACCTATGCAAAAAAGTTCGACGTAGTGACAGGAGAAATTGCAACATATTTCTTGTTTTTCGAGATAATTAGTTTTTGTATTTATAGTAGGTAACGGCGTCGAAACCCTACACTGAGAAACGTCCGACAAAATCTGATCATGGAGTCGGAAGGTGGCATTAGGATCTCACCGAGCTAATTACCACCTAATTTAGTAAAGTTTGTCTCGTGTTGCAGATGATTATTGTTTGAAAAAAAGTCTGCAACGAGTTTGTCTCAAAAAGGTTTTTTTTGACAAAACCTTTTCTTCCCTACCGTTCTAGAAAGGGTAATGTGTTTGCAAACGATTTGTGTCAAGTTACTTATAAATAAATAATTTGTCGAACTTGTAACGAAATCTTTTATTCAATACCTATTAATTTAATATGACATCTGTAAAATGTTTTTTTTTAACAATAAGTGGTTTCAAGGTATTCAAATAATACTTCAAAAATTTCTTTAACAATTTTTTTATTGTCATTCTGTGTCCATTCTGCGAGGAGTAGGTACATCAGATGCAACACCAACGGCGACACATATAACATTACACTTAGATTATACACTTAGTAATTGATTGTATCATTATTATTTGTTATTCAGAAGGGCAACATGAAAGTGAGTGTAAGGATAACGAGTGGGAGCAAAGGAAATATTTTAGGTGATCTTTTTACTCTTTTTTTGAAGTATAATGACAGACTGACAGGACTGTCGCAGCAAAATTAATTTAAAAAAATGTGTTCCAGCGTCGTATGAGTAAATTTTCTTTCTTTGCAACCATTTTCTTAATAGCGATCGGCAATCTTCGTTTTTCTGTGATTTCGTGCAAGCGTGATCGCGATAATCAGCCGAAAGCTACTAAGAAGCTGGGAATACTGTATTTAACATTATAACGTGTAATTAAAAAAAAAATTGTTACTAAGTACCATTCTGAATAACATTTTTTTTCCTGACTTGGATACAATTCCAAATTTATATCTAATCGAAATGAGCAAAAAATGCTTTGTTTATTTTAAATACATTATTAAAACAATAAAAAGCCTTAAAAAATAAAAAAATAAAACCTGCAATTTAAAATTGAGGCAGTTATATTTTGGAATGTTCAGTATGTTTTTCTTTTTATATACAAAATTACAAACAAAATAATCTATCAAAAAGCTTAAAAAGTATAAAAAAATCAATACAATGTACTTAATCATACAATTTTTTCCACACGCAAAACGAGTCTTTGGAAATGCTTAAAAAATGAAGCACAGCCACAGTAAATGTCTAATTACAAAGAAATTATATAATAAAATTAGTGGAAGTAGGTATTCACTATTTCCATCATAGACCGGGAGATACTGACACAAAATTTCCAGTCATTTGTACCAAGTATGGCGTAATTTATCCGACACGTTCGATCGTCCACGCGATTGGGTCGCCGGTACCAGCGCTAATAACCATCATTTTCCTATTTATCAGATTCAGTTCAGTTTTTGTTACTCAATATAACACAGTATAAATTACATGGCATGTCAAATTATATGCAATTACATTGAGGTCGTCAGAAATAGAATTAAATGATAATAGTTAAAGTCAACACAAATACAGACTACATTAAAAATTAAAAATTTAAATCATCAGTACGTTATTAGACCCCTGAAGGATCGCCATACTTGGTACCATGGACCGGAAAACCCCTTTATTTGATTGTCTATCGATCGAACGTTAGCGTATCCCTATCGATGGGCTTAGCTTACCCTATTGATATGGAAACTGCTTCGAAATAGTTAACTACAATCATTGAGGTTACCAGTTTTTAAGGGTTTCGGATTTAAGCACTTAGCATTACGTTAGTGTTACCCTATCCATTCTCACTCTCCGTTGACTCTGTTTCGCAGATTCGTGTGATTGGTTGGTTTCAAGCCTGTGTGTGCAAAAATAAAATCAATTGCTAAGTAGTGCAAAAATATTTTGTATGGACTGCGCGTAGAGATTCAAATAGCTTGAAGCCCTAACGAGGGTTTTAAGGGATCGGTAAGCGCTTAGTCGAATTAATTGTATCGTAGTCGAATATATGCTTATCGCATCGTTAGCGTTTGTAAAAACCAGTCAATTATATACCTTAACGAAAACCCTTTAAAGGGTAAGCGGTCCCTGTCCCTGCTTGGTACAAATGACCGGAAATTTTATGTCAGTATCATCCGGTGTATCAGCTGCGTTATAATCTTCCAATTATGGACAAATTGTAAATGGTAAGGTACACTCCTAACCCTTTATTTTCGCAATATTCTGTAACTTCTACAAACTACAAACGCATACTTACAGACAGTCCACAAATACTTAAACCCTTTTAAAAAAAATCAATTTATGTTCATAGATGGCGCTTGCTTCCGTCGCCGCCACGATGGAAATAAAATAAAAATATTTTACCCAGGCAGGTAGGTATTTTTAAACCGTCCGTAAGGAACAACACTATAATATCGAGATACATATAAAAGCTACTAGTATAATAATATACTGAAAGTATTGTCATTTTCGAGGTCATAAAAATAATAAAGCGTTACATGAGATTCTAGCTCATTTTAGCTTTATTAGCCATTTTAATATCCATCCAACAAAAGTTCGGATGAAAAAAAAACTATACATAAGTATAAATTAATGATAATGAGGTTCAGGTTAAGATAAGGAGATAAGGAGGTTCTTGATCCACAAATAAATTTTAGATGGGATGATAAAAAAAGTAATTTGAGCTTGGCAAAAAATGGTTTCACGGTGAAACTCGTAGAGGGAATTACAATATTATCGAATGGCAACCATCGCAATATATTTATGGTACCTAGTATTATAAAATCCAGGTCCATATTGAGTTAAAAAAAAATGAATAATGACCTCTACTTCCAGACTGGTCATTGCCAAGCTACACCAGTTTTTTTACAAAAAGTACTAAATACTTTGCAATATTTTATAAGGTAGTATACCTAAAGTGTGTACATTGACTTTTTAATGTAATAAATTACTGACTATTCATAATTTATATAGCAATTGTCATTCTAAACATGTACTTACATTTGACAACAGTCAACATTTACATGGTAAGTTTGCTATTATTTCAACACCTCTGGCGCTGTATGTATGTTTTTAGATATCAAAGTTTAAATGCAATAAACATTTATGGCTACTTACATTACCACATAAACATTTAAACTATGATTTTTACCCTATTAACTGGCAACACTGACATTTATTATATTACAATGGCAAAAGAGTAAAAGCGACCAGAAGCAACGGAATTACGGCCTTTTTTTTGGAAGCCTACGTTGTTCGTGATTTTGTTGTCAATGTTTAAATTAAATAATTTTGATAGTCTATACAAGTTAATTCCATTACTGCAATATAAGCAACGGGAATGGTCGGATATGTCAGCGAGTTCCAAGAGTCTCCAAGTCGTTCACTGCAAAAATAAATAATTGGTTAGAATTCTACAACATTTCTGAGGTGTTTTACTCCGACTTTACCTATGTTTACATCACAGCATAAAAAAAACCTAAAAAAGTTTTTACCTTCATTTTTGGCCGCACTGCCATCGTTAATTTTTGTATTAAATGAGTTGCGGCAGCTGAAAACAAAAACATAATGTATTGTTATTTATAATTATAAAGGTCGATTCACAATGGGATTATATTACTATAAAGCGCGACGTGTATCTTATCGCCTGCTCCTGGTCTTGGCAGATGGCTGCGAATAGCAGTAGCTATTTTGTCGCGAGCAATCCCTCATTGTGAATATACCTTAACGTAATGTTATAATGGCGCACGTGCGTTTTTCTAGCAGAGCCATATAAGAAATGTTTTTTTATTACTACGGGAAGCTAATAGAAGGATAATATGTTTAATAGTCTTGTAACTCTTAAACTATTTGACCGATTTTAATATTTGTTACATTACATTTCCATTACAATTATTGACAGTTTTAAGTGAAGGATGGCCATATATAAAGACCCTTCACTTTTCTCTGCCTTATGGTAATATAAGAGGGATTTAATTAATGAAAAGATATCCATCATTCGTTTATTTCCCTCTCGCTCTCTCTCTATGTTTGTGCGTGTGTGCCTAAGTGGGAGAGTGTACTGACTGGTGAGGCCGGAGAGGCCGCGGAGGCGCGCGCGCGGCGCCAGCAGCAGCAGGTACACGGGCACGGCGGTGAGGATCATGAGGCAGCCCACGGCCGTCTCCCGCGGGGACGCCGCGGCCGGCACCGCCACCACCAGCACCGTGCAGATTATGTACACCGCTGCAATCAAACAGAACCATCAGTATATGCCAACTCGCGACGTGTACACTCAGTTCATAAATATGTGGGGGGACATTTTTTTTTAAACATTTGTTTTCTTGATTTGTAATGGAAAAGATAGAAACGTATGAATAGTAGGTATTATAAAATTCTGATTTGAATCGAATCAACGCGAGCCCAACTCACACTTGACCATTTTTAGTAGGTTTTTTTTGTTTTGCTGATCATTATCATCATCATGTCAGCCGAAAGACGTCCACTGCTGGACATAGGCCTCCCCCAAGGCTCTCCACTCAGACCGGTCTTGTGCTTTTCGCATCCACCGCGTCGGAGATTACCTGAAGCACCCCCTGCCCCGCCGTTACCATGGCCGCTACCGGAACCAGGAATAGCGGGGCCGCCAGGGACTAGGTGTTTTGCTGTATTTATTACAATTGTAACAAATTTGACGCTTATATGTATGACTGTTTGAAACAAAACACATTAAAAAAAACGTTTTACCTATCTATGGCCCCATAAATTTATTATTTCACTTTTTTTAAATCTAAGTAAATCCACGCTAATAACACATTCTGAATATGAAAAATGATATATGATATCTATTAAGGTTCAAAAGATACAAGTCTCTAAAGTTAGGACGGACAGACTCACGGACGGAAAGCGTAGGCATATCAATCAATCCCGTTGGGCTACCCTTCGAATACAGAACCCTAATAAACATGCCATGTAGGGTAGTGAAATAGTTACCTAGCTACACAGTGAATATTATACATCAGGACCCTTACCATGAGTTACAAAAGATTTACTGTCATTAGGTACAAATGGAAAATCGTCCACGTGAAATAACCATTCTGAAGTTGGGCCAGAAGTAATACTGTCCAAAGATAATTTAGTCAAAATGTAATTATGCTGAAAAATATATATGACCAAATTTATTTTCGTTGTAAATTTATTAAGCCCGAATGGAATTTTGTCCATTATATTTTTTGAGCAAAATTAAATATGCACCAAGTGAATGTAGTCTTATATGAATTAAGGCCAAAATATAAATTATTGTAGGTACTGATATAATTCAGGGGGGGGGGGGGGGGGATTAATGATTCAATGGGACATATTTACAATTGGATTTTTTTCTGAGTGTACGTAAATACAAATGGACATAATATTTTTGGACCTATATCAATCTATATCTTATTTGTCAATTTTACTATGGGACGTAATTCTATTTTCAACATTATTCTTGTTAGACAATTCTCTTTAAGGATGTATTTCGAATTGTCATTTTTCTAATTGGACGAATAATTTAAAGTGGATGATTTTCCATTTGTACCTAATGACAGTAAATCCAATTATCGTACTGAAAATGGGGTGACTTTAGAAACGCGGGGCAACTTTGTAAATTTTTTGAATCGTCGATTTTGTGCAATGTCTTTGTTTTTATTTAGCTCTTTTACTTTCATATGTCTCATATGAGAGCGCAAAATGTTAATAGTTAAATGTTAATTTGGATTTAAAAACATCACAATTTTTTGGCATGCTTCAGGGGTGACTTTCATATTGTGATATAAACACAGGGATAATCAAAGTAGCCCCATTTTAAGAAACAAGATTTTAGGCTGCGTAATGTTTTTTTTCTACTAAGCCGTCTACCGTAGTCTGCCTCAAGCTGCTTTAAGTTACTCCAAATAAGTAGTCGCTAATATGATATTTTAAATAATATATTTAACGATTAAATGCGGGAGTTACAGAAGATTTATTTCTAAAATTAATCAATCTAACCCGCTTTTACGGTACTCGCTAGGCAGTCGAATGCTCTGTCCCTCGCAGTTCTCGCATTATTCTTATGGAGTGCAAGGGACAGAGCATTCGACTTGCTAGCGAGTACGTTAATGTAACTCATGGTAAGGGTAAAGAACATAATTAGCGAAAATATTCTTACCCGGGAAGATGAGGTTGACCTTGATGGGTCTCTCCAGGTCGGGCTGGGTGTATCTTAGGACAGGCAGGCATACCACCGCCGCGCCGATACTCAACTGGAAAGAAATGATTATCGATCATTAGCCCTAGGAATGTACGGGGAAAAATTAAATGATAGGGATCACGTATATCGATAAACTCAACTATCGATGCTTTTCCCATATACTAAATCGACACATTCTTGTTTCGTCGCTTTTCGTTTTCGACATAAAAGACTACATATAAAAATCAGTCTGTCACTAATATGGTTTAACTAATAGGCTGTGTCAACTTACGTAAGATTTTTGTTGCCTATAAATAAGTTTTATGTTATTTTCTTAGTGATCGCTCCAAGTTTTAATTGTGACAATATTTTTTTATTGAAAGTAGGTATGTAAAAGAATCAAAATAGCAACCTACATAAAATCACGCCTGTTTCCCAAAGGGGTAGGCAGAGACGACTTCTTTCCACTTGCTACGATCTTGACGAATTTCTTTCGCTTTTTCCACATTCATACATCGAGTCATGCACGCACGTCGGTTTCGGGTACTTAAGATTCGGCCCTTTTCCAGTATTTCCCTGATTTAATTCGAAAAAGTACGCCTAGGGCGGCCCCTTCCGACCCTTCCACTCACTCTAGATCTGTATATCTCTTTCGTCAATCTTCTTTCATCCATCTTTTCCAAATGTCCGAACTATCGAAGCATACCCTTTCAATCTTACTCACTACAATTTCATTTATTCCACATTTGTCTCTGACTTTTTCATTTCTTACTCTATCAATCAGTTTTACACCACACATACTACGCAAAGAGCGCGTTTCAACTGCACTTACATTTATTTTAAAAGAATTTTTGAAGCTCTTCATCATCATCATATTTTTTTCCTCATTGTGTATTTCAAAATGACTGTCCAATTTATTATTGTTAAAATAAACGATTAGCATTTGTTATGAAGAAAGAAAAATCACGTTATCAAGGTGCGCCGATGTCCGTATCCTCTGTAGCCGGGATTGCGAGAGGAGAGCCGTATTGGTATTGAAATCTGCCACTCTCAATACCGTCCGCAATCTGGTGGGGCCGCGACGTTGTTTGCGACGTGATAAGGCAGAGGAAGAGGAGTGTCGGTGTTACAGTGCACCGTTTTCCCTATCCTCTGGGGCCAAAACGTGTGGACCTGCCGGCTGATGAATCGGGGGTATGTAACCTTCTTTGTTTTACTGGACTGTCAGCGCCTTGGATGCTCCCGCTAAGCTGGCCTGCCGGTGAGAGTCGTAGTCGTGAAGCAGAACTTGCGGCAACGCCAACAACGGTGTGGACGGAGAATCGCTGGGCTTTTCATGGGTTGGTACCCTTAGGAGGCAGAGTTAGGAGGTTGACCTTACCCAGGTGGCGAACCCGACGTAGTTGATGAGCGCGTAGATGTCGGAGACGGTGAGGTAGAGCAGCGACAGCAGCGCCACGGCCAGCACGGCGGGCGCCGGCGTGGCGCGCGCCGACACCATGGTCAGCATCTCCGGCATCTGGCCCTGCGCCGCGCCCGCGAAGAACAGCCTGCAAACACGTCATGCCATGCATAACTCACCGGAATAACTCATTGAGAGACGAGGTATTTAGCCATATGAGCGGAGCGAGCAAATTTGCGTGGCGTATATGTTGGCGCACACTTAACCACTCGACACCGGTTCAGCTCAAAGTGAGCCATTGAAGAGCGAGCTATAATCTGTGTCACTACGATACATTTTTCAGTGGATGACTGCTAGCTTGTGCCGAGGCGAAGCGTTGCCGTTCCGATGACGATAAGTGTGCGTTATAGAGTTAAATACATTATGTACAGTATACAGTTAAATACAAAGAATAGTGAACAGCTCGAGTTGAGGTGGTGCCGATTCGGTGCCGAGCGGTTGTTTAGTTTAGAGTCATTTTACGATATGAGAAGTGAAGACATGTTTGTTCATTAAGTAGGCACGACCATTTTAACATGGCAAAAATCTACCAGTGCGTCCTAAGAGAAGATCACTGCTAAGATGCTCTGCAAGAATTTCTACAGTCACTCATTATTACTTCTTCTTGAAATAAAATAATACACAATTTTTTGTGGAATTGAAAGAAGGCAATTAACGCACTAGATCACCTAGAAGTGGGCTCTAAAAGGTCATAGACATTTGAATAATTTTAAGGATGCGAATTCTTGCCAACTCCTTTGGGTACTATATTAAAGTAGTGACTTAATGCTAGTAATATCACTGGATCAAATCATAACAATATGACTGCGGTTTGGCGGTAGGTTAGGGTAACAGGTACCATTCACGTTGCGTCGGTCACAGACCGTCCGCGACCTACGCAACTCGCAACGCAAAAAAGTGTGACTTTTTTAGTCCGTGTCGAAAGGTCCGATTATCTATCGTACTTAAGTAATCATACTTTTCTAAATGATCGTTATGGTGTGCTTTACGATAAACCCATTCACGATAAAATTTCTCACACACGACCCAAGTTTGCGAGACGATCTGTACGACTGTGAATACTTTAATTTATTAAGATAGTTGTAGCGATCCGAACAGAGATCTTACTTTGAAAAATTGAAGTTCGAAAATTCCTAAATCGAGAGAAAGGGATGGAGCTACGTAACTTCGTTCTTCGATTTTCAAAGTAGGGTCTCCATCCGACATCCGTCTTCTAGACCCCGGGAGGGCTTCCATCTACATGTAGTAGAAAACCCAATGGTTCGCACGCAGCGGTTTGTTGCGTCGTTTCTTATTCGCACTGCTAGGGAGTGGAACGCTCTCCCGGCATCTGTATTCCCGGAATCATATAACCTTGGTGTTTTCAAGGCAAGAGTGAATAGGCATTTTCTGGGTAAGCGTGTACCTCGTCGTCACTTAATATAAGGTGAGACTGAGGTCAAACGCAAACCCATTATGGATAAGAAAAAAATTAATGGCCCTGTTCCACTAGAAGTTACCGTGAGGAAGTGAGCAGCACGCCGTTGACGGCGCCGAAGGTGGAGGCGGCCACGAACAGCGGGATGGACAGCGCGAACCAGCCGAACAGCCGCTCCGCGAACGTCACCGCCACCGCCGCCGAGCCCAGCACCTGGGGGAACGCACACACTACTTACAACACACATACATACATTAAATCACGCCTGTCTCCCAGAGGGGTAGGCAGAGACCACTTCTTTCCACTTGCTACGATCTTGACAAATTTCTTTCGCCTCTTCAACATTCATACATCTATACTATACTACTTACAAATGCTTACTTAATGCGGTTACCATAGAGTATACAATGCTTCGACCACTAAATTGCAGTTAGCCGCCTTCTCTTGTATTACGGCAGTATAATATCCAATTTGAAACGAGCTTACGAGGGTCTGCCTCGGCTTTATTTTTTATTACAAATAAAAGACATCATCATGATGTTTAAAGTCATGTTTTCATTTAATTTAGTTTTTTTTTTTACTGATTTATTTGGTTTTTCTTACTTTTAACTTTTAAAGAGAAAATTATTTACTAATAAATACATGTTTTTTTTTTTTTTTTTTTTTTATATCATTGGAAGGCAAACGAGCACACAGGCCACCTGATGGTAAGTGGAAACTGTGACCCATAGACATTCGCATTCACAAGACCACAATCCTAAGACTGCAAATGCGTTGCCAACCCTGAGGCCGAAGATGGAATGCCTCTATGCTAGTCATTTCACCGGCTGTCTTATCCCCAAACCGGAACACAACAATGCGAACACTGCTGCTTGGCGGTAGGTTAATGGATAAGATGGTGGTACCAACCCGGACGGACCCTGCACAAGGTCCTCCCACCTCCATATTTTATGTTATAGGCATTGCTAGAGTAACGCACACAACAACCACTGCTGACCGTGAGTCTAGTATAACTCAGTGCGTGTCTTTTATTATATTATAAATCAGGTAGAGGGAGTTATAAAGGCGACACTACATAGTGTAGTCACGTCGTTGGGTGACAGCGTGGTGTAGAACGCAACTTTCGTCATGGTGTACCCGACTATGACGAACAAGCATTAGATGGCAATGGCACGGAGCAGAGGCACTACTCTGAAAATCAAAATTCGAAGTTACATTAACTTCATCCCTGTCGTCGTTCGAGACTAAATCGATAGAAAAGGATGGAGCTAATATAACTTCGGACTTCGAAGTAGGGCCTCAGGTTGACGCGGTCCTTCAACTAGTTAGGTCGACAATACACGTGTAGTCACCTCGTTAGGTGACAGCGTGGTGTAGAGCGTGACGTTGGTGAAATTGTAGACGACGGTGACCGGCGCGCACAATGGCGATGGCGCGGGGCAGATTGACGGGGTCGTTCCACTAATTAGAGTGATACTACATAGTGTAATCACCTCGTTGGGTGACAACGTGGTGTAGAACGCGACGTTGGTCATGGTACTCATGGTGTAGACGACAGTGATGAGCGCGCATGACATGGCGATAGTGCGGGGCAGATTGACATGGTCCTTCAACTAATTAGAGTGATACTACATAGTGTAATCACCTCGTTGGGCGACAACGTGGTGTAGAACGCAACGTTCGTCATGGTGTAGACGACGGTGACGAGCGCGCATGAGATGGCGATGGCGCGGGGCAGGTTGCGCACGGGGTCCTTTAACTCCTCGATTATGAAGTTCAGGTAGTTCCTGAAATAAATGCAATAGGTTGAGATTTGCAGTAGGTGTTGCCAGGTCTAATCTATCAAAAAACGGGAAATGGGACCTGAAATAGGGACAAAGAATTTAAATAAAACGTCATTCAAGGCGCGGAATTACAGCCGTCGTGTGATGCCAATCAATGGTGTAAAGCCATTTTGGCCACGGCTATATTAATACATTTATTATGAATGCTCGTTTGTTTTGCCCCGATCTCAGGTATGGAGGATTACCTTACTTCATGTACTTATTTCAAATTTCAAGATCTTATAAATAACAGGAACTGCTTCAACCTTGACCTGCATTATTCAATCTAAACATACTAACAAGCTAACAAATATGTAAAGTTTGTACCAAAACGTGGAATAAAATATGACATCCAATTACAGATGTAGTGAATATTGTTTTACCATCGTTTTTTGTCGGATAAATTCGTATTGATCTTGCTTTCTCAATTAGCTTATCGGTGGGTACTAAAGTTGAATGAGACCGCCAGATAAAAACGAACTTTTCCGACAAAAAACGATGGCAACGACAACTCTAATTGTTTTGCTTACCATCCGTTGTAGGCGAAGAGACCCGAGTAGAAAGACAACGCTATGGAGGTGACGTCGCTCGTCGTGCCTTCGAACGTGAAATGGTCGGTTTTACCTGAAATAAGACATTAACAAACGACCTTTAGACATTTTCGTCCAATCCCACTCATATACCGGGTGGAACTTTTAACTAGTAGTAGTAGGGTAATAGGGTTGTCACTGATATTAAATTGATTAATTTTAATCATTTTGTTTTACTTTTAAGTCCTGCTATACAATTATACAACCACAATGTTCCCCAATAGGCTAAAATATTTAACAGTGTATATTAGTGACAGGTTGCAAGCCCATCGCCTAACAATACTACAAGCCTTCATTCCCTTAGTCGCCTCTTACGACTTCCACGAAAAGACATGGAGTGGTTCTATTCTAAGCCGGCAACCATGCGAAAAACTATGCCATAATTTTACGATCGCCACACAATGATCATACATAATATATAAAAGATTCTAAGGGTGAAGCACCGGACATATTGTGTAGCATATAACTCACAATACACCGTCAGTCTTGTTACCACGACGGTAATTGAATCGGCTGCCCGGCCCGGGGGCCCGGATCGAGCCAATCATCTAATAAGACCCCGCCAACGCCTTCCGACAGCAGTTTTGACATTTACTTATACTTATAATCCGTATTAAACTCGGAGCTCACCAAATATCAAGTATTGAAGCATGGAGATTAGTGATGGTAAGATCATCATCATCATCATCATGTCAGCCGAAAGACGTCCACTGCTGGACGGTCCACTCAGACCGGTCTTATGCTTCTCGCATCCACCGCGTTCCCGCAATCCTTAAAAGATCGTCACTCCATCTTGTTGGAGGCCTACCTACAGCTCGTCTCCCGGTCCGCGGACGCCACTCAAGAACCTTCTGACCCCATCAGCCATCAGTCCTGCGAGCGATGTGCCCCGCCCACTGCCACTTCAGTTTAGCTTTAGTGGTAAGATCGCTCCCACCAAAACACCATGTTTAACTGGCCGCCAAGCACTAGGTTAATGCTATACTACTGCGGGAATAAGACAACCGGTGAAAGACTAGTCCTCAGGGATGGAAATGCATTTGCAGTGTTGAGATTGCCAATTTAAAAGGTCCTCTCTGATTTGTGTGTCGCTATGCCATCTCCATACCGTAAAACATAGGTAGTTAAAAGTAGTAATAAGTGGAGCTTAAATATTCTCAAAGAGCAACATCTACTTTGAAAATTATAATTAAAATAGGTGTAAATAAAAGGTGCTTAAATTTTTTGAAATAACTCTGACATATAAATATGTTGTAATTAGATAATTACAAACTTAGACAAATATTTTTAAACATCCTTTATATCTTCCGATCGCTTGTTCCATCTAGTCATACACTTAGTTCTACATGTATGACTAATAAGAAAAAAAAAACCGCTTAGTTCTACATCCATGTATGACTTCTTTGATCACGTAAAATGGTACTTTTTTGTTCTGTCTAGTCATACACCTACACGATGTGTACAAAACGAGTTGTTTAAAATGAGGTAGGTTTAGGTTATGTTAGTTTTGCAGCAGGCCCGGAGGGCCAAACCACCCAGAAATAGGAGCTCCGCGTTAGCGGAGCTCCGTCGACACTCTTATTTCAAATCAATCAGACAGTGTCGACGGAGCTTCGCTGACGCGGAGCTCCTATTTCTGGGTGGTTTGGCCCTCCGGGCCTGCTGCAAAACTAACATAACCTAAACCTACCTCATTTTCATATTTACATGTTTACATTTTCATTTGTACACATCGTGTAGGTGTATGACTAGACAGAATAAAAAAGTACCATTTTACGTGTTCAAAGAAGTCATACATGGATGTAGAACTAAGCGGTTTTTTTTCTTATTAGTCATACATGTAGAACTAAGTGTATGACTAGATGGAACAAGGGCTTCCGATAAATGAGGCGACTGTACTATATTCTAATATCGTTATAGAAACACCAATAATTGCTCGCTCCACCGAAACTCGTGTCAGCGGCAGGATAAACCAATTTGCCCCAAATTGGCTCTTTTGTACGGTGAATAAAAATATCTTGAATGTTCCCACCGTCTCTCAATTCAGTTCCTCGTTTTTGTTGAGTGTCAAAACTGTCAAATTGTACTAGCGTTTTCAATTTCGGTATACTGACATCTTGAAATACCATCTGTAATGTTTTTTAGCGACTGAATGACGGGATCTCGCGTGATTTGCGGGACTAGAAATTATTCAGATACGAGAAAATAGCAGTAGGGGAATAAGGGCTTGTAGTATTGTCAGGCGATGGGCTTGCAACCTGTCACTAATATACACTGGAAAACATCTTAGCATGATTGAGCAAAATGTGGTTACAGAATTATCAACAAGTTTTTAGAGTTGTTGGTAATTCTGTAGCTCTGCCTACCCCACTCTGGGAATGAAGGCGTGAGTATGTATGTATATGTATGTATGTAAGCAGTTTGGCTGACGAGCGGTATCCGTGCGGAGAATATTGTATCTTGCGTGCCTAATAAAATAACTTTTAAAATGGCTTCTCTTTTTTTGAAAATATACCTAAAACAATTTGGTTAATTGTGTTCTAATAAATATTTCAATATAAGCATATGTTTTACCAGATCGTGCGAAAGATCTTTCCTTTACCAAGATATCGACGCAGCTAGTGGGACGATGAATTATTGATTTCCTATTCAATTATAGAACCCCAAAATAACGATGCCTTTGTCATTTTAAATACGCTTTTACTTTCAGTCAAGGTGTACATTTGGCATATTTACTTGCTATAAAAGCGTAAGTAAATCTACATATTGCAGACATAAGTCATTTTAGAGGTAGGTATTAAACGTGACCTGAATCTTTTGTAATTTTACTCCTTTTATTGAGTGCCACTTGTGTACACAATGTTTTGTAATTCTGGTTTCAACTCGTATTGTTTTCCGCCATTGTTGAAGTAAAGTAATTTATCATGATTTTCAATGGCGTCAGAGCAGAGGACACATTTAAATCTCATTTCGTAATTTATAAGCTTTCTATTTAAACAAAAATTGATTTGTATGTCAACTAAACAGTTTAGTTCGCGGTAGTTGACTATGGAGATAGTACATTCAGGAAAAAAAGTACTACACTCTCGGTCACACAATACGGGTCAGAGTGCGTTTTTCATACAAACGAGGCTATTTCGAAGCATTGGTTCCTGGCCAGGGGTAGTTTTGAGTGAGTTTTAATGGTGGATACTTCAAGGTTAAATAGAGTAGGTCAAAAGTGCTTAAGATACATAACTAATCGCACAATCAGTTAACACCACAGCGAGAGAATTTGGGTCAGCATTTGGATTTGCTTACATTTTATTGCCATTTTAGATGTTTTTCTAAATATGCACAATTGCGGCGTTAACCGCGGATTCAATCAGTTGGGTATCCTAGGAATTTTGGAAGTCCTGTACCGATGCTCGGGGTGTCTATCGTCAGATTTCACTCAAAGCGTCCCCTGTCGAGGAACCAAGGCTGCGAAATAGCCTCTGTAGTATGAAAAACGCACTCTGACCCGTATTATTTGACCGCGAGTGTATTATTGTTACTTATAAATCGAATAACGAATTTATCGCAAATAGTTATGGCATGGAATCCCCTTTAATCCCCGACACTCATGTCATATAATGTTTTACTCCGCCGCATTTTCATTTCATCGACAAGCAGAGTGTGGCCCATAATTTTCGAAAAACCAATTTCATTTTTTCCATTCCAGAAATTAATTTGAAAGTGTCGACGGAGCTCCGCGACAACGGAGCTCCTATTTCTGCACGGTTTAGCCTTTCGGGCCTGCTGCAAAACTAACATAACCTAAACCTTCGTTCCTCTTTTGACCTAATTATAAGTGGAAACATATGTGATTGGAAAAAATTAAGATCGGGAAAAAACGGGAATGGAAATTCTGCAACCAATAAAATTTTATTTTTGAAATTATGGGCTACCCTCACACATGCTTAAGATAACCTAAAAACAATAATGTTTTAGCGGAAATTATCTTTCGATGAAATTAAGCGTTTCACCATATGAGTGTCAGCGATGTAAGAGGATCCACTTAACTTAGAATAACACATGTGAAAGGCGAAGTCAGTCGGCTGAACTGGTTCACAAAATAATCCAGTGTAAATACAATGACAATTAAGTGGATGTGACCAGCTCATAACCGAGGACTGCCGCCATCAGAAATCGTACATACTTGTATAAACTTACGCGGTGTAAGTCAGCGAATCGAATTTAGTCATTGTCATTGAAGATATAATACATCTGAGGAGACGACGACTTATCGCTGTCACTTATTAACTGAACAATAAGTATCAATTTCGCTCAGCACAAAGGCACTAATGCATTCCTTTTCAACAAATAAGGTTGTCAATAAATGACATTTACATAAAGGTGCACTCTATCGGGCAAAGAACTAACTCGAAACGATCAACTGAAACAAATATTTTGCTCGTCCATCTTTACGGTTTTAAACAATATACTCCGTGCATAATGGATTCTGGGCCAAACAATATTGCTTTTCACATGTTATTAGCTGGTTTTTAACTCAGCCACCACAACGGTCAAGTAAATAAGAGTAATCATTACGTTGACGATATTATAAAATGTCAAAGGAAATATTGTTTTTCCGCTGAGAATAAAAGCTATGTTAAAAACATAACTGTCAACTTAAACACAGCCAACAAAAACCAGACTGAAGTGTTTTTTTCACTTGATTTCATTTATATATTACAAATTACAAATGTAAAAAGTACAAATGGCGGACTTAATGCCTAAAGGCATTCTCTACCTAATAACCACACGGTTAACAGAGAACAACCGGTGCAATTGGAGACCTAAACAATGTTGAAGACTTAGATTTCATTTTCATTCCTTTATTTCATTGAATCTGACCCCCAAAGACGCTGAAGACTTACCCCTGCAGAGCTGGTAGATTCCGGCAGCGATGATGATGAAGAGAGCCAGGAGTTTTGCGTACGTGAACCAGTCCTGGACCCTGGTAGCCGCGCGCACCGACCAGCAGTTCACGAAGGTTAGCAGCACTGGAACCAAATAAAGGAGTTCAGGGAGGGCAACCTCAGCACAGTATTTTAAAGACAGATTCTTTTTTCAAATGAAGGTAATCTGACTTAGTATGCCAAGGCCGGTACGAAAATCTGGCATTCTACTTATTTGCCTTCCTGGCACCCATTACCGCCCCCCATGAATATACACAAGCGCAACTTACCCTCCAGCTAGATGGTGAGACGATATATTTGAGAGAGCTGGAATCGATAGTAATCGCAAAGCAGAGGACAGGGTTTTGTAGCTCTATTGCCAACAGTGTGGGCAGACATAGACTCTGACCAGTGAGAGGTGATCAGGTGACCATATCATAACCTAAAAAAGGGGGTAATTTCAAATATCACTAGCTGGTAACACGAATTGCATAGCGACTGGATTGGTACTCATAATATGACAGCTTGTTTCATAGGTAAAATTGTTGCCATGTGAAGAATTGGAAAAAAAAATATGTGTCACGATTCTCTGGTCAGACTCTAAGAGCCGTATTAATAAACGTATCTTGGCTGAGATACCCGTCACAAGATATGTCAAAGTAAACATCAATACATAGAAAACTGTAAATTAAGACGAGCATTACAGTCGAGATCAGTTTATTAATACAGCCCTAAGTGTTGTTTTTATGTTTGTACTCACGGATGCAGCAAGCCGCCAGCAGCCTGGTGGCTTCCTGGGGCGGGTCGCACTCCGGGAAGATCGGCTTCAGCACGTACACGCTGAACGTCAGGGCCACTATAGCCTGATATGACAAAGAAACAACATTTAGCAACGGTTTTTTAATAACACATTGATCTTAGAAATACGTCCGTTTGACAGAGAGCCGTGAAGTTTTTAATGTCATATTAACAGTCCGTAACCATACTAGACATTATAAAAGCTAAAGTTACGCTGTTTGTAACCCTTTCATAACTAAACTGCTGAACATGAGCTAGATAGCTCGAACCCCGAGAAAGGGAATAGACCTCGAATCAATAACGATAAACTACTTCTACGCGGATGGAATCTGTGGCAACAGATACTCAGTAATACAATAGTATGCTCCAAGATCCAGAATCCTGATGTAGCCCGGATTGTATGCGTAATGGTCCCACAAAACTGAATCCGGTGTCGCGGCATACAAAAGTGACATTGGCAAGATGAGTTGATCAGTACCCTCGATCAAGAAATATATCTCTCTCTCTCTCAGGTTTCTAAATTAATTTAATAACTGCAATAATTATTAATCTTAAGACCAAAAAATCTTGGAAATATTGACATGGCTTAATTCTTACAGTTCGCATCTTCAAAGTTTTATTTATTTAATTTTATTAAATATTTTGCAACAAATACAATTCAAAATAAGCATCTGATGTTGCAGTGTTAATAATGAAATTTGTTTCAAAATCGTTAACTTCACAATTTTATTTACAGTCAGTCCCACGTTGGGCGCCACACCAATACAGCGTTATTGAGATTCTATCGACAATAAAGGAAGCAATAGGTTTTCAGTGTTTATTTATAGCAAACAACATTGTCGTTTATCGTGTCACAATCCTTTGATACCTTCATTGCAATTCTTCCATTTGACTTTAACATAAATACAGTCCATTGAATATTTAAAATGCAAGTGTGTTTGTTAGACGACGCAGTTAAGTTACTTAGCCTTACTCAGTGACTTTAGTTCATTTCAAACTCTTATAAGCACTGTACTCTCTAGCAAGGCGAATTACAAAGGCTTTAGCGACCTTGAAACTTGAAATACGGTAGAAACACGTTTATATATTTTCCTTATTTTCGGGTTTACGTAAACTTGTAAGTACTTTTGCCAGATTTCTCAAGCAGCAAATTATTCACCAATGATTTTACCATTTTGTGAATGCTTTTTGTTGTAATAATGTTTTCATAACTACATCACTAGCGGAAATCATGTTTGCAATCCTCTTCACACTTTTATGCCTAAAGTTAAGGGAAAAAAGTATTTTGAATGAAAAAGTTATTTAGCTTCCGTTTTCATAACGCGACAGATTCATGCCAAATTGCTAAGATATGTTTTTTAGTGTCGAAGTAAATCGATGGACTTTAGAAACATGATCAGTGCCGGTATTCCAGGCGGTAAAAACGATATCGTAGTTAACCTGTTATGGTATTGTTATTACGTCAGCCGCCATTACTGTCACGTAAATAAAAAAAAAAAAGTTTATTTCAGACTACTAGGATCCATAGATGTTAGTGGGTTAGTTACAAAAAACCTTATACTATGTTATCCTACAACTATGTTAGTGTACACATTATTTAAGTGGAGAGCTATCAAAACGTTAACAATAAGATAAGGTCAAAAACGATATGGTTTTTAACGTGTTGAATAGAGGCGCATTTCAGTGCCTTAAATCCTAAATCGGGTCAAATTTGTATAGAAATCAGTGACCCTGGCACCAACTTTTTTTAACCAAGGCCACTAGTAACGAAACGCATTAGGCTAATGGTTACAGTTTTAGTGAACAAAGGGGAACTGTCGAGAAACGATTTTGAAAGAGATCGCTTGTTTAAAAAACACACAAACCTAGGTCCTATTTTATTTTGGACGTCGCATAGCACATATTTAAGTCTACTACTACGTGCAAATATTCTCATATCATAAACGACCGCATGTATAAATTTTATTAGAAAGCAAGAAGAAGAATAAGAATTAAAGTCAAGTATTCATATAATATCTTGTATTAGAAGGGTAAAATTGTAAGATGCCGTGTGGTTGCCGGGTTAGAATACTGCCACTCCATGTCTTCTCGTGGATGAAGAGGCGACTAAGGTAATAAAGGTTTGTAGTTCTGTTAGGCGATGGGCTTGGAACCTATCACTAATACACTGGTAATTCTTAGCCTGATTGTGCAAAATGTGGTAACAGAATTATCAACAAGTTTTAGAGTTGTAGATAATTCTGTAGCCCTGCCTACCCCCTCTGGGAAATGAAGGCGTGAGTTTATGTATTTTTATGTTATTATTATAAGATAAGCAAGAAGGAAATATTGTAGGATAGTAGGAAATGGGATAGGAGTTTACGATGGTAAAGAAGACCTTGGTCTGACAGGCTGACTTGATGATAATGAAGATCGGACATACCTGCGAGCAGGGTCTAACGATCATGCACTCGATCCAGAGCCTGATGAAGGCTGCGAAGGGGCCGAAGGTCTCCATGATGTATGCGTAGTCCGCCCCACTCTTCCTAATCATAGTGCCCAGCTCTGCGTAGCAGTAGGCACCCACCTGTGTAATAGAAGAAGAACATTAGAATATGTGAAAACATCGTCACCCTTGCTTGCCTATTGTAGGGCCATTACCAACTCAGCGTCGGGGCAAAAAAACATTTTTATCGGACTCTCTCGCTCGTACTCGTGGGGTTTATGGCGAGCGTAAGGGATGCGTGTATCTTGTATCCCTTACGCTCGCCATAAACCCCACGAGTACGAGCGAGAGACAATACGTATGGTTGCGTTTACCGCGTTTCGATATGTGGATAAAGCATCCGTCACTCTCGTACTTATGTACTTGTCAAAAAGAGACGGTTGTTTTATGCACATTTTGTCACGCGATGAACGGAGCCATATTTAGGCCCCTTGTTTTATAAATAAATAAATATCAGGGAAAAATCCCACACAAATTGACCTAGGCCCAAGCTAAGCTCTCGGCTTATACTATGGGTACTAGGCAACGATAAACTTACGTATATAGATAAATACATACTTAAATACATAGAAAACACCCAAGACTCAGGAACAAATACTCGCGCTCATCACACAAATATTTGCCCGTACCGGGGATCGAACCCGGGACCGCTAGCTTCGTAGGCAGGGGCACTACCGACTAGGCTGTCGCGTCGTCGTGTTTTGTTGACACTCATTTCATAGAACGCATCAATTCGCAGGATTTATCAATTCGCAAAAGCCGACTTCAGTTGGACTGACCTATAGCTACCAACCATTTTAAAAGAAGTTTCGAGTTTCTGAAGGCGATTTTTTGTTTTTTAAATAATTTATTTTGGACATTAAAGTCATACAAATAGATTCAAAAAGTGGTAAAGCAGTCGACCATACATTCGGCGATTACTTATGACTTGCCGCGTTACACGTATCTTATCTTGTGATAGTAATTTGCTATTTAATAAAGTAATATTGTGTTTTTATTGCCGTCTCGTTGACCCCCAGCCGACTGAGATAAGGAGATAACCTGCAAAAGATTCAGTTCCATTTCAAGTAATAATTGACCAATCAAGTTCATTTTTTACCCCCAACCCAACGCAGAAAGATAGGGGTGTCTTGTAAGTTTAACGTATATACCAACTCTGGAAGTAGAGGAGGCAATTATTTCAGGGCAAAGTAAAAGCTTCTTCAACTTGAGAAATCCTCAATAATAAGACATGAAGGCAATTAAAAAATTCAATCTGCGAGAGAGCTTTTGAAGCGCTCGTATTTATAAGCTCCAATTCTGATAAAATAAGAATGAATCTTGATTAAAAAGTTTTGAAATCCGAGATTTTTGCTGTATAAGAAAAATAATTGCGATGGCTTTAATGATTTATTGTTTGTTAAATAATGAACATCTTGTACATTCAAAATGGGAACCCACTGCAACGATCTAGTTAATAATCGTAATAGATAACGGCTATATATTAAGTACCCAAAACGGACGTGCGTGCATGACTCGATGTATGAATGTGGAAGAAACGAAAGAAATTTGTCAAGATAATGAAAAAAGGAAGGAAGCAGGCGTGATTTAATATATGCATGTATATATATGTACGGCCATTAAATCGCCGTATGTTTTCGAATTTACATTATTTGGGTTTTACTTTCCTATTCCGTAGCTCTGCCTACCCCACTTTGGGAATAAAGGCGTGAGTTTATGTATGTATGTATGTACTTTCCCCTTAAAAAAACAAGTATCGAATCATTATTCTATCACCGGCACGTTTCTGTTATAGTCTTGATTTGGCCTGACATACCTATCTATTTACCTACTTGAACTGACGGCTTACTAAAGACTTGACTCCTGAAGCAATTCACACCAGTAGACTCTTTGACAGACCCTGGGTATTTCATCACACCACCATATCGGTGGCTGGTTCACATCACAACACTACCACTGTTTCTTCTTTCTCTCTGCTTTCTGTCTCTCATGATTCAAAGCTACCGCTTCCTCGAATGTATGTATTTTCTGTATGAATGAGCTATCAAATCTTATAATTAATTAAAAGCTAAGTCTAACTTACCATAGTAAAAATTCCCGAAGCAACCCACACAAGCAGACTTGCATTGACGGACCCCGTGTACTTTATAGTACACCCGTAGGCAACATGAAGATTCCTCTGCCGATGATGGAACCTACCCTCACCGTGAAACCGTATCACGTTTTGGCTTCCAGGGCTTTTAGATCCTCGTATTCTATATGATCTACCAAGGATCAGAGCCAATCAGTGGTTAGCCCTTTAGAAGGCTTGCATTACAATGCAAGCAAGCAAGAAGGCTTCAAGAAGCATTTAAAGAAAGAAGGTACATCTTAAATGCCTCTATAACTCCAAATCTTTATACGTTTCTTGAAGCTTTCACTTATGATGATATCAAGGGTGCCAATCAGTGGCTGGTTCACATCACAAGAAGACAGTTGTTGTGTCTTCTTTTTTTCTGCTATCTGTCTCCCCAGATCATATGCTACCACTTCATGGAATGTATGTCTTATATGTAGTCTAACTTACCATACTAAAGATTCCCGAAGCAATCCACACCAGCAGACTCGCGTTGACGGACCCTGTGTACTTTAGCACGCCCGTGGGTGACACGAAGATGCCGCTGCCGATGATGGAGCCCACGATCACCGTGCAGCCGTTCAGCAGAGACATCTTGGCCTCCAGCGCCCCCTCGTCTTTCCCCTCTTCCACTTCCGCATCGGTTTTTAGGTCCTCGCATTCTTCGTCTGCTGCTTTGCTTTTCGGTGACCTATGGAAGGAATAAGGGATTTTAGGTTAAAAGGTTTAAAGTATCTTTCGACCTAACCTGCAGTCACAGTAAGTCATCGCACCAGCTCCCGATTTCAACATCCTGATAACGATAGGTGAAAGGTGACATATCACTGGGATTTATATAAGCTACGCCAGGTACAGTCAACCAATTTGATTTCTTGGCCACTATGGACAACGTTAAATTGACTTTAAGAACCAAAACGTAAGAGACTTCCTATGATTTGGTTTACAACGTCACGTTTTAAAGTCCATAGTGAGGCATAGTGGCACATAGGAATCAAATTGGTTGACTGTACATTGAAATGTCACCTGTCATATGTCATTGTCAAGATGGTGAAATAAGGGTTTTACGTGATTACGGATATACAGTATGGTGTAATAACTTACTTTGATTAATTAAGGATCGTGTGAAGCTTTAACAGAAAAGGAAAAAAAATATGACTCTGCCACGTTTGCATATTGCAGCGCATTGTCAATGACGCGATAGCTAACATTTACTTGGTAATGGCGGTCGAGTTAAAAACCATACCATAACATGTTAAAAGCAATATGGTTTTACCGAGTGGAATTATAATAAAATGCTCTTAAAATAAGTAAAACTCAACAAGAAGGTATATCTTATGCCTTCATTTCTACGTTTCCAATATTTTTGACGAACCTGTTCCTGATGAAGACATAGTATAATGGTTAATTTTAAATTAAATGATGGGGTACTCTGCCTCGGGGGGCAGTTTCTTGGAGCGCCAAATTCATGTATTTTAAAAAGAATCTTGTTTCATACCTCTGGACCTGGTGGAAAGGGGGCGCCCCTGTCAAGTTCTAACCCGATTCGGAAAAAACATATATCCGGGGCTGTCTACAAGGATTTAAATTTATGGTTCTATCCCACATCCCATAATCATGTCAGGCGGAAATAGCTGGTCATTGGCCTCCTCAATTAGCCGAACATGCACGTTTCTGATCCACCTCCAGTAGATCTGTGATCATCCGTGACCTTCATAAGGTTACCAGGGTCGCTATTCTACAGGGAAAAAGCATTATTGTCTATGGCATGTTTTCGTCTTGTCAACGTTCCGATAGCTCTTATTTACTTGCTAATGGGTAATGGCGGCGTCCGAGTTAAACGTCAAACGCATTATAGTTTTACTGTGTTTGAATTTGGTCCAGTCATTTTGTGATGGTCTACCCACGCGCCCTCTTCCGGCATACGGTCGCTACACGAGAATCAAGTAACCTCGTCATCCACACAGATATTAATGATAATGAATGTTGTTTGTACACGCGAAATCAGATGCAAAGTATTGCATAGAGATTATTGATTGTCTAACGAGTAAAAGCGTCCAGGAGGACCTTGAAGCTAAAAAAATTACATAAACGTTTCCCTCCCTTACACCTAGTCCAATTTTTACGATTTTTTAATAGCTTGTAGATACATACATAAACTCACGCCTTCATTCCCAAAGTGGGGTAGGCAGAGCTAAAGAATTACCAACAACTTTTAAAGCTTGTTGATAATTCTATAACCACATTTTGCACAATTAGGCTAAGATGTTTACCAGCGTATTAGTGACAGATTGCAAGCCCATCGCCTAACAGTTAGTAGGTACTGTTAGCCTTAATTCCCTTAGTCGCCTCTTACGACATCCACGGGAAGAAATGGAGTGGTACTATTCTAACCCGGCAACCACACGGGTATATATCTTGTAGATATTATGAGAAATTAGTGTCTGTACGTCTGTACATACGTATTCTTTTCCTAGAAAATATTTCTTTGAAATAAACAAACAAGTACAAAAAATAACCCGGAACCGGTACTGGAATTAATCATTGGTTCACAATGCTTAAATTATAACGTTTAAACGAGCAAAAATAACTCGGTCATGTTTTAAATTCTTCACAAAGCGACTCATTATTTTTGCACGTCGAAGTCAATTTTAAGTCATATTAACAAAGTTCAAGCTTTTACCGAAGTTTGTTGACTCTCACGTTAACGGCGGCGCCGGCGATCTTCCCCACCATTCCCGAAACCAATTTCCAAGTGTCAATACCCCCCTTACTCTTAGGTATCCTTTTGTATGGTACAGTGCGCTGTCTGGCGGTTACATTTTTAAGATACATACATACATACATAATATATATAAACTCACGCCTTCATTCCCAGAGTGGGGTAGGCAGAGCTACAGAATTACCAACAACTCTAATAACTTGTTGATAATTCTGTAACCACATTTTGCAAAATCAGGCTAAGATGTTTACCAGCGTATTAGTGACAGGTTGCTAGCCCATCGCCTAACAGTACTACAAGCCTATATTCCCTTAGTCGCCTCTTACGACATCCACGGGAAGAAATGGAGTGGCACTATTCTATCCCGGTAACCACACGGGATACAATTCGAAAATACAAAAGCAAAAAATAAATTGGACCCAATTTTAAGACATAGTTTAGACGGCAGATTTAACCAGTGCTATTCCAGAATGTCTAGCTGACAATGTATAAGACCGCCTAAAATAAGAAGCGTCAGATTCAAATTAGCGCTGTCATGGCGCTGTCATTTGATTATGACAGCCGCTCATAGAATAGCAAAGTGTTTTAGCGACACCTAAATAAAATTAGGAAGTTTAGAGGCCACTGTAGAATCGGGTCGAATGATATTGTAATTAATCGGATAAGATCGTATTTATCTCAGTGTCAGTTAGGGTCTGTATTACAATCGCCTTTATCGCGGTGGATAAAGCGTCCACTCGCAATTACGGTCAGAAAGTGACAGATAGATAAAGATCCACGTTTATCCACATCGATATCGATAAGCTAGCTGAGAAATCGAGATAAATAGGAAACAGTGCGATAAGCTCTTAGAAGATGCTTCAGGGTATTTGTGTCTCACTCGCTCAAATACGCTCTTGTTAGGAGCGAGTGAGAGATAAGTACAAACACAAATAACCTAATTGCTCACAAACTACGCGACTATAAGATACTACAGCGATTCTCATTATATTATTTCTGTCATTGTAATTTTGTCGGCTCTCTAAAAATATTAGTAAGTAACATGATTATTTCAATCAATGATTTCAATGATAACATAATCATAATGGGATAAATAATTCCACACAGACAAACCCGAAGGCGATCGTTAGTAATAAAGAGCGCACAACTGTATACGTAAAGAATGGCCGGCCGACTGGCGACAGTGGCGACCCCCGCCATCTTTGATTATTATTTCCGCCCAATTCAATTGAGCCGTAATCTCGTCTGACGCTATTTTAGTCTTAGACGGATACCGTCTATAGGCAAGTCTGCATCTGTAAGATGGATGGATAACCTACCTGTATCACAATGTATTGAGTTTTTTTTTTTTATGGCATAGAGAAGGCAAACGAGCACTCAGGCCACCTGATGGTAAGTGGAAACTGTGACCCATAGACATTCGCATTCACAAGACTGCAATGCAATCCTAAGACTGCAAATGCGTTGCCAACCCTGAGGACTAAGATGGAATAAATAAAATAATAAATAACTGCGGCATGTTACATGTCCGCGGAAATAAATAAGGAATGTGCCATGTATACACTAACACTAGTATAAGTTGTTACTAACCCTATTGATCCTTATGTTGGTCGTGAATAAATTATTATTATTATTATTATTATTATTGCTGTTTGGCGGTAGGTTAATGGATAAGATGGTGGTCCGGGGACCTTGTACAGGGTCCGTCCGGATCGTAGCGATCCGGACGGACCCTGTACAAGGTCCTACCACCCGCGGTTTATTCGTTTTGCTATATTTTAATAATGGACCCGATTCTACGTGCACATCGGTTAAATAGCCTAAAACGAAATTGTCTAATTTTAAGACATAGTTTAGACGGCAGATTTAATCAGAGCTTCAGATTCAAATTAGCGCTGTCATGGCGCTGTCATTTGATTATGACAGCTGCTCATAGAATAGCAAAGTGTTTTGGCGACAGCTAAATAAAATTAGGAAGTTTAGAGGCCACTGTAGAATCGGGTCCAATATAACTAATTATTGCGGCCTGCGATGGGACACGTGACACGTCATTTAGTGTGCTTTTGACATAAATCAAGTCCTAGCGATAGATCCTTGTGCCGTCCAGATCGCTACCATCATACTATACGTTACCCTTCCGTCAAGCAGCAGTGTTTGCATTGTTTTGTTCCGGTGTGGCGATAAGAGTACCTACCGGTGAAATTACTAACATAGAGGCATTCCATCTTAGGGCAGTATTACGAGTAATAAACTCATCTCGACTCTAATGCCCATCTCAAGATGCCAAATATGTAGATGTCAGTTCCCCTCCCATGGATTGATATATTGATACCTTGTGACGGGCATCTCGGTCAAGATGAGTTTGTTAATACGGCTCTTAGGATTGCAGTATTGAGATTGTAGTCTTGAGAACCAAATCGTCGGTGATACTGCAAAACCGCGTAACTAACAAATTTATGATAGAGCAAAATAAACCTTACTGTCTTATTAAAAAGGTGCACTTTGCTCCTTATTTAAAATGTTACTTACGTGGTTTTGCAGTTTCAACGACGAAATGTCTATGGGTCGCAGATCCCACTTTCCATAGGGTGCCTATTAGTCTGTGTGATCGTGTGCCTTCTACTTGTCATTAAAAATACATACATACATACATACCTTCACGCCTTCATTCCCAGAGTGGAGCAGGCAGAGCTACAGAATTACCAACAACTCCAAAAACTTGTTGATAACTCTGTAACCACGATTTGCACAATTAGGCTAAGATGTTTAACAGTATATATTAGTGACAGGTGGCAAGCCCATCGCCTAACAGTACTACAAGCCTTTATTCCCTTAGTCGCCTCTTACGACTTCCACGGGAAGACATGGAGTGGCACAATTCTAAGCCGGCAACCACACGGCCATTAAAAATATATTTTGTTTGTCATTAATGCCTTTTTTTTTTACCTCGGTATTTAAATAAATAAATAAATAAATAAATATCAGGGGACAATGTCACACCAATTGACCTAGTCCCAATTTAAGCTCTAGGCTTGTATTATGGGAACTAGACAACGATATAAATACTTATATAGAGAAATACATACTTAAATACATAGTTAACATCCATGACTCAGGAACAAATATTTGCGCTCATCACACTAATATCTGCCCTTACCGGGATTTGAACCCAGGACCGCTAGCTTCGTAGGCAGGGTCACTACCAACTTTTGGTATTTGGTGTTTCGTAGCCTGCAACGAGGCCGCGTAGCAAGGAATGCAGTTGAATCACTTCAGCATTGGGATTGCATTGCATACTTGTGGAGATCTCGTCTCAGTCGGAACGACGAGCCTTTCTACCGAAATATACATAAAATAAGAAGTTTCTATTTATCGAGACTCGAATCCAGGACCGCTAGCTTCGAAAGCAGAGTCAATTAAATAGTGCTACTCAAATTTTAATAGAATAAATATTTTTCTATTCTATTCTCTTCTAATTTCATTTTTGGAACAAGACTTTACCAACTGTATTTTTTTGGCAAACTCCTTATCTGCTTATCAAGACGAAACTAATAAGTCCCAACACGGCAGACCAAAGTATATTAAGTATAGCGGATATCCTACTGACGCCACCTTCCGACTCCATCATCAAATCTGCTCTTAAATACCAAATATCGCACTGTTATCGAGTTCACATATGTGGTCCAAATTTCAGCCGCTAAGTTTATAAAAGGGTTGTAAAGAAACAAACGTTAAGGTAGAATATACATGTTCGAGTACAACCCTTAGCCTAAACCAATGAACTAACGTATCTATTATTATGGAGAACTAGGTCAACCGTACCAAGCTTGTGATAACGATCGATGTAAGCTCATGTGCTTTTATCGAAGCTTTTATAGACTATCTTACCTTACAGTGAAAGGATATAAACCAGGTACAAGTTATACAGCATTTAACCAAGTTTATCGACCCTATCCTATTCTAAGGTTTATTAACTCTATGTTCGGTTTATCAAAGTAAATCAACGTGGTTAAAACAACTATCACTTACTGACTTATGACCTATGCAAGTGCAAGAGAAACGAATGCTTTATCCACATTTATCCACTGCGATAATTTCACCGTAATACGGAAGCTGTGTTTTTATATCCGTTGAAACTTGTTAATGGCTGATGCTTCGGATGGTTTTAAAGAAACAACCAAAAGATACGGAGTGAGTTACTATTCATTTTTGAAATATATTTGCAGAAACTATTTTTTTTGTCTTAGTATTAAGTAGACTTTTTTTTTACTTGGTATAAGTACAAGAACTCAGCTTTTATAAAACCACCCTCGAACATACACCTAACTTTACAAACAAACAATACTAAAAACACCAAAATCTTTTCTTGAAAGCAACAATGCCACATGAGAAAGAGCGGACTACTTCGCTCTCAACAGGGTCTTTGTGGAGCGATTCAAAGCACTTGCTCAAAAGAGCTCGCTTAGCGTAAAGCGGTCGTTGGGGTAGCCCAAGGACGAAGGCTCGGGCCGCACTGTTAAACTATTGAAAAATGTAATCTGCCAAGCGAAGTAATTGATGAATAATATAGCATGGGGACGTTAATACTAGGTTCTTTGTTTGGGGTTCTTCGATACGTAAAAAACAAACAATAAGAGTATAGGTAAGCTGTAAAAGAGCCCTCATGTGGCCAATGTACTGAATAAATATTTTGAATTTTGAATTTTGCATGCCATAGCTGGGATGCATAGGTACATTCCGGAACAGAATAAACGAAGTCCAAAAAAGTTTTTACTTTTTGTAATAGCGGTTTCTTTTTCGTTGTATAATAATCAAATGCACATTGCAAAATTGGAAACCGCAAGTATCAGCTGGCATGCGTTTATTGTTATTTCCCACGTACTTTGTGTTGTATTGGTTTGTTATTATTTCGTTTAAGTAAACTTAAAATATAAGAGAGCTCTTATTTCGTGAATAGAACCAAGATAAAAAATATCAAAATTTTAAAGCCATTCATTTCTGTTATGAGCTAAAGACCCGTGACATACAAACGGACGGACAGTAGAATGACAGGAACAAGGCTTAATTTCGCCCCTTGGGTATAAAATAAACCGCAAAAATTAAAAGGATTACTTTCTTGGATTTTATTTATTAAAGAGAACCCTGTCATGGCTGACATCGACATCGCTCCCTATATTGCTAGTGGAGTCCCATAATTGCATTCCAAGGAAAACAGAATTTCCGAGATATTTCCTTATTAGGTATAGCGGACAACATTCCACGTATTTATTACGGCTTTATTTAAGGTGCTTTATTTCTGACCATCTACCTGTGTAAAGTCGAGTTCATAAATATGTGTACACTTTAGTACCTTGTCTATTTAATATCATGTTTAATCTGCCATACATGAATTGCCACAACGATAAAAGTGCCAAGGTACTAAAGTGTATATTTTACCGAAGTACCTTTGAACGAACGTATCATTAGTTATTTTATTACGCATAATTTTCATTTCACCGAAAGTCATTTCTCGCGTCATGTGTTTTTTTTTGGGAGTCACAAGTCTAACCTAACTTAGGTACTTAATTAATGTTTAAGACATCATGAAAACAGCATGGTTTCAACAGCGTTCAATGAAATTAATTCTATAAAATGATACAATCGATGAAGTGAATTTCGTTAATGATATCTACATTAAACATCGTCATTATCATTAACTTAATAGCTTTGCTCTTGTCGCTTTACACTGATACGGCACGAGACGCCTACTTAGCAAATAAAACTTGTATACGATGTTTAATAAGAAGATGAATGAGGAACTACTAGGCATAAAGAGAAGCCTATTGCAGACAATAGAAAATAGACGAGGAAAAATGTAGACCAAGAAGAACTTACCTAGACCAATTAAAACAAAGAGTAGGCGTCGTGCCGTATCAGTGTGTTAAAGAGAAGACCTGGAACAGGCAATAATGGAAATTACTCCACTCTGACAAGAGCAAAGCTTTTTTCTTTATTCCGGATTAAAAAATCAGCACATATTGGCCCCTCTCTTTCAATAAGTTAAACGTCTCGTAGAACTTATTAGTACCCTTGCCAAGTTTCTAGTAAAGACCTCCAAATTGAGTTATTTCTTAATAGTAATAATATTGATATTTTATGTATAACGGAACACTGGTTAAATAGTAACGAAGCTATGTTTAATTTTAATAACCATCAGATCGGCAGTCTGTTCACAAGAAATAGCTCGATACATGGCGGGTCGCTAATAATATTAAACAATAAATTTAAATTTAAAGAACGTAAGGACATTGTGTCCTTATCTGTTGAACGTATATTAGAACTCGCTGCAATAGAATTACAGCAATTCATAGTAGTTTGTGTATATAGGCCACCCTTAGGTAATTTCGAAATTTTTGAAAAGAACATGGAAACTGTCTTAATCAATTTATCACAATTGAGTAAGAAAGTTATTATATGTGGAGATTTTAATGTTAATATTTTAGAAAATAGTTCGCTCACCAACAGATTAATAAATCTTTTCAAATCTTTCGGCTTGGCCCATACTTTTATGGAGCCGACTAGAGTGACTGACACTAGCGCCACGTGTATTGATAACATTTTTACTGATATAATTCCAATCAGTAAGATTTTGATTAGTAACCTGGAATCGGATCATCTAGGTCAATTAATTAAATTCGAGTCTGTATCGCATGATATTGCGAAAAAGGAAATAACTTTTGTGCCGCTTACTGCAGGCCGTGTGGAAAGAATGCGACATAATTTAACGTATAATCTGCCCTTTTTAACAACTTATAAGGGCCCTAATGACATGTACAACTCATTCTTTCACACATTCATGAAACAATTTGACATGATATTTACATCCAAATCGGTCATGGTCGGTGGCGCAAAGGTTTTCAGTGACTGGGCTACTGCGGACTTACATAAACGAAGAAAAATACTGTATCAACTATATGAGGAACGACGGTTTAACGCTAGTGAAGAGTTTAAGGAACATGTCAAAGAGTATTCTAAGAATTTCAAGATAGACTGCCGTATAGCTAAGCGAAACTTTTTAAGTCATAAAATCTTGAATAGCTCTGATGTCATTAAAACGACTTGGAAAATAATTAATGAAGAAACAGGTCGCCGGAAAAAGGAAATTAATGACTTTCGTTTAAAAGTAGATGGTAAAATCCTAGAGTCGAATTTAGATGTCGCAATTCAATTTGAAAATTATTTTACCAACATACCAGTGTCAACGACTAAGTGTCTGAACTCTTCGCCGGCGTCTGCCATTTTATTATTAGAAGATAACGTGTCTGAATGCAGTATACACTTTGAATTCAAGCACGTTACTGCCTTGGATGTAATTAAGGCATTCAAGTCAATTAATATAAAGAAAACTAATGACCTTTGGGGGGTGTCGGTTCACGTCCTTAAATCCTTATTGGAAGTCATAGCATCTGACTTAATGGTCATATTTAATCACTGTGTTGACTGTGGCGAGTTTCCTGATCTTATGAAACATAGCAAGATAATTCCATTATTCAAAACGGGTAGTACTTCTGACCCCACTAACTTTAGACCGATCTCCATACTACCCACTTTCAGTAAAATCTTTGAGAAATTAATTTTATCACAATTAATGGAACATTTTCAATATAATAATTTATTACACACCAAACAATTTGGTTTTACTCGGGGTCGCTCGACAACCGAAGCTGGTGTTGAGTTAATTAAACATATTTTTGAAGCCTGGGAGGGGTCACATGATGCCTTAGGTATTTTCTGTGATTTGTCCAAGGCCTTCGATTGCGTTAACCATGACACATTGGTCAGGAAGCTACACCATTATGGAGTTAGAAGTACTGCGCTAAACTTAATAAAAACGTACTTATACGGGAGAATACAAAGGGTAGACGTGAATGGAAAACGATCACCTGGGTCTTTGGTCAAAATGGGCGTACCACAGGGCTCAATTTTGGGTCCTTTTTTATTCCTCATTTACATAAATGATTTACCATACCTTATAAAGGACAAACATGATATAGTATTGTTTGCTGATGATACCTCACTCGTATTTAAAGTCAAACGACAACAGGAGTTTAATATCGATGTAAACAATGCTATATCAGAAGTAGTAGATTGGTTCAGTGTTAATAATTTATTACTGAATGAGAAAAAGACTAAATGTATTAAATTTATGACTACAAATGTGAAAAATAGACAAACTACTGTAACTATAAAAAATGATAGATTAGACCTAGTTAATGATACAGTATTTCTTGGAATAACGTTAGACTCCAAACTCCAATGGGGTCCTCATCTGGCTAAATTAGCGAATAGACTAAGTTCTGCAGTTTTTGCAGTTAATAAAATTCGGAATATAATAGACTTGAAAACCGCTCGATTAGTTTATTTTAGTTACTTCCATAGTATTATGTCATATGGTATTTTACTATGGGGTAGTGGTGCTGACGTAAACAGCATCTTTGTTCTACAGAAGAGGGCTATTCGTGCTGTTTACAAGATGGGTCATAGAGACTCGCTTAGAGATAAGTTCAAAGAAACGAATATATTAACCGTATACAGTCAATATATTTATGAAAATATTATGCATGTTCATAAACACATCGGTAGTTTTAGAAAGAACTGTGACATACATAATGTTAATACCAGGAATAAACATAAGCTCGCAGTGCCCTTTACACGGCTTCACAAAATAAAAAACTCATTCATGGGTAATTGTATAAGGTTCTATAATAAGCTCCCAAGTAGTGTTACTCATTTATCAGTAAATAAATTTAAGAGTTACGTTAAACGTCAACTAATTTCTAAAGCGTATTATAGTATTAAAGATTATATAAATGATGACAATGCTTGGGACTGAATTATTTGTATTACAATTATTAATGACCGTGGAGACTATATACATCTCCTTGTATGCTTATTATTTTAATTTGACATCTGGAGACTCTTTACATCTCCAAAATTGACCGTGGAGACTTTCTACATCTCCCTTGTTTGTGTTTGTTGTTTTGTTTTTTTTGTTTAATTACCTACTTACCTATATTTAATTTTAATTTGACATTTGGAGACTCTTTACATCTCCGGAATTGTATTATTATTTTAACCTGACATTTTTATTAATTTCATTATTATTACTACTGGGACCTGTACATCCCTGTGACATTTAAATTAGATAGCTTATGTTTAGTATTGTAATAAGTTCTTTATTTAAAAAAATGGCTTACTGTTGAGTTTCTTGCGGTGCTTCTTCTCAACAATGGTCTCTTGAAGCGCTGGTAGATGGTAGATTCAGACTTGTAAAAGTGCCTACAGGGCCTACTTACAGAATAAATGATTTTATTTTTATTTTATTTTATTCGATTCGTTTTTAAACCAATCGCGTCACTGGTAGATCACGTGACTTTTCGTAACACGTCATCCACGAGTGATGCGATTGGTTTAAAAACGAAACGAATAGAAACGCTAGTTAGCGTAGTACATCTTGGCAATGGCCTCAGAGTTACTCTGAGGGTGGAGTGGTTGGAGCCCCGCTTAGGCCCACTTGCGCGGACCAGAGTTAGCGTCTTAACCCGAGGTTAGGCGGCAAACCAAGTACAAAAGGAGTCGCTTAACTCTGGGTTAATGGCTAACTCTGGTCCGCGCAAGTCCGCCTTAAAGAGCCAAGGTTAATTTTAAATCTATTACAGACCAAAGAACTATCGACATGTTTAAAGATTTCTGGCCGAGGAAGGTTCATATTTCGGCAAGAGAGAGACAGACAGACATGGTGAAACTATATGGGTTTTTAATTTTACGGCGATACTATATTGTTTTTTTTTTTTTTTTTTTTTACTTTGGAGTCCTAAAACAATTTAAAAAAAAACAGAAGGCGTGAGTTAATGTATGTATGTATGTATGTACCCTAAAAATGCTCCTAGGTTACATCAAGCGTCCAATCGCTTGAACAAATATCATCATTCATCAGACTGACAACATTCAGCAAATTGTTTGGTTAGACCAATGGGGTTTCAAAGTATTTGTAAACAAGGCCATCAAAATAAAGATACTTGTCTAAAACGGTACAGTTAAATCACTTTGCATTTGATTATTGATTCTTTAATTCAGTCAATATCTCTATTCTACTTGATAAAACAATATTGCTTATGGTCATGTTATCGTATTGTTCTTTACTTGGCCGCCATTACAGAAAAGTAAATATAAGAGCTACCGTAAAGCTGACAGTAAAATAATGAGTTTAAAACAATGCGATAATAGTGAGCGGATAAGACAATCAGTGAGTTTACTAGCATAGAGACATTCCATATTCCATCTTAGTCCAACGGTTGGCAACGCATTTGCAGTCTTAGGATTACAGACTCGAGACCGTTGTCTTGAGAATTCGGAATGTCTATGGGTCGTAGACAATGTGACCACTATTAGGTGGCCGTGTGCTCGCTTGCCTTCTACATGTCAAAAACATTCACAATCATTACGCGTATAGACAAAGTAGAAGGAGACCCAGTGATATTTTCTAAAACGTGACTATGGCTGTTTACGCGTTACGTATTTAGCAATTAAGTTTCAACCCTGGGTTGACATTTTATTGCTAAATAATTGTGGGTTGACACATTTTTGCGTAAAACCGTCCCTATGTACGAAGGCTTGGATATTTTAAACTACGTAACGGGTTTTAATGAGGTTAACAGCATCAGTTACGAGTAGATAGACTTTTACGGAAGGTTTTCACAATATTTTGGTTTATGTAGGAAAATTACAGAAAACTCACACAAACTGAAGCGAAGTGAAGGCGGGTAACTGGTTCTATAATCTATAAATATTGACGGTTTTAATATTTCTGAGGACGCGACTCCCTTGCACAGCACATATAATGCAATAACCATGAAATAACACCCCAATTCACACGGATAATGATCGTGCACCCTCCAGAAACGGTCCAGAAAACCTTGACCTATTTCTCTACCCTAGGCAGCTGTATCACACCGGCCTAAAGCCGGTATTACACTGCGACGCACACGTGGGTATTCAATCGCTTCGTATTAAAATGTAGGTAGATACTTCTACAGTGACACACGTATGACACGACGCGTTAGGGTTTACCCTTCACCGATGCTTATGTCAGAGAATGTTCTTCTATGCCGAATTTTCATATCATCGACTGGCACACGTACGCGAGCCGAACGCTCTGTCCCTCGCACTCTATAAGAACACTGCGAGCTCTGCGAGGGACAGAGCATTCGACTCGCTAGCGAATACGGGAATTTTAACTCATGGTAAGGGTTCGGGAGTTATAATTTTCCGGTGGTCACATGTCTAACCTAACCTAACCCATGTTTAATGTGTAAAAACAATAAGATTGCTGTTATTAGCTTTCGATTAAATGAGTGTGGTGACAAGGCGATCACGACGCGTTGTGACTACGTTTAGAATTTGATACACATGGCTCACATGTGTAGCGTGCGTGCGTAGCGTGTGATGCTGTGAATTTCCTGCTTTACGTTTTGAATATGTGAGTATACCTACAACTCCTCAGGATGTGCTTAAGCGGCACAGGAAAAAGTGCTGCCTAGAGTCACTGATCTCTGGTTAAAATCAGTGTCCATGATATTGAGTCCCTTTGGTGTTCCGAACAACAAAACACTGAATTGAAACCGCCGGCCTTGGTAAAAATTTGCTGGATAGCATCATAATCATCATCATCATCATCATCATCATCATTGTCATCGTCATCGTCATCGTCATCGTCATCGACATCATTATCATCATCATCATCATCATCATCATCATCATCATCATCATCATCATCTTCATCATCATACATGCTTAAATAATTATACATCCAAGGCTCAGTAAGAAAGACTCGCGCTAATTGCAAAAACATTTATTTTGTCGATATCACTCTGAAACTCCACGCGAGCCTATGACAGTGTTTGCCCAAAGGCCGTGTTTGTTTGGCACACTCTTCCGCTGTAATAAATAGAAATAATGGTGACGACAAAAAATGGGAAATTCCGAATGTTGCCAGAGCTTACTAGACTCGCGAGCATCAATACATTTTACTGAATTTGTTTGGAAAATCGCCCGTTATCGAGCCTCGCCAGTGTATATTGATTGTGTAAAGTTATTATTAAATTTACAGTTAAATATAGTACATCAATCAAGTAGATAACTTTAACGGTCACACGATAAATTTTCGGAGCAATAATAACCCGTCAACAATAGCTGTGTTACTCTTATTTGCTGTGATAGAATGAGACGTCCATATGGGGTCCTACTTACTTGACGTCCTAAGTGCACCTTAACAGATAGTTTCCTGTCTTTAAGTTTATTGCGGTGGCAAAACGAAACTGGTTAATTTTTTGATAGGATTGAACAAGAGACAGTTTTGAGGATAACGTGGGAAATGGTTGACGTCAAGGTAGACATAGGGTCAGATGATAACCGGATTCCAAATGGCAGGGCGCGATATTAAAAACTCAAGAGAACTAAAAACGAAAAAGGCACAAACGCACATATTTGCTTTTAGTGGGGATTGCACTCAGGGCCACCAGCTTTGTAGAAAGGGTCATAACCAACCGCTTATTGTGTCTTAAAGTGTCCACAGTTTCCTTCCATTTCTTAACATTAAACACAAAAGAACATTGTAGTTTGTAGTCCCTGTCTGAAGCTTCCTTCTTTAAAGAAGGAATTATTATACGCTAGACATTAACACGCATCTCATCCTCGTTGTATTTCTCATTTAAGTGACATATCTGTTTCTTTTGAGAAATAAAGCTTCTTGAAACCAAAATTATAGTTTGTAATTTTATTTTTATTTACGTGTTTTCATGTAAGTACATATATACAGGGTTATTGGTAAGTCGACCTATTCCCCCTAGGGGTTATGGAGGAGATCATTTGCAATCATGTTAGAGCCATAATACCCTACGCAAAAGTAAGTATTTTTTTCTGTTTTTGTGTCATTTATGTTGGATAATCTGATAAAAAAACATGTTTTTAAGCTATTGCATAGCTTCTATCGCGGGCCTTGAGCGCGGGGACCGAATCCAGAAATTCCGTAACGAAAAAACCTCACGCTCCCCACTCCGACGGGCAAGGAGGTGTGGCTTGAAGGCCGTGCATCGTCTAACGTCGTTTCAGTTCGGCAGTCTTCGACACGGCGTTGTGTGCGTTTGTACGACATGCAATAGCTTTACCGCGGCAGTCCCCGAGTGCCACACGTCTTTTTTTTTTTACTTTTTGGTCTCGCGTTCTTAAACGTGTACAGATAATTCTACTTTCAATATTGCATAAGATCAGCAATTTTACCTTGTACACAGAAGCTATTAAAAAAATGATTTTAAGTGCTATTTTTATTTTGTAATGCGCTAGGCTGCGTACGGACGGACGGACGGACGGACGGACATGGCGAAACTTCAAGGGTAACTTAACTACAGTTGGTAGTTAACTTAGGAACCCTAAAAATATACCCCTCTTTCTCCTGGTCACGCTATAACTTGAGAACGGCTGAACTGATTTGGCTGTTTTTTTTTGTGTTCGTCATTGTCAGTATAAGGTTTGTATGAAAGAAAATGATTGAAAAATCCACCGGGCGGGACGGTCAGAAATTCGCGGGGCGAAGCCGCCGGCGCGGGCCGCTGGTACGTAATTATAAATACATACGCGTCAGTACGGTCAACGAAAATCAGCATTTTATGTAAAACGCCTGTTAATATTCTAAGGCCATTTAACACTTTTAACGTTTTATTTTCATTAAAAGAATTCTCATTAGTTATGCAGCCTGTCGAATGCAATTTTACACACTTCACTGCATCTTGAAATCCTTGAAACAGCAGGCAACATTGTCTTACTGATGGTATTGATGTCATTTTTAAACAAAACGATAACATGTCAAAAGCTATATGGTTTTACTGAGTAAAATACAATCCACATCAGAATAATACAGCATTGCCAAAAAATCCGAGGTCAACGTCCTTACGCCGGGCTAAAAAGCTATCCTACACTACGAACCACCCCCAAATAAAAACCAACCCTCAACCACCTAACATAAAGACGCAATTCTATTCTCGTCTTATATGACCTCAGATCGTTAAAAGAAGAAAAAAGTGAATTGGCTCTTGATTGTACTACGATAGGGTTGGTTTTAGAATGGAGATGTTTTGAACTCCTAACCGGTACCAGATCGATACGGCCACGTGGCTGACGAAATAACTGTATGGTATTTGTTAATGAAACGTATTAGGTGTGGTTTTATAGTAAACGAGCGTCCGGGTACTCTATTCTACAAGGTATACATAAACCGCCACCAAGCAGCAGTGTTCGCATTGTTGTGTTCCGGTATGGGAAGACAACCGGTGACATTGTTAGCATAGGCATTCCATATTAACCCTTAGGGTTGGTAACGCATAGTGCAGCAGTGCAAAAATGAATACAGAATATCGAGCGACTGTAACGCGCTACGAAAACCCAAGCGTAGGGAAGAGAGGCGGTGTGCTACGAGTTACGCTACAAGTGCTACGGCGTAGACGCACGTAGCAAATTGCAAAATCAAATATTTATTTTTTGGTTTATGCATACCATTCTATTTTTTGTTTAACGGTGCCATTCTCTCATCCTTGGTTATCTCAATAAATTATCAGTTATAAAATCAGATTTTTACAAAATGCATTTTAGATTTTTATCTATTTATGTTGAAGACGCAGTTAGCCTAGTTAGTGACCCTCCCTACGAAGCTGGCGGTCCCGGGATCGATACCCACGGGGTAAATATTTGAGTGATAAGATAAGGGCGGAGTTTCTGAGTCTTGGATGTTTTCTATACATTTAAGTCTGTATTTATTTATAAGTATGTTTATTGTCGTCTAATTTAATTTAGTTTAATTTTAATTCAAATATTTAAACTTACAGAAAACTGTGTTTTACAAAAAAAAATACCCTACTTTTTTTTTAATAATAAAAAAAAACAAATTACGTCAAATTAACAACACGTAATATGCGAGTAACCAAACATTAGAGACTTAGTTTAGTGATGCGACACCACTATACCACGTGTTTATCGATACTTACTAATTTGTAAGTAACGCAAATGGGGAAAGTCGCATTTCATCCCGTAGGACCTGTGTGTTTCATGTTCTTACTTCTTAAAATCTATTTTATTGGCCTAAAGGGTAACAATTGCGACTTATGTCTGAGTCTGATTCATCTATTAAGTCGCTAGATTCGTCATCTAACTTTGACATCTTGATTCGTCATCTGATTTTTTATCGATTGGAGTTTTAAACCCGCTTCACTAGCCTCACACGTCATTTCGTCGGTGATACCTACTGCAAAACCACGTAACTAACAAATTGACGATAGAGTAAAACAAACCTTACCATCTTATTAAAAAGGTGCATAATGCTCCTTATTTATAATGTTACTTACGCGGGTTTGCAGTTTCAACGACCATTTGCACCATGCTATGTTATATTCACTGTAGCAGCGGTAGCATCTTACCGGTTGTCTTACTTGCAAGCCCGACACAACAATACGAACACTGCTGTTTGGTGGCAGATTAAAGGGTAGTAAAATCAATAGTAATATTATAAATGTAAAAGTCTGTCTGTCTGTTACGCGGAACCACTGAACCGATTACCCACTTTGGACCAAGTTGTCGGAATGACGTAATTTTGTCTATAATCGCGTTTTGTTCTTTTAAGTCTAGCACTAGCTGTAATGTAGACAAGATCATGCCTCGTCTTTAGCCAGTAAATAATTTTAAAAAAATGTTTGCTTTTGAGACGAATGTCTATTAGCATGTTTATATTCAGAACACATTTAAAAAAAAATCCTTTTGTAAATACACAGACAAACAGTCATTCCCATGTATAACACTAGAATTCAAGTCATGCACGAAGAGTTCCGTACCATTATCTATATATAACATTAGACACTAGACCTACCAATTGCTATTATTAATATCGAGCAAAAGACTGCAAAAAATATCACGTTTGTTGTATGGGAGCCCCACTTAAATAATTATTTTATTCTGTTTTTAGTATTTCTTGTTATATCGACAACAGAAATAATAATAACAAATAATAATAAAAATCAGGGGACAATGTCACTCCAATTGACCTAGTCCCAAATTAAGCTCTAGGCTTGTACTATGGGTACTAGACAACGATAATAATACTTATATAGAGAAACATATACTTAAATACATAGAAAACGTCCATGACTCAGGAACAAATATTCGAGCTCATCACACTAATATATGCCCTTACCGGGATTCGAACCCAGGACCGCTACCTTCGTAGGCAGGGTCACTCACTACCAACTAGACCAACTTGTCGTCACTTGTGACAATTTCAACTCACTAGCTATTAATTTTCATGAGATACAGCCTGGTGACAGACAGACAGACAGAGGAGTTTTAGTAATAGGGTCCCGTTTTTGACCGTTGGGTACGGAACCCTAAAAATGGCGCTCTCATCAACAATTAAGTTCAACCTATTCAATCAAAACTCGTGAATTACTGGTTACATTTAGAATTTGTGTATAAACGCGGTCACCACAAATTGACCGAGTTATCACTCACTCACTATCATATTAAATAACATTTATTTATCAGAGAAAGGTTATCGCGACGCGGCAATAATGTGCCAGATACATGTACTTTTGTGTTTGATTAGAAACTAAATAACTACACTAACGAGTTAAACAAGATTTGTCAAAAGAGCAAGTGAGACACCCGATGGTGGGTCATACACAGATTTAGCTTAGGTTACCGTCTTTCCTGTGGACATACTCAAAGTTAACGTTTTTAAGGTCTAATTTTCTGGCTGAAGCCACATCTTCATAAACGCCGTCAGGTCTACTTGTCCTAGCAAATAAAAACGTAACTTATATGCACACGAGCCTTTAACTATTGACCACAGCACATACAACTTTTGTTTTTGCGAGTGTGTATGACCCTGCTGCCCTAGCTGATGGCCGATGAGGTCAGAAGGTTCTTGAGTGGCGTCTGCGGACCTGGGCACAAGCTGTGGGTAGGCCTCCAACAAGATGGAGTGATGACCTTATAAGGATCGCGGGAAAACGGTGGATGCGAAAAGCACAAGACCGGTCTGAGTGGAGAGCCTTAGGGAGGCCTATGTCCAGCAGTGGACGTCTTTCGGCTGACATGATGATGTATGACCCTGGTAAGTGACCATCGCGACCCAAAACACCCGCAACACCTGAGGAATCGCAGGTGCGCAGCTGGCCTTTGAGAAAAGAGTAGTCTAGTTTTTAGAAGGCCCCCTAGTCGTATTGGTTCGGAAATACAAAAAGGTGCGTGGAAAGAAGGCTCTCGAAAAACGCACGGTAGTAGATTTCCAACTATCAAGATCGTGTTGATGAAATTATAGTTTGGTACGAGTTGTACGATGGTGGAATCCGTTTTTAAAAACGCTCTTTATTGCTGTACTTGTAACAATAGTAATAAACTCACTGAAAGACGAGTCAAATGAGTCCAAACTCGATGGATCTCTCTACTTTAATCCATTGAGGAGTTCCTATGACCACCTTCCCTTTCCTGCTTTCCATCATCATACCAGTATTGTCATCCGAATTGCATAAATGTGCCAAGTCAAGACAAATTAGAAGTAAGTTAGGTTGAAATTGACCTCGAACATTTGATTACATTGTTCGTTTATTCGTTACAAGTGCGTTAAAAAGAACTTCTATTCCAGCTTTGACTAAAGGTAAGGATAAATATTTTGTGAACTGATGAGCAAAGTTCGAACAGCGACTATAAAAAAATAAAAAAATATAGCAGCTGTTTTGTTCTGTTTTACATATAAAAGGGTTTCAATATGGTAGGGAGGGATCACTTTATCTACAAGTCTAAAATAAGTAAAAGAGAGTACGCAATTCGCGATTCGCTTCAGGCAATGTGAAGTAAAAAGAAAGATTGCACTAGATTATCATTTCTAATGTATTCTAATTTCAAATTACGAAATATTTTTAAAAAGTGCGCGTTGTTTTAATTATTATTAAAGCAAACGTATTTCCTTCTAATCTATCCTGAAAAAAGTTGCCGACGTGGTGCATCAAGGCCATGAATAAATTATTAGTAAATCTTAATTGATATTGATTCAAGTGGCACTCTACAGCGATCGCATATGTCCAATTTTCTCCATAGCCGCGAAAAAAAAGTTGCTTTATATTTAATAACCTTAGTAAGTTACATCATCTTGGTTAAGCAAATAGTTTAAGATAATAAGAATAAAGATGTTTTACAGTAGAGCAAAATGACTAAATTTAGATATACGAAGCATATCACGGCCTTATAGAAAAATTGTCAAATCCCATAATCGGATGAAAAGCTTAACTTAAATGTCAAAGGTTAATCTATGACCCGGCAAATTTTCCTTCGACCTGCGTAATCCTTATCCCTTTAAATAATATCTAATTTAATTTGTACAATACACAATACTTACATGTTTATTTTATTTCACTCACACAATTATTATAAAGTCAATGCACTGATTTTTCCCGCCTTTTTAAATGGTGCGCGACTTGACCCGCCAAGCCGAGTAGCAAGACTGGCGCGCGTCAAATGTGAGCGAGACGGAAGATCGATTAGGTACAGGGGCAAGAGAGCAAGTGATAGTATTGAACGCAAAGGGGATGCTAGGGTCCAAGATGGGTGACGTAGAATTTTGGTATTGGGGTGCTTGGTGATGTGACGTATTTGGTGATTGGTCGGCCATTTTCTTTCGGGTGAAAAAACGTGGTCTCGGATATAGCGAACTCGGAAAATGTGCGAGGCGTTGTCAAGAAAACCTGTCAAGTTTAAGTAGTGAACGCGCGACGTGGGTTCCGTACTTGCCATAAACATACATACATGTATACATAAACTCACGCCTTCATTCCCAGAGTGGGGTAGGCAGAGCTAAAGAACTATCAACAAGTCTTAAAACTTCTTGATAATTCATAAACATGATTTAAACGTAACCTTAAAAATAAACGAAAGAAGGTTGTCAGGCTATTCCAAAATTTCATTTCGCTCACACGAATTTTATATCCGTTCATTTTTCGATACCTATTCATGTTTTCTATGGTTTCCAGGATGATCCCAATCGTAGATTTTCCCATTTATAAATTGGTTGATATAAGTACACAACATAAGGTTATGTCGATTTTGCAGAAAGTTAGGCAAATTCAGTTCGGGAATGAGGGAAATGCGTCAGAAGAAAGGACGTCAAGGGATAAACCGACCGAGGAAATAAATAACGCAAATGGAAATTCGGTTACTAAGATATTGAGGAAGCCGATAATAGACAAAATAGGAGATAATATTTATCTTTATTTAATCGTTTGCCTATAGGATAAACGCAGTAAGTATTCATACTATACCTGTGTATAATGTGTACCACTCACTATCAATACATAATCATAGAATACATAATATAAAACAAAGTCCCCCGCCGCCTCTGTCTGTCTGTACGTTTGCCATAGTCTCAAATATTTTCGTTCTGTTTTCACCATACATACATACATTAAATCACGCCTGTTTCCCAGAGGGGGTAGGCAGAGACCACTTCTTTCCACTTGCTACGATCTTGACAAATTTCTTTCGCTTCTTCCACATTCATACATCGAGTCGGTTTCGGGTACTTAAGACTCAGCCCTTTTCCAGTATTTGTCCGATTTGATTCAAAATTAAATTAAAATCTAAAGTACGAGGGGTGTTCAATAAGTTTTGATAATCGGTATTAAAAATGGGAGATATGTAAATCGTTATTTTTTAATTGGAATAAGCACACTTTTTATATTTCCAAACACTTATTAACGTCATTCAATTGTTTTATTTTACCACTATAAAAATAATTTTACTTTTGGAGGTCAAAATGGTCATATTTTGTACCTTCACTAAGTCATCACCAGCTTGTGATTTTTACGTAGGTTTTTTTGAACATTAGTGAATGAGAAGTAGTATAGGTCTACCAGAATCTCATGAAAAATTTAAAAGTAAAATGAAAAGGATTTTGATATGGCAATGTTGCCTTGCCAGTCTTGTCACTTGTCATTTCAAATTTCGCGGAATGAATGGTTTGTTTATTTTTACCGAAATAAAGTGCTTATATTCGAGAAATGTCTAAAAAACCATTACGATCGCAAGCCAGAAATATTGTTTACCATGTTTACAATAAAATATGTGAGGAAGGAGGTGTTAGTGAAACACAATCTGCAATATTTAATCGTGTTTTTCAATTGACCGGTAGCGTAGCCAAATAATATTGATACTTCAGTTACATATAGACGATGTTACTTATTTATATTAATATTGTATCATATAATTACAGGAGTATCTCGTTCCACGGTAAGACGAATAGTGGAAGAAGGCACGACGCATGATGGTGTATTTTCAACAGCAGGGAAAAATAGGAAAGGAGGATGTAAAAGAATTAATTTGGACAATTTCGATTTAGAAGTGATTAGGAATAAAATAAAAGAATTTTACACTGTTCGAAAAGAAATTCCAACAGTCGCAAAATTATTAAAAGTTTTGCAAGAGGACATTGATTTTAAAGGAGGGAGAGAGTCTTTAAGGTTAGAGAAACAGCATTAAGTTATTTAAATAATGTAATGAGATATGGGGCTAGGAGACGATCCTGCTTAGTGCATCCCTGCATTTCCAGCGGGCTGTGCTGTGCGTTGTTTTGTCATTCAGTTAATCACGGAAGTCTTTTAAATTAAGTTTTTATAGATAAATTGTATTTAGTTACTTTTAAATATTTTTTCAGGGTCATACTTACAAAAATTGGTTTCGAATATGTAAAATGCCAGTCGAAAAGGACACTTTTGATGGAACGCCATGATATAAAAATTCAAAGACACAAATACTTAGAGCGTATGAAGCAAAACCGTGACGCTGAGGAGAATAAAAAAATGTTATATATTTAGATGAAACATATATTCACTCTTCGTGCTCCGTCCAAAAGTGTTGGCAAAGCCAAACTATACGTGGTCCATCAAAGGAAATTTCACCTGGATCACGATGGATTATTGTACACGCTGGTGGGCAGCACGGTTTTGTACCAAACTGCGGTTTGGTGTACAAAACAAAAAGTTTATCTGCTGACTACCACCACGACATGAATAAAGATAACTTTACCAAATGGATCACAGATAAGCTCATACCGAATCTGACAAAACCTTCCCTCATAGTTATGGATAATGCAAGTTACCATTCTGTGAGGTTGAATAAACCACCTACTCAGGCCAACCGAGTCTCTGATATCAAAGAATGGCTCAGTACAAATAATATCAATTACGATGATCGCTGGCGTAAATGTGAATTACTCGAAGCAGTAAAACAAAATAGATCAGATCCCATCTATGAAATAGATGAAATATTAAAGTCGCGTGGTCATGAAGTTTTGAGGCTTCCTCCTTATCACTGTACTTTAAATCCAATCGAGCTGATTTGGGGTATCATGAAGCAAAAAGTTGCAGATAAAAATGTAAATAGACCTGCAAGTGACATAAAAGCATTGACGGAACAAGCTTTCTTAGAAATTGGTGAAAATGAATGGCACAGATGCTGTCAACACGTAGAAAAAATTGAAAGTGATTTCATGCACCAGGATAAAATTATCGATGTAATGGAAGAAAGATTTATAGTAAACCTGTCGCCCTCATAAACCTCTTCATCTGAAGAAGAGCCAGAAATTCAGGAGGAGTATTTAGAGCTATATTCGAGCGACACCTAGCTACTACTCTCTTCTTATACATCATACATTAGATCACGCCGGTTTCCCAGAGGGTTAGGCCAGGAGGACCACTTTTTCCCGGTTCTCTATCGTTTGACCGAATTTTATATGCAATAATTTCATTTGCCCGAATTTCAAAGGACATAATTTACATGCCATAACGATCATATGCCATAATATTCATTTGCTATAAAGGCATTTTTTCTGAAATCGTGAACTATTCAGAATTGTAATAAAACAAACCTAACCTTACCTATTGGGCTCTATACGATGGCATTTAAAAATTACCTGAAAAGTTTACGATTTCAGTTAAAATGTCTTCATGTCAAATGAAGCTATGTTATGTGATATTATGGAAATGAATATTATAGCCAGTCACCATTATAGCAAATTAAAATTATGAAATATGAAGGGATTTCCTTTTTTCTACCTGCTACGATCCTGACAGATCTCTTTGTTCCTTCCACATTCATCCATCGAGTCATACATGCCCGTCGGTTTTGGATACTTAAGATTTGGCTTATTTCCAGTATTTCTCCGATTTGATTCGACAAAGTACGTCTAGGGTGACCCCTTCTGACTCTTCCACTCACTTTCGCTCTGTTTATCTGTTTCGTCAATCTTTCATCCATCCTTTCCAAATGACCGAACCATCATCCATCCATCCATCCATCTCTTCTTATATAATATTATAATAATGTTATGGCATGACATGTGATTGTTTTATTTTTATTAAAACTGCACCGAGCATACACGTACGCCCAGTACGTCGCTCTCATTCTTAATATTTTCCTAATTTGAAGAGGGACACTTTTATTTCAACTGAATACACAATTACACACCCTATAAAAGATATATACCTTCACGCCTGTAATCCCAGGGTAAGATAGGCAGAGCTAAAGAATTACCTACAACTCTACTCTACTCTAGTCTAGACAACATAGCTTAATAAAAGTTGACCTACGTGTAATAAACTTTACGAAAAAACCTGCAAAATTAATAAAAACAACTTATGTACAATTTGTATTTAATCATGCAAGAATAATAACAAAGAGGGATAGTTTACATGTTTTATATATTATACAGAATAGTTCCCGAGAAAATAGCAATAAAAAACTTCCACGTATAATAGATAAAGCCGCAGATGAAAGTTATTATTTCATACTTTTATTTAATTAATATAAATGGTATGGTTGCCGGATTAGAATAGTGCCACTCCATGTCTTCCCGTGGATGTCGTAAAAACCGACTAAGGGAATAAAGGCTTGTAGTACTGTTAGGCGATGGGCTTGCAACCTGTCACTAATACGCTGCAGCGCTGGTAAAAATCTTAGCCTTATTGTGCAAAATGTGGTTACAGAATTATCAACTCTTTTTTTGTTTTTACAATTGTTGGTAATTCTGTAGTTCTGCCTACCCCACTCTGGGATTATAGGCGTGAAGGTATGTATGTAGGTATGTATGTATTTAATTGGGGAGAATTCAAGTATCACGACCTTTTAATCCTATTTCCCCAGAGTTGCTAGCTACAAATTTTAGTTTCCCTTTTTTTCATGAGATTCTGGTAGACCTATAGTCGATAGTTAGGGCTAAATAACGGGGAGAGCGATTATCAGTTCTGATCTTTGGTCGAAGAGCAGCACCCTTGTCAATTAGACGGCTCTGAAGCACAATTCATGCCGCAAATTCGTAATTTTTTTTCTTTAGCCTATTTTTAATATTTTCCCGTAACTATTATAGGATAATGTTATATAGCTCTCCTAGATTATTTGAACTCAATTGCTAAGGACTAATGTCACAGTATTTATTTGGAGGTCTCAATAATCCTAATAAAGGCCGAAAAAAACACCCTATATTTTGGTGACAGAGCTGGATATAAAAAAAAACCACTGTAATGATAATTTATTTATTCTTTAAATCATAATAATAAATCAAGGTTTCATTTTCAATAACAATATTTTTTATTAGTCAACCAGAACTTTCTCTACACCGCTCCAAATTATTACAAAACACACTCTTATTTTTGCCGTCTTGTAAAATTGTTTATACTTACTGATGTTTTTTGTTTAGTTATAAAAAAAAATACAAAGGAGTAATGTATTTTTCTTTTCGCTTATTTAATTTTAATTAGTTCCATTGTATATTCCACATTAAAAGAATATCATTGTGTAGATGGTTCATACTGATTCTCGAAACTTATTGAACACCCCTCGTATGTACGGATATTAGGCATAACATTCACATAAACCGCTAGTTTTGTTATATTGCAATGTACTGCCTTACATTGCGAAATATCTAAATAATTTAGGTTTTTTTTGTATTCGTTTAACATTCGAATAGGAGACGACCTTCCCCAGCTGTTTATTCGATAAAAAGTATTTATTTTAATGTATGTATGTATGTAAGTATTTAAATAACAAAGCAAACGTGATGAAGACGCTTGGAAACTTATTGTTTAAATTTAATATTAAGTAAGTTTATTTTTAAACGTAACGTGTAATTTTTTTCCCCCGTGTGGTTGCCGGGTTAGAATAGTGCCACTCCATGTCTTCCCGTGGATGTCGTAAGAGTCGGCTAAGGGAATAAAGGCTTATATAGTACTGTTAGGCGATGGGCTTGCAACCTGTCACTAATACACTGGTAAACTTCTTAGCCTATTTGTGCAAAATGTGGTTACTGAATCATCAACAAGTTTTTAAAGTTGTCGGTAATTCTGTAGCTCTGCCTACCCCATTCTGGGATCACAGGCGTGAAGGTATGTATATGTATGTATGTAAGTTTATTTTTATTATACTGAGGAAAATGTGAAATGGGTACAGTGCAATAGCTCTTAAAAAATACAAGAATAAAGTTGCGACCTCATTGTAATGGGCGCCACTGACACGCGGCCGGCCAGTCGGTTATCGAGCAGCCTTTGCAAAGTCTTGGCAATACATTTTAAATACAAAATTAAAAATAACAAACTCCAAAACTCTGCGGGATCGAATTTCCTGTACAGCATCAGAATTTTGGGACCAATAGACAAAAAATACAAGTACTTAAGTTCCTCTTTGTTTACCCGACTTCTCCCAGCGAGTCACCCAAAAATACGAGTATTATTAGAATTTAGGGTTATTTATCAAAAAAAAAAATCTTAACACTTCCCCCTCTCTCTCTCTCTCTCAAAAAAGGTCAAGTCGTTAAGTACCTACAGGTCACACAAAAACAACGTAACCCAACCTAACTTACAAAATATATAACCGCGAAAAATTACACTCCATTTTGTACAATCGGGTAATCGAGCTAGAGAGAAAAATCTAATTATTGGTAGCAAACAGTATTTTCACCACGTAATATCCATCAAGTTTTATGCCATTTATGCTAGACGGTGGTAGGTTAACACTGTCTATACATACCTACGGATAAAACATGATCAAAGCATCAAAACTTAATTTAAAAAAAACACACCATTATCTACCTATATCTTAAAAAACTGGAGCAACGTAAATAATAAAGGAACACGCCGTGCCTATTCACTATCTTGAATGTAAATTATTAAAACATCGTGAGGAAAGCTGCGCACATCTGCGAGGCTTTATTGTAGTGTGTGAAACATTGTGAGGCATGAGTGAGTTTCATGCCCTGTTTAATTTAATTTTATTTTATTTTTTAGGATATAGACTAACCTAACCTATCCATAGACTTATATGTTTATTATTACTTCGTATGGACTTGCCTCTAGAACAATAAATCTGGACTCAATGGTGTAAAAACCAGTAGCTGTTACACCAAGAAATTTCAGTCTCACGACGATTCCGAAACCGCGAGGTTGTAAATTCATATCTAAGGTCAGGAAGGGTAAAGACATTTCTTCCCGTCTATCGACGCGGAATCGGCTTAAGCCGATTAGAAAAAGCTTAGGTGTGGGGAGATTCGTTAGGATCTAGGACCAATTAATAATAATAATTACAACCTAGTGTTTGTTCAGCATTTAACAGTGTCGGGCCCATTTTTCATACACAAAAATTACCTATGCAATATAAAAACACATTATAATAAAAACAAGAAAGGAAAAGATCCTAGGAAAGAATCATGCACGAATTAGACTAATGTTGAAAATTGCTGAAGTTGGTACGTAGGTAGTTATTTTTTATTTATTTATATTATAATATAACTTTTCCAATTTTATAGTCTTATCCGCACTCTACAATTAAAATTTGAAATTAACATCCGATTTCTAAACGCAGCCCAGCTGATAAACGTCATCTGTCAAAAGAGTAAATAGGTTAACCTATTATTGTTTTTGTGTTTCACAATTTTTCTCCCTGAATAACAGTAAATATGCCTGAACCACCACGACTGATCGTTCTGTATGGCAGCCAGACATTCACCGCCCAAGAAATCGCGGAAAGACTATGGCGGGCAACTAAGCCTTTCGGATTCCGCGGCCCCGTGCAAGCAATGGACGATTATCCAATACAGAAACTTATCCACGAAGAATTTGCACTGTTCGTATGTGCTACTACAGGTCAAGGGGATGAACCAGATAATATGAAGCGCTTTTGGAAGTTTTTACTAAGAAAGAACTTGCCCGCAAACTCGTTGGTCAAACTTAAGTATGGTGTACTCGGTTTGGGGGATTCGACGTATTCTAAATTTAATTTCGCTGGCAAGAAGTTGCATAAGCGGTTAATGCAGTTAGGAGCTACCCCTCTTGTTGATGTTGGTCTGTATTTAATTATGTATTGGCAGGATACATCTGTGGCTCTAGCAAAAATAGAATGCAAGTCGACTTGTAATCAAAAAGGACAGTCATCATGTTGAGTATACTAGACTTCGAAAGACTTCCAATTATTTTTACTAGGGTCACAGATATAATGATAAGAGTATATTTTATGACTTAGCGCATAAAATGCAAAAAAAAAACATTAGCAGGACCTTTTGCATCCTAAGTCCTACCTATCATAATAACGTACTAATTGAAAAAAAATAAAAAACCCTTCAATAAATTTATATTATTACATGAAACTATAAGTCAAAAGTCAATCAATATTTTAAGTAATTTTTGATTGAATATCTGAGCCACTTCTGGACACATGTTTCAAAGCAAGGCAATAACTGCATTATAAAATTTTATTTTTCAGGTTTATGTGACTATCAACATGACTTAGGCCATGAGGCAGAAATGACTCCGTGGTTCAAAAACTATTGTAACAAAATGCAGGAATATTTCCCCCATCTACAGTTACTATCTCCTGAATCACAATTCATACCTCGGTGGAAAGTATCACTCATTAAAGATGGTGCAGAGCTACCAAAAGACAATATAACAGAGGATATTTATTTCTCAAGAGGCTTTAAAGACCATTTTGTCGATGCCCAGCTTTTGACATTAGAGAAAAATATTAGAACCACAGATGACACACATTTTCAAGTAAGATTATACATTTTTAATTAGACCCTTAGCTAATCATTATAAAAAGTATTTTTATTTTACCAAGATAAATTATTTACAATATGAATTTTGCACAGCTGCTGTATCTTAATTTTATTAGAAGTCTTCCTGATCATTATCAATCAAATCACAATAATTATATTTAAAATAAATTGTATGTTATAATTACAGGATGTAAGGTTACTAACATTCTCTACAACAAAATCATCAAAACTAGAATACCGTCCAGGCGATGTGTACAACATCAGACCACGGAACTCTAAAGAAGATATTGAAGATCTCTTTCAAATTTTTGAAATGCATAACTTGGACCTAAAGCCACACTACTGTTTGTTGGTAGAAGAATGTCATGAAGGTAAGAGATTTCTGTTTTTTATTTTTGATGAAATGATGAATCAAGAATTTAATTTAATCTAAATAACCATATATTTTTACATTTTCTACCCTACTACTAACCAGCATACAGTTGATAATCTGTTGATTCGAATCCACGTAGCCGAATGAGAAGCGTTTTGTTACTGCAAAACGTTTATTAGTTTTGTTTAATTAGCAGTCTGTTAGATTTTCGTTTTAAAACTTAATCTTGAATTCCTCATCACTTTTGTCTTATTTGATAGAGTAGATGTTATTTTATTTTAATTTGATATTTATAATTTTTACCATGTCCTTGCATCACAATATTGGTTTTAAGCAGTATCTTAACGCAAAACGTCAGTCACGTCAAAGTCGTCAAACGTCAATTGTCAAACTAACACGTGCGTTCCGCCGCTGTTGTCTTGTCTCAAAAATGCGATTATAGCTATTAAAAAACGATATATTTCTTATAATTTTAATAATTAAAACAAAGCAGTATGCTTCGGAGACAGGCGCGTTTGCGCCGCGAGTATTTGTACAGAAAATCAGTGGAAGATAAACAGAAAAGTATCCAATCGAAGAAGGATCAAATAAAACGTAGTTTAGAAGAAAACATTCCTATTCATGGTGATTTAAGGAAGGAAGCCCTCGCGCTCCAGAAGAAAATCGATTATGAAGACAAAGGTCAGTGTTTTAATTTAAATTACATACATACATACATAAACTCACGCCTTCATTCCCAGAGTGGGGTAGGCAGAGCTACAGAATTACCAACTCTAAAAATTGGTTGATAATTCTGTAACCACATTTTGCACAATCAGGCTAAGATGTTTACCAGCATATTAGTGACAGGTTGCAAGCCCATCGCCTATCAGTACTAAAAGCCTTTATTCCCTTAGTCGCCTCTTACGACATCCACGGGAAGACATGGAGTGGCACTATTCTAACCCGGCAACCACATGGGGTAATTTGAATTAACTAGTTTTATTTGTAATACGGAAGTTTTACTTAGTTAATAGTAGGGATGCATCGATATGCCTTTTCGCCGATACGATACCGATACCGATACTCTTATAAAAATATCGGCGATACCGATACCGATACCGATACGCTTTTTGTGAATTCAAAAATGAAGGCATAATAAATAAATCACAAGACAGATTTATTTTTATTAATATAAGAAGTAGATACATAGGTTAACATTAGATAATTAAAAAATTTAGTAATTAACCCGTCGAGCGATATGTCAAAATTGATGTACATCAAAATTAAACTTTATGTCAAATGAATAAGTCACGTAATGTCAAAAAATCTACGCACACATGTTGTGCGTAGGACACCTGAGGGGTTAAAATTAACATTGATAACATTTTTGTTTAAAAAACAAAGTAATCTTAAATTTTTCGGAGAAAGGCGATTTCGCAAGTCTGTTTGAATAAGACCTGCTGCTGTTTACACTACATTTTTAATTAAAAAGTATCGTTGAATCGGTCATAAAAATATCGTCGATACCGATGTATCGGCTAACCCGAAGTATCGCCGATATATCGGTATCGGTATCGGTATCGGATGCATCGCTAGTTAATAGGTTTCTTGAAACTAGGTTTCGGTTCGGCGGCTGTCTGGCTCTCACTTTTTATTTGCAGTCTTTTAATTTACAATTAATTAACTAACAATGGAAACGAGCGTTTAAGCGTGAATCAATTGTTTATGGTGGCGTTTTGACGACGCGCTGGCCTAGTTGGTGGTGACCCTGCCTGCGAAGCTAGAGGTCCTGGGTTCAAATCCCGGTAAGGGCAGATATTTGTGTGATGAACGCGAATATTTGTTCCTGAGTCATGGATGTTTTCTATGTATTTAAGCATATATTTCTCTATATAAGTATTTATATCGTTGTCTAGTACCCATAGTACAAGCCTTGAGCTTAGTTTGGGACTAGGTCAATTGGTGTGACATTGTCCCCTGATATTTATTTTATTTATTTATTTATTTTATTTATGTACCAGGAAATCTATGTTGTAGTTAATGTCCGACCGAAGTTTCGGTTTCGGTTTCGGCCAATTTCGGCCAAAAAAGTGATTTCGGCCGCAGTTTCGGTTTCGGCCAGAATCCGGCCGAAACCTTCGGCCGGGCCGAAATTGCTTCGCGGCCTCTCGCGGCTCTCGCATCGGGGGCGCTCGGCTTAATTCGGGCGCGCTCGGCCGGGTAGGTATAGGTAATGCATCGGCGGCCGTCCCAGCCGGGACCACCGACAGTATTCATATTCATCCCGTTTGTGACGTTTGTTTGTGAACCACGAGGCGCGCGAGAAAATATAGTGAGTGTTGTTTATTTATTAAATTATTATTTATTTTTTAGAATCTGTTACTGCATTTTATGCTGTGATTAATGAACGTTTGATATTAGGATTGTGAATTTAGTTAGACGTGATAAGAATAGGTTGTTTGTTTTGAATAATATAATACCTATGCCGAATTAGTGAAGTCTTGATAACTGCAGTAAATTAGTTTGATTTTATTTGGTTTAACTAAAACAGTAGCTGTTCTCATGTAAGAAATCCTTGCAATAACCTTTTCCTTACGATTTGTACAGTAATTTTGAATAATTTCATAAGTCTTCAAAAATTTCGGTTTCGGTTTCGGCCGAAATCAGAAAAAAACCGAATATTCGGTTTCGGTTTCGGCTAAAAATCGTGTTTCGGTCGGACACTAGTTGTAGTTGTTCAATTCTGCGCCCAAATGTTGTAAATACTTAGACAGATAAGAAGTAAATGATAATGTATGTATGTTATAGTAAAACTATGCTGTTATTACATTTTCCATCACATGCAAAAAATAAGTTAGGCATTGTTTTACTGCTGTCTAACTTATCAATATTCAGTAACTTCATGGTTGTGCAATGTGTCAGGGTTGACTTCTTTTCTGCTTACTACTACAGGTATTTACTTGTACCTTACTTTTTTTATTGCTCAACCAAGAACATTCAAATTTAACGTAGAAGTTAACTTGGTTTTTATCCTATACTAAAAAATATAAAAAAGAAAAAACTGACTGTGTTATCAATGCACAGCTTAAACCGTGGACCTAGGTCCACGGTCTAGGTACTTGCAATTCTAATGTAAAATTCTAAGCAAATTTAGGGATTCAATCAATTCTTCCCATGAGAAAAATTATAAAATATGATGATGCACTACAAGGAATTTTACTGTCCTCTTACTGTAAAAAATTTTACTGCCAAACAGTAAAATTCCTAGTAGTGCATAATCAAACAACAAAAGGAATCACTCCATCAATCCATCCTTTGAGTGCAAGTAACCGTATCCCATCAACCTACACACCTCAGCTATAAATGATATTGAGGGGTTTACCCTTGTTTAATAGATAGTCATTTCATAGAATGTATCACTTCGCAGAATTTTCATATCATAGACAACAATTTTCTGCCGAACCTGTGTTGATTTTCAGTTTATCTTGTGATGGTTACAAGTCTAACCTAACCTGTGTGAATCATATTAAGATAACCTGAAATCTACACAGATTCAGCAGAAAATAGTTTTCTAAGAAATTAAATTTCTTCGAAGTGATACATTCTATGAAATAAGTGTCTATCAACGGGCACCGTAGTGAAGCTATTTAAAATTGATTGTGAACATTGAAACAAAATAATGTATCTGTAGTGTAAGACAATATCAGGAGACATTGATTTCCAGACCATGAAAACAAAATAATTTATCTGTAGTGCAAGTCTATGTCAGGAGACATTTGATTACTGTTAATTATTATAATACAATGGCAGGTCTTTGAGTTGGTCAAGCGGTTGACTAATCCATATGAAGTAAAATACTGATAAAACTGGTAAAACTTACCAATTAACAACCATCTTGATTCAAAATAGCGGTGTTACTAAATATTCAATATTTCCATGTGTTGATCTATTTTAATGGTTGATACTAAATTTGCATTAATATATTCATGAATTAAATAGTATCAGCGTCATATTTAAATGTTACATAATGTTTTGAAACTCAGACTATATTGGACTTCCAGTTTTTGTTAAATGCCAGTTGTTTTTATTGAGTTGTTTGGGTCATTTTATGAACGCCTTCATTCCCAGTGGGGTAGGCAAAGCTACAGAATTACCAACAACTCTCAAAACTTGTTGTTAATTCTGTAACTACATTGCACAAACAGGCTAAGGCAGTTGCATTTACACAATGCGTCGGTGAAACTGCAAAACCGCGTAGGTATACATTTTAAATAAGGAGCAAAATGCACCTTTTTAATATACACAGTAAGGTTTATTTTGCTCTGTCATAAATTTGTTAGTTACGCTGTTTTCAGTATCACCAACGAATGAACATAATTATCTTACAAGTGGTGTTTGTGAGGTAACAATATCCACCACCTACTTATACTGCTGGTTGTACTTTCCGATGCTCTATCAATGTTACTACACTTTAGGGCCCGAGAGAGCAGGCGTGGTCGGTGGAGTCAGCGGCGGCGCGAACACCCTGAGCTCTCAGGATGACGAGTACCGATATGCTGGTGTCGAGGACCCGAAGATCATGATTACCACCTCTCGGGAGCCTAGTGCTCGGCTGAAGATGTTTGTCAAAGAGCTTAGGTAAGGCTATTTTAATTACATTGCGTAATTATTGAGCATTACAATGGTAGTAGTAGAATGACTCTGTCGCAAAATGATCACTTTTGGTTCGTTAGGTAACTTCATATGCCCAAAAGGCAACTGGCCCAAGAATATGAGCCCCGCCGTGGAGCACCGTCGACTTTGCTGAGACAGACGAAAGTTAAATAGTAATCTGGTCATACTCGACACACTTTTTAAGATGTGGACTACTCGCAATGTGGTAATTTCGCTAGTCAGTAATATTGTGATGCGACTGACCTTCTAATTCACACACACAAAGCAATCAGTAGTAGGACCTTATGCAAGGTCCGTTCGGATCGCTACCACCATCTTATTTCTACCGCCAAAGTAAGTGTTTGTTTTTCGATGTGTGGATAAGACAACCGGTAAAATTATTAGCATAGAGGCATTCCACCAAAGTTAGGTCACCTCAGAGTTGGCAACGCATTTGCAGTCTTGTGAATTTAAATGTCTATGGGGCTCAGATCCCACTTACCATTAGGGGCACTTTTTTTAAGCTACAAGTAACACATTTAAAGGTCTAAAGTGGCAACACTGCTCAAATGGCTGGTGGGCTGTCTGCTCGTTAAAAAACACTTCAAAAAGGTATTTATTTGGTTTTTCAGGTTAATATTCCCAAACAGCCAGCGCATGAACCGCGGTGGCTACGAGATGTCGCAGCTTTTGCATGCGTGTCGCGCCAATGACGTCACCGATTTCATCATCGTCCACGAGCACCGCGGCGTGCCCGACGCGCTGGTGAGTACTTCTCACTTAGTATGGTCCCCTGGTACTTTAGCCTAGTGAAAGACGGTAGGTTGTGACTCGTAACAATTCCTGGAACATATGCAATCCTGGACATGCTCACCTCTAGATCGACTCCTTGCAAATATGCAAACATACCGACTCAGAGCCTCTATTGTACTGGGTAAAACCAGTCTGATTTACTTGTCAAGGACGTCACCGCCTTTATCATAGTCCACGAGCACCACGGCGTGCCCAACGCGCTGGTGAGTGCTCTTCACGTAGTATGATCGCCTGGTACCAAGCCTGCCACGGTAGCTGGTGACAAATCACAATTTCTGGGACATATGCGATCCTGGTACATGCTCATCCGAAAGATCAACTCATTGCTGGCTTACCGGGAGGAGCTACCAATGACGTCACCGACTTTATCATCGTCCACGAGTATCGCGGCGTGCCCGACGCGCTGTTGAGTGCTCTTCACATAGTATGATCGCCTGGTACCTAGACCTGCCGCGGTAACTAGTGACTCGTCACAATTTCTGGAACAAGTCGTTTATCACAACGCGCGGAAAAAAGTATTAGTAGTAGTATCCGCTTCCTCGGGATTCAAGCTATCACCATACCATTATTTTATCAAAATCTTAGCGGTTCAGCCATAAAATCGTAATAAACAGACAAAGGTACTTTCACATTTCGACGACGATACTGCAAAAACGCGTAACTAACAAACTTATGATAGAGCAAAGTAAACCTTTCAGTCTTATTAAAAACGTGCATTTTGCTCCTTATTTCAAAAGTTACTTACGCGGTTTTGTAGTTTCACCGACGATTTATAATTTTAGTATGGATGTTCACTTGACCATTGTCCTGTAGCTAACCTGTTCTTCCAGGTGATCTGCCATCTGCCGTACGGGCCGACGGCGTCGTTCACTCTGTCCGGAGTGGTGATGCGACACGACATCCCGGACCTCGGGCCCATGTCGGAGCAGTACCCGCACCTCGTGTTCCACAACTTTAAAACAGAGCTAGGTAAGTTGGGATAGGTTTTGGCACGGAGAAAGTGCAGGCCATCTGATAGTAAGTGGAAAGCGGATTAATCTCAATGTTGCATTTTAACATACAGTGTATCCCTGGACAAAGTGGACCGAATACTGATGAAACTACAGGGTTGGGCAGATTAAGTGTCCTAGTTGTGTATGGCTTTTTTACTTAAATATAACTAAACTTCTTATTCACTTCGTTTTTTTTTTTTGACAATTTAACCTTCTTTATGATTTCTACACGGCAGCTTTATATATTTTGTTTTTATATTGTTTTCAACAATGGACGCGAAACGCCAGCTCGTGTGCGATTTGTACCAGAAAAAATACCGATCGTGTGAGATATTGAAGACGCTGAAACATTTAAATATCAATATAAGGTTTATATCGCGGACCGTCAAGCTATTCAAAGAAACGGGATCTTCACAAATCAGGCCCAAACCTGGGAGAAAGCCATCTGTTCGCACCAAAAACATCATTAAAAATATTCGTGAGCGTATTAGACGAAATCCAGCTCGAAGTGCAAGCAAACTTGCTAAAGATATGAAAATATCCCGTCGAACAATGAGTCGTATTTTAAAATATGATCTTGGGCTAAAGGCCTACAAAAAACAAAAAATGCATGGCTTAACAGATGCCCAGAAAAAAGCTAGAGTGAAAAAATGTAGGGAATTGCTAGCTTGGCACGACGGCGATGATATTATTATTTCCGATGAAAAGATGTTCCAGTTACAAGACAGTCACAACCAACAAAACGATCGTGTCTATGGTGCTTCATTGAAGGATATTCCTGTGGACAAATTAGCCGTACAACTGTTCCAGAGTGCATCTGCTGTCATGGTATGGGGTGTGATATCGCCTAGAGACAAGTTACCGCTGCTGTTTATTGATCGAGGTGTCAAAATTAACCAAGACTATTACATCCAGAACGTGTTACAGGGTCATTTGCTAGAAAATGCTCAAAAATTATATGGAAACGACTATTACTGCTTCCAACAAGATAGTGCCCCATCTCACAAACCTAAACGCACTCAAGACTGGTGTAGAACAAATTTGACAGATTTTATACCTTGGCAAGAATGGCCTGCATCATCGCCGGATTTGAATGCTTTGGACTTTTCGATATGGGGTTACATGCTGAGCAAGATTGGGAGCACACAGGGCATGAATCTAAACTCATTCAAGCATCCATTAGTCAAGATATGGGATGAAACACCAGACGAGGCAGTGCGTGCCGCGTGCAATGCATTCTATGGAAGAATGCGTCAAGTTATTAAAGCTGATGGCGAGCGATTTGAACTTATGAATTAGTTTTTTTAAGTATAGAGTAGGTACAGTCAGCTGCAGAGAAAAGGATACCCCCCCTCCTGGTAAGGATCAATTTTTTTCAAAAACCTGTGTATAAATTTATATGATTTTTCGGTGACTTGAAGATTTTACTATTGTCTATACATAAACGCAAAATCATTTAAATCTAACCACAGGTTTTTGAAAAAAAATGATCCTACGCTACGCTAAAAATAAAAACGTGATAAATTTTAAAAAATTGTCTTGTTTTAATATTATGGCTCTTTTTAACTAGGACACTTAATCTGCCCAACCCTGTAGATGCAACTTCAACAACTTAAAAAAAAAATTGGCGTTTTTAAAAAAAAATGTTTTCAAAAAAGTCATTGACCTTGCTGTGAATCCTATCGGAACAAAGTGAAATATCTCGCCTCGTATTGTGATGACATAAACGGCTTGTTAACCCCAGAACATTCCTTGTGACAAACAAATGAAAAAAAAAACGACAAAATACGCCAAACGAAAAAAAAACAGGTTTATTAGCAACTCATACTAAAATACGTGTTTGCATTAAACACGTAATTCTTTTTTTAAATTGAAAACAATCAGTTCCAAAATTATTATCTATAGATAATAAAAACATAAGGTAATATTGGCATATTAATAAGTAATTTGAGGAATTGACAGGAATTTACAATAAATAAACACATTTTTTTCAAATGAAACCTGTTGTTATTTTTGGCGTATTTTTTTTAATCATTATTTATTTGACACAGGAAATGCCCTGAAATTAAAAAATCGTTTATTTCATCTCTATAGACCTCATATGAGGCGAGATATTTCACTTTGTTCTGATAGGGTTCACAGCAAACTTTTTATTTTAATTTAAATAAAAAAATAATGACACCAATTTTTCTTTAATTTTTTATGGGTAGCTTTATGATAAACCAATTTGTTACAGGTTTAAGAGCCATGAGTATTTTAAAGTACCTGTTCCCGGTGCCCAAGCCGGACTCGAAGCGTGTAGTCACGTTTGCCAACAATGACGATTACATCAGTTTCCGGCAACACACATACAAGAAGGTACAGTCGACAAATGAATTTGTAAAACGTGTTCGAACATTATCATTATAAATGTGTTTGACTAATGTCAAATTTGACACATTTTTTATGTAGTAAATGTCAAATTTCAACTCGAACCTAATTTATCCACGGAGTAATTTCTAGTCATTCATAAAATCATAACAAATATTTTTTGGTTAAAATCTCTCGTTTTTTTTTAACATGATGGCGTGAGCAGAACCTCTATTCTGCTGTGTAAAAACCATATTGTCATTAACGTGCTATGGTATTGTCAGAGTTGACAGTAATGGTGGCCGAGTGGAGAACAGTAACACGTCTAAGGCGTTATGGTTTTACCCAGCAGAATAAAGTTTTTTTTTTTTTTCGCTACAATACAATTCGCACTACATAGATACAAAATGAACAAGATCCAGATAAATTGTTGCGAAACGGAACCAACTCGCATTCGCTAGCAGTAAAGCCAGCACTGACCGGGACCGCTTGGTGAAGAGACGGACAGTGACACACTTAACACAAAACAACGTAAAAAGAAAAACAAAATGGGTTATCATATCAATCGTTCGAGATAATTTCGAACCACCATCATATGCTCATTAAAATATACAACCTTCGACCTAATTCCATTAAAAACTTAAAGAAACCAAAGATAATTCTTAAACAATTAAAACGATATCTTATTAATACATGCTATTATAACTTAAATGATTTTTTTAACGATAAGTAGTACCTAATTTATATTTTATCAACCCGATACCCGGTTGATAAATAATTATTATTGTTAACCTAAATGTGCAATACAAAGAATTGTATCTTGGAATCTTATCCTAGAGTAATTTAGTAAGTTATGTGTATTAAAATACCTAGTTAGCCCTCTAAAATTGCTGTGCCCTTGCAGGGCGTCACATGGATACCTATTGTTTATTTTCCACCTCATATATGTAATGTGATATGCAATAAAGAATTTGATTTGATTTGAACGACCATAAAATAACACTAGAATAGTGACACTGGGCTGATGATGGAGTCGATAGGGTATCGGATCTTTTTAGGGAATTATTCGATACGATACTTGTACCAGTTTCTAAATTAATGGAGGATTGAGTCTGCTACAAAAATTTAGTATCATCCGAAGTTTTAAAAATATATACGACTCTTGTTAGAAGATTAACGACGCGTTGGCCGTTGTAGGTGACCCTGCCTACGAAGCTAGAGCCCGGGTTCGATTCTCGGTATGGGCAAATATTTATGTGATGAGCGTGATTGATTCTGAGTTTCGAATATAATGCGGAGGTACGGAACTCCTGGTTTGCGAGAAACGTTTTTTTCCTCGTTATAACGTGTTATGCTTTACTACACATACAACATATATTTTTATATATTTTTACAGGCAGGTAAAGACATCGACCTGACAGAGATCGGGCCTCGCTTCCAAATGAAGCTATACGAGATAAAGCTGGGCACTCTCGACGCCCTGGACGCTGCCGACACGGAATGGGCGCTTCGGCCTTATATGAACACGGCGGCTAAACGACGCTTCCTTAGCATAGAGGACGGGTGGGCAGAGCCGGAGGAATAAACTATATTTGATACATATTGTCTTTTATTGAAATATACAACACGGTTTTTTTAATAAACCAGTGTAGAACGTTTGTTGCGTGTAACGGAACGTTGGCTCGGCTGTATGATGTTATCATTGCCTTTTCCAAAATGGCCGAATAGTTTGACAGCGGCGGAGCGTGTTGGTTTGACAAATAAAACGTAGATCACGAAGAACAGACACACGGTACGTTTCCACCTAATACGTTGTCGGCCGAAGTATGTTCGGGCGTCTTTGTCCGAACTCGGCTGATCGAATCAAACGTATGTAAAGGAACGAGAGCGCCTACACTGCTATGGTACAGTACGGTACGGATTAGGTGGAAACGTATCGTTAGGCGTTATGGTTTTCGAGATCTCGAACGCGGAAAACTACCTACTTTATCATGTGGCCTCTTGATGCCATGTTAAATAGAAAAATCGTCTCTTACTTGCTATTAATAGATGAATAGATCCGCGAATTGCTATGCTACGGATATGTTTGTAGGGTTTTTTTAATACTGTTAACTATGACGGATTAATCCGTCTTGGTTCTGTGGAGCCGATGTATGCTAATGACTAGCATAGAGGCCATCTTAGTCCTCAGGGTTGGCAAAGCATTTGCAGTCTTGTGAATGCGAATGTCTATGGGTCACAGTTTCCACTTACCATCAGGTGGCCTGTGTTCTCGTTTGCCTTCCCATGCTATAAAAAAAATAATGTATCCATTGATGGTGTGAAAATGGTTAAAATACTTATAAACTGGCAACATAGGCTACAATAGCACCTTTACGCTGACGTCATTGAGTTCAAAAATCCTTGTGATGGCTTTTTTTATGACGCCACATGCGACTGCAATTGTACATGTCCACCGTGCTAGCCACTTACTTCTAATAATAGTTGACAGTTAGGTGTACATTGCAAATTTATTGAGTTTTCACATCACTCATCGTAATATACGCTACGCCCTGAATATCGAATTATCCTCAGACTTTGCCAAAATGTTTTATAGGGTACACCTACAGACCCAATAGATTTAAGAGCACACACTGAAGTCATCCCTGAGGGTGCACACGGGAATTTTTTCAATAATTGCCCGTCAGTAAGAGCTGTCTTTCTCTTGTTTGGTCTAATAGAATGAGACATCCGTAAAGTATACGGGCAGTTAATTGTAAAAAAAAAAAGTGAGTACGTGTATTTTTACAAAAAGCCTGATATTTAGTTTATACGCATTATGTATGTCATGATCGTTCCAGATATGCCAGTCCCAGATTTCCTAAAAGAACCACTCACCCTCTACGAATTAGCAGAACAGTACTGGGACTTGAGGTTCTTTCCGACACAATACGTCTTTTCTCTTCTGGCGCTCGTTTCCGAGGATAACTTAGAAAGGGAGAAGTGTATAGAGCTCAGTTCCGCGCAGGGACAGGAGGATTGGCTGAATTATAGTAGGAGACCGAAGAGGACTGTGCTAGAGGTGAGCGAAAAAAAAATTCTCGGTTTAAAATTAGAAAAACAATGAGTCAAGGGGGGAGTTGACAGGAGCTCACCCCATGTGCTTCTGTTTAGTCCATTCGAGAAAATACTCTTTTACCGAACAATTGTCTTCCCTTATTTCTCTAATAAGTCGTTGGGGTGGTTCTATAAATAACTGGACATTGGCGAAATACAACTTAACAGGAGTGAAAGCCATTAATAAAGAATAGAATGAGAATGTTTACTTCTTTTTCGGACCATGAATTTACAAGTCAACGAGAGACAAGTCCAATGATCGTTAAGCTCTGTCACTTTACTGCCTGAAGATCGACGACATAATCACATTTCAGAAATCGAAGCTTCCTGGAAAACTAAAGAAACTTGATAGATTCGTGTTTGTTAAAAAAATGAGACAATGTACCTCATTTATGATACCTGTACCTACCTACTTAAATGTGATGTTTCGTCAGGCGTTAATTGTTCTTACCTCTTTTTCAGGTCCTTCAAGACTTCCATAAATCCACCTCAAAACTGACCATAGACATCCTATTCGAGCTCTTCTCTCCGATCAAACCTCGTTCGTTCTCTATATCCAGTAGCTGCCTGCCATCTGGCGGGCAGAAAATGGATCTTCTAGTAGCTGTGGTAAATTACTATAGCAAGTTAAAGAAGCCGAGGCTAGGGCTAGCTTCTAATTGGCTAAAAGGATTAAATGTAGGAGATAAAGTATATGGATGGATTAAGAAAGGGACTATTGAATTTCCTAAAGATACGGTAAGTTTTAAATGGGGAATGTGGCGAAAACGTTACGCGGATTTTAATACTATATCCTTCCCATCCTTCCATCCTTTATATAAAGTAGAAGATTAACAAAAAATTAAAATCCTTACAACTAAACTAAAAATCATAATTCCCTGAACTTTTTGACACCACAAGGGAATGGACAATGCATTTCATTACATAAATTGTCGAACCAAGTAGCGCGAGGCAATCCTTAAAATTTCCTCATCACCTAAATTCATTAGTCTGGCAACATTGACGGATAAATCCGTCATGAGTGATTAACCTGTCTGGATATATCCATCAATAACATTAAAATGGTTAACACACTATAACCTGTTTCTCTTTAGACCACACCGCTCATCCTAATCGGCCCCGGGACCGGCCTGGCGCCGTTCCGCAGTCTCATCCAGGAGCGAGCTCACTCAGAGACGGCTGGTTCTCTGCACCTGTTCTTCGGCTGTCGGTACAAGGATAAGGACTTCCACTGTCGCGAGGAGTTGGAGGGCCACGTGGAGAGCGGCCGGTTGACGATGTACTGCGCCTTCTCGAGGGACCAGGAGGAAAAAGTGTAAGTTTAAAAAATAGGTTAAAAAGGTGTAAAATCTCTTAATTATCAGTTCTAATGTTTTGCGAAACAGTAACATATGAATTTATAAGTTGGAATAAAAAGTTTGACAGGCCAATACTGGCCGGCTGACTTAACAGTCACACCACCAACACCACCACACTTTTCACGGTACCTTTCATTTCAGTTACGTCCAACACATGATCATCAAACACAGCGCCACGCTCCGCCCTCTAATACTAGAGCGACACGCGTACGTTTATATCTCCGGCAACTCCAAGAACATGCCTGACAACGTGCGGGACGCGCTGCGAGAAGTGGTAGGGGCGGACACGGTTCAGGAGATGGAGGACAACGGGAGACTGCAGGTGGAGACGTGGTGAGGGGAGATTAGCTTTTTCAACTCTTAAGGATTCGCAACAGTTTTACCACTAATGACGGATTAATCCGTCAATGTTGCCATGGCAGATTAATCCGGCTAAGTTGACACTGCAAAATGTATATAATGTTAACATTTTATTTTCTTTTAAGCTGTTATGAGTGTTTAGTGTCAATATTGTAAGCTGCGGATTACTTTTGTGCCGCGGGCCACAAAAATCACAATTATATTTTTTTACTGTTATTCAGAATTATATTTGTAAATATTGATGGAAATTAAATTATAATGAAAAGTAGACATGTTTTATTTAAAAAGTATATTCAACTTAAATATAATTACACTATTTTTAACAATTAATTGCATTAAACTAGTATATCGCTCGACAGACGGCGAGAGGTTCATTAATACTAACCGGAAAAATGTACTTAAAGGTATATAACATACTGCAGGTACAGGAAATAGATAGTGGTCAAATTGCTGTTACAATAAACTTTCTTGAAGTCACGACAGTTTGTTGTATTTAAATTATTATTTTTTAACTTATCTTTGTGCCCCACTGAGTAAAGGCGTCCCTCTTTCTTACCTGTCAGTTAATAGTATAACCATTTTCAACAAAAATATGTACTTCTCGCTCTTATTCCCTTAAAAAAAAAACAATGGTAATAGATTGGCCCGGCTACCCCTGTTGCGGGAGGCCCCATAGCTTAAGGTTTCCTGCGTCTCGCTTCCTCTCAGGGGGCTCCTTGTCCTCACAAGCGAAAGCGGCGATGTAGCGAGACGGGTGCCACGCCACAGTAAACGTGGCAGCTGACACGGGGATCTCTGCTACTTTCTCGCCTGAAAGAAACCATCATGTTATTCTGATAATTTAACAATTTTAGCGCCAACGGATATATTCGGGTCACAGGTTCACTAATACACACATACACAAACTCACGCCTTCATTCCCAGAGTGGGGTAGGCAGAGCTAAAGAATTACCAACAAGTCCCAAAACTTGTTGATAATTCTGTAAACCACATTTTGCACAAAGTAGGCTAAGATGTTTCCCAGTGTATTAGTGACAGGTAGCAAGCCCATCGCCTAACAGTACTGCAAGCCTTTATTCCCTTAGTCGCCTCGTACGACATCCACGGGAAGACATGGAGTGGCACTATTCTAACCCGGCAACCACACGGTGACGTGGTGGTGACGGTGACGGTGAGGTTCACTAATAATGACGGATTAATCCGTCGGTGCAGAAGTACTACACAAATTGGTTTCAGTCACAGATATTATTTTAATAACTAGAAGGTACGGTCACGTAAACTGTATCATTGTCCTAAACAAGCCCAAACTCCAAGAATAGGACAATTGATCTTTAATATTTTAAAGGAACCTAATGATTTAAGAAGGTTATAACACCCAATGTCACCACACTCGTACAGACTGGAATACAAGTAGACCTTAATCTGGGATATAACCAGACAGCCAGACACATACAAAGGCATTAAAAATAGTCTTCTATATAACCTCTAACCTTTTCGACGCGATGACACCTCACATGCCATTGTTACCTAAAAGGCATTGCAAATTCCAATCTTACAGTTACACTAGAGGGTCTATTTTACTATGACGGATTAATCCATCGTTGGCAGTTAACCTGTGGCACAGATAAAAAGATTCATCTTTTAACCCTCAAAATTCCTCTCCTGCCAAAATGCCGAAAATGGTACATAATCTCACCGGTCTCAGTGTCCCCGATGTCGATGACATGGTCCTCGCTGGCGCTGGCCAGGAGCCGCCCGTCGAAGCTGAAGGACAGGGTACGCACCGGCCACTCCAACCTGCAGGACAGCAGGAATTGGGTCAATCAACTTGACAATAAAATAAAACTTTATTTTGTGATCTCAATTAGAAAAATAAATAGTGAATTTCGATCAATGGTCACCCAGTGGACCATTTATGATTTTGTATGTAATTAAATTACTCGAAAGCAGGTCTAACCCTTACCGTGTGAGGCAGCCGGGTGTGTCTGTACAGTACCTAGAGACCACTCTGAAGCTGAGAAAATTTGGAAGCAGCCGAGTGTCTGTACAGTACCTAGAGAACACTGAAAGACAGACGGGTGTGTCTGTACAGTACCTAGAGAACACCCGGAAGCAGTCGAGTGTCTGTACAGTACCTAGAGAACACTTGGAAGCAACCGAGTGTCTGTACAGTGCCTAGAGAACACTGAAAGGCAGACGAGTGTGTCTGTACAGCTCCTAGAGAACGCTCAGGCAGCCGGGTGTACTTGTACAATACCTAGAGAACATTCTGAAGCGGACGAGTGTCTGTACAGTACCTAGAGAACACTGAAAGGCAGACGGGTGTGTATACATAGTACCTAGTGACCACTTGGAGGCAAGTGAGTGTCTGTGCACTCCTAGAGAACACTGAAAGGCAGACGGGTGTGTCTGTACAGTACCTAGAGAACATTCGGAAGCAGCCGAGTGTCTGTACAGTACCTTGAGAACACTCGCAGGCAGGCGAGCTCGCGCGCGTCCCACAGCGATACGAGCGCGTCGGCCGAGCCGGTCGCGAAGTAGCGCCCCGTCGGGTCGTGCTCGATGCAGATGCAAGTGCCCGGGTGCGCTTTCAGCACTGCTTGCAACTCTAGACCGGGGTAGCTGCCAATCAGAAAGTTTGATCAAGCCTGGTTTCGTTGTCGATAGATGGCGTTGCCTGTCAGCCGCGTTTTTTACAGCGTTGGATTTAAAGATGACGTAGCAGAAATACAAGTGAAGGTGTAGATTTTTGATCTAACTATTTTATGGCATTAAGGGTCGTATTAATAAAATCATTTTGGCTGAGATGCCCTTCACAAGATACATGGCAAATATGAGTAAGGACCAAAAAGTTGGACCACAGTTAAGCGCACTTAAAAAAGGAAAGGAAAAGTCTCATAGAAAATTTAATTGAGTGAGTTAGCGTGGCCAACTTTTTGGTCCTTAACCATATGGCAAACTGACATTTCTGCCTTTTCTTGAGATGAGCATTACAGTTGAAATCTTTTTATTATCACTAGACAACGGTATCTTGTAGTGACGTCGCCTTTTTGTAGGGATTGAATGATTATTATTTTATCGACCGTCTCTATATCGATGTTTGTAGTTTATATTATGCAACAATGCGATCGATTTTTTGCCTTCTAAATCTCTGGTCGATCTCAATATAGAGTAGGTATTAAAACATCATGATTAAAAATAATTAGATAACTTCATAAGTCTTAGGAGATGCGATAACCAATAATTTACCAATTTGCTACTGCATGTCACATTAACAGCCAGCCGCAATCCCTTGCAGTTCTTTGTAGTGTTTGTTTAATATTCTCGTCGAGTTTATTTGCTTAAAACATACTGTATTTAGTATATTGTAAAGTTATTGTGTAAAAACTATGATAAACAGTTTTAGGGTAAAGACCAAAACGTTGGCCGCCAAACTAACTCACTCAATTAAATTTTCTATGAAACTTTTCCTTTGTGACACGAAAATTTGCCATACAATTGTAGGGATACTTTTCGTCACACAACGGATATTTTTTCGACTTCCCTGTTTGTATGGTTACCTGCGCTTAACTATGGTCCAACGTTTTGTCCTTACCCTTTAACTAACAAACGCCGGCGACTTTTATTTATCCCATTCTTTTTATTCACATTTTTAGTAGTGATTGTCTTTGAGTGCATTCTCAGTGACGTGACATACATATTATAACTGTAAATACAATACCATCGACATTTAAAAAATCGATAAAATAAACATTCAATCCCTAAAAAAAAGCAATGTCAAAGCGATAAGATAATGGGGTCTACCTATTACAGCCCTAAGGCAAACGGACAAGCAAGCAATGACGATTCAGTAAACAAAGTTTGGGATTAAATATATGCACAACAAGAAGTCTACTTACGTCAATATGTGGACGCAACCTAGCCCATTCGTCAAGTAGAACAGGTCCGAGGTATTGTTCCACGAGATCTCGTTCACTTCGAAGTGGAACTGCTCTTCAACCACCTTAATCAAAAAAAAAAAAATAAGGAAATAACAGTCATGAAAGAACCTAAAATTACATACGAATTTAATCTAAAATTAAGGCGGTAACGCATAAGAGTCATCACGTGACGTGACGTGACCAGCGTGGCCCGAACTTGCTAAGAATGAGTAGGTTTTACATGTGTGAATGAATGGTTGGAAATAAGTTTATTTGGGGTAAATAAAGGCAGAAAATGCCTAATAAATAATAAGGCAAGTACATACAGGGTGTCCGGTAAATAGTGGACTACCTTACAGAGCTGGATAGGTCAGCTCAGGAGTGGCCAAAATATGATAAATTATGTATAGTAAAAGTCGCACCTAAAACGAGATATCTCAACTTTAAAAAAAAATGGAAATGAGGTACCCTGGTTCACCATTTTCGATGCCGCGGCCACATTTATTAGAATTTTTCAGTTTCGTTTACTGTGAAAGATAGCTGTTTAAATTTGCTATAAGACCCTATTAACAGAATTAATAAAAATTTAGCAGTTTTTTTAATTTTTCAAATCAAATTTAAAGTTTAGGAATCAGAGTTTAACTTGCGGCAAGTTTAACATAACACGGTGTAAACTTGACTTGACTTGAACTTGACGAGACTTGTAGTGCTGCTTTCCTAAAAATTGGCCTGGTTAATGGAAATTCTAAAATGGTATAACAATTGAGTTTATTGATTACAGCAGCGAAATTATTATTAAGTTTGTCCAACAAAGACTGAATTTTATCAAACTAGCGAATTTAATAAAAGACTTTTGCTTCCGTTTAAAATCAGGTTAACTGGTTCTAAGTGTTTTAAAATACAGTTTACATTAATTTGAAATACAACGAAACTACGATAAAAGGTAATAACATACATTTTCTTGAATTTAAAGCAAGTGTTCGAATTGCTTGCCGCCAGCCCTAATGCAGGCTCGGCAGCGTTTCATGAACGACCTCTTGAGTTCGGAGGCATATCGTCGCTCACCAATTTGTCGGCTAACTTCTAAATAGGTAATTTTCACATAAACTCCATTCTGATTAATTGTTGTTAGTAATACTGGCCACCAAACTTTCAATTCCAGATTGAATTAATTAGACAATTACATCGTTAGTATTTTGTTTTCTTGTCAACAATTCAATGAAGTTGAAAGAAAATTAAACTATATTATTGTATCACATTGAAAAAAAATTGTCTTATTAATTCAATCTGGAATTGAAAGTTTGAGTTGAACAACTCATATCTATTTCTACATACATAACTTCACGCCTGTAATTCCAGAGTGGGGTAGGCAGAGCTAAAGAATTACCTACAACTTTAAAAACTTGTTGATAATTCTGTAACCACATTTTGCACAAATAGGCTAAGATGTTTACCAGCGTATTAGTGATTGGTTGCAAGCCGATCGCCTAATAGTACTACAAGCCTTTATTCCCTTAGCCGCCTCGTACCACATCCACGGGATGACATGGAGTGGCACTATTCTAACCCGGCAACCACACGGAAACTATACTATAGAAATACTGATCCTTGGACACTTTTCATGTGTGTAGTAGAAGTGCATGCTGCGTGCGACAATACATGCTGAAGATCTGCACTGAACCTCTGTTCCCAAATGTCGGCCTAATACTCCAAATGCGTTGTCAAGCACATCACGGTACTAAGATGAAATAGGTACTAGTATTACTAGTAAAGTATTAGTATCTTTACTAGCATAAAGATAAGGATAAATTGATTGATAAGTGTAAATTTTAGTATCTCTCACCACTTTGTAAGTCTTGGTGTCTATGAAAGACACGAGGTCCTCCTTGTTGCCGACGGCGATGGTGCTGCCGTTGGGCGACCACGCGATGTTGATGTTCTCCCCCTTGGTTGGTATCACTGCTGCGCACTTCCGGGACCTGAAGTAGATTTACTTTAAAATTAAGAATCAGATTCTGTGAAATCTTTCTAAGATCAACCAGATTAGCTGCCAGTAAAAATCGCAATAGCATCCATCCACTCATTGTAGCAAAATGCCATACATCAGGGTTTTTTTGGGTTGACCCTCCCTACTCCTCTTACTTTTCGTCGGTGATACTGCAAAACCGCGTAACTAACAAATTTATGATAGAGAAAAATAAACCTTACTATCTTATTAAAAAGGTGCATTTTGCTCCTTATTTTATTTAAAATGTTACTTACGCGGTTTAGCAGTTTAAATGTTTATTGCTCGAGCTAGAACGGCTGAACGGATTTAGATGAAATTTGCAACAGAGATAGACTGATCTGGAATAGGGTTTACCCTTGAATTAATCAACTCATTTCATAGAATGTTTCATGTCAACAAATATTTATTTAATCGACAGGCATTTACATGTGAAGGAGTTATAATTTTTGGTGGTCACAGGTGTAACCCAACCTAACCTACGTCTTACCCATACTTGAGATAACCTAAAAATTATAAGGTTTCAGTAGAAATTAGCTTTCGATGAAATGATATATACAATCAAATGTATGTCAGTGATTCAAGGGGATCCCCTGGAATAGCAATATATGTATAAGTATAAATATATGTATAGATAAACAATTTCTAAGCGATCGCATGCAAACTGCAGTAATATATGTTTTCATACTGATCTTAGTTCTTTTTTGTAACAAAATCAGCACATTCATTTAACAACATTCTTGTTAAACAGAGAGAAAATATATCACAATCATTTATGGTGTTAAAATTATGCATTGATATTTATTTATTTATTTATCTATGCATAACACACTCCCCCGGAAAGCGCTCCCCAAAAGGTGGGTCAAACTTACAACACCACTGCCCTAGATTGAAGTACAGTCAAACAAATGGATTTTTAGGCCACTAAGGAAGTATGTCAAAGCAATGTAGAAAGTCAGATCCTAAAAAGTTTCTTAGAATTTGTTTGTTTTCATGACTGACATTGGCATAATATGTTTAACTGTACATTCATTGTACCATAAATGAATGTGTAACTAAAGAGGGCATAACAAAGGATTTTTCATACCTTGTATCCCATATCCGTACAGACTTGTCCCCGCTGGCAGTGCTCAGTAAATCCGGGTGAGATGCGTGCCAGCATAGCTGATCCACGGAACCTGTATGTCCACGGAACACAAAGTCTTGTACCTAAGGAAATCCCAAAAAAAACATGTCAATAATGTAAGCATAAACAAAAAATAAATATCTAATTATGAAGTCACACACAAAATTAAGCAGTTAATATTGAATAAGAAAAAATTATATCTACAAATCAAACATCAAACTCGTGATGACAATAAAAAGCACATATCTATACCGCCATCGCACCAAATATAATGTTGTATGTACATAGACCTTATGGGTAGGGCATAGGGGGTGCAGATATTTCATCACCTTGGGAACTTACCTATATGTATTTACGACATTGACCGTACAGTACAATTTTTACTTTCCTATTTTTCTATTAGCTCCTAATCACTTATCTGGCACTAATAGTGAGCTAGCTTATTTAGCAGCACAATACAATGAGTGCAGACAACATTGAGCAACAAGACAAGTGAAAGTGATAAAGGACAAAGAGTGGTATAAATATTATTTAACCCAATATGACTACAGTTTTATTTATTTCAGTGGACAGAGTGAGGGGCACCTCGCATCGGCCCTGGACTCGCTTCGCAACGGTTAAGGGCACTGTCCAAAGACTGCGTTAGACTTTCTTACATTAAAAACAAACATAACCTCTTTTTTTAAATTTAAAATACATACCCAAATCAATGGAAACTTACCAATCTGTTGCGTTCTAAATTAAAAATAACGACACTTTTATCGAATGAGCCTGATGCTAGCTTCCTACCATCGCAAGACCATCCCACAGAATGGACTTTCGATGTGTGAGCAATGTATTCGCGTATGGCATTGTGCGACGCAAAATAGCTTCGTAATTCAGCTAGATTTTTAATAGGAGTTTGTTTTGGTTCTTTCATGTTGAATAATAACTGATTTATGGCTATTTAGTATTTATTAGTTCAATAAACAGGAATCAGACAGTGAACGTACAAAACTTAAAATTAATAAACAACCGGCTGTCATTGTAGAGCTGCCAAGTAATAAAAAACCGGCCAAGTGCGAGTCTTACTCACACAAGGTGGGTACACACACACAGCAACACATCTAGCTATACACTTCAGAAATCTGAAATATTGCATGAAAGAGAGTCGCACTAGAATGCATAGAAGTTGACATAATACACATATATACATCTCTTTATTTTTCTCTCTGCTCTGTCTTTAATGGTTAGTTAGGTGGGCATTTTTTTTTTCTAGTGTACCTAGCGTTTTTCACGTGTCCGACAACTTCATTAAATCTTTTTTACATGATTATGTTAAAAACTTTGACTTGTAGCTAAATTAGCAGATAAACAATGCTCTTACGTTTAAAATGATGCTACTAGAAGTATTCAATAACGTTAAATTTACAGTTTTTTTGTTATTTTTGTTCCCTAAGACCCCCAATTTTTTCCGCGTCCAGGCCTGGTGTTACATTTTCGAACTTCAAATAAACAAGTTTGGAAACTTTTGTCGTACATGAGAACACTTGTTTTTGGGAGTCTAATATGTGAATTTACTAAAAACGCCCTTAATTTGTCTCCTTTAGAGTTAATATTTAACAAAAAACTAGTTTAAATCGTGTCCACCACATTCGACATAAGGGGAATTCCCCCTATCCGTTACCGTATATTAGGCTTAAGGTATCATTTTTATTACCAAAATATATCTTTATTTTCATCTAGAAACTTTTGTTTTCACGTAGCAGCACAATATTTGTCTTCAAACGGTCAGTAAACGAAAAAATTGTGTGTTGAAGTGTCGTGCTTTGCGTGGTTCAAAATGGGTTCCACCACTCCGTTACCAAGATTTGAAGGTAAAATCTTTATCTTTATGTTGTTGTGATACATTTACCTAAATAATTGTTTATATCTAAACTCAATTTCACTAAAATATCTTTACAATCAAGATCGAATGCATATTTAATTTGTATTTCAAAGTGCAAAACATTACTCCCGTTACTTCCCCTTTCGTTGCCATGTCGGCAGCAGGGACCGGAAAACCCCTTTATTTGACTAAGTGTATCGATCGGGTAACTACATCATATGCTCTCCCAGACGTTAGCGTATCCCTATCGATAGGGTTACCCTATGATATGGAAACTGCTTCGAACTAGTAAACTACAACCAGTGAGGTTACCAGTTTCGTAAGGGTTTCGGATTTAAGCACTTAGCATTACGTTAGTGTTACCCTATCGATTCTCCCTCTCCGTTGATTCTGTATCGCAGATTCGTGTGATTGGTTGGTTTCAAGCTTGTGTGTGTGGATAGCCAATCAATTGCTAAGTAGTGCAAAAATATTTTTTCACGCCACTGCTCGGAAATATGGCCAAAGAAGGATCGAAATCAGAATAGAAAGTTGCTCTTAGTAGTACAACACAAAAACAGTCCAACAATGTTGAGTTGCAAAGTAAAATGGAGTGTTTTTAGACCAGTTTACTTTATCCTCTGCTATTGGTCGGTTATTTATGACTAGACTACAAATACGGTTCTATAATCAGAATTATTAAAAGTCGACGCCATTTTGAACTTTTTTGTTACTGGTCCAATTGCCCTGAAAATCGATATCTGAGGGTCCCTGGGGACTAAACATACAATTCCAAAATTAGAATTGTTAAAAGGGGACGCCATTTTGAACTTTTTTGTTACTGGTCCGATTGCTCTGAAAATCGATATCTGAGGGTCCCTGGGGACTAAACATACAATTCTAAAATTAGAATTGTTAAAAGTGGACGCCATTTTGAACTTTTTTGTTACTGGTTCGATTGCTCTGAAAATCGATATCTGAGGGTCCCTAAAGACTACAAATACGGTTTCATAATCAGAATTGTTAAAAGTCGACGCCATTTTGAACTTTTTTGTTACTGGTCCGATTGCCCTGAAAATCGATATCTGAGGGTCCTTGGGGACTACAAATACGGTTCCATAATCAGAATTGTTAAAAGTGGATGCCATTTTGAACTTTTTTGTTTCTGGTCTGGTTCTGATTATGGAACCATAAGAACCATTGTAGTCCCCAGGGACCCTCAGATATCGATTTTCAGGGCAATCGGACCAGTAACAAAAAAGTTCAAAATGGCGTTGACTTTCAACCATTCTGATTATGGAACCGTATTTGTAGTCTTTAGGGACTCTCAGATATCGATTTTCAGAGCAATCGGATCAGTAACAAAAAAGTTCAAAATGGCGTCCACTTTTAACAATTCTGATTATGAAACCGTATTTGTAGTCTTTAGGGACCCTCGATATTTCAACATTTCCTTGTCATTCAGCAACTGTCCTAATGCTAATATCAATATTACTTTTAATTAAACTGTGTATTATGTCCTAACCTGTTTTATTTCCTTACATTAGGCGTGAAAAGCACATAGTATTGCCTCGGTAGAAAGTGCAATAGATGGACTCGTATCTTCGCGTTCCTCACCTGCGGCTCGGCCCGCGAACTAACTCGTCCATCTATTGCTTACTTTCTGTACCTGGGCTACAATGTACTAGTATGGACTGCGCGTAGAGATTAAAATAGCTTGAAGCCGTTCAATAAACACTTTACAGGGAAAGCCTAACGAGGGTTTTAAGGAAGTGGTAAGCGCTTAGTCGAATTAATTGTATCGTATGGGATAGCTTTTCATATGGGTAAGTCAAAGATACGCTTATCGCATCGTTAGGGTTTGGAAAAACCAGTCAATTATATACCCTAACGAAAACCCTTTAAAGGGTAAGCGGTTCCGGTCCCTGGTCGGCAGTCATGTATAAGGGGAATCTAAAAAGTAACGGAATGGAAACATAAAGTTATGATTACACTGAGATCACATTTGAATAAATTATAGTATTTACATAGGTAAATTTATTTGTACCACAAAAGTAAATCATCTTATACGGTTTGCAAAATTATCTTTAGAATAATGCAACGTGTTATTTTTAATCTGCTGCGTAGTTGCAATAACATTAACCGCAGATATCTCAATTAAATTTAAATAATACGACTAAACTACCTACATTTGTTATAGAAATGGCTCCTCTCACAGCTGCCGAAAAACAAAAACGGTATCGGGAAAGGATTAAAAATGACCCTATTAAATATGAAATCCAAAGAAAAAAGGACGTGGCGAGAATAAAAAAAAATTTAAATGCAAGAAAAATTGCAACTACCAAACTATCAAACTATCCCGAAAAATTAAGTATCCACCAAAGAATAGGTACCTACCTAATACCATTGCAGTTGCTCATAATTTGTCTCTCAATAATCAGTATTGGTCAGGAAAGTCTAAAATGTAACCACTATAAATATGCGATAACCATAACCCTCATTTTGCTTTGGTCAGTCGGGTTAATAAAGCTTTTGTGGATTTGTGATCTTGGTATAACTGCAGCCTTATGATTTCGTTACCATTATTTTCGTTACCGTCCTTTGAAAATAATTAACATTTTATTTTATTATTAAATCCCCAATTGATAAACATTGCAATTTGTGTATTATATGGATAAACTTTTTACTAAAGTATCCACGTATAAATAAATTTGTCGGGTAAACCTCATAACGTCCAACTGGTAAAGAAAATGGTAAGTAGTTTTGGTCGTCTGGTAACGAAATAGTTACAATAATCGTAATTTCTTTCAAATTAGTTCATAATGTTTTAAAAATAAAACTTATTTTCATAACTTACTATATTTTCAAGTAAGTAAAGCATTTGTTTATCCCCATTTTACTTTCTTTCAATTTATAATAATAAATGTATATGGTAACGGAAGGGAAACAAATATGAGCCCGAGCCACTTTGAAATCGCTGTATAAATTTAATTTCCGTATGTTTTACAAAACCATTGCTAAATTAAGATACCTAAGACTACTAAAAATGCTTCAACACCCTTAAAGTTCAACAATTAATAAGTTCGAAAAAAAATCATCACAAATCTGTTGGTACAACTTTGAAAAAAAATGCCCAGGTGTGATGTTGTGTGCTAGTGTGTAGTGTACATACAAAATAATAGTTATTTGTTCAACAAGAGAGCAAAGTTGGTTTTTGCTGCGAGTGATGATTTTGAATCCCGAGTAAGCGAAGGATTCTATTATTGAATCACGAGCGTAGCGAGTGATTCTAGGTTAGAATCCTGAGCGTAGCGAGGGATTCAAAGATACGAGACGTAAAAAACTTTGGTCTCGTGTGAGACATACAACTTTTCACCTCAGCAGCGAGAACAACACAGCGTGAAGCGGGTAGGGCCAACGCAGGTCTTCCGTTGTGACCATTTGGTGAATACACGACTAAATTACGACACGATCGCATATGCATCAATCACAAGCATTTTTGCAAAATACTAATAAAATAAAAAGTGGAAAAAATAAACATGAAACAGATAAAACCTGTCACTCAACTTGATAATGCCGTAGTGCAAACACAACTTTATACAGCTTTATGTAGACTGTGGCTTTAAAATAAACCTAACTAGGCCTTGTCTATGGCTATTGGCTACAATAATCCCGCTATTTTTGAAATGCGTTCTGAAACTGCCCCCGCGGTTTATGTCACGAAATTAAAGATTGTTAAAACGATAACAAAATTATGTAGATACATGATAAACTTCTTATTTTTCATTAATTTTGTCTTCAAAACATTAAATAAAAAAAATGATTGTACCTACTGTATAAAATAGTTATAATAAACACATTTCAAACTTTAACAGATAGTTTTATTTGCAATTTTACGGTTATGTGTGCATCCGAACGTGCGTTTCTTTTTGGGCCTACTATGTGTGGAATTTGAAAATCGAACTTCGAATCAAGTTGTTCTATCTCTCGCTTTTTTCCTATCGAAGTGAAAGTGACAGAACAAAGTGAAGTTCAATTTTTTCGAATGTTGTGAGTAGCCCCAGCACTGCTCACGGCATTTAAAAAAAATAATTAAAAAGCTACTTTGCCTCTCGCTCGCAGCAAAATTGAATTTTGCTCACTGTTTTTAAGCAGCAAAACCTGCTTGTTTGAGCTGCTGAGGTGAAATAGTTATTTGTTCAACAAGAGAGCAAAGTTGGTTTTTGCTGCGAGTGATGATTTTGAATCCCGAGTAAGCGAAGGATTCTATTATTGAATCACGAGCGTAGCGAGTGATTCTAGGTTAGAATCCTGAGCGTAGCAAGGGATTCAAAGATACGAGACGTAAAAAACTTTGGTCTCGTGTGAGACATACAACTTTTCACCTCAGCAGCGAGAACAACACAGCGTGAAGCTGGTAGGGCCAACGCAGGTCTTCCGTTGTGACCATTTGGTGAATACACGACTAAATAACGACACGATCGCATATATATGCATCAATCACAAGCATTTTTGCAAAATACTAATAAAATAAAAAGTGGAAAAAATAAACATGAAACAGATAAAACCTGTCACTCAACTTGATAATGCCGTAGTGCAAACACAACTTTATACAGCTTTATGTAGTCTGTGGCTTTAAAAAAACCTAACTAGGCCTTGTCTATGGCTATTGGCTACAATAATCCCGCTAATTTTGAAATGCGTTCTGAAACTGCCCCCGCGGTTTATGTCACGAAATTAAAGATTGTTAAAACGATAACAAAATTATGTAGATACATGATAAACTTCTTATTTTTCATTAATTTTGTCTTCAAAACATTAAATAAAAAAAATGATTGTACCTACTGTATAAAATAGTTATAATAAACACATTTCAAACTTTAACAGATAGTTTTATTTGCAATTTTACGGTTATGTGTGCATCCGAACGTGCGTTTCTTTTTGGGCCTACTATGTGTGGAATTTGAAAATCGAACTTCGAATCAAGTTGTTTCTATCTCTCGCTTTTTTCCTATCGATGTGAAAGTGACAGAACAAAGTGAAGTTCAATTTTTTCGAATGTTGTGAGTAGCCCCAGCACTGCTCACGGCATTTAAAAATAATAATTAAAAAGCTACTTTGCCTCTCGCTCGCAGCAAAATTGAATTTTGCTCACTGTTTTTAAGCAGCAAAACCTGCTTGTTTGAGCTGCTGAGGTGAAAAAACAATTGTTCCACTTTGAAGTCGATTGCGATTGCGAGTGCGTTAGGCATAGGTCAGCAACTGCGGGGCAGTTGTCCAACTGCCCTGTTCGCCTAACCAAAATTAGTATCATAAATACGAGGTAGTTTTAGGTTATGTTTGTTCTTCTGCTGGCCCGGAGGGCCAAACCACCCTAAGGTCGTATACAGAAAGAAAGCTGGAAACTTATAAGCGCTTACCGGCGCTTGACAGCGCTGGTCCGTTCTACACAAAGGAAGCAGGTTGAAGCAGACCAAGCAAAATTTTAAATGGCAGCGCCCAGTGCTGACCAGCGCGTGTTGAAGCTTGTCGGAACTTGTCGGCACCGTTCAGTGCTTATCGGCGTTCTCTCATATATTTTTGTGCGCGGGTTACCAGCGCTGTCAAGCGCCGCTAAGCGCTTATAAGTTTCCAGCTTTCTTTCTGTATACGACCAGACGCTGTAGCGGAGCTCCGTCGAGCCTGTTAATTTGATATTCAAATGCAGCTGGACCACTGCCCCGAAAGGAGACAGCTGATGTAGTCCTGTAGAGAAGTACGCGTATGGAGATTTCATTTCCCCCTTAAAAATTGTAATAACATACAGGACTTAAGTGTCATGCAGAAATATAAGTCTTAAAATCCCTTTTTCCTCATGGCCAATTGACATATGGAAATTTGCAATGAAAATTGGAAATTTAATTACTCGTGGCTGGTTTAGCCACGAGGAATTAAATTTCCTTGTTATCAAAATGTGGATTATTAAAATTTCACGTGTTTTAAACAATTATCTACACCCTGGATTATTGTTCCCGAGGTGTTTTTTGGAGGCTAGACTAGTAATTAAGGGGCTTGAAAGGCTAAAAGCCTATAAAAACGTTTAGTCCTTTAGGCTAAGCCTATTCAAGACTACCAGTTCGAGGTCGAATAGGTCTTGCTAAGGCCTAAGCTATTTTAAGGCTAGTCTGACAACAGTAACGCCTAACCCTCTGAAATCGCTATGAAGGCTATGAAACTTAGTCGTCAAGGCTAAGCTTCTATTCTAACGACTGAAGTGTTAGAATCCTGAGCGACGCGAGTGATTCTTGGCCCTCGACATAAATCCGTTTTATTCATGAGTTACATACTATATTTTATAGCATGACTACATACGACAAAAATAAATATTTATGCGAAAATAGACATTTGATTACGAAAAATGGAAGGTAAAATTAATTAAAATCCACATTAAAATTGGAACAAGGAGGTTGTATAGCATTGAGATGGGTGTCGAATGTATTGGTGTGATCTAAATTCAAACACCAAAACAGTGATTAAAAGTGCTTTTTATTGACTGTTTTCAGTTAATAAAATAAGATTTTATCTATAGTCCTCGGGAACACTACCTTGGATATATAAACAGTTCAGAGATAGAGCGGCCTACTTTGATGACGTCATAACTAGTAAATGTGCCCGGTGGCGGATGTCCACCCAAAACTTGGGTGCAGACTCGTGGTCACACCAGGTTGTCACACCACTACTATTCGACGGAGCCCTGCCTAAGGCAGGGCTCCTATTTCTGAGCGATTTGCCCTTCGGGCATCTAAAGATACCTAACGAACCTAACCAACCTACTTTTGCGGAATAAAAATGATTTCTGTCGAATTTCCGACCAAAGCGAATAGCAGTGGTGTGACAACCTGGTGTGACCACGAGTCTGCCCCTTAAAACTTTACTCGCTTCTCGCTGGTCGCCCACTCTTTTGTATAAAAGACTCTCGGACTCGTGGTCACACCATTTTGTCACACCAGTGTGATGACGAGTAATTAATTTTCCCCGTACCTACACTGTTTGGTGTGACCAATAGTAAGTTACCAAAACATGAGACTCGTCGTCACACTAGGTTGTCACACCACTGCTATTTGACGAAGCCCTGTCTGTGGCAGGGCCCCTTCTTTCAGGCGATTTGCCCTTCGAGCATCTAAAGATACCTAACGAACCCAACCTACCTACTTTTGCAGAATAAAAATTGATTTCTGACGAATTCCCCAATTTTATCAAGTGCTTCACAACACTCGAGAAATATAATATTCAGTAAAGTGCGATCGGCTACGACGAAAATAAATCACTCGTCATCACACTGGTGTGACAAAATGGTGTGACCACGAGTCCGGCACTAGTTCTACTAGCTTATAGTCTGTTGCTGGCGGTGGGACCAGTGCCTAAACCAGGCCCCAGGACTGTAGCCAGGTCCAGGACTATGGCACTCGCGCGAATAAATGTGGGTAAAACAATAAAACTAATTACATATTTAATTATTACACAGTTTTAATAATTTTAATCAGTCTAAACCCTCAGGGTTCAAGTAAAGGCGCTTCCATGCTTTAACGCGGCACAAACCGTAGAGAGTTGGCACCGTCCACACTACAAGCAAAAACGCGACGTGGGCAATGCCTTCCTGAAACATAAGCTTCCATTCTATAAACTCTCCAAGGCCGCTGAGAATAAAAATAATATAAATTTGCACGAATCTAAGACGCTCGTTCCCTTTAAACCATAATTGCAAAATATCTAATTGCCGATATACATGCTTACCAAAATATTAGATTCCCACAATACCAGTATTTTTATATATTATGTTCCTTTTTATATCAGTTTTATAAAATACCATGTTCTCAATACACCATGTTCCCTATAAAACCTTATACCGAAAATATCAAATTTCGAAATCACAAGAATCTCAACACACTGAAATACTTTACAAACCTGATTAGGAAAACACAATTTTCTCGAAAGAACTTGATCTCGCCTTAGCATGATCATGTAATACTAGATTTTTCAAAGAGCAGATTTCAGATAAACCATATTTTCGATATACCGGATTGAAGAACACCAGATCCCCAGAATATCAAATATCAAACAAGTACGGTCAGGTGCTTCAGGACTTCGTTTGCGTTAAATACCAACTTTGTCACTCCTTTTCTCTTCTTTTGGGGATGAGTTGTAAAAAATGCTGAAATACATGTCTAATGAATTTTATTCAGAGATATTCAATCCAAGATTAAAAAAATAGGTCAAAAAAAAACTCTTTCATCTACTTAGTGTTTGAATTTCAAAAAACCCCGTCTTTTCGGATCTTTACGTTACAAAAGCAAATCCAGATTTAATGTTTCTAGCTTCCGAAGTATTGGCTGGGCGACGATGAATCAGTCCGTCAGGACAGGTCTCTTTATTATAAATATAAGACAAGCTTTTGCCAGCGACTCCGTCCGCGTGGAAGTCTATTTAATAGCTTTCATTTGATAAGCATATTGTCATAATAATAATAAAAAAATACCCCTCCATTATTGTTTCCGCGGACGCCTTTTGAAATATTACATAACCTACATACCCTACATACCCTATGTCACTTCGGCAACTAAGACGAATCGAATGACACCTCTTATGTTAAAATCCGTCAAGCCGCTTAGGCTGCAGAGCGTGCCCAGAAATAGACATACATACATACATACATACATACATACATACATACATACGCTCGAAAAACATAATCCTCCTTTTGACGGTGCATTTACCTTAATTAGGTAACATACGAGTACGTAAAAAAGGATTCCGGGGAATTGCGAACCACCTCCTTTTTTTGAAGCCGGTTATAAAATGTGTATATAGGTACTTATAAATATTTTGGATTCACCAAATGTTTTTTTTTCATTATTTATTATTTTATTCATAGACTGTATTTGCCATTTGCTAATGATAAAGTTCAGTACCTAGTTATAAATAGTTGACAATAAAAATTTGAAATTTACGGTTGGTTTTGTTGTCTAACCGTACTTATGTAATCTACCAAAGTAAAAATCCGGTGTTTTAGGAATTTAGGCATTCGGAAATCAAGTATGATCTGCATCTGGTGTGTTGGGAATTACGTAAAATGGCAATCTGATATTTTGAGTATCTGGTAGCTTAAGAAACTGGGTGTTTCAAGTACATTGTGTTTTGCCGGCCTAGTGTTATCAAAATCTGGTATTATGGGAATTCGGTTTTAAAGAGAACATGATGTTTTGAAAACATGTTGATTTGCCAATCCGATATAAAAAGAAACACGGTAAAAAGAAAGTCTGGTATTTTGGGTATTTCATATTTCAGAAAACGGGTAAATCGGCAATTAGATATTTTGCAATTATGGTTTTATGGGAACGAGCGATCTAAGACGATACCTAAAGCCAGTGCTCACTAGCGAGCTGTAACTGTAATCGTATCAGTAGCAGAGTCCAACCAGCGTGACACAAAAAAAAAGGCGGCAAATTCTAAATATTATTAGCTGGGGCCTGTTTTATAACCTCTATTCCCACTAGTTCAGTTGTCCAGTTCATTAGGCTGAACTAGTGGGATTCTTTGAACGAAGGGTATAATCTTTATAGTGTCGACGGAGCTTTGGTACCGCGGAGCTCCTATTTCTGGGTGTTTTTGGCTCTTCGGGCCTGCTGAACATCTAACATAACCTGAACCTAGCTCTCTTTTATGATACACATTTTGGCCAGGTTCGGTCAACTGAACAAACAAAAGAATCCCACTAGTTCAGTCAAGTGAACTAGACCACTGAACTACTGGGAATAAACTCGACGATACCACGAGTGACATTGACCAGTAAAACGTCGAAACTCGCCGCGCGCCCGCCGCGATGACCGACTCGTAGCGTCTGTTCAGCATCTCGCGAGTAAATAGTCGCGGACACGCGGCGGTCCGCTGAATAATGGCCTACCGTGTACATCAAGCAACGATAGAAGGACGGAATCGCCACGATAAACTCGCCTGTGGAGAAGACTGTATCCTATTATCTCGCCTCATTCTGTATTCGTCTTGTTCGCTATCCGTCTCTAGCTTATTTGGTCAAATTCTGCAACTTGCCCATATCCTAATACGTCTTATTAGTTTTTCGTCTAGGTCTTCCTAGGACTCATTCGTCGCTCTTCCCTTTTTGTTTTTTGTCTGTTTTCGCCAAAATTATTTCGATACTAAAAACTAAAGATAGACTGCGAAGTATATTAAAAACGAGGGAACAAACAAAGAATAAGGAATACCAAGGAATACCGCGATGAAAAACGAATAAGACTTATTAAGAGAGAGACAAGTTACAGAATTTGACCCAATAAGATAATGACGGATAGCGAACAAGACGAATAAAGAATGAGTGACGAATACAGAATGAGACGAAATAAGAATTAAACGAAAAACGAATGAGGCGAGATAATAGGATACCGAGAAGACGCCTTAGTGTGAAAAGGCCAACACAGTAATACGATCGTCACGCCAGCGGATATTGGCGTGACGAACTCTTCGAGCGGCAAGTGCGGGGCGCGCAGCGCTCTACGTTGGGTAGTCCAACGCTTCATTGCCAAATCCGCTATACATTTGTGGCTGGCAAGTGGCCTGATGATCGTCGTCATTTGGAGGTCGGTTGGTCTTGAACTATCGTTTCTACTGATGAGTAAGCCAGTCTTAAAGCCGGCCGTACAAAAAATATTGCCAGTATAAAAAAAAAACAAACGGTATCGTCATAGCATAAAGGTTCAAATTTAATGTCACTGATATTCTAGATATTACGTTTTGGTCGGGTAGTACATAGGGAATGCAAATAACCGGTTATAACTGGTTTTAACCGGTTATTTTCATACAAAAACGGTTGATAACCGGTTAAATTGGGGTAAGTAATACGAGATATAAGAACTGATAATATAACACTCATAATATATACGCTCACTTTGTATAAACACGTTTAGTATAAGTTCACTGGATATAATGAACGGAAGATATAATTTCAAAATATCTATTTCCATACAGTATAACGTTATTAATATATAATATCAATTTATATAACTATTATAAAACGTATAACGTTCATAACACCTAAGATTTAAAAGATATATTAATCAAATTATCTAACATCAAAAAACATAATAAGTACACGTATAATATAAATACATGCATGAGCATTTCTAAAAAAGTTTGTACATTTCATTCACGACTTCAATTTGCAAAAAAAATTGCAGGTTGGTAGAGTGAATGAAGCTGAGCCTAAATAACATAGTCTCCCAAAATGTCCTCATACATTTGTATGAAACTTTCCTTTTTTGTTACCATGAACCAAAGAAAGTTAGTAACAAAAAAGGAAAGTTTCATACAAATGTATGAGGACATTTTGGGAGACTATGTTATTTAGGCTCAGCTTCATTCACCCTACCAACCTGCAATTTTTTTTGCAAATCGAAGTCGTAAATGAAATGTACAAACTTTTTTAGAAATGCTCGCATATGTTATTTGAAGTTAAATTCTATTTTCAGTATTAAGTGGCCTTCTTTATTAACAATCAACCTTACCTTACTAACTTTACTGGCAGCAGTCTGAATTTTCTGGGCAAAAAAAAAATAACCTCGAAGGCCTAGGCGGGAGCTTTGCTCCCGCCTAGGCCTTCGAGGTCTTCTAACCTAACCTAACCGACTCGGTTCTGCCCAGAGAAGTCTTGCTCGCTCGCTTCGCTCGCTCACATTTATATCATACGATATTATATCTTATAACACTTATACTAAAAGATAATATGTATTATGATCGCTATATGTCATGTATGTTATACGAACTGAAATTAGTCATTGTGAGTGTTATATTAAAAAATATTATATAAAATGAATATTATATGACTTGACCGTTATTCCTTATAAAAATATTGATTTTGTTATTATAGCTAACGTTCATTATATCTCGTAAACGTTAGTAACATGAAAATAGTTATTATGTAGTTATATCTCGTGGGACGCACCCGTTAAATTGCATTCCCTAGTAGTACACTTGTTTTTCAATATGAGTGTTGTAGTGGCACGTGCTAAATCGGTAGCTAGCGGCTTTGGGATAATAGAGACAATTGCCTTTGTTTGAAAGATTAGGGCTCGAAGCAAAAATTCACCTGGGAAGATTCATACTATAGGTATAAATCGCTTAGGATTGTCAGGCGGCCTGACAGACTTGGGAATGTTAGTCTGCGATGCCCTAAAGATTCAGATGAAGTGCGAAAAGGCTAATTTGTATAACCATACAAGATAAGGCTACAGACGCTCCTAAGGCCGCTGACATGAAGTCAGCGGGGCGAGAGGCGGCCGCCGCTTGGGGTGCGGCGCGTTCCAATGCATAGATTTATATGAAACCAGCCACAAGGCGTACGACCACAGAACTATATCGATATAGTTCTGTGCGTACGACCGATGCGCTCCAGTCAAGCATAGGCGCCCCCCGCCGCCGCCAGCGCCCCGCCGCCTGCTAACTGTGTCCGCGGCCTAAGCATACTTACACCAAGGGACATTCCATTCCTCGGTGGTAACACCATGCACAGCCCTTGCTGGCACCAGTTGCGAGCTGGTACATGGAACTTGGGTTGCGTAGCTTGGGGAGTTCTACGAAGAAGCGTTGCGAACTGTCTCAACATGGCTTCAATTTACATGCGCTGTACACAATGCGTAACAAAATATGGAGTTTTATTTTAGTTGTGCGGTTGCTAACGGCAACACTGACAGTTGATTCTCTATTTTGAAGTTGGATGGAAGTTTTTTTATTTTTCTTTGTTTCGGCGGCTACTCAGTGGCTATTCACGATCCAATTTTAATGTTATTTGAAACTTTGTGGGCAGCAATATGACCTAAAGCTTCCGTACTAACAAGGAAGGGTACCCAACTGTCCGACTCCGATTTGATTCATTTTGATATACAGGGTGGTCCAAAGAATGACGTCTAAAAAAAAAATTTAGATGCCTCACATCCGGGGCTATCCGAATATACCCCATGTATGTTGGCCGATTTTTTGTTGTTTTCGAGTAATTAATTTTTAAAGTTTTTTTCTAGTATTTTCGGGCCGAGCCGTTTATTAACATGTAACTTTTTTTGATTACGTTTTTTCTGGATGTTTTATTTTGCGATATTATCCTCACAAACTGTACTTTCACACATACAATAATCAGCTTCCCAACCTTAACGCAAGTTACAATAAAATTGACCGAAAGTGAAAGTTTTACCTTTGAGCAAATCGAAGTATGATTTTGTAAATTTAAAAAAACCAAAAAATCTTAGAATTCAAAGATCAGATGTAATTTTAAAAACTTGGCCAGTCTCTAAACTTTCAGAATAATTAAAAAAAAGTGACACTTAATAGGTCATAATTTGCTGGATTCGACTTTCAAACGTACTAAGGTAGAATGTGTAATAAAGAGTCTGTAACATAAAAACTGTTTTTTATTTGGTTGAACCTAATTTGGTACTGGCCATCAATAAAGCCATGTATTTTTATGAACAAATAAATTTGTTCTTCCTTTGTCTTAAGAAAGGAATCACGTCTTTTATTGTGAAATAACTAATAGTTACTTCTGCTCTCGTTACGTTTAATTTCTGAAGTCTTTGGACCACCCTGTATGTTATAGAGTAGTCTAAAATAACGGACACGTATTTTTTTTTAGCTGCCCAAACTCAACTTGTTAGGAGAAAATGGCCTTCAAAGTACTGAAAATTGACCAAACCTTCTAATTTCTGAGAAGAGATTTGTCCAAAAAAAATCATAATTAATTATTGGTTATATGTTGGAGAACATGAATAAAGAATGGGGACGTGTTTTGTCATTTCACCACAAACTCATTTTTTATATAAAAAAACACATGTCAAAGTTTCATAAATTTCGTCGCTACACTCACTTTAAAAGATGAGATTGAACTTAATTCTCTTAGAATTAAGTTCAATCTCATACATCTCGAAATATCAGATAAGAGTTTTTTCTAAAGTAGTAACGATATGTGTTACAAAACTTACAACTAAATGCAAGAGGTAATTTACTTAGGGTGACGGAACCAGTAATGGACAAGGCACCAATAATGGACACTTGATTCTTATTTTACAGAAGATAAGGGTTATTCATTTGTTTTGCAACAATCAATTTAAGACCGTATGAAATTTGATTTAAGACTGAAGTGTCCATTACTGGTGCCTGTCAGCTAAAAGTGTCCATCATTGGTGCCGTCACCCTAAGTTTATCACCTATATTTCTTTCATTATGGTCGTAAATTAACACACTATCTATGGAAAATGTCTAAATGTAATGAAATAAATGAATTTGATTTGATTTGATGGTTCATAGCTAGGTTTAATAAAACTCCATTGGGCGTGTAAGACCTATCAGCTCTGAAAGCTGCTGGGATAATGAAGAAGATATCAGCTCTGAAAGCTGCTGGGATAATGAAGAAGATATCAGCTCTGAAAGCTGCTGGGATAATGAAGAAGATATCAGCTCTGAAAGCTGCTGGGATAATGAAGAAGATATCAGCTCTGAAAGCTGCTGGGATAATGAAGAAGATATCAGCTCTGAAAGCTGCTGGGATAATGAAGAAGATATCAGCTCTGAAAGCTGCTGGGATAATGAAGAAGATATCAGCTCTGAAAGCTGCTGGGATAATGAAGAAGATATCAGCTCTGAAAGCTGCTGGGATAATGAAGAAGATATCAGCTCTGAAAGCTGCTGGGATAATGAAGAAGATATCAGATCGGTAAGATACTGGTTAAATTTGGGTCAGGTTTACAAAAAAAAACAAATTAATTTATTAACAAATATTTATTAACATTGAATGTGCTAGAGTATTGACTCAGCATCACATATTTAAAAATAAGCACCTAACTTAGATCACAGCTTTACGTGTAAAATTTCGATATAATTTAGTGTTCAGTTTTAATTTCAATTCATTACAACAAATCGCATGCTTAGTAATAAACGGGCCTAACTCAAAATTGGCATTAAATTAGTTATTTTATTAAAACGGCTTATAACTGACAGCACTTTCGGCTCTCTTTCTTAAACCAGCCAAAATCGCGTATTAAAAAGAGATGGCATGATACCAAATAATTCAATGGAAACAAGAAGTGCCAATTACGAAACTTTAAACTCGATTTACCACAATTCACAATTTTTGAGTTAAGCCCGTTTATTACTAAGCATGCGAAATATTTTCAGATTGGGGGACCATCTTGTACCCGTTACATCGATCAATCACTCTTGTTATGGTTTGAATTAGTTTTAAAACTTTTAAACTATACTCAAACTGTTTATGTACTTAAATAAATGTAAACAAAAAAATCACGTGACATAGTTGGGCAGCCAATAGGAGGCGCACATTGATACGTCAAAGCTCGACGAAACAGTTTTGATTGGCTGATGATCAGAGCCACATGGTTTTGTTTGTTTACATCTATTTAAGTACCTAAACAGTTAAAGTATAGAGCAAAATATCTCACTTTCGAGAAATACTTCATGTAATATTAAAAAGGAAATGAGTCCCAAAATCTGTAAAAAAAAAACAAATTACCTAACTAGAACTTAACAGTGATGAAACCATTGATGAACCAGGACCAATAATAGACACTTGATTCTTATGATAGATAAGAGTTATTCGTTTATTTTGGGACAATCAATTTATAACCAGGGATCGGAAATTCGGATGCTTTTATACTTAAACTTCTACGCGCCTACACCGCGTTGATGTTAAGTAGTATGGAGGTGGAAGTTCCACCTAGTGGACTCAATTTAATTTTGCTAATAAATTTCCCGGAGTACCGGAAATTAGGATACATACATAAAGTATTTAAATAACATATTATTGTTGTTTCTTTTTACTAAATATGTGGTGTTTAACTAACAGTGCCCACAGTATTTTTTAACATCAAATTAAATTAAATTTGTTAAGTTACATATTATCTTTTTTCTGATGTTTTATACAACCCCGGAACTTAAATAGTTACAAATTAATTAAATAAATGAGTAGTCTTGTTTAAATTAAAAGTTAAGTGTCCATTATTGGTGCCTTCACCCTAGTTAAAAACAAACATAACAATTAGGTAAAATTCCTTATTTTAACTCTAGAATAAATAAATAAAAACAATATCTACGTTTGAGAACTTGGAACTAAACCAAAGTATAAACGGAAAAGTAGGCTGTCACCAACCCTTTAGGAGTTTTAACCGGTTATTTTCTATTCTAATTATAGCAAAAATAAAGCACCCATGCCACAAAGGAATTTATTCTACTAGGTAAAACCTAATTGCTTTTGACATGTCACTCATCCAATAGAATAATGACATAATTGCATTTTTAGCATGCATGTTATTTCATTGTTCCACGCGATAGACCTGACCTTTAGAACACTTATGACGGTAAAATCTCAAAACCCGTTTTTTTTGCAATTATGTCATGTATGTGTGTGTTCTACTGGATTTGCGATGTTATGCTTTGGAGGAGTTGTAGCCCACGCGAACATTCTTGATGCCATTTAAAAAAGTCAACTCATGAAAATTGTTTATAACCAATGACTATGTTGATAAAATCCCTAGGTTAATGAATTTTCAAAGACATTTTTTTGTATTTTTCATCTTTGTAGTATAGTCCCTACGTTCAATTCTAATCCCTGTATCTTTAAGACTTTTTACCTTTCGCTTATAGCCGTCCTTTTCCAACATTTTCTCTTCAATGTCCGTCACGTGCTTATAAAGCATGTGTGCAGTACAATTTAACACCGCAGCACATTCGAACAGCACAAAAGCAAAGCTTTTCGGGAAGTTCTCCCTCACTTCCGTATCAAAACGTTCAAGAGATTCATGTTTTTTAAACAACCTAGATATATAATGCTTACACCAATAGTTAAATTCTCTAACATTTTCTGGATTAGTAATTAGAGATTCGCGATTCCTTTTTAGGTTTTTACGTTTCTTTAATTTATTTAAAGGGACATCGTCCGACGAATCGAAGTCGCTAGTATTATCGGCTACGTTTTTAGGTAACTGTTTGATGTGTTTTTCTAAAAGTTTGTTAATTTCTTCATCACTGTCTAAATCAAACAGATCTTTAGTTTCGAATTCACCGTTGACTTTGACATATAATTGTTTCGAGTCGTAAGTTTTCTCGTCAAATTCTGGGTTGCCTTTATAAATAGGATCTTGAGAACCATCATCAGATTCATTCTCACGTTCGCTGTGTTCTGAATTATTTTCCTGAAAATTATTTTCATTCGTGCTTGGAATATCCTGACAATCTTCCATTTCAATGTGATTATTTATTTCTGTCGCGTCATTTACTTCGATATGAATACCTTGGTTCTGATCTACAGAATCGTCTACAACGTGTTGTCGATCATTACTATTGACGAAAAAACGAACTTGTTCGGAAACTTGTTGCAGTATATCTTTCTCCAAATTTGAATAATAAGCTTTAACAATTTCGTTGACTTGCGCTTTCTTTTCAAGTTTCTGTCCCCTTCTGCACTCGTCAGGCTTAGCTCTTTTCGGTTGCGAAACACCTGTCTCCGATTGAGGTTCGTTTAATTTTCTTTTCTTTGGTTCTTGAGGTCTGAATTTCGTTGGTATAGGCACTTTATGTTCCTGGCATGCTGCAATGACTAGTGTTTTGATAGTTTCTTCTCTGTCAAATGTAGCAGGGTCAAATACAGGCTCTGCCTCTACTTCACTATCTAATAACGACATACTTTGAAGATCAACTTTACTGTCTTCAAGTTCATTCTTGCTCTCTACAAGGCTCATGTCGTGATTATATTCATTATAGTTGCTGCCATCTCGAATTGTATCAGCGAATTTTATCTCCTCGGCATTCATCTCCGCAAAGTCATCGTCAAAAATGTTCTTGCCTTCTTCTTCCTCATCAAAAAATTCTAACTTCTTGTTTTTTATCTCTTCATCATTATCATCATCAGAGTCACGTTTATCTTTGTCGTTTGGCAATTTCTCAGTGTTAACTGTGTCCTGAATTGATTTATCGAGATTTTCTCTGATATCATCTGTGTTTGAATGTTCCGGTGTATTTTCTATATTGGAATCATATCCATGATCACTGTCCTTGTTTGCTTCTTTAACTTCTACAATATGATCAACTGTTGGTCGCTTAGTTTTATACCAGTTTTTATTTTCGCAATTCCTTACATAGACTATCGTGTCGTCACTGTAACTAGAAGTAAAATGTAAGCCAAGAAGATCATTACACGTCTTCCTTGATTCACTCACGCCTACGATGATGTTGTCAGATGTTTCCTCCAAGTGTATCGGAAGGGCAAGATCCTTACAGGCATAATCTATTGAATATTGTGTAAAATCTTCAGTTAAAAGACGTCTCGTATGTGGTTCTTGCAAATGTCGAGATACAACTTCAGTAAGGGTAGATAGAGGCGTCGTGCTAGGCTCAAACTCTGACTTTGGGATGACAACCGAATTATTATCTAGTGGTATTTTATTGATAATGTCCATAGTGACTTCATCACTTAATAGAACCTCTTTCTTCATTTCACTCTCCGAATGCTCCATATAAACGTAGTCATCTAAGTACAACCCGCGTTCCCTAGCCATAGACAAATTGTTTTTGCAAAGGACATATTTTCTAAATATTAAAAAATTGCACCACTCCCTAAAAGAAAACAGTCTGTCCGTCTGTTCCGCAAACATATCAGTTTTGTAAGCTTTTAAATAGTTTTCTTCGTCATTGATCCTGTCAACTGCATCAGAAAGACGTTTTTCATAATCATCATCTAATCCGAAGCACATCTTCAACGCTACAATAATATACGACAACACCAAACCTTCAAAATCCGGCAGTGCTTTCTTTTTTTTGGTTTTAGCAAGAAAATTTACAGGAGCAAAGACCATTAGAGATATAACTAAGTGTTTCAATTTGTTTGGCAGACATAATTCTTTCAAAAGATTGTCTACCATTGCTTCTAAGTCTGGCATTACGTATGGTCCTAGATCTAGGTTTGAGAATTGCTGCATTCCAGAAGCAATGCCTTTTAGTGAACAATGGAAGATTTGACGAGATTGTTTAAAACCAGACCATCCGGATATTGCTTTTGTTTCTATCTCTTTTGGAATGTATTCCTCGCTTCTGTGAATACCTATCTGTCCTGCTTGTATGTATCTACGTAAGTGGGACAGTTGTATATCACTCTTATCTAGGTTTAAAGCTAAATATAAAATTGTAGCGAGGGTGGAGCGAGATATTTTTACGGCGCCATGCTTATTTTTTTCAGTTTCTTCTTGTGTAGGTAAACCATCATCATCTGTGTCATTTGTTTTATCTTTCAGTTCACTTAAACCGTTGAACCTGCAAGTTAAATATTGAAATATTAAAAAGGGACGTCATTTTTGGATTTGTGATG